>OY757911.1:41365692-41508192 GCA_963585895.1 Sepioteuthis lessoniana
GACATGTAAACCTTGAACAAGTATTTTTTTAATGCAACACATTGTTGAAATTTGACATGAACAATTAGAATTCACAATTTCAAACAGATTTCACATCACAGGTTGAAAATGGAGCCACATTTCTCAATTTCTCATCTATTTATATATAAAATACAATATGATTGATTATATATATATTGGTCACATAATCTGGTCTCAGAACATGGTGATGAGAAATTATGTAATGGTAACATGAGTAATGGTAACTTGATGAAGTGAACATGTTTCAAGTTACCATTTCAGGATTTCTCATTATTTGGTAGTGAGACCAGATTGTTAATTCATTGAAAAAAGTTCATTTTCTCTCCCAAAATTGACAGAATTTGGATTAATGATGAATATTGATAACAAATACAAAACACAGACAAAGTTCATTTCAATATCAATTCATTTTTATTGTTGTATTATTAATCTTTGGTCCAAATTTTGTTAATTTAAATTATCTTAAAATAATTATAATTAATTAAATTTAATAATTTTCACGATTTAATATAATTATCTTTTATAAAATTTGTTTGATGAAAATAGAATTTTTAAGTTTAGATTCTTTTATACTGCCTGTGTTTCATAATAGTTGCTACATTTGTATATATATTTCATACATTAAAGTTAACAAATATGATGGGACATTGGTATTATTTTTTTTATGCCTTATAATTGATAACAAATCAAGATTTTGAATTATTTTAGAATTCAAGTTTTAAATAATGATAATAAATTTTTGACAAGTATTTTCCCCACTTTAATCTTGGTTGCCTTTTGTTATAACTATTCAAAATGTCATTCTCTGTTTATCAGTAAATAGCATAAAACTGATATAAAGAATTTGCTACTGGCAGTTTAAACTGTTTAGTAACTGCAGCAATCAAGATAATAAAAAAAGAACGAGTTTAAAACTTATAATGACTGACAATGTTTCAATTAATAAAAATAAAAATTCATAATAACACAAATACTTGAATAAAAAATATCTCTCATTTCTTTTATCAAAATAATAATAATAAAAAATGATTTTGGCAAGCTGAGGCAAAAATACGAGACAATTTTTATGAGTTAGAGATAAAACTGTCTTTATTTTTTATTTTTTTAAAAGTATATACTAGAGTCAAGAGTTTTGCAATATTTGTATACAAGCTAGTTTCTAGAATAAACTCTAGGAACTTGAAAGAATCAAACTGAGGCCACACTCAGCAAATAGTGTAGACCTTGCCCTCACAGATTATTACTTGTTCAGATCTATGGCTCACTTCCTGCACTTGCAAAGCTTCAATAACAGAGAGGTGAGAGCTTCAGTGAAGGAGATCTTTTTCCTGAAGGTATCAGCATGGGATTAAAGAACTAGCGGAAAGGTGGCTTCACCTAGCATATAATTCAGGCCTAGCTCCCTCAGATTATTACTTGTTCTGATCCATTGCTCACTTCCGGCACTCACAATGGTTCATCAATCATGAGGAGGTAGAAGTTTCAATGAAGGAAAGCTTTGGCCTGAAGGTATCTGCATGGGATTAAAGAACTTGTGAAAAGGTGGCTTCAGACAGTGTAACATGATGGCCTCTATTGTGAATGCTAGGCTGCTTTTGTTGTAACTTGAAGAATAAAGCAAATAAGTTTACAAAATATTGCAAAACCTTTGACTCATCTTCATACTGTGATTATTTACTGTAAAGAAGGAAAAAGAATTAATTTTTTGAAAATATTTGATATGATACTGAAACACACACACACGCATACACAAACACACAAATAATTTCCCAACCAACATAAACTAAATGTAGCAAATATATTTGACAACTCTATATTCAACTGATTTTTAGATATTTTTCTTTGTGTATTTTAACAAATTATCAAGTATGATGTTGTTATTTATTTGCACAAAATGAATCTGATGGGGACCCGGCAACAGCAAATCTTGTCAGTACTCCAACACTAACTCTCTAAATCATTATTTAAAAGTTTTAATTCAATTTAATTTATTCTATTATGTCTATTTATTTATTATTTTTATAGTCACTAGGTTTTTACATCATAAAAACTAGTGGTTTTCACTGGAGACCAAGTGACAGCATGCCTTCTCAGTACTTCAAAATTCCTTTTTTAAAATTATCAAAAACTTTTTGTGGTATTTATTTGTTTATTACGATTCTTTTTGAACTCATGAAGTTTTCATGCAAGTTGTAACTGGTGGTTTTATTAGAGATCAAGTGACAGCAAGTTTTGTTGGTTTTAGTCATGCGAAAATATTGAAGTGCCTGGAGTATTGAGGATACTTGTTCCTATTTTCAAAGTAAGTTCAAGTTTTAGAAATGGGTTTTAATTAAATAATTTCTGAAAATGTGAAAATAGAATGTTTCGCAGTAAGACTTGGTTGTTGCATTGTTCAAAACTAAATAAACAAATGCTAAATGACCATGTACATACAAAATACATCTTTAGCCAGTTCTAGGATTTATTTTCATTATTACATTACAAAAATATAATTTATTCCCATTATTACATTATAAAAATAAAATAAAAGATAAATAACAAAGTTATCTCCCTTACATAAGTCTTTAAAAAAATCAACACCTGTGACGTCTTTTTTGTATTATGTCAGACAGATTTAGTTATACTTATCTTTTTGCTATTCCGCTTTTTTGTTAACTAGACTATTTCCATTGTCTATTTTTCTTTAATGGTGTTTAAGCTGTCTTAAAAAAAAAAGAAGATTTTTAGGTGGCCTTCTTCTGGTAGAGTTGGTTATTTTCCTTAAACTGGTGGTATCTCTTGGTAGTTTGTGTCCAATGTACTGTGGAATTCAGATATAAATACGATTTTTTAGAAATTGTTCAACTCAAAATTGGACATCAGGTATCAACAAATATCACCAATTGAAAAAACAAAAACAAAAACAAAAAAAAAAACAACAATATTATCTGATGAAAGCCAGTGGGTAGATGACTGAAACATCCAAAAAAATCTTTTGTTTTTTTGTGAGATGTTCACAAAAAAGAAGAGTATGTTTCATGACTGAAACTTTTATACTTTTGGCATTTCAGAGTTTCATAATCATTACATTTGAAAATTATTATTTACAATTAGGCCAAAGTATAAATAGGAGAGGGAAAAAAAAACAGACACCAATTCTTTTTTGCATAAAAACCAATTTGTATAACAGCTCTGTGATTACTGTCTATAATTTTGAGAATGGTCATTAACATTTGAAGAATTGATCCTCCTGTTTTTTTGTTCACAAAATGTTTTGGCTGGTTCATTCTCCAGCCTTTTTCAGGTATAATATGCAGCTTTGTAAAGAAAGAGATGTTTTCTGGCCTTTTTCTTTGAAAGTGAAAAGCAGAGATGGGATCAAACACGAAATATGTTTTTAAAATGCTAACAATGATGCTTATAAATTGCTATTTTATGTCAAAAGAAACAGTATCTGTTACTTGTGTTGCTAAACATAACAGTTTACAAGTGTTATAGTTAACATAAAAAAAAATTGATACAATTTTTATTGTGCACTACTGAGAAAATAAGCCAAGAGAAAGAGTCTTTTCTTATGGAGGTAAATATAACATATGATGATGGTTGGAGAATGTTTCAGTCAAAATGCTGTGTGAACACAAAAAACAAGAAGGTGTTTAACTGTCTGAATTATTCTTTGAAAGTCCAGTGATTATCTTTTAAAAATGAAGTTTAGTTTTGCTGGGGATGAGTAGACATCTCAAAATACATCCAGACAACTCAAGTTTTTCTTATTGATGTTTGTTTATATAATCTGTGCATGTATATTAGAAGTTAAATTATTGTGAAAGAATTGCATTTCAATTTTTAAAAAAATAAAGTGGTATTTTAACCAGAAAAGAAATGGGGTTGCAGGGATACAATAAATAATTATCTCCCTTGAACTACTGGCATGTTTGTTAGGAGCCTCATAGAGTGTCACATGACAGTCCCAAAAACCCTTTCACAACCTCTTTTTGCTTCTATTCTTTGAACAGTAGACATTGTCTCTGACTCTGTTAGGGAATGTTAAAGCCATAGGGCTATATCACACAGACTTGTCAAGTAAGGCATTTTCTATTTTGTATCCCTTTTACATACTGCTTGTTCATAGAAAAATGAGTGTAATTCTACCACAGGATACATGCGTATTTTTTTCTTGTAATGCTATTGGCATGTACATTGTGTATAGAAGAGGTTAAATGTCTTGTATGTGCAATTGAGTTTGTTTTTCCTTTTGTTTTCTTTAGTGTTCATATATCAAGGATACACTATGCTAATATTCATTTTTGGAGAATGGGACTAGAGTAAATATTCTCCATACTACCAAGCTTTCCAATAGGGTGATACAAATAAAAGCATCTTTGAATATTGTTATTGAGTTATGTATTGAATATTTTCAAAACTAAATTATTTAGTTCTATTCTGATTTGTGCCAGAATATCACCAAGAAAACATATTTCTTGTTCAGTCATGATACAGTTTCAAAAATTAAAAAGTTTTGCTTAAGATTTTCTAAAATTTTTAAACATGATTATAGTTAAAAATAAAGAAGAACACAATAGTTATAGCATTTGTAAAAATATCTCTAAAGATACAATTGTAATTTTAGAAAATTCTTAAAGTAATTCATTAATCTTGTTTAAATCGAACACTAACCTTTTATTAAAAAAAATTAAGGCTAAATATAAGTTGATATTTTTTTTAATTTGTTGTTTTTTTTTCTAATTATTTGATTGTTTAGAAAATAATGACTGGTTTTATTAGATATTCAAATGTAAAATAAGTGATTACTTTTTGAATTATTCCAAATGAAGAGAACTGAAAAAAATATCTATTCTACAAAAAGCTTAAATTCAAATTTTCTGAAATTTCAAACTAGTTGACCTTGAGTTTTATGCTCATGTATCAGAAAAGCAAAAAAAAAAAAAAAAAGAAAAAAAACTTTGATGAAAATGAAAGATGATAGAATAAAAAAATCCCCTCCCTATTTTTTTTTGGTTTTGGATTGAAAAAACAAAACAAAAAAAAAGCAAAAAAACAAAAAACAAAACAAAAAAAACCCCAACTAAGAACAAAACAAAACAACTCTACCTATGTTACATGACAGTAGTTACTTTTTTATATAAATTTCATACATTAAATGGGGGTGGGGAGTCCCTGTGGTGTAGTGGCTAATGAACTGGACTGTAACATCTTAATAAGCAAGTTCAAACTTCAGTCAAACTCACTTTCTGATTGGGAAAAGTATGAACTCCAGCTATGGATTAAATAGTCCCACTACTGTCCTTCTACAAGGAGGGATTTGGCATTAAATTATCCATGAAGATTAATACACACACACACACACACACACACACACACACATAAACCCCCAACCAACATAAACAAAATGTAGCAACTATAATGAGACATAAATAGTATAACAAATCTTACAGAATAATGATGAATTACTAAGAATGCTTTTTAATTTTTTAAAAACTTTTTCTTTCTTAATTGAAAATCTAAACAATCACTAAAAGATTGAAAAGCAGTTTCCCTATTTTTTTTTCTTTCTTTTTAGTTTTGAAGGCTTAACTGTTTATTTTATTTTATTATTACGTGTGTATGCACAATATATATATATATATATATATATATATATATATATATATATATATATATATATATATATATATGACTCAGGCACACATATACACACACATGCACATGTATGTGTGTGTAAATAAATGTATGGCTAAAATATCTGATCAAATGAAAAAGATAAAAGAGAAATAAAAAGTAAGACATCATTATCTGATGAAATATCATATTAAATACATAAACACTTCATCAAATTAGTTTGCATGTCTTACTTCTCTTCCATATAATATATATATATATATATATATATATATATATATATATATATATATATATATATATCATTAGACATAGACATTATAGACTCAGTCAACAATACTTAGTGACTGCCAGTTCCTTGCAGAAATTAACAATATGTTTTATCAATGATACAGAGAGCTCTTTATTTATAAATATAACAAACTATATATATATATATATATATATATATTATTTCTTTTATACACACATACACACGCACATATATATTATCAGTTACACCTGGGATTATTGGCATTGTCTAATTAAAAAGAATTAGCACAATAATTAACTTGCAAAGATTTCCTGCAAAGCCCAGATAACTTTCTGTATGAGGATGGTAAATATATAAACAGGAATTCAAAATATTTAATTTGAAATGATTGTAAAAAAAGGCAAAAACAGTATTGGTATGTCAAAACTTAATAGCATGGAGAAAAAAAATTTAAGAGTCACTTATATGTAGTTTTGGAGTGATAACTTTTTCTCTTTCTTTCTTGACAATGACCAATTTCAGTTGAAAGAATTTAGGATTTAAACATTTATGAACATTTGGACATTTCTTCTTACACAATATTCATTCTACATTGAAACATGAAAGTTAACAACAGGAGAAGCTTATTCAAATTGACATAGACTTATGTTGTTATATCAAATAAAATATGTCTAATTGTAAAATTTCTGTTTAAATATACTCTCTTCATATAAGTTTATTTGTGTCTATGAGTATTTTTCTGTGTCTTTGTGTGTGTGCATATATATATACATTTATGTATTTATACATATTTGTATATATATATATATATATATATATATATATATATATATATATATACATATTTATGCATATATAAATATGTATATATATGTGTGTGTGTGTATATATATATATATACACAATATATATATATATATATATATATATATATATATATATATATATATATACACACTTTTATATATATATATATATATATATATATATATATATATATATATATATATATATATATGCCCACATGTATATGTAAATATAGTTTTATATCATTGTAAATATAAATTATGGTTAATTGGAAGGGATATACTTATCTTTGGTAATTTTTTTGTCCCACTTTTTATTGGAATGTTTATGGATCATCATCAGGTGATGCAATCCCTCCAATCCTGGTATGAATGGATCAGGACAAGAAGACATTGTTCGTTTATGAGTGTCACCTGAAGATGACTGAAAAATGTGTTCAGGAATTAAAAAAAAAAGATAAAAATATTACCCTGGATAAGCTTACAAAATCTATACATTCCACAGATTTAAAAAGTTACACTTGGACACTTCAATTATTATCGACTACAACAGTTTTTGGTCTATTGAGTGTAGTAGGCAAAAATAGTGTTTTTTTTTTTGGTTTGTTTGTAGTTTTTGGACTTCTTTCTTACAGGTTTCCTTTCTCTCAGCTTCCATTTTGCACATTTTTGATTTGAGATTCCATTTATTTATTGTTTGAGTAGAATTTTTTTTCGGCTATTTTATTATTTCCTATTAAACTTGTTTGGCATCTGCCATTAAAGGTTCAATAGCAATCTCAACAATTTTGGGCTGGTCGCTTGTCTCATGACACAAATGCACCCAATCCTGCACCTCTCCTGATGCAAATGTTAAGTAAAATATGGCACCGAATAAGTAAACCGCAGCAGCAATGTAGAAAACTATTTGCCACTCAGCTTGTGTACCCTGAAAATAAACATAAAGTGAAAATAAAGAATAAGACATTTTTTTTTTAACAATTTCTCGATAGATGCACTAAAAATAGAATAATAAGCAACACTGAAATGATTGAAACAGAAAATCTTAAAAAAGGTTTTGTTCCCTATTTCTGAAAATTGATGATTTATTTATTGATTAATTTTAATGGCATGTCAACCTGTCTAGGGTTATTTCATGGCAAGAGGTAAGATAATTGCATTCATGGTACATTTATATTTACATTCTTTTGGGTAGTTGTTTCTTAAGAGTTTTTTTGCATACACTTATATGGTATCAAGTATTCCTATCTAATACAAATAATTTGCACATATTTGTTTAATTTCAAGTATTCCTATTAAATAATAATTATCATTTGGTTTGAAGTCATTTTTTTGCTCACAGTCATATATATGCTTTTAAGTAACTAATGATAATCCTTAGTTTATATTATAGATTCAAGTAACTATTCTTAATAGAAATAATTTACAGTTGTATGGCAGCATGAAGTAAAGGGTTTTACGCTGGTATGCTGTGAGCCTCGTAGTAAGGAAAGAAGATAGGAAGTTGTTAGAGTGTATCATCTAATTTGTTTTTAACTAGAATCCTTTGGTCTTGAAGAATAGACCCAGGGGATCCATAAACTAGATGGCTCTCCTCATAGTGTATGATGCTGCTACTCTATTCAGGAACAGATGTTAAGACGTCCATTCCGTTGGGGATTTCTGACGGAGAGACAGATTTGTAGGCTTTCTTTAATTTTTGGTGCTGCTAGGAAATATGGTTTGGGCTGAATCAGACAAGTCATCCTGATTGGGTGAAAATGTTTGGCGACTCTAACGGTCAAATTTAATTACGCACCAAACAAAAATTTAAGTTTCTTTCTGCTACATGCTCTTAATATGCCTGAAAGATTGGTGCATGCTTTGCAACATTATATTAGGTTGATTTTCATTTTTAGTCCGCTAAATGTGTGTTATTATGTACCTGGTGCACCCTGGATTTAATAACAACTGAAAAAAAAAAATCAAAACATTTCTCTTTTTTTAGTACTGGCAATTTTATAAAACTCTGAACAGGTTCAATATTAATTAGTTTTTTTTAGCATCTTATTTTAAAGTTCCTTACAAAAGTTCAAATGAGATAAAAACTTACCATAGGAGTTATAGCAGCAGTTACAAGAGGACTGATGAAGCCAGTAATGGCTGCCAAAGAGTTTGACAGCCCAAACAGGATTCCAGCCACTGGGGGAGCAATATCGACGTGATTTACAATAAAACCACTGTATTGTAATCCTGTGAGGGAGACTGCAAGGGTCAGAAGAGCAACAGCAAGGTAAGGATTTTTACAGTCCATATAGCCAAGACCAATTAAAAGACCTGCTGGAATCACTTTACCTGTTGACAAAAGAAATGTTTTACATAAAAACCTTTGAAAAACTTTTATTTATTTATTTATTTTTCGATAAGTATTTTTCATTTTTAAGTTTTAGTTGCTTTTTATTTCAAAAATAATAATGGCTGACAATACGTCATCAAAAAATAAGTAAAGGGCTTGAAGAAATAAATAGCAGTTTTTTTAACTAATCAAATTTTGCATTTTGGGTAAGAAGGGTTATGTAATGCTTAGAGGTTAGCGAATTGGGTTCATATTTACATTTATTTTAGTTGTTTTTAAAAAGTATTTTTTGCACTGTCCTATAAGATATGAATGATTTCTAAACTGATCTATTTGACCATAGATGGGACCCTAACAGGTACTACCATTCTGAGTCAGAGTGTACCTGAGGGTAATGGTAATGAAGGCAGGACACCACACTCCCTAGATCTCCAGATACTGTTTAGTGTCATACTCAGGGCATTTCCTTTTGTGGGGTTTTACCCCTCTGCAAGGGATACAATCAGTGTATTCTAAGCACCATTGATAGGGTGCTTATTATTTTTAGTTTTTCACTAGGTTATAAAAAGAAAACAAATGATAACTTTGAAAGAATTTTTGCCTTAGTTAATAAGATAATCAAGATAACTGTATACTTTATATTCTAATCATATTTACACTTTTTTTTATTGCAACTAACTTAAAAGCAGCATTTCAGAGTTGAGTCACAATCAATTTATAGTATTCAAATAATTAATTTCAAATGAATGAATAAATGGAAGTTCTATATTATTAGCATTTAACTTGTAACTCTCTTAATAAATTATGATGATTGGAATGAGCTTGAGCACAGCCTCACACTGTTATCATTAAAATGTAAATTATTCTGGAAACTACTTTAATCTCTAAGTTAGAGAATTTTAATACAATTGTGCAAATAGAAATCCTTCTATATCATTTTTTCTGTGTTAAAGTAGTATATATACAAAAATGATTATAATTTAGTTAACCATTGTTCATGTATTTAGACTGTGATATAATTGGTAAGATTTAATAAATAGAATTATGAAAAATTTTATTCACTTGACACAGTAGAAAACATTGATAAAGAAAAGAAAAAAGAAAAAAAAAGAAAGAAATTTAATAGAATAAAATAAAACAAAATAAAAACTAAAATACAATTGTCAATTACAAGGTTTCTTAAAATTTTTACTTGATGCATCCCTTATAAACAAATTTAATTACCATTCACCCTCAAATAAATTAATTGAATGCCAAATAAGAAAATATTTGTCATATCAATTTTTTAAATGAAGTTATATCACTTAATCTTTGACCAGCTCTATTTTTTTTGTTTTCACCAACTGTTTTATTTTGGCCTTTTGTTGTGGCGTGATGTTTAAAAGCTAGTTTTCCAGATTAATTATAACTGAGTAATAATCATCACTGAATAGTGAGTTCGATCCTTACTGGGTGCCTCATACTTGTGTCTTTGTGCCAACTTTAATCTATGCTTAGTTTGTTTTAGGGCATTTTTGTGTGGTGTAATGGAGTTATAGCAGCAGTTACAAGAGGACTGATGAAGCCAGTAATGGCTGCCAAAGAGTTTGACAGCCCAAACAGGATTCCAGCCACTGGGGGAGCAATATCGACGTGATTTACAATAAAACCACTGTATTGTAATCCTGTGAGGGAGACTGCAAGGGTCAGAAGAGCAACAGCAAGGTAAGGATTTTTACAGTCCATATAGCCAAGACCAATTAAAAGACCTGCTGGAATCACTTTACCTGTTTTATTTTGGCCTTTTGTTGTGGCGTGATGTTTAAAAGCTAGTTTTCCAGATTAATTATAACTGAGTAATAATCATCACTGAATAGTGAGTTCGATCCTTACTGGGTGCCTCATACTTGTGTCTTTGTGCCAACTTTAATCTATGCTTAGTTTGTTTTAGGGCATTTTTGTGTGGTGTAATGGTTAGGAAGTTTGGCTTGCAAGCCATTGTTGATAAGTTCGATTCTCACTGGGTGCCCCATATTAATAGACTTGTGCCAAGCTCATTTCATTTTGGAGTGTGTCACATGGTATAATTGTTAAAGAACCAGACTAGAACATTATTGTCAGTAAGTTTGATTCCCACTCGGTCCCCCATATTTCTTACCTTAAGCCAAGCTTAGTTAATGTCTCATTTCATTTTGGGGTACCTTACATAATGTGATGATTAGCATGTTTAATTTGTAGACCATTGTTAGTGAGTTCAATTCTATCAGAGTCTCCTATACTTGTGCCAAAATAATTTTTGCTAATGACTATCATTTCATTTTGGAGGATGATTTTTATAGACTAAATACAGAGTCTATGAAATTAGAATTATGGAAATATGTTGTTTTTATTTTACTTAATTTGTGCTATGAATATTTAAAGCCTATAAATAAACAGGCAAACATTCATAATTTGCCAGATTTCATTCCTGTTACATAAAACATATATATATATATATATATATATATATATATATATATATATATATATATATATATATATATATATATATATAACTAAAACCCTTGCTAATAAGTGGAGAAGAATGTTTTCACTTAATAAAAGATATGAAAATTCCACATTTAGTTCAGAAGTAGTTGAAAATTTTACTTGTTGTGACTGATCTTACTAGTTTAGTCCTGGTGGGTGTAAGAAGTTAAATATAGCATCATTTTGGTTCTAAAATCTCACAGGAGACCCAAATATTATTGGGTCAGTTAAAAATCAAAGGTTGTTTAATAAACAAACTATCGAGTGAAGTTCTGAAAAGAATAAGATAAAAAAAAACATCTACACTTGAGATAATCTCTCAAGAAGTTGAATACTTGGGATAATTTATTAAGAATTTAAATACATGGGATAATCTATCAAAAAGTTAAGCACTTGGGATAATTGATCAAAGAGGTTAAATACTTGGGATAATCCATCAAGAAGTTAAACAATTGGGATAATCCACTAAGATGTTAAATACTTGTGATAACCCATTGAGAGGTTGAATATTTTGGATAATCCCTTAAGAGATCAAATATTTGAGAAAATCCATTAAGAAGTTAAATACTAGCAATAATCCATCCAGTGGGCAAATATTTGGGATAATTCATAGAGAGTTTGAATACATGAGATAATCCATTAAGATGTAAAATACTTTGCAATACTATGATCTTCTGACCTAGGGATTAGAGTGGAAACTTATGTGCTTTTAGGATACCCACACTGTGAAAACAGATGTTCTGATCAAAGTTTTAAAGTGTTGACAGCCAATACTAAATAAAAAAAAAGTTAAGAAAAGTAAAGGTACTTTTTTTTATTGTCATAGGTGATTAATGCTAAGATAGATATTTTACACTTGATAAATATCTTTTTAACTTTGAATGATAAGAAATATGTATTTTATGTTTTTTCAGTTCCTTGGCCTAGTGGTTAGAGTGTTCACCAAAGGCCTGGGAGACCAGGGTTCAATTCCAGGTCGTGTCATACCAAAGACTCAAAAAATGGTACTTGATACCTCCTTACTTAACAGCATTATAAGATATGGATCAAGGGTAAAGTTGGGCAATCCAGGGGAGGGAGTAGCACCCTCCCCTATACCTCGGTGTTGTAGCTATAGAAAAGGAAGCCTTTAGGTCCCCCTTGACTACGGTTGCCTACTTTACTTTATTAGTTAACAGATACATAGATGACCTGGAAAAGAAAGAAAAAGATAATTCTGTAAGAGCCTTTTCTGGTATAAACAAGTAGTGTCTTGAACCAGAGAGGGGAGTTTCCAATGAATGCTTTTATTTATATTCAACCCTGCTTTATAACAGCAGTCAGTTATCAGTCACTGAGAAAGAAAGTAAGAAGTTAAGTTTGACGTAGTCAGCCAAGGATTAATTTTGTGGGTGGCTGGAGTTTGTCATTCATTTTGGGTTAAATTGCCCAATCTGATGTTGTTGGTGGGCAGAAAAAATAAATAAAATAGCCAAGGGAAACCAAGTGTCACAGTTGTAACCAATAAATAAACACCTTGTACATTCTATTTGATGTCTACTTGACTTCTTTCTTGCTGTTGTAACAATCTGATGACTTTTTCTTTTCATCTTTCTTTCTGAAAACTCTATCCCGGTGCTTTTGCTTTTTCAACAGACACTGACAAGTCATCTTTTTAAAAAGCAAGCACAGCGAAGTCAGTTAGTTGGTGAGGAGAGATTGTTTGAGGACCATGGGCTAGTGTCAAAACTTGGGATTATCCATTAAGAAATTAAATACTTAGGATAATCCACAAAGAGGTTAAATACTCAGGTTAATCCATTAAGAAGTTAAATACTTATGATAATCTATTTATCAGTTAAATCCCAAGTCAAATTATAACTTCTTTCACTCTTTTGTCAGCATAAGTAAAAGTATTGAATTTTTATTGCTGTGATCAGATTTTTTAACATTGTCTTTCCTTTTCAATTTGTTTATGATTTGTCATCTACAAGGTGGTTTACAATGATAACTTCAGATTTTACAAATTAAAAATGATTGGAGGCACACTTAGGCTCATAGGAAATGGAAGTGGCAACCTAAGTTCAAATCCTGAACAAACCTTTTTGCATTTCCCTTTCTCTGATGGTCCTTGGGTTGGTTTGGTCGGGTTTTATGGCATATCAACCATTGTAGGTTATTTAATGCCAAATCCTCTTTATACTTATATATTGAATATATAAAATTTGGCTGGGTTGGGTTTTATGGCATATCAGCCATTATAGGTTATTTAATGTCAAATTCTCTTTATACAGTCTAAAAATGATTGGAGGCACACTTAGCATAACAGTTATCATCATAGGAAATGGAATCGGCAACTCAAATTCTTTCAATTCAATTTAGCATATGTCAACAAAGTTAAATGATTCCAAGTATTGCTATGTATCATTAACATAGTTCTATTCGACCCATTGATAGCACCTTATCAGGTGCTTCCATTCTGGGCCAGAATGGACCTGGGAGCAATGGCAATGAAGGGATACTCCTTACTCCTTGGGAAGAACATGAATTTATCTATTATCTCCCCCAACCTTGAGTAAATAGTAGGGTAGACTGGGTTCTCTAGCCTTTGTAAGACAACCAGTTTAGGTGAAGGAAAGCTTTAAATTCAAACTAGCAATACTTGGCTTAGAAATTGGCTTTGTGTCACATCTTGTTTGTGGAGGAAAGTTTGGGTAAATACATACATATTAAAAATGATTGTCACCATATGTTCATACCTGATGCATCAAATATCCTTCGTGTCCATGTTGTGCTTAAGATATTCTTTTCCCTCACCAGGTCAGCTGCATAGGCAAACACGTTGATCAATACCCAGAGACCAACATAAGGTAATGCTGATGCCAAACCATTCTGAAAAAGTAAAAATAATGTAGAAATACATTCTATATAGTTATATAAAATCCTTACATTTTGATAACCCAAAAAACAGGAAATTTAACAAGAACTAATTTTTTGTGAAAAGAATATGGCAAAACAAGAATATCTCCCTGACATCAAAAATCAAACTCATGTACACACTTGTTATCTCAATCTTTCTGCATGCTTGTGTATCCTGGACCCGCACTGTTGACCCCCAGAGATGCATTGATACTCTTAAGATGAGATGCTACCATAAAATCTTGAATATCTCATACTGAGACCCCATCACAAATGAAGAGGTCAGAAAAAGAATAACTACAGCATTTGGATTGGACAGCCAGTTTAGCATTGTGAAGAAAAGAAAAATCATGTGGTATGGACATGTAATGAAATTATCCGGGATAGCAAAAATCATCCAGCAAGTCACAGTGCTGGAAAGAAGATGAAAAGACAGACAGAAGAAGAAGAAGTGGGAAGATAACATCCAAGAATAGACAGGACTGTCTTTTGCTGAGTTGCTAAGTGCAGCTCTTAATTAAGATAGATGGCCAGTGATTGTCAAAGAACCACAACCACCTGCTCCTGAGGTTATGTGACTGATAATGATGATAATGATGATGATGATGAATTTTTGTGTGCAACATAAACCAATTTATTCTATTTTCTCCTTGGCCTTGTTTGTACTTGTGGCCTCTGGACTCAAGAGATGACCTCCCCCCACTTCTAATAACCTGGTTGTTTGGGTGGTTGTGTTTTATGGCATATCAACTCTTATGGTTTATTCAATATTGAATACTGTTTATACATACATGTTATATTTGTGATTTGTAATATTTGTATATAACATAAATAAGATTTGTATATAATATTATTTTTTAATGAGCCAGTACACATTTGTTGGCACAAAGTTGAATAGTTCCAAGAATTGCTATTTATTATTTGCTACACAGTTAAATGGTTTCAAGCATCTATAACTGATTAAACCGTTCTATTTGACTCATAGATAGGACCCCAACAAGTACTACCACTCTGGGTCAGAGTGAACCTGGGAGTAATGGCAATGAAGAGGTACTCTCCACTCCCCAAAGCTCCAGGACTGGAGTTTTACCATCACATGGTTTAGAGTCATATTCAGGACACTTGTATTGGCGGGGGTCTTACTCTTCTGCAGAGATGAATTGATTTATTCTACACCCCCAGCTGACTGTGCTAAATACCTGAGTGATATGCCTCCAAACATGTATAAATGCAAATTCTTCAATCAATGTAAGTAAGACATTTGTCTTATTTTTTAAGTTTGCTTTCTTATATCAAGGACTTTGCTATTTCCTGGACATTATTTCAATAAGAATACAATGGCATTTAAATTCTTCCTTTTATTATTCACATTAAACATTAAGACAATTATTTAACAGACACTTGAATGAATGTTTGAATAATACTAAGGAACATTTTGTTTTGTTTTAAAACAAAATAGAACTTTTGTGTTGGAAAATAGATGCAAGGACCCTTGTGGGTTTATGTAGATAATATTTATGATAATAATAGCTTGCTTATTATTATTATTATTATTAATGATTATAACAATAATAACAATAAGTACCGGCTCATTGGTCTAGTGTGTAGAGTGTTCACCAATGGTCCGAAGGCCTATGTTCAATCCCAGGTCGTGTCATACCAAAGACTTTAAAAATGGTACTTGATGCCTCCTTGCTTGACACTCAGCATTATAAGGTAAGGATCAAGGGTATAGTGGAGCAATCCAGGGAAAGGAGTAGCGCCCTCCCCTATGCCTCGGTGTAGTAGCTATTGAAAAGGGAGCCTTCTGGTCACCCTCGACAATGGTTGCCAACTTTACTTACTTTACTTATTATTCTACATGTGCCCCCATTCAATTTCATTGGAAAAAAAATCCCATAAATTTTTTATGATTTGAACTAATTACACCTTTAAACTCTCCCTAATTCTTTTTATTTAAAAAAAAAAAAATTTTACATTTCATATATTTTGTGTCAAATCAATAATGGCGATGAAATGATTATACAAAAGGTAATAATGTTCATATGTGTGTGAGTAAAAACGAATATTGTCAGTCAAGATGAATGTGGTTGCTTGCACATGTCAGTGTGTGTGTATGTGTGAGACCTGGTATGTATAAGTCAGTCCATTGATTGAATGTGTGTATATGTGTATCTTCATAGTAGTCAGAACTAAAGAGAGAAAGATAGACTTGTACTTACATACATGTATATGTGTGTATATATACATATGTGTGTTCTGGTATGTATGAGTCTTTCGGTCAATTCTAACTGTTGGGTAAATTAGCAGTTCATCTGGAGTCAATCTATCGTTCTGTGCTATGCCTACCTGCTGGTCTGTCGGTCTCTACTTTGAACTAAAAACTTTGGTATTTATACTTTTTGATGAAAGAAAAGTGGATCAAAATGAAATATTTTAAGTTTATTTCAGGTCAAATAAAGTTCAAATGTGTAGAAATTTTGGTAAGGAACTGGTGATCCTGTTTCACCGATCAGCAGCAGCCCCTTGGGGTCACGTGGCGTCCATTATAAAAAAGAGCCCCACAGGAGATTCTCTCTCTTTTTGGTTCCACTCCCACAACTGTTAGCATAGGTCCTTTTCGTAGCAGCCCCTTGACGGCATACGTATTTTGGTACCTTCCACCACCGGGATCCAAGAGCGACGAACGCACGTGCTGAGTTAAAAGGAACAGGACACACAGAGTTAAGTTCCAGCAGGCATTTTATCTGCAAACTCACTTTACCAACTACTTTACCCACTACCTTATCAAACCCACTTTACCCACAAACCTTATGAAACCCACTTTACCCTTCACATACCTTCAAACACCTTCAAAAACACATAACTTATCAAACCTACTTCACTACTTTACCGTATCAAACCTACTTTACCTTCAACCTTACACCCTTCACAACAAACCTAACCATATTTTACATCTTGAACTCTTCCTTGAACTCTCTTTTATGGACTGTTACGTAAAAATTCGTTGTTTATTCCATTTGGTGTAAAACCCTGTTTATTGTTGTTGTTGTTGTTGTATATAAATATTGTTGCATGTATAAGTCGTTCGTCCCTTTCTTCAAAAGCTGTCTCCAAATCTCTTCTGCTGGTCGAGTACCGTTTATTCTTTTACAAAACGAAGGAATAAAATGGGCTTTTCGGGGCTTGATAAAATCCCCAAAAATGCGCGGACGTCAGCGAAGACACAACTCGTGACCTAGCTTAACCAATTAGATTAACAGAAATTACTTATTTATTTTGGAACCTAACTATTTTTGTTTCTGTGACAAATTTTTCTTCAAGTTAGTTTTTGATCCGACTTTTCAAGAATATTCTATTCTACGTATCCTTCGCTGATTGGTTTTAAAATATGAGAGTGTAAATTCAATGTAGATGAGATTTTGATCCTTTTTTTCCTAGAATATTCCTATCTATGTGTTTTGAGTTGATTTAGCTAAAACTAAAGATATGTGTATCCTATATTCTACAGCTGAAAAACATTCAAGGAAATTCAAGTAAGTCTTAAAACACTTATCTCCCCAACACCATTCCCCCCAAAAAAAAAACCAACAAAAAAGCAAAAACAACAAAACAGAAAAAATAAACAACAAACTAGTCACCCCCACCAAACAATTCCTCAAAACAACAACAATGACAATAGCAAAACAAAAATAAACTTACCGCTGCTATGTCAAACTTGAGAACCTCTTTCATGTAGGTTGGTATTCCCGTCAGCAAAGTATAAACACCCCAATCTGCTGTAACGTTACTCACAATAATAGCGTGAACCGGAATCGAAGTCATCATTTTAACCCATGGAACCTTCACTTTCTGATAGAATAAAAGAATTATTCAAAATTAGAAAATCTTGGTAAAAAAAACGAGTTTCAATTTTATATTTTTGGCTGTTAAATAAAAATTTAATGTAAAGAATCAAAGTCATTTCAGAATGAAAATCAGAAGAAACAGTCCCCCCGCCAAGAAAACAAGACGTTATCTCTAATAATAATAGAATAAAATATGAACGCATGTATTTCGAATATTACACCCTGTCATCACCTCAGATAAATAATGGACTATATTCTGTTTTAATGGTGAGGAAAGAAAGGGTAGAAAACAGCATGCTATATGTCAGAGAGAGAAAAAGAAAGCAAACATAAAAAGGGAGAGAGAGAGAGAGAGAGAGGTGGGTAAAAGAAAAAATGAAGGTTTGTGGTTTCTTTGTTTTCTGGCATATAAACATTCGTGGGTTATTTTATTTTATGCTAAAGGCATCATTGTAGGAAACCAGAAGTGATACTATTTAAGCCATAGGTGGGAGGATAAATGAGTGTTGGTCATATTTTATTTTATGCTAAAGGCATCATTGTAGGAAACCAGAAGTGATACTATTTAAGCCATAGGTGGGAGGATAAATGAGTGTTGGTCATATTTTTTTAAGAGTATTAGTCCGAAAGTGAATGTTAGTCTAATGAGTAGAGTGTTCGCCAATGGTTCGGGAGACCAGGGTTCAATCCCAGGTCGAGTCATACCAAAGACTCAAAAAATGGTACTTGATGCCGCTTTGCTTAGTACTCAGCATTATAAGGTTAGGATCAAGGGTAAAGTGGAGCAACTCCGGGAATGGAGTAGTGCCCTTCCCTACACTTTGATGTAGTAGCTATTGAAACGGGAGCCTTCGGGTCACCCTCGACTAAGGTCGCCGACTATATCGGGGAGAAAGTGACAACAACACTTATGTATTAAAATATAATCTCTCTTTTGTTTATTTACGAAAGGTCGAAATGGTTGTGTGTGTGTGTGTGTGTGTGAGAGAGAGAGAGAGAGAGAGAGAGAGAGAGAGAGAGAGAGAGAGAGAGAGAGAGAGAGAGAGAGTCAGATTGATAGGGAAATGCTAGGTTGTGACACATCTTTAGAGAGGCTTGCTTCTTCGCGCTTCTTTTACAGGAGACTGATACAGGGTCGGCCCTCAACTCGAGGCCACCTGTCCCACCTCCGGACTAACGCCCAAACAGTGTGACAGCTCACTACTTACCACTGTCACTGCTAATTGCTGACTGACTGCTCTCTCCTCTGTGGTTGAAAACTTCCGTTGTTATATATTTTTCAGACACTGACACAATCCTTCAAACACAGTTCACGTGGCATTTCCGCTGTCTCTAGTTTACAGACAGCTGCACATTCTGTTTTGAAATCCACAAACTAATCAGCTTGTCAAAGGTCAATATGTAACACACAATTGGATTTTGAAATCGCTTACTACGATTCCGCAGTCCATTACTTTAAGAAAATGAAATGAAGAACGCTTATTTTGAAAACTTATTTTGGAACTTTACTTGAAAAAAAAAAATGATGTGATAATAAAATATTCAGAAAGTCAACAACAAATTATACTGTTTGTGTTGTATAGTCATTTACACGTTCATGCAGCATCACAACGACACAATAATTAAACAGACGCAAGGACAAAGACGCAGGAAGGAAAACGCATGATAAAGACGCAGGAAGGACTTCTTTAGAAATATATTCACCTCTCACTTTATTGCAAGGGTTTGAAAGGGTTGTTTAAGGGTTTGCATGTGAG
This sequence comes from Sepioteuthis lessoniana, assembly GCA_963585895.1. Lineage (NCBI taxonomy): Eukaryota > Metazoa > Mollusca > Cephalopoda > Myopsida > Loliginidae > Sepioteuthis > Sepioteuthis lessoniana. Next base: position 41,385,741 of record OY757911.1, read on the forward strand.
AGGATGCTGGAGACCGAACGTAAACTTCATATTTTGACCCCACTGTTATGAACGCCACGTTGTGTCTTTCTTGTTCTCTTAGATGCTCAACCAGAGGTCTTGGGGTCCACTCCATCGGGGCTTTTCCGAGGGCCCCCTCGGTCGGGTGTGGCCTTCCCTACCACATCTGGTCTCTGGCTGTCTGGAATTCTGCTGGCAACTGCTCTGGGACCCAAACTCAACTGAGTTAAATAATAACTCAACGCCCACACGATCGCCTACTGGATCTTTGAATCGGATGTTTAATCGTCACCAAGCGGAAATAACTGTCATGCAGTTCAGAGGTTACTCTCTTCCGGTGCATGACTGTAGTGGCACAATGAGACCTTCACCTTGTCCCATATCATAAGCCTTAATCCGCCCACGCGATCTCTTTCGATTACTGGCCGTTGGAATGTGTCACTTCCTTCCGGTGTATTACCTTGGAATAGTATTTTTGGGCCGGGTCGAAGGTCAAAATATAGCATTTGAATAAAATTTTTGGTGCTTATATATTCACAATATTCATAACTTTACGTAACCCCCTACCCCCCCCCAACAACAAAAAAACTATTAAAAACTGGAATTTCCATGAGTACAGTTAGTATACATAGTTATGTAAATAGATCCACAGCCTCATGTTATAGCCGAGTCATATAGCTTGAAGTAAACGAGTTCGAATTCCGGTTAGACTATTACATTCACTTTCAGACTAATACCCTTGGGAAAAGTATAGAATTCTCTTTTCCCCCTAGCAATGGGTTAAATAGTATCACTGCCACAAAGATGACTTTGACATTAATAACCCAGAAAGATTGGTATGCCATTCCGTCAAAGTCGCATGGGGGCTGTGATAATGAGAACTGGCCCTTTATGGAATGCTGGGTGTTATCAATATAATCAAGAATGCATCCACAGCATCAGTTTGGTGCCTTCTGATTGGCCAGAAAAAGCTTTACTCTTTGTTCACCAATCAGTCAGTGACCTCGAACGACCGACAGGCCGTTCTATTTTTTTGACAGGAATGATGTGTTTATGAATCATAACGAGATTTAATTTTGGATCAAATGATGAAAAAAAAAAAAAACAAATCAAAATCAGTTACCAAAACATTTATTTTACACATCAAATATTTATTTTTTAACATAATTTTCTTTGTCAATACATTTATTTCATTATACAGAGCGAGCCTGATAAAGTGAAAATTTTAGATAAAAATTCAGCAAGTAACTACATATCTGGATATGGACTTATTGATCTATTAGACATACAAGTACATATAAGATGGTTGAAAGGCATAAACTAAAGATGTATAGTTTTGTGTGTATTGGAGAAAATTAGCAATAAAAATTAAAACAAATTTTCTCTGTCTGGTCTTTATTAAATCTTCTTTAAAAGAAGAATTGCAGTCAATATATAAAGGAAGGCAACCAGCATGAACATATCTACAACAGCTCTGTACTGATACAGGATGTAGCGTGGAAGACCTACCGAGAGCGATGGACGAGAGGGGCAAGTGGCGGGAGATGGCCAGGGAAATCCTTGCTAGTGGCACGCCATGATGATAATGATGATATATATGAAGGATTCTTTCGTTGATTTCGACATACAAGGGCCCAACAACTTTTTTCAGTTATAATGCATGCCGGAGGGTTAGTAGCTTAATAGTCTGAGATGGGTTTTGCAAACTTCTTGATGACTTACTCATTTTACTCTTCAAATATTTAGAAAAGAAATAGCTTTCACGAATGTATCAACATATATTGTTCTGTTTATTTATTACGGATATACCTAGAGCAATAATGTTGTTTGATTTTAGCTTGTTTATGTACCGGAGATATGGTCTTAAAACATTTCTATTTCTGTCAGGAAGCTGGCAATAAATGAGATCCTTTGGAATTCTGTCGTTTCTCATTTGGATAACATGCCCAGTCTACCTCAATGTGAGAAAGGTTTTATAGCGGGGTGGTGAAATGGTTAATTGTTTAGCGCTATATTTTTTAAGGCAAGAAATGAATTACGAAACTATTCTTTAACAACACACACACAACAGCGAAAGTTCTTTATTTGCAGCTTTGAATATTTGGTTTGTTCTTGGTGCTGCAAGACTCGTGGTGTTTAGGCTTGTTGGTTTTGGAGACGCGATAGCTTAGCGGGATGTTGAGATGGCAGCGTGTCGTTGGACGTGTGAGGGAAGTATACAAGGTTACCGTGTAGTTTTGTTTGTCTGGTAATTGGGGAGAGTAGGCGTTATCTCCATTAATGTGGACCAGAGGTGAAATGGGAGCTAGTGTGTCGAGAGCGGGATTACGCTCAGATCGACATAGCCAATTTTAGGGTGACATAAAGTTGTGCCTGTGCGAGGCATATTGAATGTATCTAATTCATATTCAACTGGGATTCCTTGGTCTAAAATATATTATACGCAAAGAATCCATAAATTAGATGGTTCCCTTGTTGAGTGTCCATGTTGCTGCTGCTAGGGCTAAAGCCACAGTGAGATGTCCCACTGGGTGGCTTGTTTAGCTAAAAAAGCATTGCTAAGCAGGGACGACCAGAGACACGTCTGTTCTGGTCGACGTCTCAAGCTGAAGAGAGTGAATTTGGCCGCTCACGTGTTTTGCTAGCCGGAAATGAAGGTCCGGGCTGAATAGGATAAGTCATCCTGATTGGGTGAAATTCAGTGTTGAATTAAATTGCGCGCCAAAACAAAATACGAGATTTTCCTCTTCTCTACAGTTTCTACACCTCCGATATTACATCTAGCAAAGAGAGTTTGAGATTCTATCTAATCTTGTTTGTATCCACAAAGCGATAGAAAATAGCTTTTGTGAGAATGCATCCAAACGGTTAATTTATGATGGGCAGATCGCACACATAAACGAGTAAGTATAGCGGCTTTGAAAACTGTCATTTTTGTCATAAGACCATGACGGAATTTTCCAAAAGTACTTACAATGAATAATGGTCTCCCTTGTATAGAGACGTATCCGTTGACGATTTCACGTCAATTCCATAATCAATCTCGGTCTCTTTCGTCTCCGTTCATGGAATAATAAAGACGTTCTCTTTTTTCTTTGAACAATTAACATACTTTTTGCCTCTTTTCTTAGAACAGTAGAGACTTTGTTACCTCTCTCGGTGATGGATCTTTTTCTCACCTCGTCAGTGAAATGTAACGCCGGCATGTCTTTACTGTATGTTGTATTCGTATTCATCAAGTTAGACATTTTATTGTTTTCGATCCACTTTCATTGACTGTTTGTTCACACAACAATACGCGCATATTTAATCTGTTGAGACACGTTCGTGCATTTTTATCAATATTTATTGTATGTGCATTATGGATGAATTAAATGTACAAATGAGAGTATCTTGTTTTTCCTTCCATTTATTCAATGTTAGTGTATCACTGGATAAACAAATGTTAATGCTGGACCTTAGTGAATGGGAACTCGACTAAATATCCCCCTTAGCAACAACCAACCTAAATATCCTCTCTTGCGCCAACTAACCCAATAGCTTTAGCTACGTGGTTGGCTATCTCAGCATCTAGAAAAGCTATGGTCTTCGCTCTGCCGCCCAAATATGAAAACGAACTCACTTATGAGTTTTTTTTCCCTCGATGGTAATAGGGTTTTTTGAAACTTGTAAACCAGTGATTACTGTTTTACTCCTTTTATTTGTTTTGTGGGTTGGGCTTGAATGACTTCCGTTTTTCTTAATATTGATGGTAAGACCGAAAGTTTGCTCACGTAACAGAAAGAATTGACAAGTTCCTGTGCCTTATCGATTGATGTAGCAATGACAGCTGCATCACCAGCGAATAAGAGTTTACGGATGAAGCTTGTTTTTACGAATGTTTTTAGCTTTGAATCATTGATGATTAAAGAGGCCACCATTAAGGAGGTACATTATTTTTTTATATGTTCAGTTTATTATTAAATAATGTTAACAATAGTTTGGCACCAGAAAATGAAATGCTTTAACAGATTTTGTCTCGACTAGAATGCATATTTTCCCACTATGTAATATTTCTCGTATGTTCTCTAATTAACAAATTTGAATAATTGAATATTTTTCCCAAGACGAGTAATTTTGTGTTTCATCATCAAAAGTAAAAACTGAATGATTTTATGATAAACGTTGTCAGTTGTTCACAATGACGGATTATCTATCACTCCGGCCCTTCGGCTAAGGTTACCATGACAACATTATTTTACCATTGTGTTGCAGTATGAAATAAAAAAAACATTAATCCGAAATTTATACTACAATGTAAAAGTTTATGCGTGTGTCCAAACATTACACTCTCAGGGACCTGTTTTTTTTTGTTTTTTTTTTTTATAGATACTGACTCGATCTTAGACCCATGTCATTTGAAATCATTAGAGGTCATCAGATGGTTAATATGTCATTTCTGGCCAAGACTGTCAAACGAAGTTTAGTTTGGTTTGGTTTGTTTGTTTAACGCCATATCAACTCCTTATGGGTTATCTAATGTCAAAATTTGATTAATTTGTAAATGGTTTGGCTTGGTTTATTTGTTTAACGCCATATCAACTCCTTATGGGTTATCTAATTTCAAAATTTGATTATTTTGTAAATGGTTTGGCTTGATTTATTTGTTTAACGCCATATCAACTCCTTATGGGTTATCTAATGTCAAAATTTGATTAATTTGTAAATGGTTTGGCTTGGTTTATTTGTTTAACGCCATATCAACTCCTTATAGGTTATCTAATTTCAAAAGTTGATTATTTTGTAAATGGTTTGGCTTGATTTATTTGTTTAACGCCATATCAACTCCTTATGGGTTATCTAATGTCAAAATTTGATTAATTTGTAAATGGTTTGGCTTGGTTTATTTGTTTAACGCCATATCAACTCCTTATAGGTTATTTAATGCCGAAGTTTGATTCATTTACAAATGCTTGGTAATAATTAAAACTATATTTTCAATATCCTATTGAAATAATTTTTTAATCTCACTATTTGTCTTTGGCAAGGTGATCCACTGGGAAATGTTCAAGAAATTAAATTTGATCATACTAACAAATGATATATACACAATCCAGGACTTGTCCTAGAAAATGACACACATAAACTCCTATGGGACTTTAACATATGAACGGATCACCTAATACCGGCTAGGAGACCAGAACTTATAATAATCAACAAAAAGAAGAGAATTTTCAAAATTGTCGACTTTGCTGTCTCGGCGGACCACAGAATAAATCTGAAGGAATGTGCAAAGAAGGATAAGTACCTCGACCTTGCTAGAGAATTGAAAAAGCTGTGGAACATGAAAGTGACGATTGTACCAATTGTGATTGGTGCTTTTGGCACAATAACTAAAGGATTATTAAAAGGTCTGGAAGACTTGGAAGTTGGCGGAAGGGTAGAGACTATCCAAATAACACCATTGCTGAGAACGGCCAGAATCCTGAGACGAGTCCTGGAGACTTGAGGAGACTTGCTGTCACTCAAACTCCAGTGAAAAACCATCAGTTAACACTGATGTGAAAAACTCCAAAGGAGTAAATAATAAAAATTCAATTGCACACAATTACATGGTATCAAGTAATCATAGCTAATACAAAAAAAATTGGACACAATTATATGGTTTCACACTCCACAGAGCATCAGAACTGGAGTCTCACTACTGAATGTAGTTAAGTGTCATATCTAGGACACTCCTTTTGGAGTGGTTCTTACCCCTTTGCCGAGGATACAGCCAGCGTATTCTAATCCCCGCTGATAGGGTGACTGATATGAAGCAATAACTGGAGGGATAGATGAGATCAGATCCATGTTTTTCAGATGACTAGCTCTATGTAGGATATTTACAAGTAACTAGCAGAAAAGGACTTGACAAATCTGCAGAAGATGGACGAACAAAAATATTATACACAAAATGTCCCCAAGAAACTTTTTCTTTATACTTCAGCTCCTCATGAGTTAAATATTTTGTGTTGTAGGTGTACACTTCTCTTTTCTTGATTCTTCAAATCTTTACGGGATTAGAGTCTGGAGTCAAAGAGCTGGATAGCCCTCTGCTATCTTACAATGACTGGTGATCGTTCAGATCCCCATGTTGTGTTTGATAACGAAGGTTCAACTCCTTTCTTTTCCTTTTAACTTATGCCTTGAATTCGGAGAACATTTCTTACCAGGAAGAATAAGCAACAATTTACTTTCGTGCAGCTTTATTATTTCGTGCAGATTTATTATTTCTTCTATACATAATACCTGTGTATATTGAAGAGTGGTTCAATGGATGGAAAAATTATGCATGCCCATTATTACTCACGTGCTAGTTGACATCTCGGAACCAACTAACGATAACTTTCCAACTTCTACGGCTGTTTGGTGACATAATCGAGACTATCCAATCTCAGCTGTGGTCTCAGATTCATCTCAGGTTCATATGCTGTTATTCAAACGCAATTGGCCAAACAGTTTTTTTAGTAGACTTTAGTAAACTAACCCAACACTTCGTGTCAATTATAGATTTTGCTAATTTTATATGTAACCAAAGTAAGCCATTTCATTGCAGTCGAAAATTGACCACTGATGTGTGAAATAGTTGTCTTTGTGAAATAGCAACTCGCATTGGCTGGCTGAAAGAGCAACTTTTTCCTTTCTTCTTTATTAGTAGCTTTCGGATCAGGCTGTGCTCTAGCATCTCTTACACGAGAACTGTCATAGTTCCATTAACAATAACAAGCCAGCATCACCCACAGTAAGTAAAGCCACCGCGGATCATAATTCCTCCACCATCAAATATTCAATACAGTAAGATGTATCGGAAAAGTACTTGATATCTAAGAAAATAAGAAGAGGCCCAATATCAATGTCATAACTCGCAAGTTTATTTGTGAGATTAATAATGATGAAATAATAATAATTATGAATTTCGAAAACAAAATGGTAGTTTTGAAATATTATAGATATAAAAAATGTAAGCAAAAGTACTGAAATATCCTTAGTACTCATGTGTGCACCCAGTTAAATATTTATTTTTGTACATTCAAAAGTCTTTTTTACATTTTCTAATCACTCACCCCCTACTCGGCTCGCCACCCTTTACTAGATCTGGAGGCTTAATCCAAAAACTGGTTCTTATGGTTGTCTTTTATTATGTAATAGTGAGATAAGCTAGCAGATCATTTTTATGGAGTAATTCCCACTGAGTGTCCAATACTCTTGGCCTTGTGCCAAACTAAGCAAAGTCTAGTATATGACCACAACTGGTTACTATGTTTAAATTACTGTAATTTGATTTTCCTTAGAATTATGGCAGCTCAAAACTGGTTTTCATTTACTAAGCCTAGCTTTGACACAAGGCCAGTAGCAAAGAGCACCTATTGAAATTTAAACTCACAAGTAATGGTCTGTTAGCCTAATTCATTAATCATTAAACCAAGTGAGCTATCCCAAAACTGACAAAACTAGTTGTCATTTACAAAGGCTAGTTTATTTTGGCACAAGGCCAGCAGTAAAGAGGATCTAGTAAGATTTAACCTCACAAAAATAGCCTGATTCATTAATCATTATACCAAGTGAGTTATTTGAAAACAGACAAAAAAAAAGGGTTATTTTTGCCAAAGCCATCCTTAGAGAAGAACACCCAAGGTACAATTTAACCCAAAGCTGGGAGGGATAAGGGAGTTCATACCTTTCCCTATGGGATTAGTCAGAAAGTAATTGTAATAGCATGATGAGAGTTTGAACTCGTTTACTCTGATGTCACAGTCCAGCATGTTAACCACTATGCAAGAAAAGTTGCTCTCTATCTTGTCTATGAGTGATTATATATATATATATATATATATATATATATATATATATATATGAATAATATACATATATATATATATATATATATATATATATATATATATATATATATATATATATGAATAATATACATATATATATATATATATATATATATATATGTATATATATATATATATCTCAGTGGGCGATTATATATATATATATATATATACATATAAAATTAATATATATATATATATATATATATATATATATATATGAGCAATTCTATGTATATATATATATATATATATATATATATACATGGATAATATATATGAATAGTATATATATATATATGTATATATATATATATATCTATGAGCAATTATATATATATATATATATATATATATCACGTGTGTATGTATATATAAAGACATATATTCATATTTTAATCTCATGCAGCCTGGGGGCAGATAAAGCAGAAAAAAACTAGAAAAAAATGCAAAGGCGAAGGAAATGCATTGATTTTTAATGTCAAAAAAGAAAGATGAGATGTTATATCACCCTGATAGATGTGCTGGTTAGCTAACACATTTTTTTTTTTAGAAAGGGTATCAAGTGTAGTTGGCTCATTGATTAGAAATATGAATATACTTTGAGATATAACAGATTTTACTAGTAGAACCTGTGAAAATTTCATGGGGCCTCTTTGTAATTTAGAAATTGAATGCAAAATAATTTTTTTGGTTTTGATAATACTGAAAAAATTTACTGTTTTAAATAGTAGTGATATAAATTGGGATTGCCTACTCTTGCTTTGGTAGAGATTGAATAATGTTCAGTGCAACTGCTAGAAGGTATCATGTGTTTACCCTGTTTTTAGTGGGAAACTCAAATAACTTATCAGCTTGGTTATCAACATGTGAACAACACATTTTCTATGGTTTATCTTTGGGACTTAGTTGGTAAGAAATCTCTTGACTTTTCTTCTTTTTTTAATACATATTTTTTCTACACCAACGAAATGTGTTTGTTTTAATATGTGTATATATTTGGTTTGCTTGGGATACCCAATGAATAAGATGAATATCGTCAAAGGAGTTGGCAAAAAGAAGCATTGTTTACAGCAACACATTTTTCAAAGATATCAATAGTGATGGTCCTATCATGTCTTAGAACACTGTCAACATGACATTTTTTACTGACCACGGGTTTAGTGTAGGTTTAGTTAGGCTGAGAACCTTTCGGCTCAGTGCATGGGTTAGTTAGGTGCAATATTAACACAGGTGTTCACACGCGTGTGCACAGAGCGGACGTATCACTCAGAGATGTCACAATAGCCCGAGATAGGAAACGGAGGCTAGCACGTGCAAATGAAGTCCTGCATCGGAAGCACGCGGAGGATTTTGGGAGATTTTGAAAAAGTCAGTTAGTAGAATTGAGACCTGCCTCGGGAGAAGATGGTTGGCTTTCGCTTGCTCGCAAAGACCTTTGTGGTGGGTGCCACATGTGTTGGGGGGGAGGGGCAGATGAAAAAGCCAGAATAGAAAGATTGTGCCTCTCTCTCCTTATGTCGAAGAACCTTAAAACTCAAAGGTAATAAAACAAAACAAAGAACAAAGAAGTCGTCAAGTGTTTTTCGTGAGATTTCTATGATCTATCTTTATGGACATTTGATGTACGTTTCACACATAGCCATATCATGGCTATGGTACACATGGACTGTCTTTTTGACTCAGGCTCAGTATGCCAGTATGACCTTATTTACAAACTGCTGTTACTGAGACTTTTTCTTTACCAAAGAGTCAGAGTGTTTTCACTCCATGAACTGTCTCAGTATGCCTGCATAACCTTATTTACTTTTTGATTCAGACTTATCATGGCAAACCATTTTTTTTTATTAAGATATGCTTTTATGTACACATCACCCATTCTTCTGAAAATTTTACTTGGTTTTCACTTGTGAGTCATTGTCCCAGTTTGCTGGGGCTACAGAATACACCGATAACTTCTATGCAGAAGATAACTTCTATGCATGGATATGACATTAAACAATCTGATGGTGAGGCTCCAGTAATGCTGGAGCTTTTGGGAATGCAGATTACCTCTTCATAGCCATTACTCCCAGGTTCACTCTGGCCCAGATCCAATCAATGGGTCAAAGAGAGCAGTTTGATTTTCAAATTGTGTATTTACTTTCTTTACTGACCACTGTTTCTGGAAGTTTGATGTAAATAATCTGTATTATGTTTGTTCAGAAAGTGTCAACACTAAAGCTGTATTTACCAACACAGAAATGAATGATATATAAAATACTAATTTTCTTCAAGAGAGGAACTGTATTAAAAAAGTATTGAGAATGAAGCTGTATTTACTGAGACAGAAATGAACAATAAATAAAATGTTATTTTTTTTCAAAAGATGAAGTATGTTCTGAAAGTATTAAAACTAAAGCTGTATTTACTCAAAGAAAAATTGGACCTTTGTCACGTCCTGCTTTTTAAAAAACATAGTATAGATTACATAATATAAAACTACTTATATGATATATATGTACAAGCAGACATATTTTGTCTATCAGGTAACCCAGAAAAACATTTATTGGGAACCATTATCTTAAGTATGTATTTATCCAATCCTTCTGCTATGAGGTTAGTTTATCAAGTGGAGTACTGTTAGCTTGTATTTAAAGTTTCCCACCACACTAGTTGCTTAACAAAGGGTAAAGAACCCATTTTGCCCTTTATTTACCTCTAGAAGGGAGAAGAACAAATAGATTCTAGACTTTCCCAAGGGCATTAGCATAAAGTGAAATGCAAGCAGCCTTGTCCCGGATTTGACTCAAGTTACTGATATCTTTTCCGATCATGATAACTGTAACACTATGCAACCCAGTCGTTGTTTACAATTTTATAACCTTGATGAGAAAACATCATTTATGGAGGCAATTTGGTTTGGTTTTATGGCATATCAACCATTGTGGGTTATTAATGCCAAATCCATTTTTATACACCTAAACAGATCTATTTCAAACAATTCAGTTTAGCATGAGTACACAGTTTAGTTCTATTTGACCCATAGATAGGACCCTATCAGGTGATACCACTCTGGGTCAGAGTGAACCTGGGAGCAATGGCAATAAAGGGGTACTCCACATTACCTAAAGCTTTAGCATTATTGGAGCCTCACCATCAGAATGTTTAATGTTATATCCAGGACATTAATTGGAGGACTCTTACACCACTGCAGAGAAGTAGTCAGTGTATTCTATAGCACCAGCTGACTGGGCAATTATGGAGGCAGAATAAGAAGTCTGTTGCCTAATGATGAAAAACAACATTTATTTGGCACAACTGGTATTTATCCTTGACAATCTGTGTTTCTATAATAATTTTATTCAACTTAAATTTGTAATGTAATATCCTTGAGCAATACAAATAAACTTTTCAAAGAATATTACACTGAGCCTTAATACTTCCTTCACACAAAATATTCTATCAAATATTTCTATTCCACGCATCAAGAACATTTTTTTTTCCAATCTATAAACAATGTCATGAAATATTTCACTTGCTTGTGCATACAATTTTGGTTGTTGCATTTTTATCCACTGATGTTGAACAAGTTTTTACCTTTTTCTTGCATGATCATGAATAAATATATGAATGAAAGTTCATGGACAGAATTTTTATGCATTTAATGAGGACAATGTCAGTTAACAAATCTGACTACAACAGTAGAAATATGATCTGATAGTTGCAATAAGAAACCAGAGAAATGAAGATGAAAAAAATATTAGTCAGAACTGAATAATAACTGACATTTCATGTAAGATAGATATAATTATTTTCATTTTTTAGGTGAAGATTTGACCATCATTATTATTATTATTATTATTATTATTATTATTATTATTATTATTATTATTATTAATTAATTCTAACTCGTATTTTCTTTCATCTGATTAATTTTAGTTGCTTTTTATTGTAACTCATTTGGGTAATTATTTCTGTGATAATAATGAACAATAAGTATTGGAGACATTAATAGAAGATAATAGAAGCCTGGAGGAAGCCTGGTTATTTGCTTTATCAGCAAAGTTATGAGAGCAGCTAGTTACAAAGAAGCCAAAATCACAGTTATAACACAGACAATACTTCATCTGTAATCTTGTTGGCATCATATTTCTTGTCATTGTTTTAAATATATGAAAGTAAATACTAAGGAAAATTAAATGAAATACAAGTAAAAAAATTATTATTAATAATAATAATAGATTTGGTTTGGTTTTATGGCATATCAACCATTGTTGGTTATTTAATGACAAATTCTGTTTTTACACATATATTAAATATATGATTTGTAAACACATTTTGTTGATATACACAGTTAAATGATTAAACAGTTCTATTTCTAACAATTCAAGTAAGTCAAAGTTAAAGGGTTCCAAGTATTGCTACATATAACTAACAATTCAATTAAACATCAGTCATTTGTTTTCAGAGTTAGATGATCAAACAGTTCTATTTGACCCATAGATAGGACCCTATCAGGTGCTACTACTCCATACCAGAGTGATGGCTATAAAGGGGTACTTCTCTTTCTACAAAGCTCCAGCATATCTGGAACCTCACTATCAGATTGTTTAATGTCATAACTAGGACACTCATTCATTGAGGTCTTATCCGTCTGCTCAGATGTAATTGGTGTATTCTACAGCCCCAGGTGACTGGGCTAAATAATAATAATAATAATAATAATAATAATAATAATAATATACCAAATTCAGAACTTAAGACTATGAAATTATAAAATCATACAATAAACACACACATCACACATACGTATGTAAATATATAGGTACAGGATAAAGTTTGGAATAAAATCTGATGGTATCAGAAAGAAGGTCAATTGAATTTATAATTCTACAAAAATGAAATGAACTGATGACAAGGGAATGAAGCACATAACTTAAATTCTTTCTTAATATATGTTCTGTATAGGTTGAATTTTGTTCCTTATTTATTTGTTTCATTTTTTATTATAGCATCCTATACACTAAAAGACAAAAAAATGAAACAAAAAATACATAGATAAAGACCAAATATTGAACTGAAACAATATATATATATATATATATATATAAGTGGTAAGTTTGTGGATATGTTCTGGGGATACATTTCATATATATATATATATATATATCATTGGCCCAGCGGTTAGAGTGTTCGCCAATGGCCCGGGAGACCTGGGTTCAATCCCAGGTCGAGTCATACCAAAGACTTTAAAAATGGAACTTGATACCACCTTGCTTAACACTCAGCATTATAAGGTACGGTTCAAGGGTAAAGTGGAGCAATCCAGGGAATGGAGTAGCGCCCTCCCCTACACCTTGGTGTAGTAGCTATCGAAAAGGGAGCCTTCGGGTCACCCTCGACTATGGTCGCTAACTTTACTTTACTTTACTTACATTTATTGGCATAATGCTTAGAGTTTTCACCAATGGCCAGAGGAAATCAGGGTTCAATCACTGGTTGAGTCATACCAAAGACTCTAAAAAATGAAACTTGAAGCCTCCTTGCTTGACACTCAGCATTATAAAGCATGGATCAAGGGTAAGTGGAGCGGTCCAGGGAAAGGAGTAGCACCCTCCCCTACACTTTGGTGTAGTAGCTATTGAAAAGGGAGTCTTTGGGTCTCCCTCAACTATGGTTGGCCAACTTACCTAAATTTGTAATTACCTGGAACAGCTGTGCCACATGGAGATATAAACAATCAGTTTAGTTCTAGAAGGTCTTTCCCCCACCACAGTTAATACCTGCCCCCTTGTATATAAAAAAGGGTAAGAGCTGAGTCACTCCTGAAAGTGAGTGTTGACTGAAGCTAAGCGATTTTTGCCCCGGCCTATGAGAGGTTTGCTTCATGCAGAGCATTCCTACATCAAACCAACCTTTTGTCACATTTTGGCGTCATAGGGGACCAAATAATTATCTACTATATTTATCATTATAAATGCTACTAAAAACGGTTTCAATCAGTAAAATATAGTAAAAGTGCAGACAATATATATATATATATATATATATATATATATATATATATATATAATAAATATATATATTAGATTTATATATTTAATGCCATGATATTAGATTTATATATTTAATGACATGGAATTTAGTCTGCAGACTAAATTCCATGACCATAATATATATATATATATATGTGTGTGTGTGTGTGTGTGTGTGTGTGTGTGTGTGTGTGTGTGTATGTGTTGTATAAAGAAAATGCAAAGAAGTAAATACATATAAATGAATGAGAAAAAATTTATTAATTAGTTCCACCAACGAGTTTCGATATGGATTATTTAAGATATGAAATTACGAAAATTGCATTATTCCCACCCAGACGATAACAAAAAACACTTTCTACCTGAAATTTTTGTCATTCATATCTTAAATAATCCATGTCAAAATACACTGGTGGAATTAATAAATAAATTTTTTCTCATCCATTGATGTGTATTTTTCTTTACATTTTCTTTGTATAAAATATCTATCTGTTTAAACCTCATACCTTACTCAATATATATATATATATATATATATATATATATATATATATATATATTTATGATTCTCTTCCTTGTCACATATTGATTTCATTTTTTTTAAATGATAAATATATCTTGAAGGTGCTATCCATATTGTGAAATATGTCAATCCAATTTTCCATACTGCGTTCCTTTTTTTCACATAGGTACTATACAAAGAACATGTAAACTGACTTTTTTTTTATATATGATAATAGCATGAAACATAGATGTGTTTGAAATTTTGTTGTTACTGGTTTATATAGTTACTGAATGACCAATTGATAATGGACAGAATTAACTACTTATTGATTAGTGAGGTATCCTTGTTAAGAGTCATGCTTAGAGTCTCGTTACTGTTTGGACGTTGGTAGATGTGTTTTTTTTATTAAAAGTTTTAACAAAGTATCATTCTCCTTTAACAAATTGCAAATGGCTGTCATCAAAGAAAGAGAGTTCCATAACAATATGGCTGTTCCTTTTATAAAATTGGCTTGTAATTTTTAGCAAGACAGTTTTGCAGACCATTGTTAGTGAGTTTGATTCTCACTAGGTGTTCCAAACTTCTGGTCTTGTGCCATGACTAAGCTAAGCTTAGTAAATAGCAATATAAAATTAGCTTCCAAATGAGTGGTTGCCTCTGTATGTCTTTTTCAAAGATGAATAACTTACTGATTTATATAAGTGGTATGTGTTGTTCCCACCAAAGAACTTTGCATTATAAACTTTCAAGAGAATTCATTTTGTACATGTGACTGTCACTCGAGCATTTAATGCTGATAATAATTCTATTACTGGGGTGAGTCAAAAGTTTTGCCATATTTTGGTAATGCGAGTCATAATTGGGCAATTATGGATGCTTTTTCTGAGGTTGTGAGAGTAACAACTCATATTGGAGATGCCCAGCTTGCCTGATACTCGCTGAGTGCTACTCACTAGATTTGCCTATATGGTTTGGAACATGATCTTGGAATCCATGGTTTTAGGCCTACCAGACATTTCTTGATCATCAATGTTCTTGCAATCTGAGCAAAATTTCTTGAACCATCTCGTTACTCTACTTTCATCCTTGCATAACAACTGTTTTTGGTTTTTTCCATGGTGTTATGCTCCATCTCAAACTGATAAAGTATAATTCCTTGAATTAGACTGTATTGCATGTTCATCTGTGTGGCTTTCAAATCACACAGATTGGTTTATTTTGGTTTGGTTTGGTTTGGTTTTATGGTATATCAACCATTATTGGTTATTTAATTCCAAATCCATTTTTATACATATAAACAGTTCTATTTCAAACTATTCAGTTTAGTATGAGTACAATTTTTTGTTTAAACACAGTTAAATGTCAAAACAGTTCTATTTCAAGCAATTCAGTTTAGCATAAGTACAGTGTTTAGTTCTATTTGATTCATAGATAGTGCTCTATCAGGTGCTACCACTCTGAGCTGGAGTTGATCTAGGAGCGGTGGCAATAAAGGGGTACTCTGCATTTCCCAAAGCTCCAGCATTACTGGAGCCTCACCATCAAATTGTTTAGTGTTATATCCAAGACACTCATTGGAGGAGTCTTACCCCTCTGCCAACTGGGCCGAAATCATGCACAGTGAAACAATGCATAACATTGCAAAACACAAATTACCATGATACTACTGACCACAGCAGATACCGTCTGCTGATTGATCTGTTTTGGTCATGAGAAATATATACTACAAACAAGCACATACCAAAATATTGTAAAACTTTTAACTCACTCTTGTATTCTATTATAGTAAAAAAGCAAGAGAGTTATATGTTATTAAGTAGAAATTTGTATATATTACAGAAATTATAGATAATAGAACTGAGACGAGTGAATGAAAAAAAAAGATGAGAAATTATGGAAGATTTTTCTTTTACAAAAAAACTGTGTTTGCAAAATTCAGATGTGTCCTTGTTTTTAGTCTAGCTGTTTTGCGAACGAGGACATATAGAGATACACACAAATATTTTTTACCTGTTTTCCAACATGTCCTTCTCCTTTCAAGCTATTGACAATGTAATCTTTTTCCACTTTTGAGATCCATTTATGCTCAGTTGGTGTATCGGTCACAATAAGCAACCAAATTATTGTCCAGATAAAAGCACCAGCACCTAATAACAACAGACAAACAAAACATTTTATACAAAATCCTTTTAATAATTTTTCAACTACTTTTATATTCCATTTTACTGTCTGGTTATTCTGGTACTTTTTTTCATTGTCATTTATCTTACACCTGAGCATGATTAGAATTGTAGCCAGAAATCAGATTGAAAGAACATATGTACAAAGCTTTGCTTAGTCTGGCACAGAGGCCTTAAGTTGCTTATAGTACAAATTGGTAAGAATTAACTGCTAGAGCTCACTTAAATGAGAGAACTCCCAAATTTTATAAAAGACGAAGATGATTTGAACATAGGTTGGTTGGTTGGTTTTATGGCAAGTCAACTATTGTTGGGTTATTTAATGTCAAAGTCAGTCTTTTCATATGGTTTCAAGTAATTATCCTTCTTTGATAATAATGATTATTTGTTTGCACACAGTTATAAGGTTTCAAGTATCTTAATCTAATATAAATAATTTGTACAGAGCAATATAATTTCAAGTATTCCCATCTAATCCTAACAGATTTTAAAAATTTGTATGCTTTCAAGTAATTACTCTTATCTAATCCTAATAATTTTCAAACATTTATTTGGTGGATAGTTGTGACTCTAACAGGTCTTCACTACTCAGAGTGGACCTGGAAGTAATAAAAGGGTGAATCTACACTTCCTGGAGCTTCAGACCATAAGCCTCACCACTGGATGCAATTTATTGTCACATCCTTTTTTAGGGGATTGGAGTCTTGCTCCTATGCAGGATAAACAATTGGTGTATTATTGCCCCTGCCAAGAGGGCGCTTTAGCATAAGAATGTCTTTGAAATGCTGGTTTGAAAATAATCCTGTAGTGATGACAGTGATTTTCCACATCTTGGAAGCACTTAACCAAGATGGCTCAATGTTTCTTGACAGATTTCAGGTTTTAAACAGGCCAGCTAATTTTAATTAAAAACCAAGTTATTTAAACCTTATGCCACAAAATGCTTATGTAGGACAGCTAACATAATTTAGCCACCGGGATCTAACATAGGCAACTGAACATTTGATGAAAAAAACATCTTGGCGAAAAATAAGGAAATCATTTTTTGCATCCATACGAAAGTGTATCAATAAGTCTGTAGCCGAATGAAAAAAAAAAGAAAGAAAAAAAAAGGACAAAAAGCGTTCATTCTAGGAAACTAATATCTATTTTTCATCATAATCTTCATTGTTAATGCACTTGATTCAGAGAAGAATATTAATCACATAACTTAAACATATTTTTATGGTGAACATTTTAACCAGATACCAACTAGAATTATTTTATAGAAATTTTAAAAACTTTTTTTAGTAATTAGTGTGGGGGTGGCCTTCTAAAATTAATGTATGTATTTACACAACCTCTCCACCATGGGCAGGATGTGACATGAGGTCAATTTAGTAATTAGTGTGGGGGTAGCCTTCTAAAATTAACATATGTATTTACCCAACCTCTCCACCATGGGCAGGATGTGACATGAGGTCAATTTAGTAATTAGTGTGGGGATGGCCTTCTAAAATTAATGTATATATTTACCCAACCTCTCCACCATGGATAGGATGTGACATGAGGTCAATTTTTGAGAGGAGCATTGCTGGTTTGAATTAAGATTTTTTCTTCTCTTATACTAGTTGCCAAAGCAAGGCAAAAGAATCCTGATTGCCTTACTTTTTAAATGTGGCTGGTAGGGAGAACAGATAGATTCATACTTTTCCCAATGGCAGTAGGGCAAAGTTGAATTCAAACAGCCTTGTTCAGGATTTGAACTTGAGTTCCCAATTCCATTTCCCATGATTACTATCAGTTGGGTGCTGTCTGTGAGGAAAGCAGTACCATGGTGCAATTCACTCCACCAGAAATTTGGAAATAGCATACTGTGCTGCATGGTATTCATACCAGAAGCTCCAATATGAAGTTTTTTGTGTTTGGGTGTCAATCTAAGGACAGATTCATGCTCATACTGATGAAAACACCCAGTCTACATTATGGTGCTTGGGGGTGGTCTCTAGCGCTGGTGATGTTATGCTTCTATTTATCTTGCCACATGTCTTCAGATTCAGCATGGCAGCCTACTTTAAGTGCTCGGAGGAGAAAGTATGCTCTGGATTGAGAGGGTAGCTGCTGGGAGATCCTATGTCTGCCAACAGGACTCTATGCCATGCCAACCAAGCAGAAGAACTTAGTATTGGCTTTGAGAAAATTTCTACAACCACATCACTCTTAATATCTGGACATCTAACTCTCCAGATTACAATCTGCTTGATTATTATGTGTGAAACACAGTCGAGTGAGAGACCAACAAAACTCTGAGCAACATCAGAGATGAACTGAAGGCAAGGATAACAGAAGTATTTACCAATTCGAATAAGGAGACTATTAGAAAGGCTTGCAAGAGATTCTAAAGTTGTCTGGAATCTGTAGGTGAAGCCAATGGTGATTACTTTGAATAAAATTAATCAATAGTATTTCAAGATATTTTCATGTAATTTTGGTAAATATATTTAATAAAGAGAGATGTCTGTGTTATTTTTATTTTTGTATAATTTACATGTCAATTTACTCATCACACTCTGTATAAAGATATATATATATATATATATATATATACATGTATGTATAAAAACATATATATATATATATATATATATATATATACATATTTCTTTAAGAAAAAAACCCAAAGACCGGTTAATTCATGATTATAAATTTATTTCGGTCCTGTATTTTCAGTTTCTGGTGTGAACCAAAAACATGAAGAAAAAAATTAATACAGGACTTCTTCAGACCACATGGATAATTAATTAAATTCAAATTTAAATTTATATTTAAATCTAAAAACCAGAATAAACATGTGGGGTGTTTGGGGGACGAGATTAAGGAGTTACCACCTCGTTTTATTGAATTTCCGTTTTTATCTTAATTTTTCAAATTTCTTCTATCAGTTATAATTACGGTAATTTAACTTTTTTATTTATTCGTTTAGTTTATTTTCTTTTCATGTTAAATTCGATAATTAACTTTTAAGAGAAATATTAGTGCTTATATCAATTTTGATACCATTTAATTAGCTACCTATTTTTTATGTGCATATGTTGGATACGTTTTTTTTCCAGGTTTCACTATTTATTTCTATGTTTTTAAATTTTTATAGTTTAAATTTAGTCTTATGTCTCCATCTACATCTATCTATATACATATGTATGTACATATGACCACACACACACACACACACACAGACACACATATATATATATATATATATATATATATACATAATATTATATACACATCTTTCAAAAACAAAGCTGTGAAGCCAACAAAGCATTCATCAGATAATGACTCTGGGGTCAGGTATGGTTTCAGGGTCAAAGTGTCATTTGTACAAACTCAGTGTGTCCCTAATGCTATCTTACAGTATCTTTGTTAGTTTTCTGTCACCGTGTGGGAATGCCAGAATAAGATCAAATACTTCATATAATTCTTTGTTTTCACAACTTACCAGTAATGAAAACTTAATTTAACAATATAAGATTTGAATTAACTGACATGATGACATGTCATTATACTGTACACTAACAAGAACAGAAATTCACATGTGATGTCAGTGTATAAGATCTCCGTTATGAATCTTTATTTCATTTATATCAGTTTGAATTATATTATGAGATGATAACATCAAATTCATTGGAAAGTTGAGACAATGTTCTATACACATATATATATATATATATATTGAACATTATCTCAACTTTCCAATATATATATATATATATATTGTGATTAAGTTATCAGTTTCTTAGTGATGTGGTAGTGATTTCATGGCCTTTCCTAGTGTAATCTGAACATTCCCAGAAGTGTTTAGTAAATGATATAAGCTTAAAAATAAAACAAAAACAAATGTGTGTCCAACACAACCAATATATATATATATATATATATATATATATATATAAACATTGATAGAAAATACATTCTGAATGTATTTCATTATACTCAAAATTAAACAAATAGGTAATATAGCAGGCTAATAATAAATGATCATTTATACCAATCAATACATGCAAAAGTTCCAAAATAAAGAATCAGCATTATCAAGATCTAATGCACATAATATTCCCAGGTCAAAATCAGCATCATCCTTAAGCGTGTTACAATTTTATTTTGTTAGTATAAGTAACACATACACATACACACACGCACACATAGATATATGCAAATACACAAATAGCTTAATACTTACCAAAGACATAAAACACTGATGACCATCCATCTCCAAAACCATATTCACAAAGAAGTGCAGAAATTGGAAAAGTTACAACATTTCCCAGAAAAGTACCTGTTAAAAAAATTACGAGAAATTAATACCTATACTATTCCAAGTAATTAACTAATGCATGAATGTTTCTTTCTCAAGGTAATCAATAGTGATGGGTCCTTTCATGTCCTAAAAGACTGTCAGCATTAACTATTTACAGACTGCTTCAGACATTTTTTCTTTACTAGAGAGTCACTGTGTATTAGGGTAGGTCGATTTTGGAACTGTAAAAAGAATAACGCGGTGAAAGTTGCAAAATAACATCAGAAATTACCCCACAAATTATTTTTTTCCAAAATTTTGTATTTTTTTGCGAAATCGCATTTAAAGACATAATATTTTGTGATTTTAGTCGTGATATCGGTGACGCTGGAAACCTGTATCCATAAAATAAAAACTGAGACTAAAGGAAAATTGAATAATAAAATTTATTAAATAATTGATATTTTTAAGTTTATTATCCCTTTTCATATTATATTTAATTAAATGACCAAAAACAAAAATAAAATACATTAAAATATATAGTTTAAAATACAAATAACGACTTACTAAACCTCGTTTTATTTACCGGATATTTTTTCGGCTTTCACCGGTGGTAAATATCTCTCCGGAGTACTTCGGTTTGTTTATGTTTTTTGCCCTTATAATTAACGCAAATATATATATTTCGCAAAGTAGACATACTATTAAAATATTTAAACATTTTATAATTATTGTAATTTATTTATATTTTAAAATTTAGTGTTTTTTTAAGTGAAAAGTAGGTTTATGAGTTAATTTTGGAACTAAACAGTACAATACTGTTGTTTGGTAAGTAAACATTATTACTTTTTTTTAATGAATTTCGAAATTTATTTACAATTTTTTAAAACCATCTTCGTGTATTTTCAGACAATATATATATATATATATATTCTTTTTACAGATATTTTGATTAAAAAATTACAGGAAAAAACACTGGAGTTTCCACTCGAAATAAAGGTGCAATTAAATTTTCAGGTTTACCATCACCATTGGATAAAACTGAGACAGGAACTTGTTGACAAAAAATTCAATAAAGCTATTTTTTAATGAACACTTATCCCCACCTTTCTTGTTTAGGTATTTCTAAATTAATAGCAAAGGACGTGATAGATATTTGGAAGGCTGTCAACCCTCGTTTGCCTTTGTTAGAGGAAATTAGTGTTGTCAACAAGGTGAAAATTCTATGCTTTCAGAAGGCAAAGCAAATAAGTAGGAAATATCTACCTGCTGCCCAAAGAAAATTTTGAAAGGAAAAGTTGGATACATTTTTTGATATATCATCATGTTCATGCAACCTGCTAATTTTAAGTTGTGATAATATTAACGTCAAATGCACCAAAGAAAATTGCCAGACTAAGCACATCATCTGCACTTATCCTCTGACAAAAAAGCTAACAAAAAAGTATGAAGATATCCCCACCAATAGCTTCAACATTATATGTTCAGGGTGATTCTTCCTATTCTTGCTCATCTTCTCCAAGTGATGAAACAGAGGATTATAAACAGCTAGATAGTCCTCTCCAAGTGCTTTATAACCTCACAAAAATTCCAAGGTATACTCTTGAGTTAGTTAGGGGTGATATATTTTCTAATCTTGAAGCCAGCCTTGCCCATGCCTTGCTCTTGGATTTAAGGGCTATTGGCCTTTTTATCCCTAATATAGATATAAAGAATATCTATATGGATAAATGTAAAATAGAGCAAAGGCTAAAGTGAAAACAAATGCCTATGAAAAGCATAATGAAAATGTGGAGAATCTTCTTTGTATAGGAGTTGATGGGAGGAAAAAGACACACAACACTATAAGGAATCAGTGGAGGAAAATGGAAGTAAAATTCTGAAAAAAGCCAAAGCCACTTGACAATCACAAAGGAGACACCAAATGAGAGTACATATTTGACTCACAGGGTTCTTCCTGATATTGGTGCAACTGGTACACTATTAAGGCTGTCCTTGTTGACAACACGAATACAAATACAGGCTGTGAAGGTGGACTTGTTACACTTTTAGAAAAAAAAAATAAAAAGAAATCTTCACACAATTGGTTGCTCCTTACATCAAAATGAACTTCCATTTAGAGCTCTGTTCAAACA
Organism: Sepioteuthis lessoniana; assembly: GCA_963585895.1. Classification (NCBI taxonomy): domain Eukaryota; kingdom Metazoa; phylum Mollusca; class Cephalopoda; order Myopsida; family Loliginidae; genus Sepioteuthis; species Sepioteuthis lessoniana. The sequence continues at coordinate 41,408,716 of OY757911.1, forward strand.
TTTAGATGGCACCACAAAAAGCCACACTACATTCAATGGTCCATTGGGTAAATTATGTGCAAATGATTGCCATAATTTACCCCCAAAATCTTTTTCAGCTGTTGAGAATCTCCTGGAGTTTCATTTTGGAATGAAAGATATGGATAGCCTTAGTAGTGACCAAAGACTACTCTATGAATATACAGTTGGTATTTCTAGAGGTGGACCCTAAATTTGCATCGTGGAAAATTGGTCCATTAAACCAGGCAAGGTGGTTAACTTTGGCCATCAGGCTCATGTGCCTATGGACTCGTGGGGCATATCCACAGAATCTTTCGACCAAACTATATAGTTTGATAAATTTTATTGTGAATGTTTATGCTATTTGTGGGTTTGATATAAAAAAAGTAACAAGTTCCATCACCGGCAAATTTATATTTACAATATGATTGACAGGATACGAAAGAAACCAATTGAGGTTCAAAGGATTACATTAAAAAAAACCTCCAGTATAATGCCTTGGCATTACTCCTGGAGAATGTTTTATTTTCAATGGTGAAATTTGATGAACCTGAAGTGAGAGAAGAGGGTATAAAAAGAATTTTGGCCATTAGGTACATTTATATTTATTCATACAAAACTGGTTGAAGTATTTGTGCCAATTTATTGAAACATTCTAAAGATTACATCTGATTTCACGAAATATTATTAAAGCAGAACAAATTGCATTTAAAAATTAAACTCAAATTATTTTTTATATTCTTTCAGAAGAGGGAAGCCAGTCAAGAAAAGATTTTAAAAGATCCCAATATCAACTTTAAAGTTGTGCACTGGACTGATTTAATTGATTTGTCAGTAAATGGAGTCTGTGAGCCACCACTCACACTAGACTTTTCTGACGATGAATTACAGAATTCATTGTTAACTGGTGAAAAGAATTAACTTGCGAGATTTTCCTTCACATTCCCAAGGTGTGGAACGGGCAGTTAAGTTAGTAACGGAGACTTCTCAATCCGTGTATGGCTTTGAAGCAAGGCACCAGCACATACTTGCAAAAGTTTTGTGCCAACAATTGAGACCAGTGTTTTCATCTAAGGGCTTATATATGGAACTATTTGATTCCATATATTAAAAATTATTAAACAATTATTTGTTTTTCCATATTTGTTTATTTGTTGTATTTCAATTCATATCAGGAAAAAGTTTTTTTTCAATATATTCGAATATTACTGCTTGAATAATAGCATTTTAGATTCGACACAGGTAAAGCAGGGTGGGGTAGGGGTTCAATTTTCAATTTGAAGTTTTGTTATAATTTATTTATTATATTTCCATAAAAAAGAATAAGATTTCCTAATTTAAATACTGAAATTGTTTGGTTTTTACATCAATATTTAGGCCAAATCTGGCAAAATCGAGGACTTTTCAGTACGTGTTTATTCAAAATCTTTCATGCCAAATTAGTAAAAAAACGTTGAAGATTCAGATCTAATTTTTGGTATGAGTATTTAATAGGTATATACACAATTTTCAGTGCATTATTCTTTTTGATATTTAAAAAAAAGTGAAAAATCAACCTACCCTACTGTGTATCAAGTCTATGGACTATCTTTTTGACTCAGGCTCATAGTGGCAAACCCATGTTTAGCTCATTTGTAAACATTTTTTTGACTAAAACATGTTTCTCCATATACATCACACATTCTTCAGTAAATTTAATATGGTTTGCACTTTTCAGTCACCAAAAAACTTGATGACAGAGTTCTGTTAAGTTTTGAGCACTCTGTTTGGTTTGCTATCATTTTGAGTAGACTTAAAACAAATATTTTTGCAAGATTAAAATATGTTTTGCTATGAACTAATTTCAAACAATACAGAGTTGATATTTATGAAATAAAATTCTGAAAAAAAAATCCTCTTATTCATTAAATGACCCACATATATTTTTAGTGATAAATACAAAATTTACTGTAGTTATTTGTAAAGCAGTCAGGCATACAGACCTTAGTTTTCTTACATCACTTGCTGTTACTAAGTGGTTACCCATTTAAATACTGAATTGACTCATTGCTGCTTACTACCCTATTGGCTAGGCTTTAGAATATACTAACTGCACCTCTGCAGTGGGGTAAACCCCCACCAACAAGACAACCTGTTGGTGGGGGCTTGAAGATGGAATCCTGCTGGCTGAGCAGTCCTTGACTTGGAAACTGAACAAGTCAAGTAACCTGTAAAATTCCACTTTGGCCCTTCCTAGGCTAGACAGGTAGTTGGAGAGGCCTGATCTGGTCATGTCAAGCCCAACTATCTACATGATTGTCCTGGCTGTATTCTTCAAATTGCTCTTATGGCAAACAAGTATCCAACCCTATTTCATCTTAGAGGTGCAAGAAGGCTGTGTTGAAGGATCAATTGCACTGAGATAACAATACTTAAAACCACTTAACTGTGTGCAAATGAATGAGTTCTAACTTGTTTAAAATTAAAGTTGCCAACAAACTGTTTGCTTATAAAGCATATATATATATATATATATATATATATATATATATAACAGTCTTGGTTGTTACTTTGTGGGTTTGTGGTGGACCAAGTGCAATAAAATATGGAGAGTGCTCAATATTTAGGATAAAGCTATTATGTAATAATAATTAATAAATATATATTAGATTTATATACTAAATGCCATGGAATATTGTCTGGGAACCCTAAAAATAGATAAATCTAATATATATTTATTTATATATATCTGGATTTGGCATTAGCTAACCCATAAGGGTTTATATGCCATTCAACCAAATAACTAACCAAAACCATCATTGCTACTTAATTTTGGTGATTTGGTGAAAAATAATGTTTACATCATTACTTAATCATAAATCATAGAAAAGTTACTGAGACAAAAACTCACCTGCATATGTAAAAGAGAGCAGCTTCGTTCGTTCTAATGGGGGAGCCCAGTTACCCCAAATTGTGTGCATAGAAGGAAAACTGAGACCCTGAAAAGAATGAAAGCAGATGCAATGAAATGCAAATTGTTTACCAAAATGATAAAACCAAAAAGAAGAAATAAATTTAAATTGTACAATTATTGTCGAGCAGTTTAAAAAAAATGCATCTCAAATGAAATGTGTGCCAATGTCACATGATTGACAGGTGTTCATATTCAAAAGGAATTCTGGAATTCAAAATTGAAATAACATGCCAGAAAAAGCTTATGTGGGATTTTATATGTATATGAATTTGCAGATTTATACCAGAAAAGTTGCAGACTCCTGGATCAGAAAAGAAATCTGAATGGGAGGGATGGAGTCAGATAGTAAGAAGAAAACCTTGAGAAATGTTGGAGTCCTAAACTCAAAAGAAAATATCATAACCTTAATAAGAAGATCAGCTTTTTAGTCATGGAATAAAACTACATTAGATGAGCTCCCAATGAGGATTGAACTCAATACACTAGTAAATTAGGTTATCTAGATCAGTTTTTTAACCATAGAATAAGACTACAATAGAGGAATCCCCAGGGAGGATTAAATTCAATACACTAGCAAATTAGGTTATCGAGATTAACTTTATGACTATTTAGCTTTAGTAGTTGTGATTTACTAAGTTTAACTTAATTTAGCATAATGCCAAAAGCATGGAGCACCCAGTGAGAATTAAACTCACAATGGTTAATAATTCAGTAGCTAACAATCATGTCATATTAGGTGCCCATAGAGCTTCAATATTTGTTTGACAGCAGAAGTAGTAAATTAAAAAAAAGCAAAAAAAGAAAAAAAAAGAAGCCAACTTATGAAATAATGAAGCAATAAATCTATAAATGTGACCAATCACTGGCCACTTCAGAAATCAGGAAATAAAGTCAATAGCAATTATTGAGAAAATTTCGTCCCTGTCTTTCTCCAGCTCTGCACAGAAAAAAAAGCTACTGTAATCTCAGGGAAGAGAATGAGATTGCTTTTAATGATGTGTTCATAAATACAATTTTTTCTACTTGTTAAGAACACTCCAAATGCTGTGAGTGGACAAGGTTTTTTCTTTTTAATGTGCTCATCACAGAACTGACAAATATCCAGCATTAACATGAGAACAAGAAAAAAGGAAATGAATAAATCCTTTTCAATGTTCACTACCAATCATAACATAAAGAACACGGCCATCTTTTATAACTACTCAAAAGTCTCTTAGAAATCTATCGTTCCAGCTCCTGTTTGCATACATTGTATATAGCTATTATTTGGTAATTAGGAACAGCATTCATTTAACTCGCTAGTCATGTGGCCAGTCTCTGTATATTGAGCTTTTGTGCAGATTTTGAAAGAGTGGACATCGTAAATGAGCACTTGCATGTTTATTCTGGAGAAGTCAAGAATGTAATATCAAAAGTGAGTTGATTTTCTTTCCTTTATAAACTGCATTTATCTTAGTGAAAGGTAACGAAAATAAACGAGTTTCCCTAAGGGATTAGGCTGTAAATGCTCAGCACTAAAAAAAATAAACATCAGAAATTAATGTAAAATGTGAGTTCTTGTTAAAACATTGCGTCTTTCAGAGGTTGGTTCAGCACCATGTGATCAGTTTATTTAAGTACTGCATTTGACTGGTTATAAGATGAAAATTACCCTGCATTTTATAAGGTCAAGTGTCAGTTTTGAGCTACTGGTTAGTAGAGTTCTAGTGCTGCAGTTGTTCTTGAATCAAACCACAAATGTCTCTGCAAATGTTAATGAGGTGATGATTATACCAACAATGGCAACTCTTTTCTTAGGTAACAATGTATAACAGTAGTTCTTACTGGTATTTCAAATAAAATAACACCAGTCAAAAAGAAAATTAAGTGATGACACTTGACCATGCATTAGCCCGGTCAACTGGGGTTGCAGAATACACTGACTGCATCTCTGCAGAAGGGTAAAACTCCCCCAATGAGTGTTCTGGATATGACACTAGACAATCTAATAGTGAGGCTTCAGTAATGCTGGAGCTTTGGGGAATGCGGAGTACCCCTTTACTGCCATTGCTCCCAGGTCCACTCTGGCCTGGAGTGGGAGCACCTGATTGGGTCCCATCTATGGGTCAAATAGAACCGTTTGACATTTAAAGTGTATACTTATGCTAAAGTGAATTGTTTGAAATAGAACTTTGATCATTTAACTGTGTGTAAAAAAATAACTGATGTTTAATTGAATTGTTTGCGATACATAGCAGTACTTGAAATCATTTAATTTTATTGATTTACTAAACTGAATTGCTTGAAATAGAACTGGTTTTACATTCAACAGTGTATTTGTATCAGATAAAAATAAGTGAAACCATTTAACTGTGTGAAAAAAAATGAGCTCAGGCTCATTTAAAAATATTAATCATATCTTTAATATATATCTATAAAAAGGATTTGGCATTAAATGACCAACACTGGTTGATATGTCATAAAACCAAAACGAAGTAAACCAAACTGTGACCATTGTGATGCGAAGGGTGGCATTTGTTTCTCTGTGTGTGGGTGTGGGTACCAGTCAGAGGATCCCTTTGTCTGTTTTGGTGTGAAACCCACATAAATGGCTTGCGTGTAAGATTTCCCACAAGACCAGAAGACAAGGGAAGGAAGGTCCCAGAGCTGAAGAGGAGGCAGTCAAGAGAAGGGAACTGAAGAGACCAAGGCAAAGAACAGACCAGTCCAGAGAACAGGGCAATCAGCAGAAGAGAGTAGGAGCTAGGCCTGTGGACTCAGGCCGGGTTGGCCAACGTGAGAAGATGAGTCAGCATTCCTAGTGGCTTTGTGGGAATTTTGCTCAAGTACACCCTCACGTTAGCTCACAGAAGCACAGAATGCTAGGAAAGAGTCACAAACTTCTCCCTGCTTGCACTTGGAGCTAACCCAAGACCGTGATTGTTTGTTCTTCTTTTCTTCTACCCTCTCGGTTGTGTATGCTGTGGGTTGTGTGTCCGTAAAGAAATGTGAAATACCCCTGGCCAAAGATGAGAAAAACCACTGGATGAATCTGATGACCATGAGTGGTTTAGGAAGTTGAGATAGTGGGGGTCGGCTAGTGGTGTATTGTCACACCATGCATGTATCTAAACAAACTAGTACACCAAACTTGATTGCAGGTACAAAGCCTTAGCTTATTGAAGTGAGACACAAACAATATATGAATTGTAATAAAGAAATATTGAAAAGTTATTATTCTCAAGTGTTATTTTGTGTTTATATTTGAAAATTCTTACCTTACTAGTAGATCCCAGCAAATATTAAGGTTTTTAAAAATGAAATACTAAGATTTAATCAGGATACGAATACATATGAAACTTTAAAAATTACCTGTAAGTGGGGGTGGGTATGAATGTCAGGCAAAAACCTTTCCCTGAACTATTTGTAGTTTAAACCCATTTATTGATTTATTTCTTTTAAAATGTCTGCCCAAACTGAGATGTATTATATAATCCCATGCATCTAAACAAATAATATCTAAAAAGTTTAAAAATACTATCAAGACTGGCATATTAAACTCTATGGGTTATTCAATGCCAAAGCATTCCCTGTAGAAGAAGAGCAGTGATTTGAAAGAGAACATAATGGCGCCACTGGAATTCAAACTTACTTTGAGGTTGCGGTTCTACACTTTAGCCATTCCACTACAAGGACTTTCCCAGTAAAGATGTGTTTATAGTTGAGTAACTTATACATAAAATAAAAGAGTCAGTGCCAATTTGAAAAACAAGTGATGGAACCAATCTCAATACTTTTTGATGAGCAGGTTTTTGGCCAAACACAGAATGTTCAAGTGCATCACCCTCTGTGCTTTTAGACCTAGCTTTGAGCAGCCTTTCTTGTTTCGTAAATTGAAGATTATTCTCTGTACTGACTGAATATCTTGCAGAGATGTAAGACACTCCCTTAAAAAGAGATGCCCTGCATATGGCACTAAACTGTATATGATGGTGGGGCCTCTATCCTGGAGATCTGGGGAGTGTGGAGTACCCCTTTATTGCCATTACTTCTAGATTCACTCTGAACTGGAGTGGCAGTACCTGTTAGGGTCCCATCTATTGGTCAAATAGATCAGTCTAAAAATTATAAAATAAAAAATTTATACTTGCTCTGTTTTATAGTTGTTTTTGAATTTGTATATATATATATATATATATATATATATAATACACTAAATTTAATTACTGTTATGAGACAGAGTTGGTAGCAATCAATACTTTATTGGTATATATTTTTCTATATTATGTTAAAAATATTGAAAATAAAGGAAAAAAAATTAGCTAATTTTGATTATTATATTGTTTTGACAAAATTACTTTTTCAGAGATTTAAAAAAAGGAAAACAAATTATTATTATTGTAATTTGTTTGTTATGCCTTTTTGGGCATCTCTAATTTTACTATCTTCTCACATCAATTCTGAAAAAAAAAAAGATTAATCTTTGCAAAGAACTTTTACAATATTAATACAATATCTGTACATAAATCAAATTCTGTTTAGCAATTAATTATAGTTCCCAAAAATGCTCCCTTAAATTCTTTTTCTTACAATTATTTCTGAAATCATCCAATTTAATCTTAATTTTTTGTACACTGTTGTAGTTTTTATCTGATTAGACAACTTGATTCAAAAATATATTACTCTATTAGCAAAAAATCCAATTGGTTCAACTTAATTTTTGAAATCTGTCTTGACTGTAAATTTCCAGTTTGAGGAGAAATACTGAAAATATCTACCATAATTAGAAATTCCATTAATTATTTTGGAAGTTTCAATAACATCACCTCTCATTCTTCTTTTTAGTAAAGTAGTTGATATTAATTTTTCTAATCTCTCCCTATAACTGTAATCTTTTACCTTTTTATTATTTTTGTCACTCTTCTTTGTATGCCCTCCAATCTCAATATTACTCTCCAATTTCCATGTCTTGACACTGGAGCCCTGGCCTGTGTAAAATATCCTCTATGAGATTTTATTAGGGTTTTATATAGTTTAAAACAACCTTTGTCTTCCTTGAAATAAAATTCCCAACCATCCAGCCACTTATTTCATTTGCCCTTCATATAATAGACAAAATATGATTTTCAGTTTTAAATGTATCATTAAAGCCAACCTCAAGATCACATTCTTCATTCACCTTTTTGATTTTCTTGTGGCTTGATTTATATTCAAGTTTAATGTTTTTGATCCAATCTGTTCTACTCTACAGTTTTCTAAAATAAATATTAAATTCTAAATATCTTCCCAATATGACAATTTATTTAGATCTATCTCAGTAATTTCTTTTGATAATGGTTTGCCCATCCTAATATAATAATGAAATGCAACTGTTGCCTATTATTTATTATGAAAATAAATGAGCTTCACCGAGAGATTAGTTTGTAAGTGTTTAGTATTAAAAATACAGACACCAGGAGTTAATGTGAGATATGAGCTGTTGGTAACAAACCAAATCTAATGTGAATCATTCTTTTTATCTCTTGTCAATAGTTAGTAGCAAGCTGTTTAGAAAACTAGTGAACTGTTTGAATCAGTAAAGAAAATCTCCACCTCTTAAACAGCATGCATCTGATGTAGATTAAACTGGCTTCAGATGTGAATTCATGTATGGAGTCTCTTGGGGATTGATGTTTGAATGAAGTCCCCAGCCACATTATTATTTGAATTCAGATTTTTCTTTCTTGATGGGTTGCCAAACCAAACTATAAGAGACTGGTCTGCCATACCAAAGTTAAAGAGCCTAGTCTGCTCTATTATTTACCAACAGACAGAGGGAGTAAATGGATTCATACTTTTCTCAAGGACATTAGCATGAAAGTGAAACACAAACAGCCTCATCTAGGATTTGAACTTGTGTGAGCTTGTCCATTTCTCATGATTATAACCATCAGGCCACACACCTAAGAAAATCTACAGGTAAAGTGAATTATAGGAGCTTGAAGTTGTTTCTTCCAAGAATGTCGAACATAAATTCTTATTTCGAACATAAATTCTTATTTTCTTAAGTGAATCTTGGATGTGACTTTTGCCAACCTCCCTGACAGAAATTCTCAAAGTGGGTTTATAATGAAAAAAGAAAAAAAAAATCCCAATTCTTCACTCCTTTTTCCAAGTTCTTAGGGCATGTTCCAAGGACTCAAACTATGGTTGGTATTATTATCACTATCATGTTCCATAACTTTTCAGCTCTCAAGCAATGTCCAATTATCTATCTAGTTTTTTTTCCTTTACTTCAACTCTGAAATCTGTTGGAACAGTGAAATCTATTTATTGGAAAGTTTATTTTTATAAGCTAAAACTATATACTTAAACAAGAGGTACAATTACAGTGTATAGCATAAAAATTACCCAACAGTAACATTTTTTCATAGAATGCAGAGATTTAGATCTCATTAGAAAACATTCAACATTTTTTCAATGCAAAGAAGATGAAAGATCCCCTTGAAAATGTTGATATTGATGATATTTGTCCTTCATGAGAGAAATAAACTTATACTGAAAATTATAAGCATAAACATTATCAGTACTATACTGAGTAATTATTAAAAAAGAAACTATCCCAGAGGATTCTGACATATTGGTAAAATGAAATGATTAAAAGTAAATAACCTCTTTAACAACTATACAAAAACGTAAATATAAATGTGATTCCCTAACCTATCAGCATAAAATAAGTCCAGATGGGTTGATAGGCCGTTAAAGTCAATCAATCAATCAATCAATTACTAAAACTAAATCTGGACTTAACGCCAGAATTGAGTGATTCAATTGTTAATAAAAGTCCTATTTACTGGCAATTAAGAAATGTGAGAAGGGTCACCAAATCAATATTAACAGCTGAAACTATGTGATTGCTTGACTGTAGTGAAACTACTGTATCTATTGCCAGTATCACCTAGGAAATTTCTGGCTTGCCTGAAGTTAGAGTGAACTACCTCATAGACAATAAAAGTAACATAGAGGCATTACATTTATCAGAACATGTGGAAGATAAAAGATTGTGAATGTGACAGTGGTTAAAGACATGTGGGACATGGGTAGTAGTAGATATTCACATTACAATAAATTGCTGATTTGTACAAAAAACATCTGATGGTGAGGCTCCAGTTCTGAGTGTGGAATACCGCCTTCATTGCCATTAATCCCAGGACCAGTTTGACCCAGAGTAGTAATACTAATTAGGATCTCATCTATGGGTCAGATAGATCTGTTTAAAAGTTTTTAGTATCAGATAGGAATATTTGATACAATATAACTGTGAATTACTTGTATTAAGAATAGTTCCTTGAAACTATAATTGTTTACTAAGAATTATTATTAGTTACTTGAAACCATAAAACCATGTACAAACAAAAGACTATTATTGAATAAAAATGATAACTTAAAAGCATATAATCATTTGTCTTAGATAGGAATATCTGAAACCATACTACTGAATGCAAATTATTAGTATTAGATAGGAATACTTGATGTCATATAACTGTAAATTATTTGTATTAAGAAGTTACTAGAAGCTATTATTGTTTACTAAGGATCATTATTATCTTTGTTATTATTATATGATTCTTTAGACTAGTATTCTCATTTTGGTTGTTATTATCATAATGTTTCAGCCATTATACTCTTTGTCCTTCTTCAGACATTAGGGGTCGGTGGTAATTTTGAGGAAATTTCAAACCAAACTCTTCATTCAATCCATGAAGGAAGATTGTTCCTATTCCACTGCCCATGTTTTGGGATATCTCATTTTCACTTGATCGTTACTTGAACCAATTCATCCTTATGACTTGTTTCAATCCAGCAAATTGAGGGATATTTTTGCACAGTAAGACCCAGGGATTGAACTCATGACTACTAGGCAACTAGATCTGCTTAACTGATGTTTTTATTCACAATGCATTGTGGTTGGAAACATTTAATAAATTGTGGTAATAACTATCAACAAGATATTTGTCAACCTCATTTCTACATGACATAAAAGGAAGGTGAGCATGTCTTCTATCTCTCCATCTGCTTAACCTTTCTCTTTCTCTCTTTACCTGCATGCACATAGATGTGAAGAGAATAACATAAATAGATAGATAGACAGATGTAAGGAGAAATAGATAGATAGATAGATAGATAGATATGAATCAAATGACATAAATAGATAGGTAGATGGATGGATGGATGGATGGAAGAAGGGATAGATAGATAGATGTGAGGAGAAAGACAGCAAGGTACATAAATGTGAAGAGAATGACATAAATAGATTGATAGATTGATGGATGGAAGAATGGATAGATAGATGTAAGGAGAAAGAGACAGCTTGGTAGATGATTGTGAAGAAAATGAGTTAGATGTGAAGAGAATGACATAGATAGATAGATAGATAGATGTTTAGTTTTCTTGTTTAGTGGCATATCAACTTTCTTTGGTTATTTAATGCCAACTAGTGGGAAGAGTGTTCACCAATGGAAAGACCATGGTTCAGTCCCAGGTCGCGTCATACTAAAGATTTTAAAAATGGTACTTGATACCTCCTTAACACTCAGCATTATAAGGTATGTATCAAGGGTAAAGTGGAGTAATCCAGGGGAAGGAGTGATGCCCTTCCCTTCACCATGGTGTAGTAGCTATTGAAAAGGGAGCCTTTGGGTTGCCCTTGACTACAATCACCAACTTTACTTTTTTTATATCCTTCTAGAAGAACAGTAGTGGTACTATTTAACCCATAACTGGGAGGATAAGGAGGTTCATAGCTTTCCCAAGGGTATTTCTCCAAAAGTGAATGTAATAGAGCAATTGGAGCTTGAACTCGCTTACTATGATTTCACAGTCTAGTGCTTTAACCATTATACCAAAAAGAACCACTTGCTATAGATAGATGTGAGGAAAATGAGAAGGATAGATAGACAGATAGATTGATAGACAGATGTGAAGGGAATGAGATTGATAGATAGGTAGATAAAAAAAACCCAGTGATTCACATTTTTTAAGGTGTTGCTCAGGAATGAATGATAAGAAACAACAGGTCACCAGATCCCATGACAATGCAATGTATACACTCACAGAGGTATTATGGTTATCATTGTTGGAAATGGGCTTGGAGGCCTGAGTTCTAATTCTAGACAAGGCAGTCTAAGAGAAGGAAAACTCTAAATTAAAACTAGCTGTAAGTAAAGTTGATGGCCTTAGTCAAGGGTAACTCGAAGGCTCCTTTTTCAATAGCTACTACACCGAGGTGTAGAGAGGGCGCAACTCTATTCCTTGAATTGCTCCACTTTACCCTTGATCCTTACCTTATAAGTGCTCAGCAAGATAGCATCAAGTACTATTTTTTGATTCTTTGGTATGACTTGACCTGGCATTGAACCCCAGTTCCCCAGACCATTGGCAAACAATTTACTCATTAGGCCAATGGCTGGTCTGTACTTCAATTAAAGATTGATATTTTGTTGCATACTGCTTTTGGTAGAGGTGTTGGGTAAATACATATACACACAAATATATACATGCTCAAATGCAAAAAAAATCCTGCATAGTTGTAATTATTCACATTACTGTAATTATTTATGTATTCATGCACTTTTTTGCAGATTTTAGCCAACAAGTTAGAGGTGCATATTATGCACAAGAACTAAACACCAACTTTCTATCCAGCTATATGCATCATCATATTCAGGATGGTATGACTAAATGTGATCCAAACTAAACAATGTATATTACCCAGTTGGCTGGAGCTGTAGAAGTGAGGGACTGGTTCTCTGCAGAAGGGCAAGACTCCCCTAACGAGTGTCTTGATAATGACACTAAACAATCTGATGGTGAGGCTCCACTAATGCTGGAGTTTTGGGGAATGTGGAGTACTATTTTATTGCCATTGTTCCCAGGTCCACACTGGCTTAGAGTGGTAGCACCTGACAGGGTCAAATAGAACTAAACTGTGTACTTATGCTTAATTGAATTGCTTGCAATAGAACTGTTTTGACTTTTAACTGAGTGCAAACAAAAAAACTATACTCATACTAAACTGAATTGTTTGAAATATAACAGATTATTTGTATAAAAATGGATTTAGCCTATAATGGTTGATATGTCATAAAACTAAACCAAACCAAACCAAACTAAACTAATCAATGTATAGCAAACATTTCTGTTTTATGTTGCTACAGAGAAATAACCACTGGAATATGTGTTTATTTATAATTTGTTTTTCATAGTGTAAGCTTATTTTTGCCACAAGTTTGTTGCATTTTTGTGTGAACATGTTTGTATGTTTGCTCTAAATACTGCATAAATGTTTTGTTGAAACCATAAGTAAAGTAGTAAAGTTGGTGACCTTAGTTGAGCATGACTGAAGGCTTCCTTTTCAATAGCTACAACACTGAGGTGCCGAGCAGGGCGCTACTCCATTCCCTGGATTGCTCCACTACCCTTGATACGTACCTTATAATGCTGAATGTTAAGCAAGGCGGAATCAAGGACCATTTTTTGAGTCTTTGGTATGACTTGATCTGGGATTAAACCCTGGTCTCCTGGACCATTGGTGAAACATAAGTAAACAGTATAAATTTTTTGTTTCCATCTATACAAACAGGATTAAAAAGATGACCAACTGTTAAATGTAGTCACCACAAATTCTAAAAGAATCAGTGCATATTATATACAAGATATGTTTTTATCTATTTATTTTTTTAATTTCACAGCACAAATTTAAGATTGCATAATTACTGTACAATGAAAATCACAGGAAATTAAATGTGACAAAAATTGAGCTTACTGTTGTCATTCCAATTAGAACTCTCAGAACAATGAGGAATATATAACTGGCTCGGGCAGCAATAGGTGATAATAATGATGCCAAGCAAGCAACTATCATCCCATAACCAAAAACTCGTTTTCCTCCAAATTTTGTCGCAAGCCAACCACCAAGGATTTGTGTTGTAACATAGCCCCAAAAGAAGGACCCCAAAACAAGACCTTGCACTTTCTTGTCCCACAGGAATGTTCCCATCTGTAAAAAATGAAATAAAGAAAAAAAACATGATGAAAATTGATGAAATATAATGACTGATTAATTTTAAAAATGAAATAAAAAACACGATAAAAATTCATGAAACATAATGATTCATTGATTTTAATGGCATGTTAACTTATCTGAAGTTATTCTAAGCTTAAAAGTTAGGGAAGTGTATGAACATGTATATTTACATTTTTTGTGTAGTTTCTCAAGAGTTTTTGCATACAGTTACATGATATCAAATATTCCTATCAAATAAAAATAATTTGCAAACAGATCCTAACAGGTACTACTGCTCTGAGTCAAACCGGACCTGAGAGTAATTGCAATGAAGGAGTAATCTCTACTCTCCAGTACTTCAGAACTTGAGCCTCACCACCAGATGAAGTTTAGTATCAGATGTAGGACACCCTTATTTTTTGTGGGAGTGAGTCTTACACCTCTGCAGGGGATACAGTCGGTGTTGATAGGACAGGATGAAACATGACTTGTTAAATCTAAAGTTGAAACAAAAGTCCAGTCGGATTTTCAAATGAATTTAGCAAAACTAAGTGGTGACAATTACAGATTTATTAAATTGTGAATTATTCTCCATTGCTTTTGATAACCTTATCCCATCAGTAAAAAAAACAAACTTTTTGATGATGTGTCAATAAAATTCTTTATCTTTAGATTTGAAATGAGAGATTAAGTTGTTTTTTACCTCTTCTTTAGCAGTTAGTCTAAGTCTGTCTAAATGGTTTTGTGAACACCCAAACAAATGATAATCAGAAGGAGCAAGGTTGGAAGAATATGGTGGGGGAAGCAGATTTTCCCATCTGAGTCCCACTAGATCAGGGGTTCTCAACTTAGCTTCATAAATTTAATGTAAGTCATAAAAGTAAAACACTCGTAAATATTATCTCCAACAACAACAACAACAACAACATATTATTATTATTATTATTATTATTATTATTATTATTATTATCATCATTATTATTATTATTATTAGGATGTCTTAAAATATCTTCATTTTTTACAGACCATTATACTCTGAAGCTTATATATATATATATATATATATATATATATCAGCCCAGTTGGCTGGAGCTAAACCATCTGATAGTTAGGCTCCAGTCCAGGATCTTTGGGAAATGTGGAGTACCCCTTCATTGCCATTACTCCCAGGTCCACTTTGACCTGGAGAGGTAGTACCTGTTAGGGTCCCATCTGTTTATTAATATTAAATTGAATCATTAGTATTAGATTGCAATACTTGAAACCATTTTACTGTATGCGAACAAATGAGCTTTGGCTTGTAAAGAAAATGTTAGCTACAAACAATTCACTTAAAAATCAAAGATATAAACAAGAATTAGCATTAAATAACCATCATGGGTTTATATGCCATTAAACCAAATAAACTAACCTAAATATTCATAAATCTTAATTGAATATATTCATTGGTTCTAAAGTTATGACCTTTTGAAAGTTAAGAAAAATGTAATTTTAAATTCTAGGTTTTATTTGAGCTCAAATACCACCCACGGTTGTCCTTGAGAAATATTCAACTGCTTCAATTCTAACTGAAGAATTATTAAAAAAAAAAAAAGCAAAAACAAACAAATAAGCAAAAAAACAAAAAAAAAAATGACCCCACTCCCAATGTATGAATAACATGCAACAATTGCATTTCATTATTAGAATGTGCCAACTTGTTTTCCTTTTTTCAATTTTCTAAAAAAGTAATTTTGACAAAACAATATAATAAAAGTAGCTAATTTTTTCCTTTATTTTTCAATATTTCAAACACAATTTTAAGCAAGAAAAATATACAGAAATAAAATATTAATTACAATTAACTCTGTCCTATAACAGAGTTAATTTAGTGTATAAAATTTATATGCAAACTCAACATCAACTATAGGACAGAGGTAGTATTATTTTTTTAAACACCAAGTCTAATTGAATAAAAGAAATAAGGAAATAATCCAATTTTTGTTTGCATGTTACTATAATTCAGCAAAAATAATATTGCTTTGACAAAAAATAACCAGATTTTTCTTAGTGCAATAAATGATTTTTGAGAAAAAATCTGTCTGTTATTTCTAGTGGAACTTTATATAATCAAAATAGATACAATTAGGTATTATCTATTACTAAAAAATTATAATTATCAATGATTAAATTCTACTGCATTGAAACTCTTTACCAAAAATATGAATATGTAGCCGTCCAAAATCCTTATATATATTTTTTCAGTTTTATTTTTGGTTACACAGTTTCAATCCAGAAGAGTTCTGAAAACAATCTGGCATGAGAGTATAATGTTCCATCAAAAACAAGAAAATTCTGGCATCTTTGGTTTAAAAGTAATTCAACTTTCTTCGAAAAATAATTGCATGGGGTGTACTTATTTATAGGCAACATGGTATCACAAAATATAAAGGGTATTTATTTATTTATTTGTATGTCATCTCTTTATAAGGGAAGAGATGATGGCAAACATCAAGTCCGAACAAAAATGTCTGACCTCTGCTTCAATATTGCTCTCGATGTAATATTCATTATCCTCATCTCCCTTCTTCTTATAATACCACCCCATCATCATTCCTATGATTCTTTTGAATACAAATGATGATAAGGAGAAGCAAATGAAAAGGTTGTGTCTATATTTGAAGAATAACCTTTGCTAGAGAAGTGAGCCAATGAAGATAAATATTTAAGATGCATAGGAAAGAAATTCACAGCTCAAATAAGTAGGACTACTACCAATCAGAAAATAATATGAATGGGTTATGTAACAAAGATGAAGCTGTTCATATGGTGTACTGGTCAACAAGGTCGTCTTTAGAGCCATGAAGACTTTAGTGTACTCAATTCTTACTGGGTGCCTTACATTTATGGCTAGAATAAGTTTAAATTGACTGAATTGATTGTCCCATTATGGGATAGTGGTTAGCAAACTAGTTTCCCAAATTGCTATTACTGAATGAAACTAATCCTCACTGGGTGTCCCATACTTGTGGCCAAAATAAATCAAAACTTACTTAATTGATTACCCCATTATGGGATAGTGGTTAGCAAGCTGGTTTCCCAAATTGTTACTATTGAATAAGATTTATCCTCACTTGATGTCTCATACTTATGAACCTGTGCTGTACTTAGTTAAGTTGATTAAAATTATGGTGTTAGCACACTTAAAAGATGTTCACTAAGGTTTGTTTTTTTATTTAGCCATAAATAAACTAAAAACAGATAAGACATAAAACATCTTTCCTTTAATAACTGAACATTTTTGGCTTCATGAAATTTACCTTAAACAAACTAGATTAAATTATTTAATTAGATTTGCATATCTAAACATTTGCTGGTATTTGTTTTAAGAATGCAAATTATAAGATCATTGAATTATTTCTTTTTCTTAGCATTGGGTTATTCTGTGATATTTTCCTCTGCATGGCTTGGAAAATAATTATAGCATTAATCTAAATAATTAAATCTAGTTTGTTTAAGGAAAATTTTATGAAACCTGAATGTTCAGCTATTAAAGAAAAATGTTTTGCATCTTATCTGTAATTAGTTTATATACTGCTAAATAAAAAAATCCTCAGTGAAAATTCTTTAAATGTGCTAAATCCATAATTTTTACCAGGGGTAGTATTCAAAACTCATTATTGAAAAAAACTAGTAAAAATAGTATGTTGATAAGGCCAACATTTTCTTAATAAGTGAAATTTAAATAAAAATAAAATCATGGTGAATGTGGCATAAATAACTAAGGGGAATTGTAATGTTGGTGGGGACATAGTTTTGATAACAAACAGACAGGCATAATCTCCATTGTGTCTAGATGTTAAATTTTTATGATGGAACTTTCCAAATTAAAATGCTGTCGCAGTTCTCTTTTAATTGACTCTACCTCTAAGACAATAAGTGAGCAGGATTTTTTCTGTCTCAGTCAGTTTTACAACTGCCAGTTAAACTTTGACTACTGTTGATTCAGAGCTATTTCATTGGTAATACTATTTTTTGGAAAAGTGTTGCTTTATCAGAAGACATAAAACTTTTCTCATTTTTTAAAGATATGTTCCTTCTAAAAAACAGGTCTAAAGCCGAATTATTTGCGTTTTTAGTACTTTACTTGTTAAGTTGAGAAATATGTTAATTTATGTGACCCCTTTTAAAATACCTGCTATGTCTTCCTTTTGTTCTCTGCACATTTTTGCAATTAATACTTACACTCTGAGGAATTCCTGTTGTTTTATTATTTGCATACATATGATTGTGCTTATTTCTAGACGTTGGTGTTGTGAACAATGCCAAAAGACTTGTTACTTGGTAGTTAGCAATTCTGAGGGACCTGTTTCTTGTGTTCACTAACCAACAAAGGAAGATATAACTTGTTTTCCTTTGTGGATGACTAAGTACCTTCTGTAGTTTATGGGAGTTACTTTCAGGTTTCGTTTCCACAAATACAACACAAATTTTACAAGCATGTAAACAAATGGAATGTGACAACAACAAATATTCAGGAACAGACAATTTAATATTCATAATAACAAACATGATAAAATAATTAAAATACAATGTTCATTTTATGTGTGTGTGTGTGTGTGTGTGTGTAGGTAGAAAAAAACAGCAATGGCCAGTTCAATAAAAATGATTTGTTCACCCGTGTGTGCGTGCGTACATGTTGGGAAAGTCTATCGAATCAATGAGTCCATAGTTGGCCGAAGTAAAGAGGATAAAAATTGACTTTACTTACGTACATGTGTATGCGTATGTGTATATATGTAAGTGACTGTAAGTATGGGCCTTTTGTTTTCTGAAGTCCACACGTGTGTTTTTATGATCTTTGGCGACAACGTGTTGCGTCCGGTAGTTGATAAAAGAACATTGCATGTTTCTTCGCTCTATATCCTGTGCATCCTTGCCTCTCTCTATCTTGTAGTGGAATGTCTTAGTTAATTAAATTCTTCATTATTTATTCTTTTCTGGGGAACTAAAGTGGATCAAAAATAGGATTTTCATAAGTTTTATTGCGGGTCCTAAAATTCAAGCACGTGGACATTTCTTGACCAATCAGATTCGTATAATTACTTATTTATTTTGGAGCCTAAATATTTTTCTGTGAATTAGTTTTTGAGCCTGATTTTCTAGAATGTTCTTATTTTGTGTTTTTAGCTGATTGGTTGAAAAATATAAAAGTGTAACTTCAATGTTAATGCGATTTTGATCCGAAATTTCTAGAATGTTCTTATCTATGTTTTTGGGGTTGGTTATTTCAAGGCTAAAAAATGTGTATTTTATACCTTCTTGATGACAAAGTCTGATTCCCTCGACAATAAAGTTTATTCCATCCTTCTTCCCTCTCTCAAACAAATGTTCATTCTAAGTCCTCCAACCAAATGTAACTCTCATTCTGGTTCACTTCTAACGGTTGTTGATTCAAAATTACCTTCTATCGTTTCACATTGTCATAAGTAAGTGAAGTTGGTGACCTTAGTCGAAGGCGAGTCGAAGGCGACCCGAAGGCTCCCTTTTCAATAGCTACTACAGGTAGTACGGGAGGGCGCTACTCTATTCCCTGGATTGGTCCACTTTACCTTGATCTTTACCTTATAGTGCTGAGTGCTAAGCAAGGCGGCATCAAATATCATTTTTTGAGTCTTTGGTATGACTCGACCAGGGATTGAACCCCGGTCTCATTGGCAAACACTGTAACCATTATGCCAATGGCCCGTTTGCCATAAGCAATGGTAATATTAAGGTTTCGAACACACATATGCATAAGTCATATAACTATTGACCACTTATACCCCTCTCCCAAAAATCACTTGATGCAGCACAACCTTTTTATTTTGAATAAGTGAAAATCATCACAAAAGTATATATGATAGAAGCCTTATTTCCCTAGAGAAAGTATTTGATTCTTTTTCATGGAACTATGAGTATCTGATTCAAAGATACAACTTTGAGAAGTTGCTTAAGACTTAACAAAATTTTTACAAATTAGCAAATTAGCATTTTACAAAGTCAGAACAGCCATGGTAACCTTTTTCGAGATGCAGGCCGCCGAAGACCTGGTTCATCATCAGGCTGGTGCACTACAAAAATAATTCAAGGTAATTTTTCATTGAAGGTACCTCAACCATTTTCACAACAGAAGACTGTAAACATCTGCCTTAGAAACAGGGAAAAAGATCTTTTCTATAAAAAAATTACTCTTGATTTGATATTATCACTGATATCAATGATTAACACATATTGCTGCTGTGATCCATTATGGAATAGTAAAAAAAAAATAGAAGAATGAAAACTTGAAAAATCAGTGTTTTCAAAAAAAATATGGTCGTATATCGAAGAAAAAAATAAGATATTTTCATGAGTCGTTAATCAAAATGTTATTGGTCGTATATCGAAGAAAAAAATAAGATATTTTCATGAGTCGTTAATCAAAATGTTATTTAAACTATTTTCTTTAAACTACAAGTGCATATTTTTATAAACGTTATTTCCCTCATGAAATTAGGTGGGTCATTCAGAAAGCACTGTAGTAATTAGAAAAATAAAAATAAATTAAACTAAATAAGCTCAAGAAGTAAAGAAATTCCCAGAAGCCTCTTACTGGAAGTGGAAGCAACTCATGCCCGGGAAAAGGAACCATCCCTTAGTAAAGGAGAAAGTCGACTTCACTCCAGCCCCCACCGTAGCACTGAACGGATCTTCTTTCATGCAGCTGCTAGTAGCGTACACATGTACTGATTATTTTTTTTTTTATCCTGATTCCGAGCCATGTCTGCAAATACCAAGCCGATACTGCCAAAACAAGCATTACAAAAATCACCTAAAATGAACTTATCACCCACTACTAGAAACACTGAATTTAGACGTATCAACCTCGAAAACGATTGGTACATTTCAACGCCTTATTTGGGAGAAACGAGTGTTCTCAAATTGTCCAGGAAGACATTCCTCTCTACAGAGTCGCCGCGTAAAAATTCAGACAAAATAAAGTCGAAATTCAAAAAGAATAAAGTTGAAACTTAAAAGGTATCTCCCATTTTCGTCTCCTTTCTTGACTTCCTTTGCAGCTTTCCCAGACTAAAAGACACCAACGAATTAAGATGGGAGTAAGAAGAAAACTAACGGAGTCAGATATCTAAACCCGAAACCCAAGGAAACCAAATAACCAACAACAAATCTTCATAACCCCTACAGCACCACCCTAGGTATAACATCCTTTGCTTTCCATATAGTACTTCAAATGGACGTGACTAAACTAGCATATAAAATGGAACAAATTCAAACTTTCTTTCTTCGTTCAAGCCTCGACAATAAGAACCACGCACAAGTGTGTGCATCTTCCGACAAAGCGGGAACTTTTGCCCCAACAAACCTCGTGTCTACCACACACAGTATCACGTTTTGATGTAAGCCTTCACCCAATAAATTTTATTCTATTAAAGACTCAGCTTATGCCAAAGGACTTTTCTCTCTAAGTACTATTCATGTCATTTCTGTATTCATTTTACTAAATTTGCTCAAGCCATAAATATATCGAATTGTCTTCCTCATGTTCAAACAATTGTGACGGTGGGTTCTGGTACTCAGGTGTGTCAAATACATGAAGACACACCTTTAAGTAGTCGATACCAAAATTCATTCGATTCTATTCACATACTATGGGTCGTAGTTTTCCCATAACTGTTTTAGAAAGTAATGTGATCGATTAAAAAAAATCAATTTGATAATCTTAATTGATAATTAGATGATTGAAACCTTGATTTTGAACACATGTATAAATAATCAATTAATGTTTGTCTTCCAGCTGAGCAATCTTGGATGATTACAAATGCTACTGGTTGAGCGCGTCCCGAAAATAGAAGAAAAGATCAAATTCTGTGTAAAGCTTCAAGATGATTCAACGGCAACATTTAACAAATCGACATGAATTCTATTCCAGACACAGATGTTTGGGTGGCACAGGTTTTTAGATGGCTTATGTACAAGGTGATCCTTAAGAAGCCCTGTCAACTTGGTTAGGATTTTCAGCAGTAACAATAACACACAAAACTTTGTCGCTGGAACTGGATAATAAAGAATCTTAATTTTTTTACCTTTTGCTTTCAGGTTAACTGAAGTTTATTACTCAAAAATAATTATCACACAAATTTTATGTTATAATTTAGTTCAGAAAATTTAATTTTACACAATTATTCCTAAAAATATACCGTAAAAATTTAAAAGAGAAGATAATATAATATCATATCTTTCTTTCTCTTTCAAATTTTTGAATTATTCAAAAAAATCACCAAGAAATTTCATTATTAAGAGTTTTATCACAGAGTTAATCTGATTTTTATGCTATTGTTCTTCGTAATAACGAATATCTGTGGGGGATTAAAAATATAAATGAAGAAAAAATAAATTCAAAAGTAGCATTTTTCCCAGGCGGCCTCTGACAAGAAGCGAAATCCGTGCATGCCTGAAAAGATGGGCTTCTTGGCACCAAAGAGAAATTCTCTTTCAGTAAGCATTCACCACTGTTATTTGACAACTGTCTTTCTCTCGGCTGCAAGCAAGGTAGCACACATTTTCAAGTTCCGGGCTTAGCAACAGGTTGTGTCTCTAGTTAGTAGCTGCCTCGGCTAAACATACTTCACTAGATACATCTACTGGACACAGGAAATTCAAATTTTTAGCTGACTTAATTTTCTTCCACAAAAAAGAAGACGAAAAGTGAATGGGGTGAGTAGAAGCAAAAGGAGTCAGATGCGAAACTCAGAATCATCCCAACAGAACCCAACAGTTCACCGACAACCACCACTCACACCACGAATATATAAACAACCCTTCTTCTTATTTCCCCTATATTTTTATCATAAAAATAATTTTTTAATGAATAATTTGTGTTTTCTTTATAACACGTATTTACAATGTTGTTGATACCCGTCCTTCGTAAGAAACCGAAAAACGAATGTAAATTTTTGCACAGCTTGATTGGTGAAAAATGTTATTTAATAAGAGTTCTATCACAAATTTAACGACATAATTGATTCCTGTAAATTTAATTCAATATTTTTACAACTGTTTTTAAAAATATATGGCAAAAATTTAAAAGAAAAGTCAATGTACACAGACACTATTTAAAAAATCTATGTTAAATTTTACTAGCATTGTTAAAAATATACAGCAAAAGTATTCATCAAACTAGATAGTTTTGTTTAGATGGTTGAATTTTATGTGAAAGATGTGATTGAGTCCCTCCCTCATAAAATACGATTATAAATAATAATCGTAGTTTTAGATAACAATTCATGATCCAAACATTTTAAGGAAAGGTGGAGGTCAGTTCGCCGTGTAAGTTCAACATTAAACAGACCCTGTGACAATTTGGAAATAGTTTGGAAACACGTAATTGTTATTCTTTAAAGACGACAGAAAGCAGTTCCATTTTTCATTCCACTGGCAGTAAAGTAGATAATTGATTTACGTTGATCAGCGAACTGAACCTCTTCGTAAAATTTTAACGAAATAAAAAAGGAAGAGATCGATACTAATGAACTGAAAAAGTTTTTCAAAAAAGTTAAAATAAAATATTCACTAATTTAATGAAGAATACCATTTATAAAGAATTTTTTTTCAGATAAAAATAAATTATTTCACCAGCCTTCTTAAAATCAAATCTTAAAGGTCAGGTCAATTAATCGTGCTCTGCTTGTAGAAACATTGCGGAGAACGACAAGAGGAGAGGGTTAATTTGCAGCAAAGCCAAGGTATCAGAGAAAAGGTGTTGTCTATGGCAGTCTTTGCAACCAGAGACTCTTGCTTCATTTGTACCAATTGGAACAGAGACTACAATTCGCACATCGGTCTACACAGTCATAACACATCTATTTCACTTTATGGACATCTCTAACGTAATTTCCTGAGACTGAAATGCCAATAATAAAAATATACCGAAAAATACTTCTGACCATTTTATCAACATGTAAGACAATTGTAATTCAGATGACTTAAAACCTCACCAAGTTGCGTTGTGTATGGATTTTAAATTCCTGTGAAACTGAAGCCGAGAGGAGCTTAATCAATTGAAAGCAAGCAGAATAAATGAAAAGGGTAGGGTTTTACACTTGTGAAAATCTAAGGTACTCGAAAAAGAAAACATTGGAAAACTCAATAGACAGAATGACAGACATTTCGCTCGGGCGAAAAAAGGCCTGGATTGTTTCCGAGATTATCAGAAAGGAACAGGTTTGCTTTCATTAAATTAATATCCAGTATCAACTATCTAATAAGAATCTTAATTGCTCAATATTTTCTCAACAAATAAAATAAGTAAACTTGGCGACTGTAGTTGAGGGCAACCTGAAGGCTCCCTTTTCAGTAGCTACTACACTGAGGTGTAGGGGAGGGTGATAGTCCTTTCTCTGGATGGCTCCACTTTACCCTTGATACGTACCTTATAATGCTGGGTGGAAGTATCAAGTACCATTTTTAAGTCTTTGGTATGACTCGACCTGGGATTGAACCCTGGCCTCCCGGACCATTACTTTACAAAGAAGATACTTAGAGACTAAAAAAGGTGAAAATGACTTTGGCGAGCAGACGAGGGTGTCTGTTATTTATTTATTTATTTTTTTGTGAAGTTGTCATAAAAGGGACAAGATTCTTTGCATTAGAAAAAATATCGGGGTGGGCGATCTGATTGGAAAGTATAGGTCGTTTCATAATTTTGAGACCTCCTCTCCACCTACACATTTTGAAAATCATATTCATCACGAAAGACAGTTGTGCTAGCACAGGATAAGGTTGACTATAAAAATGACAAAAAGAATGAAATCATTAACGAGGGATACTAGTTTAGCCATTAAACATAATTGCAATGGTTTAATTGATGTTTATGTGAGGATACAGGATGTTGTCCTGAAGACCTACCTAAGGCGATGAACGATAGGGAGGAGTGGCGAGAGAGGGTCAGGGATATCCGTGCTACCAGCGCGATATGATGATGATGATAGATATTTGCTAAGTTGGTTGCTTGGTTAGGTTTAATGGCATATCAACCCTAATAAGTTTATTTAATGCCAAATCCTGTTTATACATCTATTTATTAAATATATATGATTTATAAATGCATATTTTGTTGGTAATATTTTTAAATGAGTCAGAGCTCATCTATTCACACACAGTTAAACGGTTTCAAGCATTTCTATCTAACACTAACAATTCATTTTAACATCAGTCATTTGTTTCCACTCAAATAAATGGTTATTCATATATGATTTGTAAGTGAATATTTTGGAGGTGATTTTATTTTTTAAAAAGTTAGAGCTAATTTGTTTACACACAATTAAGTATTGCTCTTGTTTGCACACAATATTATGGTTTCAAGTACTGCTATCAAACAGTAATAATTCTGTTTGATATTAATCATTTGTTTGTATACAGTGAATTGGTTTCATATATTGCCATTACCACTAAGAATTCTGTTCAACACTATTCATTCATTTCTACAAAGTCAAATGGTTTTGTCACGTAGTCTCCCATTGAGAGAAGAGAAATAAGAGATTACTACTATTCCTCCGTATTTGAATTAACAGGCCAAGGACTGACCGTTGAAAGAGGAATCTAGGTCAATTCCTCAAGTAACAAATCCAGGTCAGAATGGAAACCAACAGATGTTTGTACTCTGTGACGGGTAAAGAATGGGGTACAGGGACATATAGTAGCCCTAACGAATCGCCTGACAGGGGAAGGAAGAAGATAGAAGCCAAATGATTGGCTAGAATCCCAAAGCAGAAATAGCACCCTTCTTCTGTCAGCGGAAATAGGGAATAAGAAAATCTGTTTTGGAACAGAGGTCGTCGTGAACAGATGGGGGCGAATCTCGCGCCAAACTCCGGGTAAAGAAAGTGGAAAGAATCTTGGACAAGAAGAAGAACCCATACCTTCAAGCCAGAACTAAATATAACATAAAGTCCGTCAGCCTGTAAAACAAGAAAATACTCTCCGAAGGAATCTGTCAAGATAAATAAACATTAAGACTGTTTCTCTCTATACCCAATTATATACTCTCTCTCTCACTCTCAATTTAAAGAAAGAAAAGAAAGACTAAAGAAAAGAAGAAAAGGAAGAAAAACATTTATCGTCATATATTATCTGCTGATAATATAGCCGACACGTTGAATATGTGTATCTGCGTGAGTAGTAAAAAGATTGATATATTTTAATGTTCCCACGTGTTGAAGTTGTTCATTTGTGTCATTTGCGGTCAAGTTGCTATTTCATGTTTCTTTTTCATTTTCTTCCGCCTTATGTTATTCTTGCTTAAATTGTCCTATGAATTCCTTTAAAAATATTATACAGGAAACCGGAGTTGTCGACTACTATAATTAATATTATAACATCTAAACCTAGAGGTCCATATCTTCCATAAATCTAGGGGTGGAAGAACTAGTGGCCTTGGTGGGTGTGTGTGTAGTGTGAAATTTGGAAACCCCTTGCCAAAGGCGGTCAGTCTAGCCCTAAATTAACCCCCACATAATATGCCAGTTTCTATATGCCCGAGAAAGGACTCTGAACAAAGACTTAATTTACGAGGGATCAAGTGCCAGACCTCCCCGTCTTCACACGTGCGAAAAAAATAAACTCCTCGTTTGGTGATAACAATATTTAAATGCACCAGTTCCCCTACACTTTTAAATGATTGCTGATCCGGGGATCCTTTTATTTTAATTTGTCATCACAGTTTCATGTATTGCTATATAATTCAATTTAGGCTAAAAAAGGTTTCAAGCATTACTACATAACACTAACAATTCAATATCAGTCATTTGTTTATGCACAGTTAAATGATCAAGCAGTTCTATTTGACCTATGGATGGGACCCTATCAAGTACTACCACTCTGGGTCAGAGTTGACTTGGGAGTAATGGCAATGAAGGGTATACTACATATTCCCTATATCTTTAAGACTGAAGCCTCATCATCAGATAGTTATTTGTTAAGCAGTGGGTTTAATTTTGTTTTGGTTGGTGAATTTAACACAAACTATTTAGAAAGTGAATTTAGAAAATTAAGGCAAAGATCACATGGTGCATATTTTATAACAGATCAAAATGTTATTGAAAATTTTCATATTGAAAAAAAAAAAACATGTTGATATTAAAGAATACAACTTGAATTCAGGCCATAATTGCTCAAGATGTGGATATTTGTTGGATGAAATGGTATGCCAAACATTTGATGTTATCAGAATTTGAAACAAAGACTTCTAAATATATTAGAATGTCTCTTTTGTATATAGTTGGCTATGTTACAAGAATAGATTGTCCCACAGAAGAGGATATGGTTGATAATACTAGTTTTATTTTCAAGAATATGGAAATTTTTTGAAAGAAATAGATTGTGATAATTAAAAAACTTCATTGGATATCACAGTTCAGTGGGTGTTTTCCTGTTTAGAGCTGTTAAATTGAAGATTAGTAGAAATTCTTTGATATAAATCCTAATGCCATTTTCTGATATACATCATTTCAATATAAAAAGAGAGCGTAGGATTATATTGTCAAATATTTTTTTAAATTTATTGTTTGATTCACTTTAGGCAACTTAGGAACCAGCACTAAAAGTTTTGAAATAATCTTAATATTTTATTTATGAAATAAAATAAGTGTTTATACATTTCTGTAGACAACATCATCAGTATTGATAATTCATATTTTTTCAAGTAGTAAACCTATGGTACAGGAAGTTATTTTTTATCTTAAATCTTTGATTTTATGGAGATATGTCAATAATTGTAAGCTGCTTCATAATAATATATACAGTTGCTAATTAACTAATTACAGGACATTATGAACAAATTCCTTTCAAAAGGTTTTCTCTGTAATTGTTATTTAGAAGTAATTTAGGTCTCCATATATCTGTTACCAGTTGTGGACCCCAGGCATGGTTGCCAGGCCTGTTATAAGGATCAATTACATGGTCTAAATACACAGAACAATTACATGGTTTAAAGTAATGCTCACAATTTAATAATAATAATTTTTTGAACATAGTTATGTGGTTTCAAGTAAATAATATTAATAATACTTAGTAAACAATTATAGCCTCAAATAACTATTGATATAAATAATTTGTTCCCAGTTTAAGATATCAAGTATTTCTATTAAATATGAATAATTTTCAAAAAGTTATATTTGAACTATAGATGGGAACTTAACAGATACTACTACTCCACATCTGAGTGGACCTTGGAGTAATGGAAATAAAAAGGTATTCAAACTTTCCAGAGCTATATCAGGTGCATTTTAGTATTATACCCAGGACATCCACTTTTAGGGATTTTACTCTTCTACAGAGGATACAGTCAGTGTATTCAAAGTCCTACTGACAGGACAATCCATGAACTGAAGAAAATGTAAAAAAAATAATTGATGACTTGAATCAGATTTGATTGATGAGAATGGTTTGTAATGAATTAAAATTGATCAGTCAGGGTTGTCAACCTGAAAATGCAATAAATCAGTCACATTACTTTCTAAACAGACTCTTGTAAAACTCACAAACTCCTCCACCATGAGCAGGATGTGGATCTGGGAGCAATGGCAATGAAAGGGTACTCCAGATTCTCTAAATCTCCAAGGCTTGAGCTTCGCCATCAGATAGTTTAATGTCATATACAGGACACTCGTTGTGGGGGGGTCGTCTTACCTCTCTGCTGAGGTGCAGCCAGTGTATTCTACCACAGACTGGGCCGCAACCTAGTCCAGGATTTGAACTTGGGTCACAAGTTTCATTTTCTACAGCAATAACTGTTATGTTAAGCATGTCTCCTATAAAACCCTCAAAAATTGGTTAACAGTTGAGGTTATTATGTGGCAAATTAATTCATTATATTGAAAAGAAATTTAGTACATGCTCATTAAATTTCAGTTCTTAGTAGGCGGTAATGAACACATGATTAATACACCTGCCACAGAGTTATGAACAGGTGTGCTTCATGGATAATGACATTTTATTAATCATCTATTCAGCTTTTGTTGGAAAAGTGATGAAATGAATAGAGAAATATATTAAGCCATTAAATTCCAGATGTTGGAAAATAGAGAATGAAAACACATTTTAGTACACTGACTACAGGTGTCATTTATATGACATAAACTACATCCAGAGGTGAGGCTCCATTTCTGGATTGCCTTAGAAGCCAGGTTTAGAATACTGGTAAGACCCCTCTAAAGAGCAGTGTCCTGAGAATGACACTAAACTGTAACTGATGGTGAGGCTACTGTTCTGGAAATTTGGTGAGTATGGAGTATCCCACAATGTTATTACTCCCAGGTTCTCTTTGACCCAGAGTGGTAGTACTTGTCAGGGTCTTATCTATGGGCCAAACATATGGGTTTAAAAATTATTCCTTTTTGATAGAGCTGTGTGCAAAAAAAAAGACCTCTTATGAAACAAATACACAAAAAATGTTAATATGAATGTACAATGAACATGATTCCTAAACCTCTAAGCATAAAATAACCTTAGATAAGTTGATATGCAGTTAAAATTGATTGATTAATCCAATTCTGGAGCTCAGGAGAAGTGTGGAGTAACCTCTTTGTTTCCATTACTTCTAGGTCCACTTAGACCAAGGTAGTAGTACAAGTTAAAGTTTCTTCTTGGAGTCAAATAAATCTGTTTGAAAATTATTAGTATTAGATAAGAATACTTGATACCATGTAACTGTGTGCAAATTGTTTTTATTAATAGTTACATGAAGCTTAGTTGTGAACAAATGATTATCATTAGTTACTTGAAACTATGTAATCATTAAAAAAAAAACCAAGAAAAAGAAAAATATCGACTTTGGCATTAAATGTCCCAACAAAGGTTGACATATTTTAAAACCAACTAACCAACTAACCAGCCAACTAGCCATACCAGTCATAGTGGCAGGAACAGATGTGCTTTATAAAAAGAGTAAAAGACAATATGTAAAAAATCTATATTGCTTCTCAATGAAAATGGAAGAAATAAATTAATACGTTATCATATTATTGAACATTACATTTTTGGAGAATGAACATACTATCAATAGTACACTAGTTACCGTGTCAAAAGTAGGTGTAATTTTTTTTTGATAAAAAACAGTGAATGACATTTTGGAAAAGATCTATTCTCGTAAGAAAAGTGTATAAAAAATGCTACTATTGTAATTGGATGTTCTCTGTGCAAAATAATAAAAAAAAAATCATGCCACCCAAAATATATTCTGAACTTCACAAGGTGAAATATTTTCTTCTCTGGATGAAGTAACTAAATATAAAACAGCAGAATCTTGGGCTGGCCAGACTTGCTCCATTTTTGAATAACCTGCTCCTTCAAAGCTAAGGTTAAAACAATTTCTCATGTAGAAGAGTTTAGATGTGAATATATACAACTATGCTTAAAGATTGTGCATTGGTGTGTTAATCTCTGGATTGTGGATGAACTGAAAGTTCCAAGGAGTTGCTTTTTTTTAGTTAGGATATTCATCTGAACTTTATTTTTTTCTAAGATTTTATGTTATGAAGTAATGTATATTTATTCAAATGTTTCAAAAATAAATTTTTACAAATTTTCCTTCAATCACTAAAAGAACATTCTTTAGAAAGGCAAGTGAATGTTTGCTTATGAAAGTTTTTTGCTTTACTGTTATCAATACTACTATGCCAAAATTTGTGTGTGTGTCTGTCAGGGGATCATGGACAAACAGAAAGTCCCAGAGACGAGATTCTGCAACTCTCCACATCTTCAAAGCTATTGTTTCAAATATGTAATTTTTGGAATTAATGTTAAGGTACATGTTCATTGGTTTACTGTTATCTATACTATTATGCCAAAATTTGTGTGTGTGTCTGTCTGGGGATTATGACCAAACAGAAAGTCCAAGAAATGGGATTTTTGAGTGGATATTGACTTGGTTTGAGTTTAGATTTCAACAGAGACTATTTGTAGTTTGCTTCTCAAATCATTTGTGGTCATTGGAGGTCACCAGATGGTAAAGATGTCATTTCTGGCCAAAGATAGAGAAACTGATATAAAGTAAAAAAAAATGTTTTTTGACCTTATATATGTATTTACCCAAGCCCTCCACCATGGGTAGAGTACAATGGAAGGTCATTTTTTAAGTGGAATAAAGCGTGCTTGAATCTAGTTTTCTTTCTCTAAGGCTGGTTGCCTAATCAAAGCTAAAGATCCCACAATGTTCTACTATTTTTGACCTTAGAAATGGTGGGATAGATGAGACCAAATTTATATTGCTCACATGGTCAGCTATTTGTTGGATGTTCATGAGTAAGCAGTGAAAAAAACTGTACATATTTAGCCAAGATGGAAGAACAAAAAATATTGTATACACAGAGATTCAGAAACTGATTTCTTTATGATTAAAACTCTTTCCTTTATGTATTTATGAAACATTCATATTTCTACATCTGAAGAATCTTGATAAAATATATATCAGAATTATTTTGTTAAAACATTTTGTTTTGTATTCTTTTTATCTTTGAAGTAAGCAAGTTTGAATTGTAGTCACACAATTACATTTACTTTCAGAATAATATCCTTATGAAAGGTATAAATCCACTTATTCCTCCAGCTATGGGTTAAATAGTGTCATTACTGTTCTTCTATAAGGATGGTGTTGGCATTAAATAAGCCATGAAGGTTGATATCTCATTAAACAAATAACTCTCTCTCTCTTATATACATACATATATATATATATAGTTATATTGCATACTATATCAATAAATAAAACATGCTCAATATAGGTGATAGCGCATATGTATATTGAAGTTTTAACAGTGTAGACACAGCATTTGTTGCTTGGTGACTATCAATTTCTCACTTATGTGATCATCAGACCAAGAGATCGTTGGATTTTGAGTGCACAATCTATCAAGAAACTTGAATATAAACTCACATCTACAATAAAGATCTCCATTGCTTCATATGTGAACAATCTTGGGTTTATTTACCAGTAGAATCACCAAGAAATAAGCTCATTCCATGGTATAATGGTCAGTGAGTTTGGTTCCCACTGGATGCTTTGTGCTTTTATCCTTGTATCAAAATAAGAAGTTAAGAGTATGGTTCAAAATGTTCTAAGCCTCACCCAGAAAGAAAAGCATAGCAGAACATTTCTGTTGTGGCAAAATAGTACCACATCTTATTAAACTAGAAAAACTAATTCAGATTTTTTTTACTTTAATAAGAAGTGGTAGTGTGTTGCAACAACAAAAATGCTCGACTACGTTCTCCTTTTTGGGAAAGGCTTAGAACTTTTTGAATATCTCTCAGAAGCTTAGAAAATAAATACAATAAAGGTTCTCAAATTGAGACACTTCTAAACATTCACTTCATAAGGTAAGTAGTTGGCTTTGTTAAACAGCTTTTGAGTTTGTAAGTAAGGATCAGCCATTATACTTTACTTTTCATAGGTAATAATTACAGCATAGTAGTACAAAAGAACGTTTGTCATCAGTTTAACAGAAAAGACAACAGCTGGCATATAAATAAGATGTCTTTGACAGATGTCATTAAAATGGAGACAGAGTGAGTCAAGATGTGTTCAAAAAGGGTAGGAGTTAAAGAATTAGTCTAAGAAGTGGGTGGAATATATCACAAAAGAGAAAAGCATATGGTCAGGTAAAAATCAATAGGGCTTTTATTTTGGGGCCAGAAACTGGGTCAGCTAAGTCTATTTTTATGGATAGGAACTCACATGTGCAAACTCCTTCTCTCCCCCACAGAAAAAAACCTACTAAAAACTGAATAAGTAATAAAAGAAATAACTTAACTCCTTTAAGTTCATTTTTTATACATGAAGTGTAATTAAATGAACATTAAAAATTCTTGTATAGAATATGTACAAACTCTTTAGGATTTCTAGTAGCTAATTTTAATCTAAATTTAGCATTTCTACTTTTTATCAGTTTGTAATGACTAGAAAAAAGAATTTATATAGTTTACATTATGTCTTAAAACACAAAATTCACACAATATTTAGAGCAAACACAGAGACATGTTCATACAAAAATGCAACAAGTTTGCAGAAAAAATAAGCTTATATTAGGAGAAACAAAATTATAAACAAACACACATTCCAGTGGATATTTCTCTGCAATGGTGTAAAACCCAATAGTTTGGACTATAGATATAACTTACTTTTGGTCATCCTGTCCTGAATACGGTGTGGAATGTGGTTGGAAAACAAGTTAATTATATAGTTCTCGTGTATGCCAAAAACTCTTTCTTTCATATATTTATGAAACAATCATATTTCTGTATCTGAAGAATCTTGATAAAATATACATCAAAATTATTTCATTAAGATGATATGTCTTGTATTATTGTATTTTCTCCTGTAACTTTTGTACTGAAAAATATGGAAAAATAGTGCATCTAACACATAAAAAATTATGAGAATTTGTAAGCTATCTACACAAGATAACTTTGCTATACTGAACATATTCATTTTGGTAGGATTATTTATAAGATATCTGACAATAGTATTTTTACTCATGGTTTTGCTCATTTCCAAGGAAACTGAATCCAGTAGGATTTGATACATATGAATTTATGTAACATAGTAAGGACAATTGGTGTAGTTGACCCATTTAAACACCAGTTTAATGATTGACATGTTTTGTTGATTGTGTCAGGTGTGACCACATCAAAGATATGAGAACCAAAACATGAAGCTTTATTGAAAATATTGATTTTCATAGGTGAACATATCAGCAAAGGCAGGAGACTGGATTTTTCAGTTATAGGATTGTAAACAAAACAGTGAAATATAATTTGAGATGCTTGGAATTTTAAACCTTTCTTAACCCTAACTCTTCTGAGCCATCATATAAAAGAAGAACAAAAGAAATTTTCTTTCTTTAATGACAGTTGAATTTCAGTAATCTACTATCAGTGTTGGCTTGAGCAATTGAACATCTGAATAAAAATGGGAATATAAAAAAAAATATAATGTGTTTCATCCAAATTTTTTTGACAGCCAGGCAGGAATGAGAGCTTTTGAGTTGTGTCAGGAAGCAAGCACCAGAAAGATATATGTGTGATATAATCATATAGTAAAATAGGCCTATTTGGAATATCATCAAAAGAAACCTGGTGATAGGAAAAATATACAGACATATAGAAAAGTAAAAAGTAAAGTTGGCGACCATAGTTGAGGGTGACCCGAAGGTTCCCTTTTCGATAGCTACTACATTAAGATGTAGGGAAGGGTGTTACTCCTTTCCCAGGATTTCTCCACTTTACCCTTGATCCGTACCTTATAATGCTGAGTGTTAAGCAAGGAGGCATCAAGTACCATTTTTAAAGTCTTTGGTATGACTTGACCTGGGATTGAACCCAGGTCTCCCGGGCCATTGGCGAACACTCTAACCATTATGCCAATGTCTGGTTTAGAAAAGTAAGATGTTTTAAATAAATAGAAAAAATGATTGGAGAATGGGGGATAAGTGAAAGTGGGATTGTAAGTGGGGAGTTATTTGGACATCTAAGGACCATCTAGATAATTACCGACCTTGGGCTTAAAGAGCAGAAGGTCATGCTATTGGAAAACATCCTCATCTCTGCTGTTTTTGCAAAGAACCTGTTTGTGTGGAATTGAGAATGAAGGATGTCAAGAAAGCATGAATGAGGTTTACAAAACTTGGTGAACTGAGTTTCAATTGAAAACTCCCAGATTGGTTGCAATTAGGAGAGGAATTCTGAACATCTTTCATGAGTAACAATGAAAAACTGAGAGACTAGCAAGATTATGCTGATGGGAGAGACATTGAAGAGATGAAAAGTGTTCCTCACCAATTAAACTTTATATTCAATTCTGTATCCAAATAAAGATTAACAACACATGCAGTGAAAAGCTTGCCAAAATCAACATATCATTGTCTATAGCAAGATTCCCTAAACTTTTCAGCTCAAGAACTGTAAATTTTAACTCAGGAGGGTCTGGAGCCATAATCTTAAAAGCACAGACCCCCCCCCAGTGAAATTCACAAGGTGTTGTATAATTGACTTGTACATAAGCTATAAGCAACTTCATGTCTGAAATAAATAACCATCAATGTTGCATACTTGAAAAATGAATCTTCTAATTACTATAAAAACCTGACTCATCTTAGCCAATCAATGTGATGCCTTTTGCAAGGAAAAGAACATCTTGCTGCTGTTGGAATTACAATCTGGAATATTTCTGGATTTAGTATTAATATACTTCATTGACTCAGGATTTGATACTAATAATTTGTAAGATAATTGGAACTAAAATCCTTTTCCTAAATTTATTTTCTGTATTTTGTATCACCATTTAATATATCATATCTTTCAAAACAAGGTTACAATCATAATTTATTAAGGTGACATCTAATGTTGTTTCCAGTTACAAAAAGATGTAATATCAGAGTTAAATGAGGAGGTTGACAGAAGGAGCACATCAGATAAGTAATGATTTGCACTGTGTCACTTTGGACAAGATCTTAACATATATGATAACACATGCATATTTTTAAGCAATAGTAACATAAGAGCTTCAGCTTGTGCATGTGCAAGAATCATATTACAAATGGCCACTTCTATGAAAGGCACATACAGCGTACTTTTAGCAGTCTTCATTTTGGAGAATGAATATATTTATTGTCAAACATACTCACTACATGTTGGGTGTGGGGAATAAGGTTGAGAAACATCAATATGGAAACATGTAGTTCTTATTGAAATCAAGGATGTGGGAAGCAAAAACTTGGACACGAAACCATCTCAATATTGAAGATCAATGAGTTCCATCTTCCATAATATATTTCCTAATAGTGAACATTAAAAGAGGAAAAGAAAATTTTGAAAGTTGGGTGTAGTGTCACATGGATAATCCTTAGGGAATAGAAAATTCTTTTCAATATATAAACATTACTCCCTGGTCCACTTTAAACAAGTGTGGTAATAACTGTTAGGGTTTTATCTTTGGGTCAAATAGATTTGTTTGAAAATTATTTGTATGAGATAGAAATATGTGAAACCATATAACTGTACAAACAAATGATTATTATTAAATAGAATTATTAATGTTTGATTATAATACCTGAAACCATTTTACTGTATGCAAATTCTTTGTATTAGATAGAAATAGTTGATATATAAGTGTGTGAAAACAAATGATTCTAGACAAATAGAAGTACTCGTATAATATGAATAAATGCAATAGAACACTGAAAATAGATATGATCACCGTCAAACATTTCTAAATGAATCAAATTTTAGCATTGAATAACCCATAAGGAGTTGATATGCTACTAAACAAAATAAACCAAACCAAACCATCAATATATAGATTATAAAGCAAAATAAATATTTAATAATTATGATAAAGAGAAGAATTATTATATTATTTTGCTACTGCTTAAGAATAGGTGTAGATAGAACTTGTTTTCCTTTTCACTCAGTCTCACTGTTTGTTTCTCTCTCTCTTTCACAAAGGTCCATTCAGTAAGCTCAAACAAAGTACCTCTCTCATTCTGGTTCTCTTCCTATGGTCATTGATAAACTGCACTGTGTCACTTTGGACAAGACCTTAACATATATGATAACACATGCATATTCTTAAGCAATAGTAATGTAAGAGTTTCAGCTTGAGCATGTGTATGAATTACATCACAAATGGCCACTTCTATGAAAGGCACATAAAGTAAAGTATTCTTTTTGCTTCAACTAAGTGAAAGTCATCACATATATAGTGGAATGGCAGATCAAAATGCAACCTTGTCGTGTAATCCTTTCTTGTATTCACAACTTTCCAATCACTGTAAACAAGCCTAGCTATGGAGGAGAAGATTCACAAGACTTGGCAAACCAAGTTTCAACTTGAAGCTCCTGAATTGGTGATACTAGGCGTAGAGCTTATCTGAACACTTTTCATGGTAGTGACAATTGAAAAGTGACAGACTACAACAATCAATTTTTGGGGAGTGGTTGAAGAACTGAAAAAAGTTTTTCATTGACCAAACATTGCATTTGACTTTATATCTGACTAAGGATTGATAAAATGTGTGGGGAGGAGCCTGTCCAAATAAGGGATTAGTGCTACATTTTTTGGTGGATTTGTCATTCATTCAGGAGCCCAGTTGGCTTGTGCTGTAGAATACAAAACCTCCCCTGCCTAACGAGTGTCCTAGATATGACATTAAACAATCTAATGGTGAGGGTCCAGTAATGCCGGAGATTTGGGGAATGCAGAGTACCCCTTCATTCCCATTGGTCCCAAGTCCACTCTAGCCTGGAGTGGTAGTAACTATGGGTCAAATAGAACTGTTTGACATTTAAACTCTGAAAACAAATGACAGATGTTTAATTGAATTGTTAGTGATATGTAGCAGTACTTGGAACTATTTAACTTTGTTGACTTATGCTAAATTGAATTGTTAGAAATAGAGCTGTTTGATCATTTAACTCTATGTAAACAAATGACTGATGTTTAATTGAAATGTCAGTTATACATAGTAACACCCGGAACCATTAAAATTTGTTGACTTAGGCTAAATTGAATTGTTAGAAATAGAACTGTTTGATCATTTAACTATGTGTATCTATAAAATGTGTTTACAAATCATATATTTAATATATGTGTAAAAACAGGATTTGGCATTAAATAACCAACAATGGTCGATATGTCATAAAACCAAACCAAACATTTATTCAGCACTTAAAGGTGGTAATGATCTAGTTGTTTGATATATAAAGTTTAACACACAGCACATGTCCAAACAGGAAAAAATGGTTGTAGGAAGACTCTGTTGCTCCAGACTTTTATGTGGTGAGGGCCTTTGAAAATCTCTGCTTTTTCCAGTTTTCAAACACCAACCACTGGCTGCAGTAAAAATGCATAACTATAAGGGTCATTAAACAAATAAGAAGATTTTTGAAAAAAAAGCAAAGAAAAATTTTTGGGAATTGGTTCATAGCTAACATTATTCTAATCTCGCAAAAATATTTGTTTTGAGGCTATTCAAAATGGCAGCAAATTAAATAGTGTGCTCTAGGCTTTAACAGAGTTCACACCTCAAATTTTTGGTGGCTGCTGAGGGCAAACTATGTGAAATTTATAGGAGAATGTATGATTTGTATTGAGAAGCATGTTTCAGAAAAAAAAAACTGTTCATGAATGGGCTAGACATGTGCCTGCCACCTCGAGGCTAAGTTGAAAAGACAGCTCATCAAGTGGAAACACACTGACTCTCTAGAAATGAAAAAGGTCTGGGCACAGTGGTCAATAAAGAAGGTCATGCTGACAGTGTTCTGGGATATGAAAGAACCCATCAATATTTCCTTTAAAGAAGTATAACTTTAAAAGTAACGCTTCCTATTGCCAATTCCTTAGGCAAAATTCACCTTATTTATTGAACAACCCTCATGCATCATTCATAAAAAAATCTCCTTTAGCTTTGGTTGGCATAAGGCCACTGGTATGGAACACACTGAAGACTGAATCTTCAATTGTGGTCCTTGCCTTTGAGACTAGTTACAACTTCATCATAAGGCCTCTTGAACATAGGAACAGTTTTAAGATCCACTAATACCAAGTTATATTAAGAACCATAAAAATCAGAAAACATCTTCATCTTATACATTTATTTAAGAATCATGAAATTTTGTTGATATTATCATTGAATGAGAAATGATTTATTTAATCTAAACATACTCCAAAGATTTCTTTAAAAAAATTTAATCCTTTTTCTGAAGATGTTTCTAATGG
The DNA here is from genome assembly GCA_963585895.1 of Sepioteuthis lessoniana. Lineage (NCBI taxonomy): Eukaryota > Metazoa > Mollusca > Cephalopoda > Myopsida > Loliginidae > Sepioteuthis > Sepioteuthis lessoniana. Next base: position 41,447,482 of record OY757911.1, read on the forward strand.
AGTGATTCATTTAAAATTCAAGCAAAAATAAATGATTAAAAAATTTTCATTTTTCTAAACTAGCAAAATAAAGAAAATAAAAGTTAACTAAGAGCTTCCATTAGTGACCATTAACTTGCCTTTCTAAAAAATAATATAGTGATTTTAGTTATTGAATAAAGAAAACTAGGAGAAGTACCTGACATTAATTGCAGAAAAAAGATACTGTACAAAATATTTTATTGAAATAATTCTTATATTTTAGCAAGAGTCTATTGATATGAAAATAGAAACAGTATATAAATATATGATAAAATGAGCTTTAAGCATAAACATACATTATATATATATATATATATATATATATGAATGACAGAAATTTGTGAAAAGTTGGATAAATCAAACACTTAAAACCAGTTTAGAAGGTGTGATATTTCATTCTTTTATTTCCATTTATTCAACTTTCCACATATTTATATCATATTGTCAGATTCCCAACAATCTATCATTTCAACATATATATATATATATATATATATATATGTATGTGTGTGTGTGTGTGTGTGTGTGTGTGTGTGTGTGTGTGTAAATATACAAATATGAAAAACACAAGATATTCAGAAGGGGATTTTATTCATAGTTGAATTATTTGCTAATAATAAATGTTTCAGTTTTTTTTTACATTAACCTTGATCAGAGCATTTAAATATGGGATCTTGTATCTTCTGAATCTTATTTAAATTAAATTTTTTGTAGGTGAAATGAAACAAAAAATGATTGGTTTGCTTTCTTTGTTTAATGGCATATCAACCTTCATGGGTTATTGAATGCCAAAGCCATTTTTGTAGAACAGAGATGATACTATTTAACCCATAGCTGGAATGATAAGGGGGTGGTGGTTCATACCTTTCCCAAAGATATTAGTCTGAAAGTGAATGTAATAGTCCAAATGGCGTTAAAATTTGCTTACTCCAAGGTTACAATCTAGCACTTTAGCAATTACACTATGGGGACTCCTCCCACATAAAAATGAGAAAGTTTTAACATTCTGTTTCCATTAATGGTATTCAGTTTCCAAACTCTATGATGTAATTAGTGTTCAAAATTTATTTTAAAAATACAATGCATTTCCTAAAAAGATTGTCCAAATCTCATCAGTCTATCTAACTATGGCTTTCTGCAAAGTGGCAGCCACTAGATATACATATATATATATATATATATATATATATATATATATATATATATATATAGTGAATCCTCGGGCCAACTTTGTCTTTGCAAGCCCTATCACATGTGTGGCAAATGAACAAACTGTCTTTCTCACTGATATTGTGTTCATGAACCCTTGTATGACCTTTCAAACCTTTTATAGACCCACATACTTTTTCACAGATCTGGACAAGTATATCTTTACAATCACATGTGTGACAAATGAACAAACTGTCTTTCCCACTGATATTGTGCCCATGCACCATTGTATGACCTCTCAAACATTCCAGAGGCTCACACACTTTGTCACAGAATTGACAAGAGTTACCCGTTGGTTGCTGCAGAAGGACTTCAAATTAAAACAAAAATATAAGATACAAAATATTTTATTGAAATAAAGGGATGACCCTCTTTATTCCCCCCAGCTTTGGGTTGAATACAAGGATGACTTTAGCATTAAATTACCTACATATGCTATTAAACAAAGGACCAAACCAAATCAAATATATATATATATATATATATTAACAAGAAGGATAAGATACAAAATATCTTAATTCATTTAGGAGATTTGGTTGGTTTTATGATATGTCAACTTTTTTGAGTTATCTAATAAAGTAAATCTTTTCTTTTACAAGAATTTATAAGATTTCGAGTAATTATTCCTATTTAATGATAATCTATGGTTTGAATGCAGTTATATGGTTTTCAAGTATTCCTATCTGATACATATAATTTTCAAACAGATCTATTTGACCACTAGAAGCAGTATAGTGTGATAACCAAGACCATCTTTTTTAGTATGTATGGAGGGGGTGTATAACTCTTCTGCATGTTATGCTATTGGCATATTTTTGGCTCTGCTTACAGCCTTGTACAACAACAAAGGTCTCCCTTGCTGTAGTGTAATAGTGGGTTTGGCTAGCAGACCATTGCTGGGAGTTTAATTTTCACTCTGTGCCCTATACATCTGGCCTTGAATCACAAATAAGCTAAGTGAATAATTACTGTTTCTTTCACTGATCAGACTAAAGGAATTGTATAATTACTGTATCTTTCACTGATCACACAAAATATTTAAATAATTTTTGTGTCTTTCATTAATCAGACCAAAAAAATTAAATGATTACTGTATCCTGCACTGATCAAACCAAAGAAACTAAAAAATTGCTCTATCTTTTACTAATCAGACCTAAGAAACTAAATAATTGCTATATCTTTCATTGATCACAATAAGAAACTAAATAATTGCTGTATAATTCACTGATGACACCAAAGAAATTAAATAATGCCCTGTATCTTTTACTGATCAGACCAAAGAAACTAAATAATTGCTATATCTTTCATTGATCACAACAAGAAATTAGATAATTACTGTTTCTTTCACTGATCAAACCAAAGAAATTAAATAATTACTCTATCTTTCACTGATCAGACCAAAGAATCTAAATAATGCCTGTATCTTTTACTGATCAGACCAAGTAATTAAATTATTGCTTTATCTTTCACTGATGAAACTAAAGAAATCAAATAATTACTGTATCTTTCACTGATCAAACTAACGAATCTAGACAATTATTGTATCTTTCACAGATTAGACCAAAGAAACTATGATGACACCAAAGAAATTAAATTATCCCTGTATCTTTTACTGATCACACCAAGAAATTAAATAATCACTATATCTTTCACTCATCAGACCAAAGAAAAGGAATAATTATTGTATCTTTCACTGATCAAACTAACGAATCTAGACAATTATTGTATCTTTCACAGATTAGACCAAAGAAACTATGATGACACCAAAGAAATTAAATTATCCCTGTATCTTTTACTGATCACACCAAGAAATTAAATAATCACTATATCTTTCACTCATCAGACCAAAGAAAAGGAATAATTACTGTATCTTTCACTGATCAAACTAACGAATCTAGATAATTATTGTATCTTTCACAGATCAGACCAAAGAAACTAAATAATTACTGTATGTTTCCAGACCAAACTTGTCTTCAAAAAAAAAAAAAAATGTGGGAATAATGATAATGTTCAGTGAACACTGTGACATGACTAGCTTTATATTAATGAATAATTAGATTATCAGGTGCAAATGAAATAAAAATTCTTTTGATCTTAAAAGCTGATGTGGATTTCTATGTTTCAAAGTGTTATGGCATGAGGTCAAAGTTGTTATTCATTAGTCTCTCTTGCCTTGAAATTGCCTTTCAATGGAAAATTTGTTCCACCAAGATGCACCTAAAACTGGTGACATCACAAATTCAGAAATTGTTTGTCTAAGCCAATCAACCAATTCGAGTTTCAAAGGAGAGTAATTCTGGTTCCTCTAATTTCCATAACTCAATTGATCACTGCTTCTATCCAATCCATGGCAATTGTCAGGATGGTCAGTGAGCAGTAATTCCAAATATGGTAAGTCTAGCCTGTTTCTCCTTGAGGTCATTATGGTATCAAATTTTGATGCTCAAAGCAATCTACATCTTTTATCCAATACGTTTTTCAGACTGACAAGATATTTTGAAAAGAAGTTGCTATACAAGTATCATATATAAACAGTAATTTTTTACTGCTGTTTTTCGTATTAAATGACAGGAAAGATATTTTTGGAGAAGCACAGTATTCCATATAAATTAGTACACTCCTAATTATTATTTTCATAAAGAATTAATTTTCCTCTAAAACAAAAATACCAGTATTTTATTGTTTCTAGAGGAAAATTATACAATGAAAATGAATATTATTATTATTTATATTATTTATTATGTTACATTCCACTCTGACAGTTGGCTGTCTTTCAATTGTCTTGTTGGATGGTCTTCAAATGCAGTGGTCACCTCCCACTACTAGTGAACCTAGTGTCTGGTCGTGTGACCAAAATCAAAAGTTCAAGCATGAGAACTTTCGTTGTTTGTATTTACTAACCCCTCTGCATCAACTGGATATGATACAAAGTAAATTTTTTGAGCAGAGTTTAACAGGTTTGAATTTAGAGTTTTTCCTTATCCTAGACTGGTTGCCATACGAAGTTTAAAGAGCCCAGTTTGCCTTAATATTTGCACATAGCTGGGGGGGAGTTGGATTCATACCTTTCCCAAAGGTATTAGCACTCTGTAGAATGCAAAGTCTTGTCCATGATTTGAATTTGGATCACCATATCCATTTCCAATGATGATAACTATTAAATTACACTCACCTTGTTGTAGGTGTGAGATATAGTTAAGCACAATAATTCAGTCAGTGATAAGGAAAAAAAAGAGATAGATTCATGCCTTTCTTCAATGAAATGAGCATAAAATGTTTCAAACAGAATTTAGATTCAACTTACTAATTCTATTTCCTATGTCATTAACCATTATTTTATGTCATATCCCTCTACAGCCTTCATCCATGATATCCTGGTAAACAAATAAACCAAATCAAATCAAACCAAGTCTACCAAAAACTAGAGAGCCTGTTCTATCTTACAATTTGTTCATTGTAAAAGTTGGATTTATGCATTTCTCAAGGGTGTTAGCAAGAAGTAAAATGTCAATAACATTGTACAGAATTTGAACTTTGCTAGTTGAGAGCATTTTCTTTGATGTTATGAACCATTACACTACCTAAACCTCCACATGAGTATGCATTTATCCAACCCTAATGTCACAGGAAAGACATGACACAAGGTCAATTTTTAGGTAAAGCACAGCTCGTTTGAATTCAGAGTTTTCCTTCTCCTAGACTGGTTTCCTTACTAAGGCTGAAGATCACAGTCTGCTCTACTATTTACCCATAGCTGGCAGGGGCAGAGAACATATGTATACATGCCTTTTGAGGAAGTGCCCATGGTGTAATGGTTATCGTCGTAGGAAATGGACACAGTGACTCGAGTTCAAATCCTGGACCAGGCTAATTGCATTTCACATAGCACTAATACCCTTGGGAAAAGTATGAATCCAATTCTTCTCCCTCCAGCTATGGGTAAATAGTAGGGCAGACTAGGTTCTTCAGCCTTGGTTAGGTAACTAGTCTAAGAGAAGGAAAACTCTGAATTCAAACCTGTTAAACTCCACTTAAAAATTGACTTTGTGTCATGTCCTGCCCGAGCGAAGGGGTTGGTAAATATATGCCTTTTCCAAGGGCATTAATGTGATGTGAAATGCATCACTGTCATCCAGGATGTGAATTTGGGATGAGACTGATACCTCTACTAGTGTATATTTAAAATTGAAAAATGTAACAAAAATTTATTGTTCCAACAAACAAACAAACAAACCAAATGATAAAAGTAATTTTTGCAATAATATAAAGTTTAACTTACATCAGATTTTCCACGTGTTTTATTTGCAACTGCAGTCTCCTTGGGGCATGCATCCTCCATACTAGGTAACAGAAGAGTGTTGTTACCTTCAGAATAAGGGGTAGTTGATGCAGGCATCATGGAGAGGACAGCTGTATGGTTGACCATGCACACAACGGCCACAGACATGTTTACACGGATTGTGTACACATTAACAAATCCCAGAAAGCCCATAATTGCCAACAGCAGACGATATGAACTCCAAAACGGCACTAAAATGCAAAACAAAAGAATTATATAAATAAGAAAATATTGAACAATGAAGAGAAAATAACAACAAAACATTTGGTGCATTGAATAGTCATCATTGAGAAAAAAAGTAAAAAGAAAAAGAAAACGAGAATACAGCAGTCTCTAAAATGAGGGGAAAATCTTTAAAATGCCCTAAAAAAAGAAACTAAAGTTTTGTTTCTTTGTTTAATAGCACATGTCAATCTTCATGGATTATTTAATGTCAAAGCCATCCTTGATAGAGGAAAAATTTCCCTCTTTCATTTATAAGATGTCACCCATTTTCCACCAAAAGAATTTTCACTTAAGCCCTAAATTAGTTGATTATTTCTTTTTACATCTTGAACTCAACTGCAATAACTTTTGAAATCTAAGTAAAACCCTTGAAATCTCAGTTGACTGGCTCTGGTCAATGAACAAACACCCATGTATAATTCCCAGCTGTTTTCCATGTTACAAAATGGATTGATGAGATCTATTTTTGACATATAGTATAGGATTCAGATTAAGTACTGAGCAATTAAATGCATGGGAAGACCCACTGGTATGATTGACAGCTGTTGAACTCAGAGTCAATTTGAAACCATGGCTCTGATTGGATAGTTTCAGTCAGGTGACTAAAACGGTTCTAGAGTTAGAAATAAGTTAGTTAATTAGAAACTGTCAACATAAGCGGTTGGATGCTCCATCTTCCTCTCACTGATTCCCAGCTTAGGTCAAGTGGGTAATGATTGAAAAGTTGCCAGTTAATAAAAGTAAAATATGCATATGAAGTTGTGGTTACATTGTCATTCCTCATCAATGAATAAGAATAAAGATGGTGATATGAAAGACACATGAGAGTGACCAGGATGGCAAAACAACCAACTGGAGAAGAAGCAAAGTGAAATGAAGAACAAACTAAGATGAAATGCAGAGATAAGAGATGACTGATTGTATTGTAAAGCTCATCAACATATAACATATACATACACATATACATAGAGTATATCATGATTACCATGTAAAGGTTATAGAGTATATTTTCTGAATAAGTATATAACACATATTTGTCCTGGTGGAGATTAAACACTTGACCTGTCAATTATTCCAACACAAATGCCCAAACATATCCACCATATTAGGGGGTTGAAGGTGAAGGTGGTGGTGACATGACATAACCTAATAGTTAATGACACAGGAAATGGAATTGGAAAGTTGACTCTAAATTCTGCGATAATTGGTGTTCAGTTCACGTGGAAAAGGCATAGCTTTATCTCTCTTTGCCTGGTGAGTTAAACAGCTGAGAAGTCTGAACTCACTAGCCTTGTTTGGTAACTAGTCTAGAAGAAGGACATTTCAAAACCAGCTGGGTATAGAGTTAGTAACTTTGTGTTATAAAACCTACTTAACACAGAAGTGATGTGGTTGCAGCCATAAATTCTATAAGGAGTCTACAGAAATGATACAATAATATTTTCTTCCTGAAAAAAAGAAGTGTAGTTAATTTTGTTTGTATTTTTATTCTTATTCATATAATACTTGGATGTTAGAATTGGAACGACTTTAAGTCCTTATTTAAAAGAAAGAAAGAAAGAAAGAAAAATGAAAAAATAAGTAAAAGAAAAGAAAGAAATGAAATAGAAAAGAAAGAAATAAAGGTGAAAAAGAAGAAAAATAAAAAGGAAAAAAAAAATGAATTGGGAAAAAAGAGAAAAAAATTCAAGTAAAAAAAAAGTCAAGAAAAAGAAAAAGAGAAAAGAAATAAGATCAAAAAGCAAGAAATCAATAAAAATAACGAAAAAGCAGAAAGAATTAAAAACAATTACAGAGAAAAAAGAAAAAGAAAGAAAAAGAAAAAAGGAAGAAAAAGAAAAAAGAAATGAAAAAGAAGAAAAGTAATAAAAGAAAAAAAAAGTTAAAAGAAAAAAGAAAAAAAGAAAGGCAAGAAAGAAACAAATAAGGAAGAAAATAAAGAAGGTTCAGTTATTTGGTTTAATGGTATATCAACACATGATTGTTCTTTAATGCTAAATCGTATTTACACACACACGCACGCACACACATGCACATGCAAACACACACACACATATATGTATATGATTTTTAAAGGAATAGTTTATAGGTAATTTTATTTTAAAATGTGTTAGAGGTCATTGCACACAGTTAAATGGTTCCAAGTATTGACTATTCAACACTAATAGTTCTATTTAGTATTGATCCTTTGTTTTCACACAGTTAAATGGGTTCAAGTATTTCTATCAAACACTAATGGTTCTTTTAGCACAGAGTTAAAAGGTTTCAAGTATTGCTATTCAACATAGTAATTCCATTTATCAAGTATTCCCATCTAATTTAATACTAATCATTTGTTTGCAAACAGTTAAATGGTTTCAAGTATTGCTATTTAACACTAACAACTTTATTTAATATCAATAATAATCCCTAGTAAAAGATTGAACAGTTCTATTTGACTCATAGATGGGATTCTAACAGGTACTGCCACTCTACTCTGGATCTGAGTGGACCTGAGAGTAATGGTAAAAAAGAGGTGCTCCAAATTCCTCAAAGCTCCAGGACTGGAACCACACCATCATATGCAGTTAAATGTCATATCAAAGACATAAGAAATAAAAAGAAAACTGCAATAAGAATGAAAAATAAGTAAAAAGAAATAGAGAAGAAAAGAAAGAAATTAAAAAGAAAAGAAAAAAACCCAAAAATGTAGAAGTAAGAAAATTGTTTCTTGGTTTCAAATGGCATATCAACCTTTGTGGGTTATTTAATACAAAAGCTATCCATGTAGACAAGTAGTTGTGATACTGTTTAACCAATAGCTGGAGAGGTTGTAAGGGGGATTCAGACCTTTCCCAAGAGTATTCGTCCAAAAGTAAATGTAATAACATAACTGGAATTTGAACTAGCTTACTAGTCTAGCATGCTATCCATTAAGCCCTCAAAAGAAAATGAAAAAAAGAAAGACAAAAAATGAAAGAAAGAAATATATTTTTTAAAGTAACTGTTATCTTTCATATATATATGTAAAAAAAACCTAAACTTTTTTGTACATTGACAAATTAGAAAATTAATATCTATGAATAGTGAAACTGAGAAATTAATATTCATGATTGAAGTATTAAATACACCCAACCCTAAGGTCAATGCTGTTATAGAATCTGTACTTGAAAAAAAAAGAAAAAAAGAAAAATACTTTAAATTCTATACATTTGAGAAACTAGTATTAAGTACACCCAACCCTGAGGTTAATGTCCTTGTGAATACTTGAAAGGGAGAGTTGATGTGGTTGTAGTGGCTAAAATTCTGGACTACAACATCATAGTAAACGAGTTTGAATTTCAGTTGCATTATTACGTTCACTTTCAGACTAATACTCCAGCTGTGGGTTAAATAGTATCACTGCTGTTCTTCTACTTGGATAGCTTTGGCATTAAACAACCTACAAAGAAACCAGACCAAATTCTGGAAAGAAAGGGTATGGTGTAACAGTTTATGTCATAGGAAATGGACTGGGTGAAATGTATTCAAATCCTGGATGAGGCGGTTTGTGTTTCACTTTACACTAATGTCATAAAGAAAGGCATGAATTCGTCTTTTCTCTCTAGGCTTGTTAGCTTTAGTATGCCAACCAGTCAAGGAGAAGGAAAACTGAATTCAAACCAGCTATTATCATCATCATCATCAATTGTTTTGATTCTCTCTAGCCAATTTTTATTACTGAGAATATTTGGACTATTGTCTTCATCTTCATTGTTACATTCAGGTGTTTCATGTCCAACTCAGGAGCCCACGCAGAACCTTGAACTGAATCCTTCATTTAATCCACAGGGGTAGATTGTTCTAATTCTGTTAACCATGACTGGGTATGAGTGTTAAGCTCTAGTAAGTATTCCTTGTTATTTACCTATAGTTGGGATTGAACCTGCAACCTTGGTTGAAAAGTGCTTCTGAATGAAATCATCTTGTGTAGTTCCAATCTAGCTTTTTCTCTGAGTGTTTCGTTAGAGTCCAAGTGGTGCAACCATACAGTAGTACTGACATAGGTATAGATTAGAAGACTTACCATTTTATTTTTTTCTGAGAGATTTAATTTCCATATAGTCTATAACCTATCAGTAGCAGTCTACACTTTATCTATGTATGTGATGACATTGCTTTCAGAAAATGAGATATTGCTACCATGGTACATGAACTGGTCTATTCATTTCATTTAATGCTATTTGAGTTCAACAAGATTTGAATTGTTTTTAACAGTCTTGAATAGCTACATTGTAATCTGATTAATTAATTTTAACAGCATGACAACCTGTCTACAGTTAATTTTATATTTAGAGGTTAGGGAATTGCATTCATTTTACATTCATATTTACTTTTTTTGAGGGTAGCTGTTTCTTTAGTATTTCTTTTTTAATCATCATCATCATCATCATCATCATCATCATCATCATCATGTTGTGCCGCTAACACGGATATTCCTGACCCACTCTCGCCACTTCTCCCTATCATTCATTGCTTTTGGCAGGTCTTCAGGGTTACATTCCGTATCCTCACATAGCTGCTGTATGTATGTTCGAGCTGGTCGTCCTGCTTTTGCTTGGCCATATGCGGGGGTCCATAGGAGTACATCACTGATGAGTTCGTCCTTGCTTCTCCAGCAGTGTCCTGCATGTCTGGTTCGTCTAACTTGTATAGTTTTCGTGATGGGAGGCAAGTGGCCGTATAGTTGGTGTCTTGTGGGGTGTTGCCACCAGGACTTGTTCAATATTGCTCTCAACATTCTTGTGTAATTGTCGTCTAGTTTCTTCTTCAGCTGTTTTGTTAGTGTCCAAGTAGTGCATCCACATAGCGGTATCGATACAACTGCTGCCTGGAAGAAAATGCGTTTCATTTTATCGGTCAATATCAATTAGTCATATTTAATACAAAAGATTTGTGGACAGTTGTATGGTTTCAAGTATTCTTATCTAATACTAATAATTTACACACATTTACATGGTTTTAAGTAACCACTTCTATTTAACAATAGTCATTTATTGGCACAGCTATATAGTTCCAAGTAACTAATAATAGTAATCCTTTATGAACAATTATAACATCAATTTATTATTCTCAATATAGATAATTTACAATTACATGGAAATAAAGGTTTCTATCCAATGCCAGAAATTTTCAAACTGATCTATTTGACCCATAGATAGGACACTAACAGATACTATCTCTTGGGGTCAGAGTGGAGTTTGGAGCAATGGCAGTGAAGAGATACTTCATGCTTCCCAGAGCCCCAGAACTGGAGCCTCATTATCAGATGCAGTTTAGTGTATTACTCAAGACACCCTTTTTTTTGTGTGTGTGGGAGTTCTTACCACTCCGCTGTAAATACAGAGTATTTTAAGCCCCACTGACAGAGCAGGACATGATGGGAAATTGTAAATTTAGAAATTGGAGTTGTGATGCATTTTGCAATGTTATTTGTATCATCATAAATGACCTACCATGAATTGGGTGGAAAATCAAGTTTGCCACCAATTATGTTAATTGAAGTCATCATGTTAACATAAGGTCCTAAAAAATCGTTTTTCAAATCAACTTTTTCTATTGGTTCAAAAAGAAATATTTTGGTGCCAGTTTTAGGATGTTGTTGAGAGGTGTGTTTTCCTCCCATACAAATAACTCAACTATTTCTGTCATTTGACTTTCAGTCTTCATCATGAGATTATATTTGTCATAGACATGTGTAAATTTCTTAATGATTGTCAAGTCCAAGGTTTGAACAAGCTGATAAAATCTGTTTATTCAGCTGTAGTCAAATGCATAATCAATTTCTGTATTAGAGGAATTTTATGCAAGATATACAAATTTGTACCTCGAATAAGAAGCAGCAATATTTGATAGTTGTAGATTACTTAGATGGGTGAACTGACCAAATAAAGCAATATACAAAGAAAAAAATAAGAAGGAAATTGTATAAGAATGAAGACATTGTGTTCAGTAAATAAAATATCTGACCCATCAAACAAAAAAAAAAACAACCTTTTTTTTATACAAAAATAAAATAAGAAAAATGCATTAAGGAAATAATCACTTTGTCAAAGTTACAAAAAAAAAAAAAAGATTGACTCATTTTGCATTTGGGAAGAGATTTTGTTTTTTTAATTTGATTTGAAAATTTGTACCAAATGTTTTCTGCATGAGGCTTGGGTAGTAACAAAGTTTTATTGAACAGTTCTTATTTTGAATGGCAATCAGAAATTATGCATTATTTATTACAAAATTCTACAGCATTGAAATTTTGTAACCAAAAATAAAATTACAACAATTTTGTAACTGAAAATTGCATAAATAAACATAAAGGGTGTACTTATTTTTGGACAGCTACATATTCATATTTTTGGTAACAGAGAAGAGTTTGGTAATAAATAATACCTAATAGTATTGGTTTAAACTGTGTAATGTTCCACTAGAAACAATAAAATCTTGCTATCTTAGGTTTTATAGAAAATTAATGTCTTATTAAAACTTGTTAGGGTATACTTATAAATAAAACATCTAAAAATTATAATATTGCTTATCCCAACTAGATGCCAAATATTGCTTATCCCAACTTATGCCAAATAGATGAAAACCTAAAAAATTTAAGTAAATTTCACTTAAAATGAAATATTTTACCTCTTGGCTGATGATAATGCTAAGTCCAACATTTTTGTCAAAAGAAAAGTTTTGTGTCATTTTTATACTGTACACCAAATAATAAAAACAAATGTTCAAAATAATATATACAAGTAAATATTTTCTTTTTAAAGGGATAAATGTAAAAAGAAGGCTTCTGCAGGTGCTAGTTTCATGTCCCTGATTGGTGGGCTAAAATAGAATGTAACTAGGATATGCTGGGATCAGTATCCTTGATTGGTGTACTGTAACAAAATAGACAGGAGGCTCTATTGTGGTTTATGATTGGCAGATGAGCAAGAGATGAAATTATTTGGGACCTTGGCATGGAAATCTGTAAATTTTAGGCAACAAACCTAGACATAACCAATCAGGAGTCAGCAGGAATTGAGGAGGGTCAGGTGACCTAGCAAGAGAGGCCAGGATAGTTTAGAGAAGTTGGCCCAAGATCCTTGATTTAATTTTGGAACCAATTAATTTTTTTTTGCATTTTGAATTTGGTTGGGGTTTCTACTCTAAATCAGTACAGAAATAAAAATTAAAGATTTTTATTCCTTTGTTCTGTTTTGTCATATCCCCACCAAGGAATTTTTAATAATGTGCATGTAGCTGTTAGTTTAACAGCAATTTTATTTTCAGCTGTTACCTGAAATAATATTTTTATCAATAGCTGACTCAGTAATGGTAATAACTGATTTGTTCAGTTTACTTATAGAAAATACTATGGTACTTATAATGTATTTTTTCAAAGTTGTTTTCAAAATAATTTTCCACAGTCAAATTATATTAATACTATTTTAGGTTCACAGATATTCTAGATCTAAGTTTCAAAACTTGGAACCCCCCCCCAAAAAAAAACAAGCACAAAGCACATTCAATCTTTGAACCTGGGTGCAGACACTTTTGATTGATTGATTGATTTTAATGGTATGTCAACCTTTAACAGGTTCTACCACTCTGGGTTTGAGTGGATTTGGAAGTAATGGCAATGAAGGGGAACACCACACACATCTCCAGTTCTCCAGAAATGTAGCTTCACCACTAGATACAGTTTAGTGTGGTATCCAAGACACCCAGCAGACATCTTTGTTTAAAGCTATCCCATCATTTCATTAACATAAAAGCTGTGAATATTTGCTCTATTTGGCTTTCATCTAGAATAATGCTCAGCCTGAAATATTGGGCTTATGGTGTCCCTAAGGCATAGTGGCTAATATACTGGATAGCAACATTGTAATAACCAAGTATGAAGTCTATTTGTGCTTTTTAAGTTCACTTTTTGATAAATACACCTGGAAAAGTATGAACCCCTTATCCCTCAAGCTATGGGTTAAATAGTACCATTTCTGTCCTTCTACAAGGATAGACTTGGCATTAAATAACCCATGAAGATTGATATGCCATTAAACAATGGAAATCAACCTTACCTAACCCCTCTGCTAATTTTTAAGCAGAGTGCAGGTGAGTTTTCTTTCTCCAAAACTACCTGCTTTACCAAGTTGAAAGAACCCAGTCTAATCAACTATTTACCCATAGCTGTAGAGAGAAGAGAGTTTCATGCCTTTTTGAAAGGCATTAGCACGAAGTGAAATGCAAACAACTTCTTAAATAAATAACGTGCAAATAAGGTAAAAATCTAAAACAAAAAGTTGATGAGCTGTTTATGTCAAGTGTTTCATTCACATGTGTATACAAAGATTTAGGTTTTCTTAAGTAGATTTAAATCCAGTATTTGATTACAAAGGGTAATAATAATAATAATAATAATAATAATAATAATAATAATAATAAAAACCCAAAATGCTACATACATATAAGCACTTGATATATGAGCTACCCTGGAGAACAGTGCTGATGCAATAGTTAGATTTTGAAAAGACAAAAGACAAATATCTGAAGGTAAGTTGATGACATCAAAAGAATTGATGCATTTAATTATCATGCTTTCTTATTTGATGTCTTAGTGGCTGTTCTGGTTTAGCTTGTTTTAAATAAATAAATAAATAATTCTCTTTCAAATACCAACAGTGCAAGGTCAATTGCTGTCTGCTCTTGAGTAGATGGCAAAATGATTAAAAAAAAATGTCCAAGAAGCAGTTGATAAATGTATCGCATACCAACTTGTGATGACATAGCAAGTACCTGTCTAAGCAGTAATTTTTTCAGTTTACTATATTTTGCTTAAGGGCAAAACTTTGGCAGTCATTAAGTTCAATATTATGTCACATTCAATTTATAGAATTTGCAAGTAGGCATCTTGTGAACACATTGTGTCTCATTGTAACGGGTCAATCAATATAATGACATCTATATTTAAGAAGGAATGAAGGATTCTAATTAGCATTTTATAGTTATCTTCTATATATTGACTATATCATATAATATTCATTATATGACTGCTTTGTTAGAATATGCTAACTGTAAAAGGGGGTGTCCTGGGTATGATACTAAACTAGATCTAAAAAAGAAAAGAAAATAAACATTTAAGAAATTGCTACACAAAAATGTAAGTCTGAATGTACAATGAATATAATTCTCTAACCTCTAGGCATAAAATAACCCTAGATCAGTTGATATGCTGTTAAATCAATCTACCACTTAAAAATAATGTTCAGTGGATCCTTCCCCACCATCACCCTAAAAAATATATATCATTCAGTTGCAAAATAAACTGGAAATTGTTTTATTCTCTAAGTTAGAACAATTTAAGTATATTATTCAAATAAAAATCTAGCAATGATATGATGTTTGTGCTAAGTTATATATACTGAGATGGTTGGAGGTTGGGAAGTCCCCACTTACCAAGGACCAATTAGTAGATCCATGATATACTAATATTAGCATTAGTACATCAGTGATATAAGAACACTGAACACAAAGAAAGAAAAGACAAGATAAACTCATACACCAGTGAAAGAACATTTAACATTTAAGGCAAAAAGCAGATGATATCCCACAGAAACTATTACTGATGCAGACTATACAGATGATCTAGCGCTTCTTGCAAACACACCAGCTCAAGCTGAATCTCGGCAGCATTGTCTGAAGTAGGTAGCAAGAGGTATTGGTCTCTTTACGAAATCATAAAATGGAATTCATGTGTTGTAATGAAGATGGTGTCATCTCCTCGTTAAATGTTAAACCTCTAAAATTAGAAGACCAGTTCATGTGCTTAGGTAGCAATATCTCATCTACTGAAAGCAATGTTATCATATACATAGGCAATGTGTGGACTGCATATAGGTTATTAACCACATGGAAATCAAATCTCTCTGATAATATAAAATGGTAATTCTTCCAAGCTGTTACTGTGTCAGTACTACTGTATGGTTGTATTACTTAGAATTGAATGAAAAAATTAGAGAAAAAGCTAGATGAGAACTGTATATAAACATTTGGGTTTCTTTGAATCATTTTCTTTATTATTTATTCTACATTATATTTTTCATACTGGGCCATTGGCCTAATGAGTAGAGTGTTCACCAATGGTCTGGGAGACAGGGTTCAATCCCAAGATGAGTCATACAAAAGACCCCAAAAATGGTACTTGATGCTGCCTTGCTTAACACTCAGCATTATAAGGTAAGCATCAAGGGTAAAGTGGGCCAATCCAGGGAAGGAGTGGCGCCCTCCCTTACATCTTGGTGTAATAGCTGATGAAAAGAGAGCCTTCGGGTCACCCTTGATTAAGGTCACCAACTTTACTTGCTTGTTATATTTTTTTATTTTTAACAATGTTATAATTAGTGTATATGACAGTTTTGAAAATCTTTTTGCTTACGTAAATATCTTTTTTAATGAAGCTTTCTTGATGAGCGTCAGAATAAAGAGGCCCTGATGAATGATGGCATTGCATTAAATTTTCATACTGTTATTAAGAAACTATAATTATAAGCAATTTTAAAAATCCTTTTTAATTCAAATGGATTGTATTTATTTTAATCCTAATATATAGTGAAGGTCTTTATACAATAATCATACTTTTTTTTATTGTTGTGTAATGAATAAAGATGTTTTGTTTTTGCCAGAAAGACCAGATCATATGCCTAGGTAGCAATATCTCATCTACGTTACCCATACCTCTTTGAAGAAGCATAGAGTTAAAAAATAATAATTATTTTTATAAAATTACAATTCATTAGATTTATCTTATTTGAATATTTTATAATTCAGGTTTTCTACTAATTCTGTTAAATAAGAGTAATTAAATTTATTGTATAAAGCTTTATATGCTAATGTATGCATTTACCCAACTCTTATGCCACAGCCAAGATGTAACATAAGGTCAGTTTTTAAGTAGCGTAAAACTGGTTTGAATTCAGAATTTTCCATCTCCTATATTAGTTGTCTAAGCTAGTCTAAAGAACCCAATCTGTCCTACTATTTACTCATAGCAAGAGGGAGAATAGATGGATTCCTACCTTTTCTAAGGACATAAGTGCAAAGTGATAACCATTAAACAGAGAGCATCTCCTCTTTATTATGATTAATTATGAAGTGTTTAACTGTTTAAAACAATTGTGAACTTGATTTAATTGTGGGCAAATTATTTGTATTAGATAGGAATACTTGAAATCATATTATTGTGCTTAAAATATTAGTATTAGATAAGAATATGTTAATTGGCTGACCAAGATACTCTCATGGATGTGACCAAATGAGGTTTATTTTTCAACATAGCCTTCCTTGTGGCCCATATACTTCTTCCATCAGTGTTGAAGTGTTTGGATCTCATTTGTCAAAAAGTCATCAATAACATATTTATGAGCCAATGAACTTTTTAGCCCACCCTTGTAATTTAAATCATATTTGTGTAGTTACTAGCACTACGCCTTCTTATTTTCAATTATGTCTTTTTCTTTCTCCAAGACTGGTTTGCCTACTTACATTGCTAGAGAACCCAATCTACCCTACTTATTACCAATATGAGGGAAAGATGGATTTATGCCTTTCCCAATGGTAATAGTGTAAAGTGAAATGCAAACAGCTTTGTCCAGGATTTGAACTTGAGTAGCCAATTTCATTTCCTATAAATATTATGCTAAGCGCACAGATGAAACAGCTCTTATAGGAGAGAGGTGATACAATATTTAAAGAGTTTGAGAGAAATTAATTTTGTATAGGGAATCATGAGAGAATAATATTTCAAATATTTTTCCAAATAATTATCTAATGAGTTTGATGAAAGAGATTAAATTAAATCCTGGTTTTAAAAAATTGCTATGAACAGCTAAAAATTAGATGATTCAGAAATCCCTCAAGAGTGAGTTTAGCCTAAGATTTTTATTAAAATTATTTAATCTATTTTGAAATGTTATTCTATTAAAGCATCAGCAATTGAGGAAAAAAAAATGAAGATGGATGATGTTTATTGTAGCCCAATATTTGTTATTGTGATGATGATGATGATGATAATGTTATTGCTGTTATAATGTTTGTTGTTGCTATGTTAAGGTTGGGGTTATATTGCTATTATGATGCTGCATGATTTTGTTATGATGATGATGATGATGTTTTTATTATGATGATGATGACAGTATTACTATTATATTTGTTAATCTTATGATAATAATGCTTGTTGTGGCAATGATGATGATGATGCTATTATGATAATGAATGTTGTTACTTTGATAATGATTATGGTGATGTAATTGATATTATGATATTTGCTATTTTTATGTTGCTGCTGATGCTATTAAGATGGTGTTTAATGTTATGAGGATGATAATGGTGATAATGTTGCAATTATGGAGATGCTTGTTATTGCTTTGTTGTTACAGCTAGTATTGCTGCTATCATGATGTTTCTTATTATGATAATGTTGCTATTCCTGTGATGTTTATTGTTCATATACTGCTGCTGTTGCTGCTGTTATTGCAATTATGTATGCTGTTTCTATTATGATTATGTTACTGTGTTAATGATGATGATGATGAGGCTATTATAATTACTAATTTTTAGCTAATTTTGCTATTATAGTGATATTTGTTGTTAGTATAATCCTGATGTTAGTGCTATCATAATTTTTGTTGTTTTTGATGGTTAAAATGACGTAGCTATTTTGGTGAGATTTGTAGTTGTGAGGATGATGATGATGATGATGAGGATATTGTTTTTTTGGTGAGATTTGTTATTGCTATGATGATGATGAAGAGGACGATGTTGTTGTTATAGAAAGATTTGTTGTTGTCACTACAGAAAATTAAATGATGATGATAGTGATGGTGGTGTACTTTAAAATATGTTTGAAAAGATTCCCCCCAAAAAGCTGCTCAGATTTTAAGCTGATGGCAAAATGACAGCCATAAATTGAAGGACAAAAAAAACAAAACAAAACCAACACGAAAAACAAAAACAAAAACAAACACCTTGAATACCTGCGTTGTATAGTTGACTGGAATATCGACCTAGTTTTGCAGATTAAGAAACAGACCTTGTGGTGTATGATTATGTCAATTTTGTAAGTATAGGTTATGTAAAATGAAGTAAGTTTTATAAAAAAATAAAAAAGAAAGAACAACAAAAAAATCATCATGGATTAAAGCTTTTTAGATTATCAATCAATAAAATGAGGAAAGAAAGGATAATCTTTCAGATGGCTATGGATGGATCAAGGCTAAGGTTAAATTATGGATGCATGTACTATCACATGTAACAGGTAATTTCATAATTCACTGAGTAGCCGTCCATCTGTCAGTACCATTAAAGCTCTAACATTTTTCATTTGATTTCAACCAAACCTTTAGAAATTGTTAGAATCATGCCTGGGAAGATTTTGAATTATGCCAAGATTTCCTGCTCAAACTAGATTTTTGGTGGGATCTGTCTCTCATTGTGTATGTCTTACTGCCTCTCTCACTGTAAAAGAGTATTTGTCTCATTTTTTTTATCAGTAAGAGTTTTGAGACTATTGTCTTTGTCTTTATTGTTTTTTTCACAATGTTTCGGCCGCAGTATCCTTCGGCCTTCCTCAGGTGTCTCCTGTTTATCTGGTCATAGAAATGATTCAACCTGGGAAATCATTTTTAAAGTTTGACTGTTGATCATTTCTATGCCCAGATAAACAGGAGACACCTGAGGAAGGCTGGAGGATACAGCGGCCAAAACATTGTGAAAAAAAACATTAAAGATGAAGACAATAATCCGAAAACTCTTACTGATAAAAATCATCAAGCTTCTTCTCAGAAATTTAGACAACTATTTGTCTCATGTCCAATGTCAGTAGCCCACTCTCTTGTTAATTGTTCAGAAAGATAGTTCTTTCCCTCCATATATGAACTTTGACCCTCTTTGTCCTGTTTTGCAAAAATGGAATCTATTTCATCTCATTGATCAGTCTAAAAAAAGGCATAGATTTCCAATTTTTTGTAATACAATCTTACGGCCCATACATAATATGGGTTGTAAGATTGTCATGTCTGGCACATAATTAAACCCAAATTTATCTGTTAAGAGCTTTTTTTCTCTTGATTTTTAATCATAAATATTATTATAATATAAACTTTAATAAACTTGTCATTAAAGACTTAATCTCAGTTCTTGAGGTGAGTATTTATTATATCTTGGAAATTTTTTCTATGATAATAAAAAAAAGAAAAGAAAGAAAAACATGAAAAAAAAAAAAACGATTCAAGATGCTTAGAATTTTTTATAATATATTTAAATTAAATGATTGATTTTTAATGGCATATAAACCCATCTTGGATTGTTTTATGCCAAGAGGTTAGTGGAACCACATTTATTGTATGTCTATATTTACATTTTTTGTGGAGTTGTTTCTTAAGAGTTTTTTTGCACACAGCTATATGAGATCAAGTATTCCTATCTAATACAAATAATTTGCTTACAGTTGTATGATTTCAAGCATTCCTATCTAATACTAATTTTTTATACAATTATATGGTTTAAAGTAACTATTTCTATTTAATAATAATTATTTGTTTGTAAACAGTTATATAGTTTCAAGTAGGAGGTATTTCTGTGGCATAGTGATTAATATGCTGGACCGTGACATCATAGTAAGCAAGTTTGAACTCCAGTTGAGCTATTATGTTTGCTTCACCCTCTTATCCCTCTCAGCTATGGATTAAATAGTACCACTGCTGTTCTACAAGAATAGCTTTGAAATTAAATAACCCCAAAAGGTTGATATGCCATAAAGAAAAGCAAATGAAATAAGTCATTATTTGGTTCTGGTTCCTTTGTTTTAATGGCATATCAACCTTTGTAGGTTATTTAATGCCAAAGCCATTCTCCTAGAAGAACAGTAGTGGTACTATTTAACCAATAGCTGGGAGGATAAGGGGGTTCATACCTTTCCCAAGGGTATTTGCCCGAAAGTGAACATAATAGTGCGACTGGAGTACAAACTCGCTTACTACGATCCCACTGTCCATCGCTTTAACCATTACACCATGAGGACACCCACTAAGTCATTATTCTTAATGCAAATATAGTTATGTGGTAGTAAGTATTCCTGATACAAATAATATTCAAACGGACCTATTTGATCCATAAATGGGATCCTAACAGGTACTATCATTCTAGGTTTGAGTGGACCAGGAACTAATGACAATGAAGTACTCCATACTCCTCAGAGCCCTAGAACAAGCACCTCACTGTCAGATGCAGCTTAGTGTAATATCCAGGACATGAACATATCTAAAGTATTCTAGTATTGAATCCAAAAGTGACATTAGTTTTGTTGAATTGGCTTCAATTTTTGAGATAATTTGCATCCTTCAAATTATGATTTTACTCCAACATACAATCAAGTTCTACACTTTAAATTTTCAAGCTACAAGCTAGAACTTTTTTTTTCTCAAATAGCCAGCCTTTTCAGTCCTAAAGTAGTTAAACTATATAATTTACATGGAATCAGATTTGATCTTCCACTAACCTTACCCACATGGACATAGTACTAAACATATCACACTACAAAAACAAACATGAGTAAATTCTCTTATTCAAGCTGAAGCCAGATAGATGACCAAACATCTGAAGTCAAGTTCTTACAGTCAGTTCATCCTTAAAGTGCTTGTTTTTGTCAGATCATCTAACACAAACAGCAATAAGCCCATTCAGCATTTAAGTGGATGACTACTTTGTAGCAGCAGGTATTGTACACAACCAATATGCCAGATTAAGCAAAGCTTAGTAAATAACAACAAATATATATATTTGACATGTCACAGTGACATTAAAGGTTACTTGAAGTGAATTCTGAGGTGTGCGGTAGAGTTGTTACTTCATTGGAAATGGACACAGTAACCTGAGTTTAAATCCTAAATGAAGCCTTTTATGTTACACGTTTGTATGAATGCACTTGAGAAAGGCATAAAATGATCACTTCTCCTCACTGCTAGACTGGTATGGCAACCAGAGTAGGAGAAGGAAAAACTTTAAATCTAAACCAGTTGTACTCTGCTTAAAAATTGACCTTTTGTCACATTCTGCCAATTGTGGAGGGGCTGGGTAAATACATTATTACATACTTGAACTGAATTATCAAAAGCAGCGAAAAAATTGAGCTAAACAAGTAAAACTGAAATTATATTTGAAATCACTGCTCTAGAGTTACTCTAAAAATGTTCTGATATTATAGGCAATAACATTAGTGCTGATCAGTGTTATTGAAAAAAAAAATAGATTAAATGATTGATTGATTTTTATGGCTTATAAACTTGCTTAAGGTATTTTATGCCTAGGTGAGGGAAATGCATTCATTGTATGTTAATATTTACATTTTTTATGTAGTTGTTTCTTAAGAGGTTATTTTTCTGCACATGGTCCTACTGAATAGAAATGATTTTTAAACAAATCTATTTGACCCATAGATGGGACCCTAACAGATATTAACACTCAAAGTGGACTTAGGAGTAATGATAATGAAGGGGTACCCCATGTTCTCCAGGGCTCCAGGACTGGAGCCTCACCACCAAATGTAGTTTAGTGTCTTATTTAGGACACCCCTGTTTTTGTATTAGTGTATCCTCATCCCCACTGAAAAGACAATGAAAAGATTAAAATCGACCTATCAAAGCTGGTGCCATATTTGGAATTTTGACCCCAAAGTTACTCTAAAAAGATCCTAATATCATTTATCATTGGCAATAAAATCATATCATTAAATGAAATCAAATTGAAGTCCACATTAATTTATGATAAGAGAAAGTAAGGTTAGAATAAAGGGTATCATAAAGGAAAAAGACATCATTGAACCAAGGCTGTTTGTGTTTCTCTTCATAATAATGCCCCCAGGAAAGGCATGAATCATGGGTCAGGCATGAATCCATCTCTTCTCCTACAATTTTGGTGGTAGAAGAAAAGTTCTGAATTCCAACCCTTACCAACATATCATGGGTCAGGCATGAATCCATCTCTTTTCCTCTAGTTTTGGTAGGAGAAGAAAAATTCTAAATTCAAACCCTTACCAACATATCATTGGCCAGGCATGAAACCATCTCTTTTTCTACAGTTTTGGTGGTAGAAGAAGAAAAAGTCTGAATTCAAACCCTTACCAACATATTATGTGTCAGGCATGAATCCATCTCTTTTTCTACAGTTTTGGTAGAAGAAAAATTCTGAATTCAAACCCTTATCAACATATCATGGGTCAGGCATGAATCCATCTCTTTTTCTACAGTTTTGGTGGTAGAAGAAGAAAAAGTCTGAATTCAAACCCTTACCAACATATTATGGGTCAGGCATGAATCCATCTCTTTTTCTACAGTTTTGGTAGAAGAAAAATTCTGAATTCAAACCCTTACCAACATATCATGTGTCAGGCATGAATCCATCTCTTTTCCTCTAGTTTTGGTAGGAGAAGAAAAATTCTGAATTCAAACCCTTACCAAAATATCATGGATCAAGATGATAGGGTACTCCCTATGTTTTACAAGTTTTGGGGAAAGCCTAAATCAAACAATAAATTAAAAAAAAGAGGGTGAGGAATTTGTTACTGTTAAGGTTTGAATATGGGATGGAAGAATAACAAATTTGTCAATTTATTATAAACAACTCTAGTAGGTTTTATTGGCTCAATTACCCTGAATTGATTGAAACAAATAATAAACAGATTAGATACAAATAGGATTTGACTCTTTAATTATAGTCTATACTCTGCAATTATTGTCTATACTCATCAATACATGTGAGCCCTCCCCTCTTTGTCAATTGAAAACAACAAAAGTAGCACATTTTTGCATTAATCGGATATTCAAGTATTTCAAAAGTATTTTGATTTTTTACAGACCTTTACACCAAAGCTCATGTCATAAATACATCTAAAGATTATCTCTATTATATCATTATTAATATTATATATATTTATATATATATATTAGATTGTATAAGAAATAATTTATTTTTTTTGGTATTTACTCCAAAGCATATTTTATGCACATATCTAAAGATTATCTATGGCTTCATTATATATATGATATAATAATAAATACATATTAGTTTTTATATCTATGACCACTGGTTTCATGCTGTCTTTACATGGCAATCATCAGGCAGAAGAAGGAAGATTTTGGAGAAATTGAAAAAATTGAAAAGATAGTCAAAATTTTACATTAGAATTGAGTATAAGTCTTTGTGTGTGTATGTGTGTGTGTGGATAATATTTTCATATTGTAGTATGTCATCATATATGTGTTAGTGTGTGTGTGTGTGTGTATGATGATACATGCACTGTGTGACAGATTTGAGGTTGTCTCATGAATGGAGGCAGCACCCAACAAAACAGCAGCTGTACGGCCACCTACCAATCCATTAGGAAAACTATCCAAGTTAGATGAACCAGACATGCAGGACACTGCTGGAAAGGTAAGGACGAACTCATAAGTGATATACTCCTGTGGATCCCTTCATATGGATGAGCAATGGCAGGATGACCAGCAAGAACCTATATACAACAGCTCAGCATCGATACAGGATATAGCCTTGAAGACCTCTTAGGAGCGATGGATGATAGAGACAGGTGGCAAGAGAAAGTTAGGGAGATCCGTGCTGGCAGCACAACATGATGATGGTCACAGATACTGAGCACTCGCTAAATGCCAGTACTGTTGTAAAATATATACATATATAAATATATATATACACATATACATATATATATATATACATGCACACACACACACACACACACACACACACACACACACACACACACACACACACACACACACACACACACACACATACATACACACATATATATATATAAAGTTAAAAGCCTCACCAAGAAAGAAGATCCATAGCTGAACATAAAATAAAAAAAATAATTCAGATTTCGGTTTCAATTTCTGTGCGGGTTTGGTTTATACAAAGGTGAGAGATTTGTAACAAATCTAAAATTTGTGTGGAGCTCAGAATCTTTTTAACGTCTGTGTATGTGTGTATATATATATATATATATATATTAATGTGTACTAAAGATACTTTAGTTGTTTACAGAATTCTACTCTAAAGCTTATCTCATGCACACATCTTAAGATTATCAATGGAGGTATGTGTGTGTGGTATAATGCTTATCATAGGAAGAAAATGGCCCAGCAACCCAAGTTCAATTCTTGGTTAATGCTGTTTGGGTTTCACTTTTCACTAATGCACTCAGTGAAAGACATGAATCCATCTCTTCTCCCACATCTATGGGTAAAAAAAGGCTCTCTAGCATTAGTAGTGTAACCAGTCTAGGAGAAGGAATATCTCTGAATTCAAAACTAGAAAAGAATTGTTCAGAGAAAGTACAGTTCATTAATGCACTTTCAGTTATCAGCTCATCCAAAAAGTGTTGATGGCCCTACAAAGCCATCACTGTAATAAACAAAATAAACTTTGTGGGTAATAATATGAACTGTCATAAAGGGCCAGAGATGAATTAATATATCTATATATAAATATAAATATTTATATCATCAGAAGGCTGACTGCTCCAAACATCACTGTACAATTGAACTAATATCATGAAAAAATGTGTCAACATCCACCATGAGGAGAAGACTTTGTCAAACTGGCCTAAATGGCAGAATTGCTGTCAAGAAACCACTGTTGAGGAAGCAAAAGAATGTCAAAAGGCTTCAGTGGGCCAAGGTACACAAAGACTGGACAATAGGGCAGTGGAATAATGTCCTTTGGACTGATGAATCAAAGTTCAAAATCTTAATAGAAGAGTCTGTATGTGGCAAAGAGTTAGTAAAAGAGCTGCAACCCTCTGTATCACACCAAGTGTAAAGCATGGAAGAGGCACTGATATGGTGTGGAGGCTTTTGCCAATTACAAAATCAGGGATTTATATAAGGTGAAGGGCAAATTGAATCAGACTTGTTATCACAGCATACTGCAGCATCATGCACTCCCATCTGGAATGCAGCCTATGGATCAAGAACTTGTACATGCAAGATAATGACCCAAAGCATACTTGTAAACTCTGCCAGAGGTACATTTAAAACAAAGAGGAACAGCACATCATTTAAATGATGTCTTGGCTGATACAAGCAGCAGGCTTAAATCCCATTGAACTAGTGTGAGATGAATTTGGCCAAAAAGTTAGAGCTAAACAACCCATAAGTGAGGCTTACCTCTGGCAACTCTCTCAGGAAACCAGGGCAGAATTATCTTCAATCTACATCCTGTCTTTGGTGGAAAGAATTTTGAGAATCTGTAAAGCAATGATAGCGTCCAGAGAGGGTCATTTTAATGTATCAAAAGTTTAAGAAGTTTTTGTGCTTTTTTTTGTTTAATTTGTATTTAATGTGGGTCAGGAAGACTTGTATTTAGCATAATAAATAAAACCATTGTGGTGCTTAACTTGTTTCATTAAAAATTACACTTTTAGGATGAGAAATAAAAATTTTGAAGGGTGGTCAAACATTTTTACTGGTAATATATATATATATATATATATATATATATAGAGGGATGTGCATATATATATAGTTGTATGTATAAATATATATATATATTTATAGATGGGCATATATATATATATATATATATATATATATATATGTATATATAAATATATATGAATGTATATATACATATATATATATGTATGTATATATATATATATATGGATGTTTGTCAGTGTGTATTTATGTGTATGTGTGTATATATATGTGTGTGTGTGTGTGTGTGTGTGTGTGTATATATATATATATATAGTGAGCGAGAGAGAGAGAGAGAGAGTGAGAGAGAGAGAGGGAGAGTGAGATGTACCTATATATATATATATATATACACACACCAGTGTGTATATATATTTATATAGATGTGTTTATCTGGATGTGTGAGTATATATATATATATATATAGAGAGAGAGAGAGAGAGAGAGAGAAAGAGTATGGTCTATAAAGACTAACTCATGAAAAATAGTTTTTGCTGCTGCCTCTGTGCAAACATATTTACAATGATTGGTTTGTGAGTGGTCTATGACTGTGCTATGAGTTTTAGATCTGTACGATTTTCGTACTTGGAAGATTCTTCATATTAAAATGGGTGACACAGTATTTTCTTTCTGTTTAAATTGTAGATATGTCAGTTGAGTTGTAAAATTCTTTTGAGAGTATAACTCATAAGCCAGAGAAAATGGTATGTCATATCAAGGTTTTTATTAAAGAAATATACTTTAGATGATCTAACTTTGAGAATAAAGCAATTTATTGTCCAGTTAGCAACTGAATGATAATTTTATTGGGTTTACATTGATACTGAACATTATTCTATAATCATTCATATTCCCAATAAAATGGAGTTAAATATGAAATGCTAATTAGAATACTTCACTCTTTAAATAGAAGCATCTGTCTCATCATGTACTGCAGTTACATTTAGAACCCAATGCATTTATGAGGAGTCTAGCATAAAATATATTTTGGCATCAGAATTGGAAACAAGATTTATTAAATCTTATTAAATCTTTTTTCTTCTGTTTTCATACAAGACTATGGATATTTGGTGCAAGCTTGAATTGAAATATCCAAAATGGATATATGTGTTGCTTTTCTGTGTCCTGATTATCATCTTTTAAAATAAAAAAAATAAAACAAATTCAGCTCATCTTCTTCTCAACACCTCCAACCCTCTGATGCTGATTTTTATCTTCTTTTAATTCTACTAATCAATTTATCCAACCCCCACCTACACAAATTGCTGTTTCTGATTACTTCTTGGCAATTCAATATCAAAGAGCTAAGAAGATACTGTCTGCTCTGGAAAGTAGGCACAGGTGTTCAAGATACACAAGTAATGAAGTATCTTCCCATTTTATCTTATTAGGAACTAACAGGTTCACAAATGATTTGATAAAATTGAGCCAATTTCTTTAACCTCAGTTACCTGATGCTAGGTTCTTGTTCCAAGCTGCTTACCAAGTAGCTAATCAATTAGTATTTGTTGAATTATAAAAGTTTCTAAATAGAAAATAATCAGTTGGCGAAAAGCTTTTAATTGTCAACTTCACCAGGTTTTCATGTTTATAAATCTAAATAATCGATCAAAATTTGTTATACATGTACTGAACCATTTATCCAGCTTTGAGAAATACAGAGAACTGGTTACTTTTTAAACTGGTTAGTTTTGAATTTGGCATGCTATTGAATAGCTTTACAGGTATGATTGTACTTTGCTGTGAGGCCACTTTATATAAGTTTCCATGATGCATGCAGCAAATACTGTCAGTTTGAGTGAGACTGTTGCTGTGTACAAGTGATCCTCTTACAGTGATTATTCATGATGATTTATAATCATTTTGATTTATTACCATGTTTAAAACCATATAAATTCTAAATAAATTACTTTTTTTTACAATGTCTAAAAGGCAATGAGAAACACAATTTGCTAGAAAAAGAATGCCTAGCCTACAGTATGAATAAAATTATGTCCTTGGAAGAGGTGTTCTTATTTATGGGCAATACTGTATGTAATACTGAAATCCTCAATAACCAATTGAGCACTTAGTTATCTGAGAGTGCAAAATGTAGACAAAAGTTTATACATATGCATTAATTACCTGAGCTGATGTTCAGTCACCAAATGGCTGAGTGGTATATTATCAGTCTAACATAAAGTTAGGTGGGTTTTGATAATGGTTACTTTCTGACTAATACTCCAGGTAAAGGTATGAACCCCCTTTTCTCCCAGCTATTGATTAAATAGTATCACTACTGTCTTTCTACAAGGATAGCTTTGGTATTAAATAACGTATGAAGGTTGATATGCCATTAAACAAATACACCAAACCAAACCAAACCAAACCAAACCAAACCAAAAACATTTGATAAATCAAAAAGTCCTCAATTGTTAGTAAGCAGTGAAGTATAAACATTAAAACAAATTGATATCTCATTTTTTTTTACTATAAGTTCATTATTTTAGTTTTTATGTAACAACTATAGACTAGAAGACATAATCATCAGATGAAACATATATATATATATATATATATATATATATAATTTGTCCGACCATAGTTGAGAGCAACTCAGAGAGTTTCTTTTCAATAGCTTCTAAACCAAGGTGTAGGGGAGGCATCAAGTACCATTTTTTGAGTCTTTAGTATGATTCGACCTGGGATTGAACACTGGTCCTCGGGTCCACTGGCAAACACTAACCATTATGCCAATGGGCTGTTTATATGCCAAAGAGACTGGCCACCTTGCCTAACACTCATCAATATAAGGTACAAATCAAGGGTATGTGGAGCAATTCAGAGAAAGGAGTAGTACCCTTCTTTATACCTTGGTGTAGTAGCTATTGAAAAGGAACCTTGTTCTTAACTATAGTTGGTCAACTTACTTAACTTATATATATATATATATATATATATAAAAAAATCATTTTGTAAAGGTGAATTTTGCTTAAGGAGTTGGCAATAGGAAGTATTGTTTACACTTCCACTTTTTTGAAAGAAATCAATAGCGATGTGTCCTTTCATATTTCAGAAGACTGCCAGTATGAACTCTTTACTGACTGTTGTACCTGAAACATTTTTTTTAGAGGAAAGTCAGTGTGTTTCTACTCCATGGACGATCTTTTCAAGTCACTCTTCTTGTAGCAAATGAATGTTTAGTCCATTTGTAAATATTTTATTTACGAAGACATCCTTCTCTATACATATCACAAATTCTTCTGTAAATTTCACATGATTTGCGCTTCTTGGACAGCAAAATTTTAATGACTGTCTTGGAGCACTGTTTGATTTTGAATACCCTTAAAACAAATATTTTTGCAGGATTAAAATACTTTTTGTGATAAAACAATTCCTAAATATTACAGAGATTACATTTATGGAAAAATTCTATAAAAAAATGTTTTCCAAAAAGTTCCCGTTATTCATTGAATAACATCAAAGAGAGAGAGAGAGAGAGGGCTTTTAGCCATTTTGATTTTACATTTTGTTCTTTTATCTTTCAATCATAAAATGGTCAATCTTATTGATCTTATTCTTTTATTGATGTCTCATCACTATATATATATATATACACATGCATATATACCTACATATATATATATATATATATATATATATATGCATAAATATATTCATATACATGGTTAGCACCATAGGAAATAGACATGGTGATTTGAGTTAAAAAAATAGCTGAGGCTGTTTGCATTTTATGCAATGTTAATACACTAAGTAAAGGTATGAATCAAACTATACTGCCTCTATCTATGGGTAAATTGTTGGGCAGATTGGGCTCTTTAACCTTGGTATGGTAACCTGTCTTGGAGAAGGAAAACTCTGAATTCAAACCTACTGAACTTAGCCTAAAAAATTGACTTTGTGTCACATCCTGGTTATATGGAAGGGTTTGGTAAATATATACATCCATGCATATACACACACATATATATATATATATATATAGACACATAGATATATATATATATATACCTCCAGTAAAGTTTTTTTCAAATGTAAATTTTCCTCCAACTTGTTCTTCTTACTCTTGATATAATATGCATATGAGTCATCATTATGTTTCTCATTTCACTGTTTGTTCCTCTGAAGATAGATCCAGCTGGGTTTAAATGTACTTGGGAAAAATATGGCACCTTTTTGAATTCATTCCATCCAGATGTCAAATAACTCATATGAAGATTTCAATGATAAAATAGGTAGAAACGAATTGTCTGTCCTATTTAATCAAGCATATTTAAAAGAGAAAATGCTGCACACACACACACACACACACACACACACACACACACACACACACACACACACACAGACATATATATATATATATAAAACCCAGTAATATCGTTGCAGGACTCTAATTTGAAAAATATACTTAAAATACTCAGACCTAAAAAATAAAGCAATTTGCAGCCCAGTATTCAACTGATAGAAAGTTTTGTGGGGTCTGAATTGATGCTGAACATCAATTCATAATCATTCAGATTCTCAAAACAACAAAGATAATTATGTAATCCTAATTAGAATCTTTTACTTCTTCTTACACCGAACATTGACATAATGGTTAAAGTTTTCACCAATGGCCCAGGAGACAAGGGTTCAATCCCAGGTTGAGTCATACCAAAGACTCAAAAAATGGTATTTGATGCCTCTTTGCTTAACACTCAGCATTATAACATATTGATCAAGTGTAAAGTGGAGCAATCCAGGGAAAGGAGTAGTGCCCTCCCCTACACCTTGGTGTAGTAGCTATCGGAAAGGGAGACTTTGGGTCATTCCCCGACTACGGTCGCCACCTTTACTTTTACTTACTTCTTCTTAAATAGAAGTACTAATATCATCATAGATCACTGTTATAATGGGAAATCTACAAGTACATGGGTCATATAGCTTTTATTAGATTGCAAACCTGATTGAAAATGGTTTTATTCCAAAGAAGTCAGTTTTCTGATGTCTGAGGTATCTCAAAAGGAAAATACTTATAGAATTGAATAATTTCCAGAACTACTCATGTATATGTATTTACCTAACCCACAGGCAGGATGTGACACAAAGTCAATTTTTAAACAGAGTAAAGCTGGTTTGAATTCAGAGTTTTCCTTCTTGTAAACTGGTTGCTAAACCATCACTAAAGAAACCAGTTTGTTCTATTATTTACCCATTGCTGAGGAGGGAGAACATATGGATTCAGGTCTTTCTCAAGTGTCATTCGTGTGGAAGTGAAATGCAAACAGTGTTGTCCAAGATTAGAACTATTCACATGCAATCATGAGGTGTGTCATGGTAAATTTGACTTCGTAAAGAAGTGGACAAATACTGACAGAAAAAGCATATGTATTATTTTCTTACTTAACTTAACATGCACATGCATACACACTCTCACACATACACACAAGAGTAAGAGAGTAGAAAGGGAAGGAGAAAGAAATAGAGACAGAATGATGAGTCAAAAGGGAAAGAAAGATAAAATGAAAGAGAAATGGAATGAGAAAGAAAGATGGACAGAATGAAGACTAAGAAGGGAGAGAAAAAGAAAAAAGAGAGACAGAATGAAGAATAAGCATAAAAAGAATGAGAGAGAGAGAGAGAGAGAGAGAGAGAGAGAGAGAGAGAGAAAGAAAAAGAGACAGAATGAAGATTAAAAATAGAAAGAGAAACAAAGAGAGTCAGAAGGAAGAGTAAAAAGGGAAATAGAAAGAGAGATAGAATGAAGAGTAAAAAGGAAGAGAGAGAGAGAGAGAGAGAGAGAGAGAGAGAGAGAGAGAGAGAGAGAGAGAGAAGAATAAAAAATGAATGAGAGATAGAATCGATGATTAAAAATGGAAAAAGAAAGAATAGAAAGTAAAAAAAAAGAAAGAAAGATAGAATGAAGTGTAAAAAAAAAAATTTGAAACCAAACAAAGAATAAGAATGGTAAGAGAAAGAAATCAAGACAGAATGAATAGTAAAAAGGGAAAGAGAAAGTGAATCAAAGAGAGAGAAATAGAAAGAGAAAAAAAGAGAGACAGAATTATGAGTAAAGAGAGAGAGAGAGAGAAAGAATGAAGAGAGACAGAATGAATAGTAAAAAGGGAAAGAGAGAGTGAATCAAAGAGAGAGAAATAGAAAGAGAAAAAAAGAGAGACAGAATTATGAGTAAAGAGAGAGAGAGAGAAAGAATGAAGAGAGACAGAATGCACAGAAAAAGGAAAAGGACACACAGAGAAAGTCTGTTTTTTATTTCATTGATCATGCAGGATTAGAAGTATTTGACATCAAAACTTACTTGTGACGAGTGGATCAAACAGTTTAAATATTTATTAACTTAATAAACAAGGGGAACAGATAAGAATATGCCATGTTAATTGTTACAAGTAGTCAGGCTAATTCATTTGCACAGAAGGACTTATCAAAATAGTCAAACTGTCTAAGAGAATGTGATAAGCATAAGACAGCTGGAATTATTTTATGATATGCTTAGCTCTTTTACCTCATATTTTATTTTTGTTTGCTTTTTGTAGGTCTTATAAACATCTTTAATGTCATGAACAAATGCATAAATGGTTACTGGTCATAAATTTAAACAATCATAAATTTAGCTTTTGTAGATCAAAGTGATAATGAAATTTAATCATTGTAATATCAACAACGTTTACTATTAATTGTTAAGCAAAGAGATAGATAATATAGCAATATGCCTGGTAAGTGATACTTTTAATATACACTAGTATATTCTAACTAGTGTCTTCATCTTAGTTTTTATTACATACTAATAAACTAGTACTAGTGTGCTAATCTTTGCTATTATACACTGATACATAGGGTGTCTCAAAATAGATGCAACCCATTAATATTACATTAATTTATTACTTAGACAAGCACAATGGCAGTCATTTGGAACACGTCCTGTAAAAAATGTATCCTTTGAGCTAAAGACATCAAATCAAAGTTTTTTTAAATTGTTATTATATCAGTTTCCAGGACATGCACCTTTTTTGGAGTTTCTTGCCCCAGTCATAAATCATTATCATATTAATGGGTTGCATCTATTTTGAGACAGTTTTGAATGACTTGGTCTTCAAATAGGTAATGACGCAAAATATATTTTCCTCCCTTGTCCAAAGCATTGTGTTCAAGGATTAATAGTTGTTATAGTATACTATTCTAAAATTTGAAACAAACAAGAACCCAACATTATTATTATTAGAGTTAGCAGTCACATGGGTCCCATGTATATTGAGACACCCTATATTAGGGTTAGTGTCCTACTCTTTGTTGTTATACACTCTGTAGCCAAGTACAATACAGATATTATATGCATGCTGGAACATAGATATTACCATAGTGTACTCAAATAAAATACCATGATAATGATGATGGGGGAACATTTGCATTGGCATCTACATGGAAAAAATTTATCAATGCCGTCATGGGAGGCTTCTCAGTCCTCGTGCCTTAAAATCACTCCACTGTGAGTGGCAGGCCTCTAAAGTTTGTTGGCCAGTTCACAGACCTCAGCTGCAACATCTCATCTACTTAAAGTGATGTCAACATACGTCTAGCAAAAGCATGGAACACTCTTGACTGGTTATTGATCATATGGAAGTCATCTATCTGATAAAATGAAACAGGATTTCTTTGAAGCTGTAGCTGTGTTCATACTACTATAAGGATACACCACATAGAAGCTAACAAAATACATAGGAAAAAAAGCTAGATGGGAACTATTCAAGAATATTGCAAGCTGTCTTAAACAAATCCTGGAAGCAACACCCCACAAAACAGTAGCTATATGACCACCTGCCTCCCATCTCACAAACCATGCAAGTAAGACAAACAAGAAATGCGGAGCTCAGCTGGAGAAGCAGAGACAATCACGTGTCATTCTCTTCTGGACTCCTGCACATAGACTTGTCAGTGTTGGCTGACCAGTAAAAATTTACCTCAGCTCTGAGCCGACACAAGATGCAGCCAGGAGCGGTTGAAGAGAGAGAGAGGCATAATGCCTAACAAGCTAGATGATTACTTCGTAGTTAGTGAGTTTGAATTCAACTTGTATTATTCACTTTCAGATTAAACCCCTTGGGAAAGGTATGAAGTTCCTTATCCTTCCAGCTATAGGTTAAATAGTACCACTATTTTCTTTCTATAAGGATGGCTTTGACATTGAAGAGAGAGAGAGGCATAATGCCTAACATGCTAGATGATTACTTCGTAGTTAGTGAGTTTGAATTCAACTTGTATTATTCACTTTCAGATTAAACCCCTAGGGAAAGGTATGAAGTTCCTTATCCTTCCAGCTATAGGTTAAATAGTACCATTATTTTCTTTCTATAAGGATGGCTTTGACATTAATTAATCCACAAAGGTTGATATGCCATTAAACAAAGAAACATAGAAGTTGTGTATTAGTGGCCTATCTTAAGATAAACTGAAATCAAATAAATGCATTTAAGATGCTCAAATTAATTGAAGTGACAAAGACATGATGCTTGACTTAATATTTACTAAGCTTTTCTAAGTCTGACATGTAATGCTCATATTTCTTATGGTATTTATTCTTTCTATGCGGTCAGCCAATTTCAGAACAGCTATCTTATTGCTGTTTAGCTTCAGTAATTTGGTCTAAAAGAGTGTATTCAAATTGGTTTGACAATAAATTTTTAAAAACCTTAACATTGTTTGGCTCAAAGCTACCATTATAGGACATCTAGAGAAAATCAAACTCATTACTCTGAAATAATTAGTCAGTAATACTAGCTTGGTAACCATTATAACATAGTGTGATGTCCTGACAAGATAGTAGACTTACTAAATACTAAGAAAACTAAATTTTTTGCTGGTATGTGTAAAAAGTAATAAATACCTTTTAAATTGTTTGTATATTAGTTGCTTTTGAATTCTTCAAGTAAAATAGGTTTATTAATTTTACCAATGATAGGAAATTTAACCATAGCAACTTATCTTTGAATTTGTCAAAAACAAAGTAATCAATTATTCTTGCATTAAGTATATACTTATCCTTTTTAAAACCTGAATTTATGGCACTTATGAATATGTTCAGATATATTAAAACACATTGAGAAAAATGAGACATTGTAAATCTTAATTAAGGTAGAGCATTTTATTGCTCTTGCATTAACAAAAATCTTCCTATATGTAGTTTTTGTAATAATAATTTTTGGGCCCTGGGCTCCAGAGCCTAAATTTACCCTCTACCATGAGTGTGATCTGGTAAAACAGTGCTATGGTGTGGGGGGAAAATAAAAGTACCACTGACATGCCTGTGTAACAGGCTCAAAGGGTTAACTCTCTTTCTCAAGATACTAAAGCCAGAGCAAAATGGTATCAAAGACCAGCAGTTGTCTGCTTAACAGGTCTCCCTTCTTCAATGATGTTTGTCCAAGGGAATAGCTAGGTTCTCTACAGATTGGCATCAATGTCACCACTGGAATAAAGTTGAAGACTATGTCAGTCTATTTTCAGGACATCAGCACATGGGTTTAAATTCAGAGTTTTCTTTCTCCCAGACCAGTTTACTTACTTATTAGGTACTAATGGTAAAGTAATAATGGTAATGTTTGCATTTCCTTTTTTGCTAATGCCCTTAAGAAAGTCATGAATCCATCTTTCTTAGCTTTGGGAAAATAGTAGAGAAGACTGAGTTCCTTAGCTTTAGTTAGGCAACTAATCTACGAGAAGGAAATCTTTGAATATCAACCAGCCTTATTCTGCTTAAAAGTTGACCTTGTTTTACACCCTGCCTGTGGCAGATGGGCTGGGAACTTCATACCTATGAGACTAAATGTTATAAAATAGCCGAGGGATTTCGGTTCATGCCTTGAGTTTAGTTAGGCTGAGAACCTTTCGGCTCAGCACATGGGTTGGTTGGGTGTAAGATTGAAGCAGGTGTTAACGCGGGTGCGCGCGAGCGGATGGAGGTGTCACTCAGATGTCATAACAGTCTGAGACGATACTGGGTGACAAGGTGCGAGTGACGTCACGCACCGGAAGCACGCGGAAGTTTGTGTGAGAATTTGAAGAAAATAAGAGTCGGGTTTTAGACACCAAACGAGAAGGATCGATTTTGGAGCTCGCAGGCGCGAGGCGAACTTGCACTCTATGGGAGGCCGCTCGAGTTGGGGGCCAAATGAATAAGACAGCATAGAAGATTGTGTCTCTCCTCCTTACGTCGAAACCTTTAACTCAAAGTTGATAAAAAGGTTTCGTACCTGAACAAGAAGTAGTTACGTGTTTTTGAGATTCCTGTTCTTTATATATTCTATCGTTATGAACATTACATGTCTATTTCGCACATGGCCATATTCGTGTATATGGCTACGCAACATAAAAGAGCACAGTCTGCTTGACTATTTACTTCTAGCTCGGGTGAAAGGAGATGGATTAATGGCTTTCTCAAGGGTATTAACACTAAGTGAAACACAAATAGCCTCATCTAGGATTTGAACTTGAGTCACCAAGTTCATTACCCATGAGAAAAATAAAACAAACAATTTTTAAAATAATTCGCAAGTTAATAATAATAATGTAGGGTCTACAATCACATATACAAATATCATTACTACAGGTCTATATTATAATGATCAAATTTTTGATCACAACAATATATATATATATATATACTGAAGATTATGGAAAACATATAAAACGTATGTAACAGACTAATAATGACCATAATTCTAATATTTATAGGCTCCACTTTACCCCTGATACGTACGTTATATTGCTGAGTGTTAAGCAAGGATGTATCAAGTACCATTTTTAAAGTCTTTCGTATGACGCAACCAGGGATTGAACACAAGTCTCCCGGACCATTGGCGAACACTCTACCCACTAGGCCAATGAGCCGGTCTAAACCAACATAATTTGTGGGGAATAAACTATCACCAAACAACAGCACCCCCACAAACGCTAGAAACAACTAAAAAAATTGTAGCGTTTATGGTTCAGGTGCCATTACTGACCGCCAAACCTAAAACTGGTTTTCAAAGTTTCCTTCGGTAGATAAGTCATTGAGTGATGAAACCAAACCAGGAAGCTCATCAGATATCAATCAAATTGCTTTAAGAGAGGGAATTTAATTGGTGAAATGCAATCGAAGCAAAAGTATTTGGTCGAGAATTAGCACTTGATCTCAACACATTCCAATTCACAATCTGCCGCCACTTGAAAAAGATAGGAAAAGTGATAAGCAAGATCGCATATCCATAGTGACAAGTATTCTTTCAAGGCCGGGAAATGGCCCATTTCTACAGAATATCATTACAGATGACGAACAATGGGTCTTTTATGACAATGTTCAACTTAACACGCAGTGGATTGACAAGGATGAATCTCTGCTGCTTACCCCAAAGGCAGACCTTCATTAAAGAAAAGATATGCTGTGTGTATGGTAGGACAACAGCAGTATTATTCCTTTTGAGTTTTTAAACAGCAACTGGACACTCAATGCAGACTGATTCTCGCAAAAGCTGCAACATGTGCAAAAATATCTAAAAGATGCCTCGTACTCGTCAGTAAAAGAAACGTTACGTGGTGCCTTCAATAAATTCCAGACTTTTTGTACAGGCATTTAAAATTGTCGTAGACTCTTGAAAATTCACTATGTTATTGCTATACATCTTACGAGATGACTAACCAATTTTTATGATTTCAGGTTCAAATGAACAGCTACAGCAGCAATTGGAATACACCCTACTAAAGCCTGATTGTCACAGCTAGTGAATTTCAAAAATGCAATCTGGACGTTAGAACGATATACAATAAAATTGTGTTTTAAAATTGAAAAAAATCCACAGAAACGTATGGAATGCTTCAGACTGCTTTTGGAGCATCTTACATGAATCGAGCATCAGTTTTTGAGGGGCATAAGAGATTCAAGGAAGGCAGCGAGTCTGTGAGAGATGATGAGAGGTGTGGGAGGAGTAAGGAAGTCAATACACCAGAGTTGATTTGTCAAAGGGTTAGGGTTAGGGTTACTATGTTGAGGTTTTATGGGAGTTCAGGAAGAGATTCCTTGGGAAGAGGCCAGCATTCTTCAAATCGGGTCCGTGGCATTTCCACCAGGACAATGCACCAGTCAACAACTCCATCCTTGTCACAGACTATTTGAGCAAGATAGGCATCAACACAGTTCCTCACCCTCCCCATTGTCCAGACATTGCTCCCTGTGACTTTTGGTTATTTCCTAAGCTCACAGGCTGTCGTTATGAGACAATTGAAGAGATGAAAGACGCTGTGACGAAGGTCATTGACATGCTCACACAAGAGGACTTCCATGGGGCCTTCGAGAAGTTGTTGGAACGGTACAACAAGTGCATTGCAGCCGGAGGAGATTACTTCGAAGGGGACTAGAGTTTCTTGCGTGTTCTATCAATAAAAGTGCCCATACGAAAAAAAGTCTGGAAACTTATTTCATGATCCTCGCATTTCCTCATGATAACGCAAGGCAACAATCAGCAAGACTCACATTGGAAAAATATTGGATTTTGGCCAGTCTGTTCTATCCCATCCACCATATTCTCCAGACCTCGCACAAAATGATTTACACCTTTTTCGTTCTCTACAAAATGCTCTGAATGACAAAAGATTTTCTTAAGAAGATCAGATTAAAAAGTTTGTGGAAAACTTGTTGAGTTTAAAACCAGAGGAATTTTACTTGATAGGAATGGTTGGTTGGTTGTTTTGTTTTACTGTGTATCAACTCTTTTTTAGTCATTTAACGCTGAATTTAGTCATTTGGAGAAAAGTTTCAAACAATTCAGTTCAGTATCTGTACAGTTTTTTGTCCACACACAATTAAATATCAAAACTGTTCTACTTCAAACAATTCAGTTTAGCATAAGAACGCAGTTTAAATGTAAAAACAGTTTTATCTAGAACAATTCAGTTTAGCATAAATACACAGTATAAATGCCCAAAACACTTCTATTTCAAACAATTCAGTTTAACATAAGAACACAGTTTAAACACAGTTAAATGTTAAAACAGTTTTTGATAGGAATGAACAAGTTACTTATTAAATCACAATAACAGCATGGAGTTCCTTGACTCTTTCTTGCCATTCGTCCCAATGATTCATCATTGCTGGCAGGTCCCCCAAACGACTTCCAGCATCTGTGCAGAGCTGATGTAAGTCCTTGCTGGTCGGTCAAAACTGACAAGTCCATGTGTAGGGGTTCATATAAAAACATCGCTAATGAGTCGTTCTTACTTTTGAATAAAATAAAATAAAAGATTCGTTTAACAGCTCTCAAATCCAGCTTGAGAATCCCGGTTCCTTAAGCTACTGAACCTTGGCACTCTTTAAATTATACGAGTTCTGAAAAGTTTCAAGTTTAAACAAGAAGGACATGACCAATGTTGGGATTTGTAAATTCGGCAGTTAATGTCTGCTCGAATATGATTGGTTGTTTTGAAGTTGTACTGTTATCTCCCACACATATTATTATTTAAGTGAGGTCCGCCAGGGAATTCATACTTTTTTTTTCAGGATCTAAGCACACGGTACTTCCTGGCTCTCTCTTTTTTGCTTTTTTTTCAACTTGTGAGCACTTGGTTATTCGCCTTCGACTTTAGGCAGTTTTTCTTAAGCAAGGTGGCTTGAGTAATAGGCCTATTAATCGCTTAGGGTTTTTTCTTATTTGTTGAAACAATAAGCCAACTACAGGCTAATTGTGGTTTTGGTATGCTGTCCCCTTCAAAAGAAAGTTGAGTCTAAGGTCCGGAGGCAGAATTATTGGACTCTTTTGCCGACAAGAGAAGCAGTTGGCCGGGTCAGTAGATTCGGTAAATGCCTCCGTAGACTCAACAGAAGAAAATTCGAGTTGAAACAGAAAGATATTCATTTCTAGGAGAAAGAAGCGGTGGTCTACTTGAATAAATAGTAAACTTCGTTTTTAACAAGTATACACAGGAAACTAGAAGAACACGGTTGTTCAGGTTGATTCTACACAAGAAGGAGACGCTGAGAAAAGAACAAACCCTAAAAATTGGCTTAAAAAGAGCTTCGACATAAAATACCAAAGAATGGTATTTTGTCATTAACAAAAGCCAAACTAAAAGTAGATTGTTAACGGAATTGCTTCGTGTAAGTCAGTCGTTATCTTTTTATACTCTGTTCTTTTATTTTTGGTTATAATATTGTCGTTATTTGAATGTATGTTATTTTAGTTACTTAAAATTTAATATTTTCGACAAGCATTGGGGAAAATATGCAAAGCCGGATTTTGTAAAGTTTATTTCTCTTGAAATAAATTATTTTGTGGGAACTTGTTTTTGTTTTTAAGAAATATAGACACATTTCTCTTTCAGGCAGCAAAATGGTTTAGCATTCCTATCCCCCTTTTGTCTCCTTTATTATTTTTTTTTATACATATCTCTACCCCTTCGCCTAGCCTGACAGTTACTACTAGATATTCTTAGGCCAGGCAGAGGTAAAGTCTACAAGGTAATTTAATTAGAATTGTACTTTATATAGCGACAAGCATTCGGATAATTTTGTTAACTTTTCGTATGTTGGTCGTTGCAATTTGAAACCTAAAATCTATCATATTTATTAAATTGAGCACACTTCTCATACCTAGAGCAGGGATTCTCAAAGTGTTCCATAGAGATATCTTGGGGTAAATAACATTTTATTAGGATGTATGCATTTACCCAACCCCTTCGCCACGGGCAGGGTGCTATACAAGGTCAATTTTTAAGCGGACTTATAATTCCTATACCAGAGATCATACCTAAAGCTAAAGAAACAGTTGGTCCTCCTCTTTACTCATAATTGACGGGAGAATAGTTGGATTCTTACATTTCCCAGAAGAATTTGTACTATGTCAGTGCTGACTTCACAACGGGGAATTCATTTTATCTTAGCTGTTTTTGTTCCGTTTGATTAATTACAGCCTTTACATTTCTATTTAAAAGTTCTACCGTTTCAGAAACATGAAAGATGTATCCTAACATGTGGCGCTCTGGGCCCGTGTTTCCCAGAAAGCATTGAAATCAGTTTTAGTAGTTTTATTTTTTAAAGATGAAACTGATGTAATTTTTAAGATGTAATTTTAATGTAATTTGAAGTAATTTTTAATTAATTGATGTAATTTTCAAGTTGTAATTTTGATGTATTTCTAATTTATTGATGCCATTTTTAAAGATCTACTTGTTTAAGACGTAATTTTGAAGAAATTTGATGTAATTTTTGATTAATTGATATAATTTCTTATTAATTGATCTAATTTTATAAGACATTGTAATTAATTGTTGTCATTTTAAAAGATGTAATTAATGCAATTTTTAATTATTTGATGTGATTTTTAGATGTAATTGATGTAATTTTTCAAGATAACATTTTGATTTAATTTGATGTATTTCTCAATAAATTGATGAAATTTTAAAGATATAATGTTGATGTAATTTGATGCATTTTAATTAATGCAATTTTTAAAGATGTGATTGGTGTAATTTTTCAAGATGCAATTGGTGTAATATTTTAAGATGTAATTTTATAATTTATAATTTTTAATTAATTGGTGCAATTTTTAAAATATGTAATTGATTTAATTATTAAAATACAATTTGATGTTTTTTTTTAATTAGTTGATGATTTTTTTTAAAGATATAATGTTGATGTAATTCTTAAAGATGTAATTGATGTATTGTTTTTAGAAAGAAAACACAAATTCCTTATTGACGTCATATTTGAATTTCGTTAGAGTCAGATTTAGCACGGCATTAACAGGCGCACTCCTTATTAGTGGCGTTGCATTGTGTCCAGTTGTGGGGCGCTCTCGACCGACTGGGGTTGCATGCTGCATGGTTCGTTCGTGTGTGTTCCACCACTGGATACAACACCTCTGGCCTCAGGGGCCGTCCCCCAGGCTTTAACCCTCTTCAGAGGGGTTGGGTTTATCGCCCGGCGCCTGAGGCGCCCAGAAAAGGGAAATGCCGACGGGGCCCGAGGCATTTTTGGAACTGCCTGTCGCGTTTGGCTTCGGCCCTACGACCGGACCCACCCTAAAAACGGCTTCGTGCCACATTCTTACGCTGGTGGGGAGTAGGATAAATACAGCACGGCATTAACAGACAGACGTCTACATCAGTGATGAATTCTTAATAGTTTGTTCTTATAAAAACCGGCAAAATGTTTCTATTTTGTACTGTAAAAAAGAAAAGAATAAGTGAATGAGCGAATAAAAGGAGAAAAGAATAAGGGAATGCTAGTTAAAGGTTTTTGAGTGGTATACATAAAACTCAACCATTAAAAGATGATTCAGTTTTAAATCTTGGGGTGATAAGGTAATACGAAGAATTGTTCTTTGTACGTAAAACTTTCCACGGAACAGATACGCATTAATATTAACGGTATTAAAAATTTGAAAAAAACAAAACAAAATAAAACATAGCATGAAACATTATCATTGATTAAATCATTAAATCATTGCTAAGATATATTTAAACAATGAAAACGGATATTACTAGGTATTATTTATTTAAAAAAATCAGATAGTGGGTCTTCCTACAGATGCTGGGACGAATTTATTACTAATTTTTTTAACATATTTTGTATTCGAGGAAGTTGTTTTTCCCACCTTCATCTTCTTACTTCCGCTTTTACGCCATGCATCTACTTTTGGCATTTTGCAATTAATATTGAGTATTTATTAGTTCTTCTTCCATCCAACTAACATGTTTCATCTGAGCAAAGATAAAATTGTACAAATAAATATGAGCGGTATACTTATTTGTGAACTACTATATATTCATATTTTTGGTTACAGAGTTTTAATGTTATAGAGTTTAGCAATGAATGATACCTAAGAATATCCGTTTTGATTGCAAATTGTTCCACTATAAATAAGAAAATATTTCTTTCTTTGGTTTAGAAAAAAACTTTTGATAAAAAATTGTTCTTATTTGTAGACAATATATATATATATATATATATATATATATATATATATATATATATATATATATGTCTGTCTGTCAGTCTGTGTGTGTGGGTGAGATGGGTAAATTGTCGCTATTTTGAATTATCAATTTCGCGCATGTACTTTATTTATTTCAGGTTTTGAGCTAGTGCCGACCTGGATCGAGAGGGTGGCTGCAGGACTCTGTGTCATGCCTAACAAGCAAATGAACCCACTGAGAAAATTTCTGCGACCACATTACTCCTAACATCTGGCCAGCTAACTTCACTCATTGCAATCTCCTTGATTACTATATGTGGAGCGCGGTTAAGTGAATAACTAACAAAACTCCGTGCAATACCTAAGATGAACTGAAGGCAAAAATAATGGTAGCATTTACCAGTTGAAACAATGAGACTGTCAGAAAGGTGTGCAGGAAATTCCAAAGTCGTCTGGAGGCCTTAGTTGAAGTCAGTACCAATTTCTTTGAATAAAATTAATCTATCGTAATCGACCGACTACTCATAACCCAAACGAAAACAAAACAAACAAACCCCATTCCTAAAAAAAAAAAATGATGAGTCACTGATGTCGTCAGCTAATAGTATTTAGGAATTTTACGTTAAGGGACTAAATTGCTCCGCACTGAACGTTTTCTTTAAATATTAAATTCAACCTGTTTTTCTAAGGACAGCCTTCAACTAATGGACAAAATAGGTAGTATTTAAAAACACATGGTCGAATTAGAATGAAGTTTCTCACTATAATATAGTAATAATAAGCCAAGTCATTCAACATAGACAACATAGCGTAGTGGCACAGGGTAGCTATATAAGCAGCGATATCAAACCGGGTCGAATCAGTTGGGATGGGGGTCAGCCGCTGGTGTGGGAGAAAGCCAGATTTCTCCCTGGTCGTTCTACGACTGAAGCCTAATCAGCAGCAGCTGCCCATGAGGACTGCTCAAGAATTCCACTGAAGCAGACGTCCCGATTCCAGCCGCAGACGACGCAAGAAGATTGTCAGCCTCTTAGCTTAAAAGCCCTTTTCAGGTCTACTCAGAAAGTCTGTCCAAACACCCCTTGAGACGGCACAATGCAGCGGACACAACTACCAGCCTCTCAGTCTAACAGACCTTTTCAGGTCTAATTCAGAAAGTCTATTACTCTTTGAGACGGCACCAGCAGCTACCTTCTTGCACCAGCGACCACTTCACTGCAGCGGCAACT
This sequence comes from Sepioteuthis lessoniana, assembly GCA_963585895.1. Lineage (NCBI taxonomy): Eukaryota > Metazoa > Mollusca > Cephalopoda > Myopsida > Loliginidae > Sepioteuthis > Sepioteuthis lessoniana. The sequence continues at coordinate 41,491,991 of OY757911.1, forward strand.
ATCACTTCTGCAACGGCGGCCACTTCCTTGCAGAAGCAGTTACCAGTTCTGCACCAGCAGCTGCCAGTCCTGCACCAGTGACCGCTGTCTTGCACCAGCAGACACCAGCAGCCACTTCCCTGCAGAATCAGCTACCAGTTCTGCACCAGCAGCTGCCCGTCCTGCACCAGCGACCGCCTTCCTGCACCAGCGATCACCTTCCTACACCAGCGGTCACTTTCCTGCACCAGCAGATACCAACAGCAACCAGTTCTGCACCAGCGACCGCCTTCCTGCACCAGCAGATACCAGCGGCCACTTTCCTGTACCAGCTGCTGCCAGTCCTGCACCAGCGGACATCAGCGTCTACTATTCTGTACCAGCAGATACCAGCAACTACCAGTCCTGAACCGGCGACCACCAGACCTGAACTAGTGACCACGTCCCTGCACCAGCAGACACCAGCAACTACCAGTTCTGGACCAGCGAACACCTCCCTGCACCAGCAAATACCAGTCCTAAACCAGCGACCACCTATCCAACGGATACCAGTCTTGTACCAGCTGTCCAGACCTGCTCCAGCGACTAGATCCTGTTCCAACGATCACCATCTGGCCGCAGCGATTGTTCGCCGTACGCTTTTTCGATTTACGATTCGTCATAATAAAATTTGGCTTTTCGAAGAAAACCCTTATTTTGTCATCCTTAACTAGTCCGTTGTCAATCACTTATATTTCAAAAGTTTACAGGGACCGGTATATTTATCTGGCCTCCGCAACAAATCTATAGATATTTTCATGTAATTTTGGTAAATATGTAGCGTAAATTTCATTTACATACACAAACATCGCACTCATATTTTTGAACCAACCAACAAACGTTAGAACATTCTAGAAAAAAAGGATCCAAACAACATACACAAAATTTGCGCCCATAGATTTTTAAGCCAATCAACAAACATTAGAACATTCTAGAAAAAAAAGGATCCAAACCACAATAAATATATCTGATAAGTCAAGATGACAGTGTTATTTTCATTTTTGCGTAATTTAGACGACAGTTTATTGATATCATTCTGTATATAATAAATTTAGAAAATTCTATCAATGTTATCATTACTCTATTTAAACGCAACAATTTAATGCATTTATCACAGATACTGGGACGCATTTATTACTAATTTTAAAAAAATTTGAGACAATGGAAGTTATTTTGACCAGCTTCCTCTTCTTACTACCAATTTTACGCTATGTATCTACTTTTTGCCCTTTGCAATGAATATTGAGTATTTTTTAGTTCTTCTTCCATCCTACTAGTATGTTTCTTCTGAGGATTGTATTTTCCCCCCTAAATTCATGAAACTTTTAGTTACGAGACTAACATAAGATGAGAAAATATATTTATTTTAAGTTTCATGTTCATTTCAATGCTGTTTCTACATAAACACCTTATAATTCCCTTAGCCAACGTGGTACGATCGTTGGCAGCGTGGTCTGATACTTGTGGGGTTTAAAATTTTTATGAAGGTCAGTGGCTAAGGGCAAGGCTGTGTTGCCGTAAGTTATCTGACTCCATATTTTGGTTATTTAGTTTTATCCCACGTTGACTTGGCCGGTGCAATGCCTTGCCCAAAGAAGGTCCATAGAAATATACAAAGAAAGATAGAGACAGATAAAAGACGAAAAACTTTTCTTTCAGACTTTCCTTTATTTACCTGGTGAATGGACTAACCAACGCTACGTCTAAAGACATAGCGTGGTGCCCAAAACACCAGATAGTAAAAACGGTGTTGTCGGTTCGACGTCACTACCCGAAAAGAGAGAGGTTCACAGAAAACCTGAGTATTTATGTCTTTTCTACCGGCTCCAAATTCGCCACTCCAAAATTCTTCTAATTTTGGCGCGACCGCTTCTCATTGGCTACTTTACATTTTATTATTTTTCTTTTTCTGATTTTAAACCGGATGGATGCGTGGAGCCTTATGCGTGGCGACGCGTTTATACATTTCGTATCAGGCAGCCGACGAGTCTACATCCGGTTGGGAGTTCTTTGGTAATTCCTAAATCGCCACATACTAAGTCAAGCATCCTTCGTGTCTAGCCATACTGAAGAGTTCTGATAGAACGAAACAGTCTGTCTATGGATGATAATATATATATATATATATTTATATATAGTATCGTTTTCATATAAAAACAATGTCTCAGAGATCAGATGGTTCTGTTTGTTTAAAATGTTTATTCCAGCTGTTGCGAAACATATGGTAAGAAATTAGTATTATATTATGTAGATGGTGGCAGCATCTGACGAGTATTTTTTCTACGTCAGGTAACTTTTGAGAGAGCACACGGTGTTGGCTCATTTTGTCTTCAACAAAAGGGTAACCAGAGATATGAAAACTATTTTTTATGGAAAGAAAGAAGTAAACACACTGAACAACAACAATGAGCATTTTAATAACATAATAACAAGTCGTACGGATACAAGAGGCTTTGTTCGTAATGTTCAGTAATATCTAATTGAAAAAAAATGAAGAATGTTGAAAGAAACGTATTTATTTGTCTTTTCATGTTATTCTTTTTAAAAATGAACTTTAATGATAGGTTGTAAGCTTGGACGATGTGTATTTTAACTGCGTCGATTATACAGGGGTTTAAAAATGTTAACATTTCTATAGAAGTTTTTTTATGATATAATGATCTTAAAGTTTTCACTATCTCACTATCACTGTCAATACATAATTGTAATCATCTTCAGGCGTCTCCGTAATATCAGTTCTGTTGTTTGTAATAAAGATATTCCCATAAAAATATTAACATATTTTAATCACATGTGAGAGATTCCAATAATGTGTAGATTGGAATAATGAATAAGTGGAGTCTGATTGTAATTATATCATAAAAGTACTCTTATAAGAATATTAACATTTTTTAATCACTTCGTATAACGTATAAATGTATAAACGGGGAAAAAAAGTCCGTTGCAAGAATGCCGCTTTAGAAAATGGTGACTTTTAAAAAATGGTAAAAAGTTGTTGACTTCGACTTGGACTCTTGGCGAAATTATCACAAGAGATTATTAAGAATCGCTACCAACCCAAGAGAAGAGCCGCTTACTTTTGTTGTGGCGTAATTATTGTGTAGGCAAAGTCAGAAAAGAAACGCGAAGTATCTCATTTTTTTTACAAGTTCAAAAAGCTTTTATTACTTATCTGTTGAGTTTGTGGAGATGGTATGATGTTTAATCTCGAGCAGTTATTATTCATGTTCTCTGAGGAATTTCCATGGGAATATCTATGTATATTAATGATTATACATTTATTTCCTAACATCAACCTCTGTGTTTGTTGGGGCTATGGAATACACCGACTGTACCTCTATAGAACGATAAGACCTCCTCACACAACGAGGCCACCTGCTGGTCGTGGTGACCTGAAATGCTTGAGAATGGGATCCTGGTGGCTGAGCCATTCTTGACCAGGCAATCGAAATGGTCAAGTGACTAGCAACACTCCACTTAAGCCCTTACTGGGTTAGACGAGTAGTCGGAGAAGTCCGATCCGATCAATCGGCTGGTCATGTCAAACCCAAGCTCCTAAAGGATTCTCTCGACCATATTCTTCAGATTGCTCTTGTAGCAAACAAGTACGCAAAGCTATTTTATCTTAAAGGTGCTAGAAAGTGGTAACTAATGATCAATTATATTGAGATGGCAATACTTGAAACCATCTAAACTGTGTGCAAATAAATGATTAATGTTAAATTGAGTAATTAATATTATATAGTAATACTTGAAAGTATTTAGTGGCCTGGGTAGGACATTAAACTGCATCTGATAAGTAAAAGTAAAGTTAGCGACTGTAGTCGAGGGTGACCAGAAGGCTCCTTCTTCAATAGCTACTACACCGAGGTGTAGGGGAGGGCGCTATTCCTTTCCCTGGATTGCTCCACTTTACCCTTGATACGTACCTCATATTGCTGAATGTTAAGCAAGGAGGTATCAAGTACCATTTTTAAAGTCTTTAGTATGACGTGACCTGGGATTGAACTCACGACTCCCAGACCATTGGTAAACACTCTTGAAGCTTTATTCTTGGAGTTTGGGGAATGTGAAGTACTCCTTCATTATTATTACTCTCAAGTCTACTCTGACCCGGAGAGGTAGTACCTATTAGGATCCTATCAAGGGTTCAAATAGAACTGTTCAATACTTTGCAGGGGATTATTATTAGTTATTTGAAACCATACTGCTGTGTACAAGTAGTTCATATTAGATAGGAATACTTGGTAAATAGAATTATTAGCGGTAAACAGCAATACTCGAAATCGTTTAACTGTGCAAACATGAATGATATCAAATAGAATTATTAGTAGAGTGTTCGCCAATAGTCAGGAAGACCAGGGTTCAATCCCAGGTCGAGTAATACCAAAGACTTAAAAAATGGTACTTGATACCGCTTTGCTTAACACTCAGCATTATAAGGTAAAGATCAAGGGTAAAGTGAAGCAATTCAGGGAATAGAATAGCGCCCTCCCCTTCACCTCGGTGTAGTAGCTATTGAAAAGGGCACCTTTGGGTCACCCTCGACCAAGGTCACCAACTTTACTTACTAGTATTAGCAATATTTGAAACCATTTAACTGTATGTAAAAATGATTTAACTTGAATTGAATTGTTAGTATTAGATTCCATTCAACTGTGTGCAAACAAATAAACCCAGGTTCGTTTAAAAATAATGTTACCAACAAACGATTTGTTTGCAAATCATATACATATGATAAAAGTATAAACAGGATTTAGCACTAAATAGCCCACAAGGGTTGATTAACCACAAAACACAACCAAACCAAATCCTTATACGCACAAGTCTGCGTCGGTTGCAATAACTGAGCAGTTGAAGGGCTTTTTTGAACGAGAAAATAGGTTCAGAGGTGTAGTACTTTGTCTAGACGTAAGTTTGATTAATGTAATATAAGGTGACATGTACTTACATTCATATCTACCTTATTCACTGTTTTAGATTTAATAAGCTAATAAAGAAACCTACAACAGTCAGCAGAGTTTATATATTAAGGATCTGTAGTCCATAGTCTTAATAGTGTGATAACACCCCTGCCGGCCGATCCCCACTATATGAGCTTCTTTCAACTAAACTACTCATGGCCAGTGATTCGTCCAGTGGTTTCCAACCAGGGGTATTACACATTTCTTTACAGATACGCAAAGCACAACCGAGAGGGTGGGAGAAAAAAACAAACGAACAAACACGGACTTGGGTCAGCTCCAAGTGCAAGAAACGGAGTTTGTGACACTTTTATGCAGCTTTCCGTGCATTTGTAGACTATCGCGGGCGTGTATTTTGCGCGAAACTTCTACAAAAGCCACTAACAATGCTGACATCTCTCGTTGGTTAACCCGACCTCTCTAGGTCAACAGGTCTTAGCAGTCGTCTTTCTGACTTCTGTTGACTCTCTTCTCTGCCCTACCTCTATCTTCTCACTGTCTCCTTCTGCTGACTGTCTCATTCTCTGGACAGCTATCTCAAGCCGACTGGTCTCTTCTGCCCTGCTCTGTCAACTGCCCTCTCTGTCTTCTCTCGGACCTTCCTTCTCTCCTCCACTTCCGGTCTCGAGGGAGATCTCGCCCTCAGTCTTTTGTGTGGGTTTCGCACCAAAACAGACAAAGATTGTCTGAGTGGCGCCAACGCAAACGGAAACGAATTGCTACGCATCGTGTCACAATAGCGTAATGAGAAAAAACGTCTCCTTGCAGAAGATTGTGTTTTGGAGGAGGCAGACTTTAAAGATTGTTAAAAAATTGACTTCGAATTGGATGCTTGGCGCAATAAATTATCAGGATTCGTTGCCGATCTCAGGAAAGAGGTGCTAACTTTTTCTTTTATTGAGTAATCGTCTGAGTAGAAGGACAGTCTAAAAGGGAACACAACGAATCTCAAGGTTAAAAAGCTTTTATTATGTGTGTTTTCTTATCTATCGAGCCTGCCAAGATGGCAGGATTTTAGTCGAAGTCATCTTCCTATAACTGTCTTTGATATCAACTATCTTGCGTCATCCACTCTCTCATCACCAATGAATGTAAACTGGCTTCAACTCTCTTCATATAATTAAAAACAAATGCGAATGAGATAGGTTTGCAAGAAGGAACGCAAGACACTATTACAGCTGAGCAGGTATACAACCCAGAAAAAAAAATCAAATTATAAACACTAGGAGTCTGTTACTTTAAATTTTATGTGGTGTGCACAATCATTAAATAGCAAGTGAGAAAAGTAAGTTGTATTCTAATTATTCAAGTGACTATATTTACTATAATTGTTTCGAGTTATCTAGCAAGCTAGTTGGCTGTGACAACTTTTAGTAAACAAGTTGTATCCTAATCATGGAAGTGAATACTTTTATTATAATTTTTCTGAGTTTTCTATCTATCTATCTATCTATCTATCTATCTATTCATGATCTATGCCTCGTCATAAGAGGCGTATTTACGTTTATAACTTATTGTCAACTGGATCTTGCACCAAGCCACTTCGCAGACAATTAATATAATGACGAATTTAATGCCCTTACACTACGTGATGTTTCCTTTCGCATCTGTTTTGGTTTTGTTTTGTTTTACGGCATATCAACATCCCCTGGTCATTTAATGTCAAATCAAGTTAAAAAAAAAGGGGGGGGTACGGAAATATTTGTTATATTGGAATTTATAAGTAGGGAAACGATTTGTGGAAAGAATCTGGTTTGTTGAAAGCTTATTTGTAGAGAATCGTCAAGTAGTAAAAAAAATTGTGTGTGTGTGTGTGTGGGGGGGTGAACACTTTGTGGAAAGGATCATATTTTGTTGAAGTATTTCTTGTAGAGGAACAGTTTGTAGGAGAAATTTGGTCTTGTTGAAATTTCTTTTAGATTTTTTTTTCGTATCTGTTAAAAAGGTTTCAGTGATTACTGCACTAGAGACGATAGCCATTATTCTTCACTATTATCAACGACAATCTCTGGCAGATAGAAACATAATACGAGTATTGATATTGTGATGTTTCTAATTGAAGGAAAAATGAAATTTGTTGCATAACCTTCTCTACGGTTGAATGCAACGTAAATGCTATTTAGTACATTTTTCAGTGTATGTGGAACAATGGAATTTGTACAAATTCTTGATTAAATACAAATATGTCTAACCACCAAGTTTCATTTAAATAGTATCATTAACAGTTTGGGAGTGACACTTAAAATCCTGAATCCTACTGTTTAATAGATAGTGAAATTATGTTAGTCAATAGAGCAAGTGCAAGAGCATCACTCCATTATATATATATATATATATATATATATATATATATATATATATATATATATATATATATATATATATATATATATATATATATATATATATATATATATATATATATATATATATATATATATATATATATATATATATATATATATATATATATATATATATATATATATATATATATATATATATATATATATATATATATATATATATATATATATATATATATATATATATATATATATATATATATATATATATATATATATGTGGGTGCCTGTGGTACAATGGGTACCGTCGAAGGAAATGAACATGACGACCCGAGTTCAATTCTTGGACGAAGTAGTTTGCATTTCACATACCCTTGGGAAAAGTACGAATCCAATTGTTCTTCTGTCAGCTATGAATAAATAGTAGGTTAGACTAGGTTGACTAACCTTCGTATGACAACCGGTTTAGGAGATGTAAAACTCTTAATTCAAACCAGTTGAACTCCGCTTAAGATGATCTTGTGTCACATCTTGCCCGTCGTGGGGGAGTTAGGTCAATACTTTGATCAGATTGCTTTCAAAATGTCAATACTTATGCCCCTTACCTTCGCTCTTAATATTTTGGATTCGTTGGGGCTTTTTTTGAGAATCAAGTTCATATTTACTAATCTTTGCTTAATCTGGTACACAGAAATGAGGTTGCTTACAGCACTTGCTGTTTTTAAGAGGTCACAAATCTCAAAACTGAACAGGACCATGAGCTACTTAACTTCGGTGTGTTGATGGGAGCCGATACATTCAACGTGATTTGACCATGAGTCTCTGGGGTTCCATCTATGGGTCAAATAGACCTGTTTGAAAATTATTAGGATTGAATAGAAATACCCGAAACTATATATCTGTATGTAAACAAATGATTAATATCAAATAGGAATAGTTACTTTAAGTCATATAATTGTGTATGAATTATTTGTATTAGAGAGGAAAACCCCTTTGTACGAGTAGGATGTGACACTTCATTTTAAAGCAAGGTTTAACAGGTTTGAATTCAGAATTTTTTCCACCACACCTATTGTCATTCCGAGCCAGTATGCCCTACTATTTGCTCATAGCTGGAGTGAGAATAATTTGAAACATACCTTTCTCAAGGGTATTAACGCTATGTGAAATGCAAATAACCCCATCTAGGATTTGAACACAGTTCCCCGTGTACTTTTCTTACGACGGTAACCGTAACACCACGAGAACTTCATATAATTGTGCATAACTAAATATTATACAATCATCGACTGTGTATAAATAAATATTATACAATCATCGACAAATAAAAAAGTACAATTTTAAAAAATTCCTTCGACGATAAGCGTTACACTAAGCGCATCTCTTGAGTGTAGTAATTGTTCCTCTTTCTTAGCCAGATTCTCGTCTTCGAACAGATCACAGTAAACGACAAATTGTGTTAAGAAAATGTATGTATCATAATCTAATAGTAATCATCTATAATAGCCGAAAACTCAACCTATATGCAAGATTTTCAGCTCGTAAAAATAATGTACTTAAATCTAATGAAATGATTTTAATGATTCTATCTATAAGATTGAATTAGCCAATGGTTTCTTAAATCTAAATAATACTAGGGCGTGTCAAAAGTTTTGCAATATTTTGCTTGTACGTGCTAGTTTGCGGTGTGTATTTCTCGTGACCAAAACAGTTTAAGTCGTAGAACGTGCCTGCTGTGGTTGATATTATCGTGGTAATTTGTGCGCTGCCATGTTGTGCATTATTTAATTCCGTGTGTCATTTAAAAGCCGCAAAGACGAACGCGCGACGTAGTCTAATTCGGTAACTTATGGTTTACAGGTTCGAACTGGGTCATAACGCCGCAGAAACAACTCAAAATATTTGTTGTGTGAGAAATGAAGGCGATTCGAGTTCAAACCCTAGACGAGGCTGCTTGTATTTCATTTCGCTCTAATGCCCTTTGGAAAAGTATGAATTTATCTGTTCTCTCCACCCCAGCTGTAAGTGAATAGTAGGGCAGACTGGTTTCTTTAGTAATGTCACAAGTCTAGAAGGAAAATGTTATATAATGGCCGAGGGATTTCGTTTTATATATCTTGCCTTTGGGTTTAGTTAGGCTGAGAACCTTTCGGCTCAGCACATGGGTTAGTTAGGTGCAAACTTGAGCGCAGGTGTTGACGCGCGTGCGGGGAGGATGTGTCGTTCACAGATGTCAAAATAAAAATCCCAGAGAGAGGATGTGACCAGGGATGTGAATGACGTCATGCACCGGAAGCGTGAGCAGAGGATTTTGGGGGATTTGAAAAAAGTCAGTGAGTTGGGTTCCTGGCTCGGAAGAAGAAGGTTGACTTTCGCTAGCTCACCGAAGCCAGGCCAGTGGCCTTGTGGCGGGTGCCACACGTGTTGGGGGTGGGGGAGATGGAAAAGCCAGCATAGAAAGATTGTGCCTCTCTCCTTATGTCGAAAAACCTTTTAACTTAAAGGTAATAAAAAGTTTCATACCTCAACTAAGAAATCGTAAGTGTTTTCTGTGTTTCGGGATTCCTATGTTCTATGTATATATGTTATGAAAATTCTATGTACGTTTCACATACTCATGTATGGCTATGTAACAAACACGCTCATTAAAAACTCGCTTAAAATTGACCTTGTGTCATATCCGTACGTGGCGGCGCGGTTGGGCAAATACATGTATATGAACCAAATGTTTTATTTTGCTTTGGTTTCCTTGTTTAATAGTATTTCAACTTTATTGGGTTATTTAATGCCAAAGCCATTTCGGCAGTAGAACAGTAGTGGTACTATTTATTCCATAGCTGAAGAGATACGAGGCTTCATACTTTTCTCAAAAGTATTTGTTGAAAGCGAACATAATAGTGCGACTGGAGTTCGAACTCGTTTCCTGCAATGTCACAGTCAACCATGTTAGCCACTAAGGTGCGAGGACTCCCATCCCTATGAACTGAATACGATAGATATATAGTCATGAACTGAGTAAGGTAGATTGATAAACATGAACTGAATCAAATACATAAGAACTAAATTAGATAATTTTGTGTAAATATTATTTTCTGATCCTAACCGGAAGTTTGGAAAGCAGAGTTCAAATCCTCTGTAAAAGTGCGAGGAAACTACATTTTGATTTTTTGTGCACAGATACTACACTGATTTTACGATAAAGTACCGATATATGTATAAATAACCCCGTCATTTTTGACAAAAGAAGAAAGACAATAACATTATTTTGGATTTTTAGTTAAACCCAATTTTTTAAAAATTGTTCAGTGGTAGATACTAGTCTTAAAACTGGATTTATATAGAAATAAGGTACATACCAACTTTTCAATTGCCACACCTTTTGTAAGTTTAATGTCTACAATTAGTTTATGAATAGCCATCTTTTTATTTTTATATAAAATATTACCTGTTTATCTATCTATATAAAGCAGTTGTGTCTGTTTGTTTCTTTGTCTCTTTGTTCGGCTAAAGGTTGCACATAAAATTAGATTGCTAAAATAACCGCTCCTTCCTGTCTCAAATACGTTTCTGAACAGTATATAATTTGATAAAACTTGTAATTTTTGCTAAAATTAATACTGTGCAAAAGAATAGCAAGTGTTAGGTTACGAGATGATAAAGATAAAACAGTTAATTACATAAGCGAATGCAGAAAACTGATACAAAAGGAACTCAAGAGTAGGCATGACTGGGTAGGAAAGGAGACTCACTGGGAATTGTGAAAGAGATTAAAATTTAACCATACTGACAAATAGTAGATGAATCAAACAGAATCTTTCCTGGAGAATGAGACATGAAATTCTCTCGGACAGATCACTAAACCCGACGAAAAGACTAGACCAAATTTTAATATATGAAAAGAAAAGAACTTGTCATCAAGTGGATTTTGCCGTTCTAATGGACCATAAAAGAAAGTGAAAAGATAGACAAAAAACGGAGGGTTGATATGCCATTAAGCACAACCAAACCGTTTTATTTTATCGAATAAATCAGATTTCCATATGATCGATAACATGTCAATAGCATTTCATGCCTTCGCAAGGCGTAAGTTGACATCACTTCCAGTAGATGATATGTTGCAACGAAATGCCTCCTGAAGTATAGAAGAAAATAATAAAAATACACTTACAATATACTGGAGAACAAATTTTAAAAAGTTATGGTGCCTCCAATTTTAGACCTGATTCTAGGTATATTCAATCCATTGAATAAGAATATAACCTTATGTTCATTCTAGCAGCTCTTGTTTTTACTTTCATGGAACAGAGAAAATCCATATCTGATTTTGTGAAAAAGGCATACTTAAGCTATTTCAAAATAAACCTACTGGACTATAGATTCCACACATTGTAAAACTTGTTTGGTTTGGTTTGGTTTCTTTGTTTAATGGCATATCAACCTTTGAAGGTTATTTAATGCCAAAGCTATTCTCCTAGAAGAATGGTAGTGGTACTATTTAACCCATAGCTGGGAGGATAAGGGGGTTCATACCTTTCCCAAGGGTATTTGCCCGAAAGTGAACGTAATAGCGCGACTGGAATACAAACTCGCCTACTACGATTCTGCAGTCCATTGCTTTAACTATTACACCCCGAGGACACCCCCCTGTAAAACTTGTGTCGAGTACCTTCGACAATGAACTAATAGTAAGAAATATATGAAGTTTTGCATACTTATGGTCTGAAAAGAACAGAGGAACCACAGTGAACATTGTTACTTCTGTGTGGCTAACATAAAGGGCATTAATGGATGTAATCGGAATAAATATATATGTAGAGGTTATGATGATTTTGTTGTTGGTTATTTGCTTAGTTTGGGTTTTGATTTTAGATATTTGACTCCGTTGGTTTTCTTCTTACCTCATCTTAATTTGTTGTCTGTGAAGGCCGCAAAAGAAGAAAAGGAAGGAGACGAATATGGGAGATACCTTTTGGATTTAAACTTTATTTTTGGGTTTTTACACGGTTACTCTGTAGCGAGGAATGTCTTCCTGGACTATTTGAGTACAGTCGTTTCTCCTAAATAAGTCGTTGAAATGCTCTAGTCGTTGTCATGGTTGATACGTCTAAAGTCGGTGCTTTTACATTATTGGTTTCGGCGGTGTCAGCTCGCTAGCAGCTACTAAACCTAATTATTCATAGGTTCACTGCTAGTGGCCGCGTGAAAGATCGTCCGTTCTCTGCTACAGTGGAGGCTGAAGTGGGATCGAGTTTCTCCTTTGTGCAGAAACAATTCATTTTCCAGGCTTGCGTCACCCCACTTCTTCTCAGAAGCTTCTTGGAATTTCTGCACTTCTTGAACTTATTTTATTTTATTTTTCCTTTTCTAATCACTACAGATGTATCCTGACTTAGACTCGGCAATCCCAGCAATCTGTTAAATAGTACCACGAATGTTCTTCTTGGAGAATGGCTTTGGCATTAAATAACCTACAAAGGTTGATATGCCATTAAAAAACAAAGAAACTAAAGAAAGAATTAGACTCGGCAAAAAGGCCTGTAGCCCAGTAAGTTGCAATACCTGTCCCATCATGGCTTCATTTTGAAAAGCTCTAAGAAGAAGATGAATCCTCTACTTCAGCAGTTGACAGTACTCATGGGCAAAGTGACGATACTATCGCAAAAGAGAAATTGATTTACTGCCCTTCTTCTCCGAGATGAAAGAGAATTTTTTTACAAGGTTCAAGACTTACTGATCAAAATGGTTATATCAAAATATGTACCAAGCAAAATGGTTATATCAAAATATGTACCAAGCAAATGGTGCTTGTCGGTAGTCCTGAGATGAGCTTAAAATCTGTATTGTTACAAAGTGGCGACAAAAAGAGATCAGTCCCAATTGAACCATCAACTAAGATGACTGAAGAGCAAAAATAAATAAATGAATGAAATAAGATAAAATAAAAAAGTAAAAACAATAAAATAGAATAAAAAGATAAAATAAAAAATAAAAAAAGAGCCCAGCAAAAATCAAACAAACATTGCCCTTGTCCTACTAAAGGTATACCACGATCACCAATAGTTAATCTGTGTGGATATGAAGGTGGTGAATTTTCTCCTGGGTCAGCAAAGTAGATACACCAAGTATTCCTTCCTTATCTGTCGATGTGATAGTAGATCTTAGGATGACCACTGAGTGAGATAATAAAGGCTACTGAAAGAAAACTTGATGACAGGAGAAAAGAATTGAAGCGTTGATTGAGAGGCAAGAACATTTTACCACCATTCCACATCAAACTAGTTTTAATGAATCAGTTTGTAAGAAATATAAAAAAGGGGGCTGCTTTAACTACTTATAAAGAAAATTTTAAATACCGAGATGCTAAAAGCTTTTTGATGGACCGCAAATCAGGAAACTCATAAAAGATTTACATTTCCAAGATTTAGCGAATAATACTGATGCAGATGCATGGTTTTCGCTCACTTAAGTTGTAGGGAAATTTCTTGGGAACTATAAAGCAGATAATTACGCTGAAGTAGTGAAGAGTACGATTATCTTTAGGAGGCACTCAAAGTATAATGGAAATCATTATAGGAAATGGACACAGCAACTAGAATTTGAATTCAGGACGAGACTGTTTGCCTCTCAAACAGTGCTAATTATCCTTATGAAAAGTATACATTCAAGTATTCCCCTCCTGCTATGATTAAATAGTAGGTCAGATTAGGATATTTAACCTTGGTATGGTAACCATTCTAGGAGAAGGAAAAATTGGAATTAAAACCTGTTAAACTTCGCTTGAAAAATGGGATTTGTGTCACATCCTATCTATGCAAATGAGTTAGTAAAAATAATACATATACGTTAAATTACTTAGCTTACGCTGAGGTTGCCGATAGGTCTGCGGTAAGATATCTGACTAGCATAAAGTCAGCTAGGTTTCGATCCCACCTTGAAGCATCTCGTGTGTCTAGCCACACTGATGAGTTGTGATAAAACGAAGCAATGTCTGTAGATGACAATATATATAATTATATATATATATATATGTGCATACAGATATGCATACAAAACACACAGATACATATATATATATAGTAATACTTAAATATAAAAATACATTATATAAGAATATAAAGTTGGTGACCGTAGTCGAGGGTGATCCGATGGCTTCCTTTTCGATAGCTACTACACCAACGTGTAGCGGAGGACGCTACTCCTTTCCGCTGGATTGCTCCACTTTACCCTTGTTCCGTACCTTATAATGCGGAGCGTTTAGCAAGGCGGCATCAAGTACCATTTTTGAGTCTTTAGAATGGTTCGACCTGGGATTTAACCCAGGTCTCCCAGGCCATTGGCGAACATTCTAACCATCATGCCAATGTCCAGTATATACTTTACATATATTCACTCGTATATACAATATATTCTTATATATATATATATATATATACATTATATATATATACCTATGCATCATATATGAATAAACATTATATAATTTTTTTGTTGTGGGTCCAAAGAGAACCATTATATGTATAAATGTACATCGTATTTGCAGATACGATGTACAATTATACATATAATAGTTCTCTCTTTGGACCCACAACAAAAATTATATATATATACATATATGCACGTGATAGCTACGATAAAAAGTTCTTTACTTATCAAATTTAATTTTCTTGTTTCTAATTAAACTAAGAGGAATATCTAAGATCACAACAGCTGAGATAGTTAACAGATGTATTAGGAGTAAATGTAAAATATATATGGGGATAGTCATTCGTTCTGCGACCGTAGATTGTTTAGTAAATCTCACCAGCTACGAGACCCCCGAGAAGGGCGTAAATTAGGATGATTAGAAGCCCCACTCCTGTTTCTTGATGCTTCTAACACCTAATATTTTGACCCCCTCTGCCCTCGCCTGTGAATTAAATTTTTTTTCACATACGAACTATAACTCCACATTTGCTGTTCTGCAACTTCGAGTAAAGCATGTAAAATGTCATCTGACGAGACGGAGAGTATAGTAATATTCTCCGCTGAATTAAATCTATAATGACAACTTAACCAGGTTTGAGCTTCCATCCGATTACACTATATATATATATATATATATATATATATATATATATATATATATATATATATATATATATATTAAGACATATGCGAAAATAAGAGATTTATAATATGAAGAAATTATAGTTCCCAATTTTGAATGCCTGGATGTTGTGTGTTTATGAATATCTCTTGGAACATGTTGTTTAATTCTAACTTCAAGGCGTTGGAAAGTGCGCCCTATATATGTGGCATTACAGCAACATTGAAGTTTATAAATCAAATTGCTTTGTTGGAAGATAGGGAGCACATCCTCATGAATAGAGCGAAATCCAGTTCGAGTAGTAAAGATAGTTCGAATCATAGCCGCATTATAACAGCGTGTAACAGAGGAACAAACCTTATCGGCAATCGACTGTCATTCAAAATTACTCGATTCTGCCATTTGTGAGCATTTGAATGCTATTAAATAGTTATGTGGTTAATTACAGCGATGAGTTTTTTGTGGCCTTGCATAGAGCTTGGACGAAACAACATCTAATTGTCCTGGAGCCCATTAATATTTTACTTGATAGGCCTTCTCTCTGCAAGCAAAACCCCAAACACCCTTTGAATTTATTAGGAGATATCTCTTGCTTGACTTAGGGCAGTTTTTAATTCTTTTCTCCCTCTTTGTCTTGATATCATTTTTATTTTCACCCCACCCCCTTAATTAATCTTATTTACATTGCTTTTTAAACGACTTCTGAAGGCTGCCGCTTGACAAATCCCAGATGAAAGAGCCTTGCGATTTCAATAAAATTTCTTCATATTGTAAATCTCCTACTTTCGCTTGTGTCTCTAAGTATTTGTCTTTTTAAATTTGCATGTA
>OY757911.1:41510692-41548192 GCA_963585895.1 Sepioteuthis lessoniana
CACTAGTATCTGGTATTAGAGACAGGTATTTGATGTTTAGGATCCTCTTAAAACAAGCTAGATAGGATCTTTCCCAGGTTTTGATATAACGGTGTTGTGTAGTCCAGGTTTGCGAAGAGTATAAACGAATAAATAAAGCGCACGGTTCTTAGACATTAATATTGATTTTGGTGGTGATACCTTTATCAGACCACACATCGCTTTTGAGCTTTTCGAAGGCCTGGCTGGCTTTTTTGATTCTTAGATTTATTTCAGAATGAAGGAATCCATCTCTAGAAAGAGTGCTGCCAAGGTATACAAAATAATCAATCAAATCCAGTCTTGTACTCTGAACGAAGTTGTTTTGTTCGACAAAAGGCTGGCCTGTAGGTGAAGTAAACATGACCTTCGTCTTCTCCAGACTGCTGGTAAGCCCAGAAGTAGTCTATGAACCGGAGAAGAGATCTATTACGGCTTTTTTTTCTTCGGTGTGAGCAACGAGATCTACATTGTCAGTTTAGAGCAGTTTCCGACCTGGGAGATCTTTAACTGAGTGAAAGCGTCAGAGATCAAAGATCTTACCTGTGCTTCTGAATCAAATGTAGATGCCGATGTCACGGTCCCAAGAAAGAAAAAAAAGAAAAAAAAGAAAAAAAAAAGCGTACGTGAGAGTTACAGCAAAATATACAGAGCAAAGGAATGACAAGCATGACGTCTTGTTTGACCCAGATATCAACGGAAAGTGGCTCTAAATATTAGCTGTTAAAGTTAACGCGGACATTTATGTCACGATAGAGTTGCATGAAAATGTTGACAAAATGAGGTGAACAGCTAAGTTAGCAGAGAATGGCCCACCTAGCAATCCACTTAGTATTATCAAAAGTTTTTGTTAGATAAACGAAAATCTGCTTAAGAGCCACATGATGTTCGATGTATTTCTCCTAGAACTGACGTCCAGAGAAAATTATGTCCACTGTAACACGACTCGATCTAAAGCCATATTGACTTTCCAGGATAACAAAGAAGCATATCCATTTTGTTGGCTGACTGAACAAAAGTTTTGCAAAAACCGTGAAAATTGCTTTCAGCAGGCTGATACCTCCGTAATTTAACACAATCAGATTTGGATCTCTTCCCTTTATATAGTGAAATTAAGATAGTGTAAATCCACTCCTGTGGGTGAGAGGCACCTAACCAGACGTCTGATATCAGATGATGGATCCCTGTAACGAACTTGACACTTCCATGAAGAAGGATCCCAACTAAGGTTACTGTCAAGACCTGGTGTCTTCCCAGTGTTGATTTCTTTAATCGTTTTTAAACCTCAACACCATTGGGATGATCCATCATCTCATGGAAAATATCCTTTTGATGCAAATCATTGATGACAAATTCATCAATCATTGATGGATTGTGAAAGAGATCTTTGAAGTGCTATGTCCAGCGTTTTATAATACCTTCATGGGTCTTAAAAAGAGAGGATCTATCCTTTGACATGAGTGGCACCACAAATGAGGATTGAAGACTTGTCTGATCAAATGTATCGTTCTGTCATGTCTTTACTGTCGCATGCTTCCTGAATTTTCACAGAGATGCCTAACCATCAGTTTTTTCATTTTCCAAAACTTTTGCTTGAGTGAGCATTTTACCCACCCGAGAGACGGCAGGGGGTGTCCTCGTGGTGTAATGGTTAAAACGATGGACTGCAGAATCGTAGTAAGCAAGTTTGTATTTCAGTCGCGCTATTACGTTCACTTTCGGGCAAATACCCTTGGGAAAGATATGAACCCCCTTATCCTCCCAGCTATGGGATAAATAGTATCACCACTGTTCTTTTGGGACAATGGCTTTGGCATTAAATAACCTACAAAGGTTGATATGCCATTAAACAAAGAAACTAAACCAAACCGAGAGACGGCAGTAAAGACTTTTTTTAATCTTTATCTGATGCCCGAGGTATTTCTTGTTCAACAGATTGTTATCCCCAAGAAGTTTAGTGATTAATGATCTGCTTATTATTTTCCTAAAACCAGTATCAGTATGTTTTTACCCGAGAACCTCAACTCCGACATTGTAAACCTCGGTAGAACTGTCCCAATGTCCCATCAAACTCTACTTCCCCGATTCCTTTTCCTTCAGATCTTATTTTATGCATGATGAGTTTTAGCTTGTCACATAGAAGCTTATGGTCCGTCCCACACTCAGCACTCCTCGTTACTGGTACTGTGCAAACATCCGGAAGGTCTCTTTTACTGGTGATAATAAAATCAAGGATATGCTCATGTTTGGATCTTGGGTGTGTCCAGGTAATTTTGTAAATTTCCTTCTATTAAAAAACGATACTGCAATTAACAAGTTGGAATTAAGTGCAAAGCTGGAGAAAGCAAAGACCATTACTATTCATCTTAACTAGACCATGACGCAACAATATTATTTGTCGACTTCTCCAAGGCCTTTAACTACATACACATAGGGAAGATGGAGCAAACACTACTCGCCTACGGCCTACCCAAAGAAACCGTCGCAGTTATAATGATGATATAAAAATACGAAAGTAAAAGTCCGCTCCCAGGACGGAGACACAGACCACTTCGACATTGTTGCAGGTGTGCTGCAAGGAGACACATTAGCCCCATACCTCTTAATTATCTGCCTAGACTACGTCCTTAGAACGTCTATTAATATAATGAAAGATAACGATTTCAAGATAGCAAAGGAAAGAAGGTACCCCGCACAAACAATTACAGACGTGGACTACGCCGATGACATAGGGCTTTTGGCAAATACACCCGCCCAAATTGAAACCCTGCCACATTGTCTGGAACGAGCAGTTGCTGGCATAGGCTTCCATGTCAACGCAGACAAGACGGAATACATGCGCTTTAATCAAAGAGATGACATCTCCACACTAAAAGGTGGGCCTTTGAAACTAGTGGACAATTTCACCTACTAAGGAAGCAGTGTCTCATCAACCGTGAGAGACATCAACACGCGACTAGCAAATGCATGGGCAGCTATCGATAGGCTATCGGTCATGTGGAAGTTAGAACTGCCTGATAAAATAGAACGCAGTTTTTTCCGAGCAGCGGTCATGTCGATATTGCTATATGGATGCACTACATGGACGCTAATTAAATGTATGGAGAAAAAGCTTGACGGCAATTACACAAGAATGCTGCGAGCAATATTGTACAAATCCTCCACAAAGCAGCAGCTGTACGGCCACCTACCACCCATCACGAAAACTATCCAAGTTAGATGAACCAGACATGCGGGAGACACTGCTGGAGAAGTAAGGATGAACTCATAAGTGGACCTCTTCACATGGACTAGCATAGGCAGGATGACCAGCAAGAACCTATATACAAGAGCTCTGTACCGATACAGGATATAGCCTTGAAGACCTCCCGGGAGCAATGGACAATATAGACGGGCGGCGACAGAGAGAGAGAGAGAGAGAGAGAGAGAGAGAGAGAGAGAGAGAGAGAGTCAAGGAGATCCGTGCTGGCAGCGAGACATAATGATGATGAGACCATGCTTCCCTAGTGCTCCCCAGTTCTCGTGATCTGCCCCAACACGGGCGTTGAAGTCACCAAGAAGGAGAATTTTATTAGGTTATTGCTGATCTAAGATTATGATAGAAAGCTATAATAGATTCTTCGCTGCTGTCAAAAGTGGGAGCATAAACAGAAAGGATAGTCGTGAGGCAGAAGGTGTATGATTCTGTTACAAGGGCCATGGGATTGTTCTAATTGGTTGGTTAATTTTGCTCGGATGTCAAAACCAACACTCACTCTCTTTGGTTTACCTTTCCAGAAGTAGGTGTATCCCGCACCCACTTCAATCGGCTGATTTGCCTCATCCAGACAAGTTTCTGAGAGCGCGACAATGTCAATGTTGTATCGAGCTAACTGCTTTGCTATTAAGCCTGTCTGTCATTCGAGGTTGTTCCACTCCACAAGTTCAGTGTCTTGACATTCCACGTTCCCACGCTTCGTTTGCGTTTACATTGACGCGTAGAGTCCTGTCCAGCTTTGTCTTGCGCACATCTTTTATCGTGGTAAATGCCTTCTATCCTGATCTTCAGGAGATTTCTGCATTCACGTCTCGGTACATATTCACTATCCATCCTAAGTAAACATACTCTTTCACCTCCTCAATTTCATTTCTTTCCACCACTAAACGGACCTGAGATGTTCGCTAAATAATAACTATCTTTATTCAATATCTGGATAAATCCGTACAGCAAGTTCCTGAGGAGTTAATACCATTAGAAATCATGTACATTTTCCATATACAAATCAAGTATCCGACTGTTGAAGTTCCTCAGAAATACGACAGAAATAATTCTAATCCATTAATTTCTCAGTATACAAGTTCATTCACTTGTGTTAACTTTGTTTTAAAGCCTTCAATAAGTTCTTGATTAAGTGATTTTCTGAGTTTAATGGCTAGTCAACCAGTCTAGGATGTCTAGAGTTTAAAGAAGCGGGTTCATTGTACGTTCATACTTACACTTTTTTGTGTAGTTGTTTCTTAAGGAGTTATTTTATGCACATTGTCTAATCAAATACGAATAATTGTTAAACAGATCTATTTGACTCAAAGATGAGACCCTGATAAGTACTACCACTCCAGATCAGAGTGAACCTGTGAGTAATGGCAATGAAGGAGTAACACACATTCCCTAAAACTCCAGAACTGGAGCCTCACCATCAGATGTGATTTAGAGTTGTACTTAGAACCCCCCTTTTGGGGTGGGAGTCAACTCTCTGCATATAATTAACTTTTTCCGGTCACTTGCCAAACCATATTCGAGACGAGATGACCGAAAGTAAGTTAAATCTATAGTCCAAACAAATGTGTTTACGCTGTTACAGAGAAATATCCACTAGAATGAATGTTTGTTTATAATTTTTGTCGCGCGCTTATGGCATTTTTCTGAGAACATGTCTGTGTGTTTGTTCTAATTACTGTGTAAATTTTGTGCTTTAAGAAATAATGTAAACTTTATAAATTCTTATTTATTGTGGTCTGAATTTCTGAGATGAAGCTTGATGATTTTGATCATTCAGGGTTTTCGGACTATTGTCTTCATCTTTATTGCAATATTCATAACGTTTCGGCCGACGTGTCCTCCAGCCTTATTCAGGTATTTCTTGACAAACTCGGGAGACTATTCGGAACTTCGAACTACGTCCTTTACTTAATCCGTGGAGGTTGTTTGCTCAAATTCTATAAACCATAACTGGGTACAAGTGTTAAGTATTCCTGTATTGTTACTCGCCTGCAGTTAGGATTGAACCTGTAACTTCCAGATGATTATCGCTTAGAGAACCAACGCCTATAACCGTTACCCTATGTGTCCTTACAAGCTTAGAGAACCAACGCCAATATCCATCAAGACACATAGCATAACGGTTATAGGCGTTGGTTCTCTAAACTTCTAATTGACAAACACAGTGCAGCAACCTTTAACAGATGTCCGTTATCAAATTTTTGGAGGCTGAGAAGCGCAAACCATGTGAAATTTGCAGATTATGTAATGTGTACGAAAAAGTTTTATTTAAAAAATGTTTACAAAGAGGCTAAAGATGGGGTTGCCACAACGAGCCAGAGTCGAAAAGACAGTCTATGGAGTAGAAACTCTCCGGCAAATAAAAAGTTCCGGGTGCATAAGTCAGTAAAGAGGGGACTTATCTCTATTGATTTCTTTGAAAAAAAAATCAAATGTGCTCAGCCTGCTTATGTGTAGTAGCAGTGTTAGAGAGAGAGGGAGAGAGAGAGGGAGAGAGAGAATCTGGCACCAGGACAGCGAAGGCATTCCGAGGTGGAGGATGACGACAAAATCTCAGCAGCAGGCAAGGAAGAACCTTGTAGGGTATTATAATGTTTGTCTATTTTCACTACCATGAAATGTTTGCCAAAAATAAGAACCTTTTACATTGCTGAAAAGGCCGTTCTTGCCCCGCTGAATATTCAATCTACCCCATAGTCTCGTTGAACAGAAAAAAGTCTTCTTCTTGAAGCACCTGCATTCGACTGAGTTATCGAATCTCTAGTTGTTTTGAGCTGCCTGTCAGAAGAATTCAAACGCTGATTTTTCCCGCCACCAAAAATTTCATTTGAGGATCTTTTTGTCTCTAACTCCTTCAAGTCAAACACTGCCTTTTCGGGCGGTAGAAGTAAGTCATTTACACCTTTAAAACGTCGTGTAATGGTTAAAGCACTGGTCCGCGGAACCATAGTAAGCGAGTTTGAACTCCAGTCACGCTATTACGTTCACTTTCGGACAAATACACTTGGGAAAGGTATGAACCCCCTTATCCTCCCAGCTATGGGTTAAATAGCATCACTGCTGTTCTTCTCGAAGAATGCTTTGGCATTAAATAATCCACGAAGGTTGATATACCATCAAATAAAAAAACCCAAACCCAACCCTTTAAAATGAACTTTAAAGCCTTCTCTGATAAATTTTCCCTCATTGATACCTAGTCAGGAAAGAGTTTCAGTCCTTACAAAGGGCTATTTTTGCAATCAGCTTCTCTCGGAATTAACTTTAAATATAGGGCACAAGTCACATGTGTAGTCTATTTCCTTTAAAATAAAAACTTCAACATTAAGACTCTATACTGACCTTAAATTTTTCTTTCGTTTTGAATTAAAAAATATTTTAATGAGTGAGGATTGATCGGAAAAATCTAATATCTTGTACAAATAGATTTCTTTGAGAACACAAACAACTTTCTTTGTGTTCTTAAATGCCACTCAATGTCCGCTCAACAGATAATTTAAAGAACTTATCTCTTTAGGTCAGTAAGATTCACCCTTTATATGTAAAGCTAAATTTCTTCTAATCCAAATATACCAAGATTGTTTTATTTCTTGTTGAACATAATACAATCCAAACAGATTTTATCAGATATATCTATTACCAAACTCTACAACATTGGAAATGTACAACTAAAGAGTTTCTATGATGTAGTTTGGTATAAATATAAATAATAGCTATCAATATCCGTTTTGATGGTGTTCTGTTCTACTCGAACTAATGAAATCCTAGTATCTTTGGTTTAGTAGGAAATTAACTTTTTATTAAAAAAATGGTTGGGGTGTGCTTATTTATGGGTGATGTTGAAAATATAATGGGAGTAGGTGCGCGGAGTGACGGCTATCGTTTTAGGAAATGGATGCGATGATCCGAGTTCAAATGCTGGACAAGGCTGTTTGCGTTTCACTTCGTGCCCGAAGGAGAGACATAACTATGGATAAATAGCAAGGCAGACAGACAGAGCTCTTTAGTCTTAGTACGGCAATCAATCTGAAGAAGGAAAACTCTGTATTCAATCCAGTTGAAATCGACTTTGTGTCGCATATTGTCTGTGGCACACACACACACACACACACACACACACATATATATATATATATATACACGCGTGTGTATTTGTATATATATATATGTATATACAAGGTCGTTCAAAAAGTTTTGAGCCCCACCCAGAAAGAAGAGCCATATTTGAACATTTTTGTTGTGATAAGACACTACCAATTCTTATAAAACTAGAAAACTTATTCAGATTTCTGTTCAAATTTCTGCGCAGATGAGGTCCATAAAAAGATGAGAAGAGTGCGACAAATCTAAAAATGAACATAACAGTGACCAGAGCAGTCGTAAAGTGTTTGCAAAAGAAAAGTATGACAACCAACGAAATCCATGTAGACATGGTATCAATACTTGCTGATGACTGCCCTTCCTATGTAGCTGTGAAGAAGTGAGCTGTGAGCTGCTGAACTCAAGCGGGGCTTGGATAGTAAAAAAAAAAACTTCAATTACTGATGGACAAGTTGATGCCATTCACCATATGATTTTGGATGATAGACGTCTTACTGTCCAGTAGATAGCTAAGTCCATTGGCATAAGTTCTGGTTTGGTCCAGATGAACAAGCTCTCTGCAATATGGGGCTCAAGAATGTTGACGCCAGAGCACAAGCTGAAAAGGGTTAATATTTCCAAGATACTTCTGACTCGCTTCCGAGCTTACCCTAAGAATTTTCATGGCAGGTAAGTAACTCAAGATGAAACCACTTCGAACCTGAATTAAAGATTTAAAGCAAACAGTAGAAACACTCTGGGTTTCCTTCCTCGGAGAAGTTCAAGCAAGCAACGTCTGTTAGCAAGGTTATAGCTATTGTTTTATTAATTTTATTTTGAAGGCGTAATCATGATAGACTACCAGAAACAAAGAAAAAATTTAAAGGAATAGTAATATGCATCAGAATTAAGACAAATGAAGGAAGCAATCAAGTCGAAATGCAGAGGGAAGCTGAGGACAGATGTGCTCTTGCTCCTGGATAACGTGCCTTTTCACCCTGCTGTTTGCAATAACTGAATCCGCCAACCGTGGCGTTGAATTGCTACTCAATTCCTCTTACTCACCAAGCTTAATTCCATCTGACTTCTTCCTGTTTCCAAACTCAACTTGTAACATATTGACCTCCGACCCGGCCGAGCTGTCAGATGATAAATGCACCTGTGTAAATAACAGGTGCATCCGGTCGAAGATATCGGCGGATAACCTTGACTGTCGACGGGTTGAATTGAGTGCGAATTGTGACGCCACAGGAAGCAGGTGGACGAAAATAATTATATAACCCGGGTGCGACAGGAAGTTAATCAGTTGGAGAGAAGATGCTGGAATGAGAACCATGTCCCAGCAGAGGCTGGGCCCCCAGGCCCCCGGTTGAGCAGCTCAGGAGAACGGGAAAGAAATGCTGTTATAGCCAGAAGAGTTGGAGGGGTCATTATGTTGCAGTTCTGTTCAGTCTTTAACTCATCTCTCACACATAATACCTTTCGTAACCCTTTCGAATAAAGTGAGAGGTATATTTTTCTAAAGAACTGTGTCCGCTCGTCCTTATTGTGTTGAATGTTTCTGCATGCATCTGCATATGAGTATGTTACAAACTCCCACCTGCGTAGCCACCATTTTGGAAATAATAGTGAAGTTATATGGGATGTGGAGGTTTTGGAGTACCAGGATGTCACCTTTTCTGTGCTGGAATGCAATGCATCATTTGGCCAAGTGCATTGATGACAATGGGGACTATATTGCAAAATAGTGAAAAACTGTCTTATTTCACCGACTTCTTCTTGTTGAGGCATTGAACTTTTTGAAGGATTCTTGTATGTGTGTGTGCGTGTGTGAGCATTATTCAAAGTAGGTTATAAGATCGCAGAACAGTTCCAAAATTGGCTATATAACTTACCGGGACATACAATGCAGGTTGACTTTGTTTATTCATAAGGGACCCCATTGTGGCCCCAGAACAACCTAGATAAAGCATTATCGTATACTTTGTTCCCCATTCATACGGCCTTGTGCTACATCTAAGCAAAAAGCTTAGTAAATTACTACTTTGCTCTCCAAACTCTTCTTTGTCACTGGACTTTTTAAATTACTTTATAGTGCAATTCAATCTAATGATCATTTAAAGACGTTTGGTGGGAAGAAATCATCCATTTATAAATTCCGTCTAAAATAAAATATCCTTCCATTCATAAATATTTTAAAAATATCTGATTAAGAAACATTACGAAGAGTGTTGCTAATTGAATGTGATAAGTTTACAAAACCATAAAAACCTAGTGTACGGCGAAAATAAACAAGAAACCCTCACTCCCTTCTTAAAAACACAAAACAACCCTTCCCAAAACCCTAATAAATAAAGCAAAAAAATGTGACAAAAAAAAATCAACAAAATTTCATTTAAACCACAGAACGACGACAGGGAAAATAATGTATGGTGATTTTAAAATCATAATTTTAATTCTTTTTTATAACTTGTATATTTATTTATCTTAGTTTACATATTAATTCTCTAAGAAGTAAAATATTATATACATTATAGAATAAGCTTGTCGAATTTCAAAGAAGCTTTTATTATATTTTGTAACAAAAATTGAACTAATTTTTTAGTCAGTTTTAAAGTCTTTGTATTCAAGCTAATGAATTCTTTTAAAAATATGATATGATATTCCATTTCCAACGACAATAACCGTTATGCTAAGTGCGCCTCCTTGTACTCATTTGTTTAGAATATGAATAAAATTGGATCATACAACTTGGGTTTTGTACTTTTTGGTTTTTATTTTTATAGCATCACCATTAAGATTCATTAGATTGTGTAGGTGGGTCCTCTTAATTATACACACCTTTATACATGTTTCAATTTTTTTTACACTCCTTGAACTGAAGACATTTTGTATAGCTCTATGAGCTTATTTAAGACAATCATCAATTTTCGTAATGTTATTAAATGTGTCATTACTATAATATAAATGAATTCAGGTATAGTTTATTTCGGATACCGCAAAGGACGAACTCATAAGTGATGTACTCATGTGGACCCCTTCATATGGACGAGCAAAGACAGGACGACCAGCTAGAACCCACATACAGCAACTCTGTGCCGATACGACATGTAGTCCTAAAGACCTGCCGGAAGCAATGGACGATAGAGAAGGGTGGCGAGAAAGTGTCAAGAATATCCGTGCTGATGGCGCGACATTATTATTATTATTATTTCGGATGCGAGTTTTATTTTCATCTTTTGAAATTAGCTTCGGGCGCTAAGTTTGTCGTGAGGGAAAAATAAAATGATTAATAAAAAAAGAAAAAGAATTAAATAAGATATCTAGTCTCTAAACATCCTGTGCGAGAGATTAAGGTTAACTCCAAAGAAATACGATAAAAAGACTATTTCAGAGGAATCTTGGAAATGAACAGGCATGTTTAAAATCGTTCGTAAATACTTCCTATGTAGTCCAAACTGTGAGTGATATTGAATTGATTAATTCCAAATTAAAAAAAATAGTTTAGAATTCAAAACTCTTCCACAACAATTCCTTTCTGAACTGATATTTGAAATACATTATTTGTTATTATTTGTTGATTAACGTTGTTCGTCTTTTACTTTCTTTTTCTATTCTTTCGTATAATATTGAATATATATGGTAACTACAATTTACTAGGAATCTCTCGCATATTAAAAAAATGTCGGACAACTAAATGGAGTTAAACCAAGCATCCTCGGATAACGGCTAGTCGATTCAAACTGTGTCCATTAAGCCACCTGTATTTATAGAATCAAGCGTGACAGCATGGTTCTGTATTAAGTAAGTACATTTTAAAATCGTGAAAATACGTGTATCTGCACACAAAAACAAATTATTGCGTGCTGACATCATTACCAGCGGAAATAGTCTGTAGGAGACAATCTACATTATCAAAATCAGATTACAGAATACTGAAATCATTAACTAGAAAGAAAAGTCTAAATCTGAGATGTTTGACTAATCAATGTCATCCTCAAAACTTACGGATTGACCGTCTATGTATTTAAATGAGTTTGTGGCATAATCATTATGGATCAGAGTCGGTAGTGATATCATAAAACATGAATTCATCCACGCTATGCCAATCAACATTATACCAGCTCAAGCAGTACAGACTTAGAAACAAATAACACTAAGAAAAATGTAGACCTTAAAATTGAACCTGTCTCGCGCCCATCTTAATCAGCACGTGGTAAAAAGGCGGTAAACTGGCAAGGTGGGCAATGATAGTCTCTTCTTAACCGCCACTTCTGGAGATATCTACATGATTAGGGGCTCAAGGCATTTAATTTGTTATGGATAAAGAAGTAGAAGTTTCAATTATTCCAAAAGAGTACCTGAATAACGTAGTCCCTTATGCTACGAATATTTCTTTAGTTTCAGTGAATAACGTAAAAATAGAATGCTAAGGACAAATCGTATATACTTTAGAGAGTAAGAACTTACGAAGAAAATTTACCTGAACATTTACAATGGCTAACACTAGAAGACCACTTCATGGATATGACTTAATCATTTCGGACTGATGGTGAGGAGTAAAAACAACAATCTAATTAATTCAACTACCAGTAGACAATTCAACGCCGAAACATTAAACCATACTCTAAACGTTTCGGTCCATTAGGATAAGAACACAGAAGGGATATAAAAAAAGGGATTGAAATATACCAAAACCGGATATCTCCACAAAGATCCGAATGAAAAAAGCCTAAAGTTTTCCACCGGATTGACACAAAGAGCAATACTCCCACATTTACAAAAAAAAAAAAAAAAAAAAAAAAGATAATTATCAAAGAAGTTTGCTATAGGCAACGGACATTTAAAAAGCGCAAACAGGCAGGTATAATCTTCCCCTCCTAGTCAGAATGGTGTTCAGCATTACATATGGTACCGAAGTCGGATGGTACAAATAGGCCAGTAGATGACTATAGGCAATTGAACAATATTACAAAACCTGACCGTTAACCGGTTCCAAATATCAATTCCTTTGTAGCGAGACTTCAAAGGAAAAGAATTTTCTCTAAAACAGATTTATTACATATCACAGAATAACAGTATACACAGAAAATATATGTAAAAAAAGCTATCCATTACAACTTTTTCCAAAACCAGACGTATTCATACTTCTTATCTTATAGATATTTGCTGACGATGATTGATAGAAGTAAAAGACAAATAAAAGATTGAACAGTTCTATCTGACCCATAGATGGGGATCTTAATGGGTACTACCGCTCCGGGTCAAAATGGGCCTGACAGTAATAGTAATAAATGGGTGCTCTATATTCTCTAAATGTAAAAACTAGAGCCTCTTTGAATCAGAATTGTTTTCAGAATTATCAAAGATAATAGGTTTCCATTGACTGAGAAATACTTCTTACCATCCACAGATAAATGGATTGATTGAGTGTGAACATAGAACTTGAAAAATGGTAATAATTGCAAAAAAAAAAAAAAAAAAGTCATGCCAGTGTGTACCCATTGCACTCATATGCATCAGGATAATATCCAATGAATTATTCACCTTATATTGCAATTACAGAGTGTAATGCTCAAAATCCTTGGTTATTTAACGATGACAATGTCAAAACAGACTTACAAAAATAAACTAACTAGATAAAGAAATGCAAAAATTGGCACGGACAACCTATCCAATGGACATCTGCATTCCTTACCAAAATCTTACATCCCTAAGAACTTAGATTATCGTAAACTTATCTGGCTAAGGACCCACACAGAGTACGATAATCCATGGAATCTCCGTAAATAGGCCCATATCAAGTAGTTCATCGTAACTATATATACTTTACAGTAATCTCAGAGAATATGAAAATAGATAAACAATCAATACCAAAACCAACAGACATTCTACCAGATCCTAAAAATTCAACCAAAGTCTGGGAGATCTATTGTATGGAAAAATGACAACTCATACCATTATTATTGATTAAATTGGACTGTTCAATTTAGAGGAAAGTGATGTAGGAAGTGAAAAATGAGAATTTATAAAAAGATAAAATAGAATAAAATATTTAATCTCCTTGCATGTTGTGCGAGAGACTACGGTTTGCACCAAAGAAATTGGATAAAAAAAGACAGTTACAGATGAATCTTGGAAATAAACGGACATGTTTAAAATAGATCGTAAATACTTTCTATGTCGTACGAACTGAGTCTCTGTCTTTCTCTCTCTCTCTCTATATATATATATACATACACACACACACAAATAAATAATCGTCTTCGTTCTCAACATTGACTGATTAATTCCAGAACAAAAAAAAAAATTACTTAAAATTTAAGTCTTATAGAAGCCCTTTTAAAACTGATTTAATGTTTTGAAATACATATTTTAAATTTTGGCTGAATATCGTTTTTCATCTTCATATTTCTTTTTCTATTCCTCAGTGAAAAATCTAATAATCACAGAAACCGCAATTGCAATTAATTTCTCATCGTCCTGTCGCCATAAGTTCATGGATACCCAAATTTACTCTTGTTTTTATTTGTTGTCGAGGATTTTTTATCTCGACATTGGAAAACAAAGAGGGAGAAAAACAAACAAAAAAAAAACAAAACAAAAAATCCCAACAACTGATGAGCAGGTATAGGCCGGGAAAAAGGCAGTAGAACCTACCTTGAGAATTCGCTGCGATTTCTCGCGGGGTAGGGGTCTATTACCTTTCTCCGGACTGACCAACTCACTATATTTTTCTTTGTTCTCCGGAGTCAAGGAAAAAAATTCCTCGACATTTATCGGGGGAAAAAATGCCTTTTCTCGGCTGGTTTTGGCCTGTTAACGTATAAGTGTGAGGTACCCATCGCCTTCTTAAATCAGTGATCACGAGACACTTGTGACACGAAACTGCTGACTATAAATGTTAGGACGGATTTATAATTGCATTTTGTTAGTACAAGGAAACGAACATCTTAAAGTAAGTACACCGCTCTTTCGCACCCGAACAAATATTAGCTATACAGCTAGCCAGCTGTCAATTTTTTTCTACATTATAAAAAAAGTTAAAGAAAATAAAAAAATTAAAACTATCGCAGAAAGAAAAATCATTGGATGAACACTTAAGAATTTCAATATGGTAAAAGAAGTGCATATGATCGATCATATGATCTGATTGACAAGTTACGTTCGATTCGCAGATTTTTTTAAAGTAAATTTTACGCCATTAAAATTAATTACTGCCAGTGTGTACATTTTGCGTTTATTTTCTAACAAATTAAACTTTTTTTTAAAAGTTATGATTTTTATAAAGTCAAAGCTTAACTAAAAAACACAAACGTCAAACTACATTTGAATGATATTTAACACACTGCTAAGGAAGACGGACAGAGATTATGTAATAAAAATATTTGTATTAGAATTAGAATACAAGGCCGTATGAAGTTCTATTAGTTCTAGGCGGGAGAGTTAAGTTACTCTCGTGTAAAGGGTCTGAAAGAGCCATGTGTATTGTAGCGTGGATAGTTTAGTTAGAAAATCTTTTTTTCAGACCCGTTCACTCATATTTGATAGATGCTCGCTGTCAGAGGTCAACAGAAAGATTGGACAATCGATCAAGTGACTAGGGACACAAACCACCAAAAGGTCCTAGTAGCAAATCTCTTTTTTTGTAAATGGTTTCAAATAAATCAATGCGTTGAATCTCCGCTATTTCTATTAATATAGCCCGCGAAATATACTTTGCATGTATTTACATAAACTGTATGCCACGAGCAGAATGTGACACAAGGTCAATTTTCATGCAGTGTTCTGTACTCCGAAACACTCGAAATAAACACCCCCAATACATTTCGTGGGGTGATGATTAAAGTACTGGTTTCGAAGTAAGTGAGTTCGAACTCCAGCTACGCTGTTACGTTCACTTTTGGACTAATACTCTTGGGAAAAATTGAAACCCCTTTACACCCCCCCCCTGAGCAATGGTTTAAATAGTATCATTGTTGTTCTTTAACAAGGATGGCTTTAACATAAAATAACACACTAAGGTTGATATGCCATTAAAATAAAGAAATCAAACCAATATATTTTTGAGATCAGGAACTTGAGAAAATAGAAATGTCCGATTAAGATTATATATAGCTATATGAAATGGAAGGGTCAAATAGATGAAGAGACCAACAACATTTTTTGCTCACCAAAATTTCCCAGAAACTCTAAGATTCGAAACAAGTCCCATATCTACATATATCGTGAGAGAGGAAGAAAGGATTGAAAGTTTATTTACTAGAAGAAATTTCCGATGATATGAGAACGGGTTGCGTGGGAAATTACAAATAAAAATAAAAATGACAATTAGTACCGAGCACCTCACGAGTTCATACGACAGAAGAAACAAATAAACGGGTGGAAATATTGACAAGAAAAGTGTGGAAAAAGCTCCGGAAACCACCGACACATCTTCGGAGAACTTGATTCTTTATAATTCAATAGGAGAGAGGGAGAGGTAATTAAAACGAAAAAGCTGGGGGAGGGTATAATAAAAAATAAGATAAAACGAGGCCAATGCGCTTCCATTTGTTAAGTAAATAAATCCTAAGTAGTTTTTTTAGAAATTAATTTTCAGATTAAGGTACAAAAATTACCGGAAACAAATCTAAACTAAATTAAAAATTTAAAGTAGAACCAAAAATATCTTTAATAATTTGTACTGTAAAGTACAACATTTCAGATTTTACAAATTTTGTTAAAAACATGACAAAACAAAACAACAACAAACACTTCATTCTTGTTTATGTTAGCAATTAATTTTCATTTTCAAAATCGGACTGTTTAGCTTAGGCCATTACTTGTGAGAATAGGATTCTCACCGATCACTCCCATACTGTTTGTCTTGTGTCACAACTAATCTTAATTTATTAAATAACAACGAGAGTTTAGGGCGAGAATCTCAGACTTCCTCTACTCTTGGGGCCAAATGTGATTTCTGCCGTGACGCAATTACAGAAGAAAGTTAAAGAGACACACACGGCTTTCGCCTTCATTTTTCTGATGTGGATCGAGTGAATAGCAGTACAAGTAATTCTTTTTTCACGTGGCACTGGCTTTTCTTTTTCTTTTTTACTACTCACATTCACAACGACGAAGTAGTGGTTTTCCCCCCCGTCTTCCTCCTCCATTTACCTCCGTCTCTTAAAGATGAAAATTGGCGGATACAGTCTTATTTAAAATTTCAGCTGCTATTAATATCTTTATGATTAATTTTTTTTTAATTGAATAATTTTAATAGGCTGATTCTGAGATTAAACTGCTTGAGAAAAAAAAATCCATTTTCATTGTTTTGAGTCAAAAAACGAAGAAAGTCATATGACAAGTCACATTTCCAGAAGAATAACGTTTTGGTTATTTACTAAACATTGCTTGGTTGAGGTACAAGCCTTTCCTCGTAAGAGGTACAAGGCCGGGTACATGAGCACCCAGTTAGACTCGAACTCATTAATAAGGGTTTGCAAAATCTAGCTTGCTAACTATTACACAACGTGATATGACCAATAACGTTTTCGTTTCAGTCAACAAAAAATCCTGGAAAGGTCTATCTTGCGATAAAAAAAAATAAATGTTTGATGTCATTAAACAGTTAAAAAAATGTCCCCCCTCAAAAAAAAAACTATATTACAATTTTTAACAATTTTAAATAAGACCGAAAAAGAACAGTTTTAAAATAATAATTCAGGTAGAATACTAATGTTTGTTTAAGTCAATGTTTAATAACAAAAACACGTTGTTTACGAAAAGCGATTAATGACAGATAAGATGCAAGTGTATATATATATATATATATATATATATATATATACTGATAGCGAAAAAGCTATCAAATCTTACGAGGAAAGGCTTTGTGTATATTTATTTTGAAGTATTCAAGGGAGATGTCCTACCTAAACCTTTAACTGAAGGTGAGACATTAACAATGAACAAAACTGAAGATTGATTAAATTTAAAAACAATCACCGCCTTTGAACAAATCGAGAAGATTGAGAATCAAATCTGAAATAAAATTGTTCATTATTTACCGACGGACTTTCTGCATATCTGACAAATTGCACTAACTGACCGTCATTGTCGAAATAAACAGACGTTTTTACATGTCTGTTTTAATATCGATCAGTCTCCTGTTCATTGACTCGAACTAGCTGTTCAAAGTTTTACAGAAAAAGAGAAGAAACTATGAATGACACGCACTACGCCCCCCCCCACTCTCATCGTTCTGCTCTTTTCACCTTAACGATAACAAAGACAGTTATATAAAAATTGGGATGCCGAATATTTAGGGAATCTTGACTTATTCATCAATCAGCGACACTGACATCAACATTAGAACTGCTGTAAAGGTTTACCAAGGTTTGAAAAATGATTACGTTGAATTAAGTAATGACTATAAATTTGCAAGAAACGCCATATCGCGAAAATAAAATCTACTAAACGCTCTAAAAATTACGGTTATGGAGGAATCAGACAATTTGATTCGTTGCCTATAGAATACAAAAAATACCAAAAAAAAAAAAAAACAAAAAAACAAACATCCTCCCAAACCCAATAAAACAAAGCAGAACTCGCTGACATCAACACAAGAAACACACACACACACAGATATATATATATATATATATATATATATATATATATATATATATATATATATATATATATATATATATTACTATGATCTTTCTAAACCACCAAGACAACTACTGTTAAAGTTGAAATTAAAGATGTAAGTTAGAATTAAAGATATAGGAAAATAAATCAAAGAAAGAAGAAAAGAAAAAAAAACCAAACTTTTTTTAAAGGAAATAGACATTTTTTTCGAGAAAATTAAGAGAAATAATGCTTTTTTTTCTTTTAAGACTCACTAACTCTTTTATTCATTGGGTGTTGAAGAATTTCTTTTCATTTTCTTTTTGCGAAATTGCATAACGATTGTATCGCCCGCAGCGCAAGGCCGGATGAATGGGGCACTCAAAGAGACTCGAACTCACTCGTGTAGGATTACTAATCTAGCTTGCTTACCCTTATACCACCCGAAGTGCCATATCGCCCATATTTACATAGGATGCAATCAGGCGAGCACAAGTATTTATTAATTTTTTATCTTTATTTTTTTGAGATCTCAAAAAATATTATGTAAGACATTCCTACGTTACGCTTAAGTTTTTTTCTTTTGTTTTCTTTTACAAAAGTGCACCAATTTTTAATTTTCATTTTTACAACCAAGTCAAAGGTACTTTCTTAAAACCGATGCAACGATTTTCAAATTGTAATTGACGCACTTGTGAAAAAATGTTATCCTCATAATTCTGTTTACATGAGTAAAAATGATTTAAAACAATTTGATCTTGTATTTTTTGATTTGTTTATTTAGAGCTCTTGATGTAGTTTAATTTTGGAAAAAGAAAGAAAAAAGGGAGGTTGATGAAACGGGCTGTTTGTTTTCGGAAAATGAATAGATAAGAATTTTTATCTGAAAATTAAGACATTGTCAATGATTTAATAATTTTGTCGGAAAAGTTATTCAAATAACACAGACTTATAACAATAAAATAACAGGAGGTAACGATAATTTTGAAAATATACATATCAAAAAAAGATTTAAAAATTCCGAATTTAAAAGTTCGATTTCAAATGGTTTACATTTCAAATCAAATATTTATAAAACAAATGCAATTAAGACAATAAAGAATGTATACAAAAACAAAACAAGAAAATGTCATTGTCACAGATATTGGAAAAATATTGATGACATAAAAAGTTAACATCTTAGAATAATTGTGCCGAATAATAAGGCTTATTTTCTTGAGATTGTTATGAAAAAATTTATTTCTGTCAACAGCAGTGAAAGATTATTAGTTTTTGAAAACTCACCTTTATCTGGACTGACTTTGTAGGAAGAAGTTGAATGTTCATCTTTCAGTGAATCCATGTTTTTCCTTTTAACTTTTTAGAAAAAATATTTTTTTCTCGGGAAAACCGAAAGACGTACAAAATAGAATTTTAGATAAAAATGAAATGTCTTTTCGCAAATTGGGTTTTAAATATTCCTTGTAAAAAAAGGGGGCGATCTATCGTTCAAGTGGGCGTGGTAAAAAGTATGATGCAACACGAATGACACACTCGATGATGGATTGAAAGTTTGTTAAAATAAATAAAAATTGAAATTATGTCTTTGGAGGGAAATTTGAACAATTGAAAAAAAAAAAAAAAACAACAACAAAAACCAAAAAGAAAAAAATAAAATAAAATAAAGAAAAGTAAGATCTTTAAAAAGGGGATAAGAGAGGAGAATGGAAGAAAGTGAGAAAAGAGGATGGGAGATAGAACGGGGATTTGATTAATAGTTGCCTAATAAAATCTGCAAGTTATATTAAAAAAAGAAAGAAAAAAAAATTAAATATATAAATGAAAGGAATGAAAAGAAAGAAAGAAGAAACGATTACTATAAGAGATTATTCAGACCCATTAAATATTTCGCGCCCTCGTCAGCATTAATGAATGAGACAGACGACAGAAAGCCGAAAACGAAAATGTCTCACTCAACGTAAATTGTCCACTTTTTTGTTGGATGGGTGGGGGAAAACACTCAGACACATACACACATCGGAGACTTGGAAGTATCAGAGATGAAGAAGAACTGTTTTATATACATATATATATACACACATATATATATATATATATATATATATATATATCAATATACATATATTTATATATATTTATTTATTTTCTGTTTTGATATCGAAAGCAAAATAACCATGTACACGTGACAGTTGACTAGATCAAATCCGCCCGTAAGATCCAATTTAATGACATGTGTGTCTCTCAATGTAAGTGAAACTTACTGTGAAGAATATCTCGTAAATGATGGCGAAGAAACAAACAAACAAAAACACTCCATAGGTACACGCACGGTTTGTAGTTAGTAGTACGCTAGAAGCGCTCTTATGCGTTACATCTGTAATAGTAGTAGTAACCATATACAGCTTTCTGCTTTCTGGTGATGACTATAAATAAATATGAGAGGAGCCTTAAGATGATGAGAGAAAGGTGTTAGTTACACGATAAATTCATTGTAGAGTAATGCAATTATACGGACATCAGTTTGTAAGTAAAAAAAAAAAGTAATGTTGGAATCATAAATAGTTCGACTTTTTAAAAAGGATCCGATAAATTAGTTTGTCCTAAATGAGATGTCAATACGTTTTTGTTATGATTTTGAAGAATACAATTCACCTCACTGAATCGGAGGAGGCGGGTTAGAAGAGAAAAGGTGAGGCGCTGATTGACAGTTAGAAGCAGTTGAGGGACACATGTAATAATAAATGTACGTACGTGTTAAAAATGAGATAAAACGGCATTTTTTTTAGTACTTGTTGATTCTTCACGCTGCTTGGATATAATTAGCTTTCACATGAGATCAAGTGACAGCAAGTCACTCTATCATCCAGTACTCAGTAGTTTTACTAATTTTGGTAAAAGCTGTCATCTGGATGTCTTATGTTTTACGTAAATTTTGCCTTGGGCTAATTATCACGTATATAATTGTAACCTTACCGACCTGTCGAGGATTGGGTTGAATACATTGACTGTAGACCCCCTCCCTCTCCAAGGAGTGAGACCCTCGAAAAAGGAGTGTTCAGGGCATGACATTAAACTACATTTGATGGAGTGGCTCTTGGAGATCTGGAGAGCGTGGAATACTATTACTCCCAGGTCCACTCTGACCCTGAGTGGTAGTATCTGTTATGGGTCAAGTAGTCAGTGAAAAATTTATTTGTATTCGATAGGAATACTTGATGCTATGTAACTGTACGTTATTTGTGTTAAGAATAGTTACTTGAAGCTACAATTGTTTACTAAGGATTATTATTAATTACTTGAAAGCAAATAACTGTGTGCAAACAAATGACAGTTATCAAATAAAAATAATTACTTGAAAGCATATAATTATTAGTATTAGACAGGAATACTTGAAACCATACAACTATGTGCAAATTATTTGCATTTGAAATACTTGTTATGATATAACTGTGTGCAACAACTTAAGAAACAACAACATAAAAACTGTAAATGTACAATGAATATAATTCCCTAACTTCTTGGCAAAAAATAACCCTACACGGGTTGACATGCCGTTAAAATCAATCAATCAATCAATCAAACTTGGTTTGATGACTGCATAGGTGAGAAACTGACAGTCACAAAGAGCTGTTGACTCTGTTTACACTATCTTAACTTAGTATGCTCAATCACTGATATTGAGTACTCTCTATTTTTAAATATAGCAAACCACACACACACACACACACACACACACACACACACACACACACACACACACATATATATATATAATGTATTTACCCAACCCTTTCATCATAAGCAGAATGTGACACAAGATTAATAAACAGTAAATTTTATCTTCTTTTTTAGACTGATTGCTTAACTGAGGTTAAAGAACCTAGTCTACTCTACAATTTTTACCATAGATGATGGGGAGGACAGATGAAGTCATGTCTTTTTCAAAGATATTAGTGCAAAGTAAGATACAAACAGCCTTGACTGACATTTGAACTTGGGTCATCAATTCCATTTCCTACATCAATAACCATTACACTCTCTTTCAATTTAATCACAATCTAAAGTCCCAGTGACACACAATGTCAGTGTTTTCACAGTTGACAATGATTAGAATCAGTTTCTTAACCTGAGCTATCCATTTGGATTTCAAAGTTCTAACAAATTCTGACCAATGAACAATCCACAAGGGACGCTCCAAAAGTAATGCCTCCTATTTATTTCCATAAAAAGCACAACAGATTTGACATTTGATAGAACAATTCTTCAGTTATAAAACATTTGAGATAGGTAAAATATCAAATGCCAGTTTTATGAGGAATATCTGAGACATTTAATGTTGTTTCAGAAGCGGCATGAAAATAGACATGACTGAGAAAAGTGATTTAATAAGAATTGGTTGGTTATTTGGGCTTAAAGGCATGTCAATTTTTGTTGGGTTATTTCATGCTCAAGTCTGTTTGAGAATTATGATCTTCAATTATACATCGTACAAAAATACATCTTCACAATTATTTCAAACAGGTAAACACTTTATGTTTGGTTGCCATATCAATGTTTTAAAAGCCAATGTTTTAATAAAGTTCACAATCATTCTAAACAGGTTAACACTTCATACTAAGTTGCAATATCAATGTTTTAAAAGCCAATGTTCTAATGTAGCTTAAATAACATTTTAAACATTATCTCCTACAGATCCATTTGATTCATAGATAGCACCTTATTTGAATTGGCCTGGGAGTAATGTCAACAAAGGGGTGATTCCATACTCCCCAGAACTTCAGAAGTTTAGCCTCAGCACTGGATGCAGTTAATTATCGTATCCAGGTCATACTGAGAATTGTGCAAATTTTGGGGATCTGCCCATAAAAACCAATGGTATTTGCACAAGCCTTAATCTATCTTAAATTAAAACCGACATAATATTTTGGTAACTTTTAAATCTGGATGAAAATGTTCTATGGTAATAAAACAAATCCCAGTCAACTGAATGATATGAATGATGATAGTGAAATAGTATTTTTTATCATAAAAATTCTTGATATGGCAGAGATACCTAAGAAATGTTAATTAGTATCATTTACTCTTTCTTATCATTCTAATGAAGAACTGCTGTTACAACAGAAACCCATTAGGTTGATGAGTCATCAAATACATAGATATACTGTACCTGACATTCCCTGGGTGTCAAATACATTGAGCTTGATTAATAACTTTATTTAGTTATGATTCTTACAGTGAACATAGCCAATATAGTGATTTTTGTAACATTGGACAAGGTAAATAAAAGTAAAGTTGGCGACCTTAGTTGAGGGCGACCAAAAGGTTCCCTTTTCAATAGCTACTACACTGAGGTGCAGGGAAGGATGCTATTCCTTTCCTTGGTAGCAAGGTAAATAATAGGTCCTTATTTGATAAATACCCCAGCAATGTGGTTTTGTTTATATGCATATTACTGATATGAAATCTAACAATATTTAATAAGTAGACCATAGTGACACCAGATTAACTCATTGGTCAAATTTTATGATGGCATATGCTTCCTCATAAAATGTTACCCATACAAATACTTCTGGAGATTTTAACTGCTACCAAATTGATATTGAGGATAAACAAAATTTTTTTTATTGTCCAAAAAACTACCACAAAAGTATTTCATATAGTATTCATTTTCATTACACATATGAAATCACATGATTACAATATTTGAAATTAATAGAAATGCTAGTGTTTTTAAACCAGGGCTTTCAAATTTAAAAGTAGGTCATTTCTGCATCACTATTTAAAAGAATGTATAGTCCAAGAGACTGACTCAAAAGTATTTCATGTCATTTTGAGTTTCATTAAATGTTGAAACATCACACTTTCAATATATTTTACATTAATCAAAACATTGTTTGTTATTTTAACTTGTGGTTTGCAATTAAATAAGTCCATTCTTCATCACCAAGTTCAGAATTCATGATTACCGCAAATTCATTTAATTGGATATTGAGATTCATCCAAATCACAATGTTTCAATTTAATAGAAATAAGTAAAGTTGGTGACCATAGTTGAGGGCGACCAGAAGGCTCCCTTTTCAATAGCTACTACACTAAGGTGTGGGGGAGGATGCTACTCCTTTCCCTGGATTGCTCCACTTTACCCTTGATACGTACCTTATATTGCTGAGTGTTAAGCAAGGAGGTATTAAGTACAAATTTTTAAAGTCTTTGGTATGGTTTGACCTGGAATTGAACCCAGGTCTCCCACTTTGCTTAACACTCAACATTATAAGATATGGATCAAGGGTAAGGTGGGGCAATCCAGGGAAAAGAGTAGCGCTCTCCCTTACACCTCGTTATAGTAGCTATTGAAAAAGGAGCCTTTGGGTCACCCTCAATTATGGTTGCTAACTTTACTTACTTAATAGAAATACTATAAGTTTAATCTAATGGAAATACTTTAGTTTTAACAGGATTTTACAATTAAATAATAAGTACATTCTGCAACATCAATTTCATTATTCAAAATTGCCAAAAATATATTGCCTGTCATCTTGAGTCTTATTATGATATTGAAATTTCAAAATCACAATATTTCAATTTAATGGAAACACTGTTTTTTTTTAAAGAAATTTTGACATTAAATAATTTGTCCTTTCAGCATTAAAAAATTGCAACAATGTATAGATTTAGAAACTGCCAATAAGAGTATTTCATGTCAATTTGAGCTTTATAACTGTCAAAATGTTACAATCACAATATCTGATAAGACTGTCATTTTGATAGGGGTTTATAATTAAATAAGTCTTTTCTGCATTGCCAAGTTCAAAATTCTAAATTGCCACTAATTTATTTAATTTCATATTGAGTTTAATAAAAATGCTAAAATTTCATAATGACAATATTTCAATTTAATCTGTTATTTTAACAGAGATTATATAAATTGTTAGTCCTTTCTGCAATGACAATCTCAAAATTCAAAATGCCACAAGTGTATTTCCCGTCATCTTGAGTTTCATCAAAATCTTGAAATTTGACAATCATAATATTTAAATTCAATTGAAAGATTTTTATTCAAACAATTAGATAATAAATGATTTTTGCTTTGTCTATTTCACAATTCAAGATTACCAAAAAGTAGTTCCTGTTATTTTGAATTTTAACCAATTGTTGAAATTTCACAATCAAAACATTTCACTTTTATGAAAACAATTATTTTAAAAGGAATTTTACAATTAGATGATAAGTGCTTTCTCCAATGCCAAACTCAAATGTCAAGATTACCATAAATGTATTTCCTCCTATCTTGAGATTCCTAAAAATGTCAAAATTGCTCAATCACAATATTTTACATTAATGAAAATGCTGTAATTTTAAAAGTTTTTTACAATCAATTGTAATTCCTTTTTGCAATAGCAATTTATAAATTAATTATTGCCACAAATGTATTTCATATCATTTTTAGTTTCATGAAAATTTTGAAAATTCACAGTCCCAATATTTCAATTTTGTAGAAGCTCTGTTATTTTACAAGAGAGATTTCAATAATATAATTAGTCTTTTTCTGCATTGCAATATTGGGTCCAAGAAACTGATAAAAATTTTATTCCATGTCAATTTGAGTTTTATGATAATGTTGAAATTTCGCAATTATAATATATAATTGTAAATATGTTATTTTAACAGGGTTTTACAATTAAATAAGTCCTTTCTATATTGCCTTGTTCAAAATTCAAGATTGCCAAAAAATTTGTTTAATTTCATATTGAGTTTCATTAGAATGATGAAATTTCATGATGACAATATTTCAATTTAATGGAAATACTGTTATTTTAACAGAGATTTTACATTTGAATAATAAATCCTTTGAATATTACTGATTTCAAAGTTCAAGATTACCACAAATGTATTTCCTGTCATCTTGAGTTTCATCAAAATTTTGAAATTTAATGATTACAACATCAAATTCAATTAAAAGACTGTTATTTTAACAGAGATTTTACAATAAATCCTTTGAACATGACCAATTTCAAAATTTAAAGCCAAACAAAATATTTAATCTTGGATTTCTGGAATGAAATGAAAATGTAGTTTTGCATGGTTTTAATATAAAATATGATGAATATATTTACTTGTCCCAGATGAACTAGATGGTGAATATTAATATAATCATTAGTTTCCTCGTGAAAATTTACCTCAAGTAGTATTGACAGAGGTGTTCTATCTGCTACCATATTAATTTCTATGACAAAAAAACAAACAAACTTCCTCTTTTATTGGGATAGATTGATAGATATGAAGAAAGAGAGATAGATAAATATATATAT
The DNA here is from genome assembly GCA_963585895.1 of Sepioteuthis lessoniana. Taxonomy (NCBI): domain Eukaryota; kingdom Metazoa; phylum Mollusca; class Cephalopoda; order Myopsida; family Loliginidae; genus Sepioteuthis; species Sepioteuthis lessoniana. The sequence continues at coordinate 41,536,970 of OY757911.1, forward strand.
ATATGAACAGACTGAGATAGGTATGAACAGAGGGAGATAGATGGATTGACAAAATAAGTTTTCAGAAATTTATCAGATTTTTTTCTTTGTTTAAAATTCTTTTTTACTATGAATTTGTATTATGCTCACATTTCTGTATTGATAGAATTATTGATAAAACTTACATCAAAATTATTTCATGAAAAGATTTTCTCTTTGACCCTTTTTTCCTGTGATAACTCTGTCAGTCTAATCCAGATGACAAGACTAAATTGAGACATAAGAAATTTAAATTTAACCATGCCAACAAATGGTATATGCACAACCCAGAACCTGTCCTAGAAAATGATACACACAAACTCCTGTGGGACTTTGATATACAAACGGATCACCTAATCTCGGCCCGAAGACCAGATCTTATAATAATCAACAAAAAAAAAAAAGAGAATCTGCAAAATTGTCGACTTTGCTATCCCAGTTGACCACAGAATAAAACTAAAAGAATGTGAAAAGAGAGATAAGTACCTCGACCTTGCTAGAGAATTGAAAAAACTATGGAACATGAAAGTGACAATTGTAATTGGTGCCTTTGGCATGGTAACTAAAGGATTATTAAAGGGCCTGGGAGATTTGGAAGTTGGCGACCGAATGGAGACCATCCAAACAACAGCATTATTGAAAACTGCCAGAATACTGAGAAGAGTCCTGGAGACTTGAGGAAACTTGCTGTTACTCAAACCCCAGTAAAAAACTATCAGCGAAAACTGATGTGAAAAACTCTTAAGTAGTAAATAATAATAATAATAATAATAATAATAATAATAAAATTTATTACGAAGTAGATGTCACTGTTATAGTAAACTGAAAAAAATTGTAAATCTGGAAAAATAGGGTCTGAAAAAATGTTTATATAACCTTCCCATCCAAAAAAAAAAAAAAAGAAAACAAAAAGAAAACAAAAACAAATGAACGAAATAAAACAACCCACCCCTGAAACTGTTGAATTTGTTGGTGACAAATGTACCAAGCATTACTTATTGGTTTGAAACAGATCCGAGGAATATTGCCAATAAGTTTAGAATGAGAAGCAATTTGAGGAAAAAATCACAACCATACGGGAATACCTATCTATCAATTATCCCTGTTGTCTAGGGCTATAGAATACGCCGACTTCATCACTGTAGAGGAGTGGGATCTCCATCCCACCAACAAGTGTCCTGGATATGACACTAAACCATCCGATGAAGAGGCAACAGTCCAGGAGCTTTGGGGAATGAGGAGTACTCTTTGCTTAGTAGAATCTTAATCGCTTAATATTATAAAAAAAACCCCCCAAAACATTTGAAAACCCAAAAGATAAGATGACTTAGATCGGCAGTTGGATTCAGGCAGAAAAAAAGTCTTGATAATTTCTGAGATTATCAGAAGGAACAGATTTGTTTTGCATTAAAAAAATGACTAGTAGGGTCTGATAAGGGAATCTTAATTACTTAATATTATTTCAACGACTAAAATTTGGAGAAACATCTCAGGTTTATGAAATTATCTGAAAAGGTCGAATTGTTTGCATTGAGAATATTGGGTGGTTAATTTGATAGGAAAATTCGGTCGTCTGATAAATCTGGAAACTTTCCTTCGCCTACATATTCTGAAAATAAAGTTCGTCGCAGAAAGACAGTTGGGTCCGCCCAGAGATGAGGCCGGGTTAAAAAGAGAGAGTGGGAGGAATAAGGTAGCCCTAAGACTGGTGATACCAGGTAATGGTGAGAGCTTCAAATTAAAGTAGGTTGAAGCTGAAAGGGTAGAACCAACCCTCTGATCACCAAAAAGGGGTTGGACAATTCCCCAAATTTGGAAAAGCTGTTTAAAAAAAAACTAGGATAATGAGAAATTGACATTAAGCATGAGTAAATAGCATACCCCCACGCCAGTTGACCACCGGACTCAATGTAACTGAGAGTTCGAAGAGAATTAGAGTTAGAGTCCGAAGATTATGAAGAGAGATCCTAGAGAGAGATATTAGAGAGAGAGAGAGAGAGAGAGAGAGAGAGAGAGAGAGAGAGTTAGAGTCAGAGTCAGAAGAGTATGAAGAGAGATCCTAGAGAGAGATATTAGAGAGAGAGAGAGAGAGAGAGATAGAGTTCATAGAGAGTTAGAGTCAGAGTCAGAAGAGTATGAAGAGAGATCCTAGAGAGAGATATTAGAGAGAGAGAGAGAGAGAGAGAGAGAGAGTTAGAGTCAGAGTCAGAAGAGTATGAAGAGAGATCCTAGAGAGAGATATTAGAGAGAGATATTAGAGAGAGAGAGAGAGAGAGAGAGAGAGTTAGAGTCAGAGTCAGAAGAGTATGAAGAGAGATCCTAGAGAGAGATATTAGAGAGAGAGAGAGAGAGAGAGAGAGAGAGAGAGAGAGAGAGAGTTAGAGTCAGAGTCAGAAGAGTATGAAGAGAGATCCTAGAGAGAGATATTAGAGAGAGAGAGAGAGAGAGTTAGAGTCAGAGTCAGAAGAGTATGAAGAGAGATCCTAGAGAGAGATATTAGAGAGAGATATTAGAGAGAGCGAGAGCGAGAGAGAGAGAGTGAGTTAGAGTCAGAGTCAGAAGAGTATGAAGAGAGATCCTAGAGAGAGATATTAGAGAGAGAGAGAGAGAGAGAGAGAGAGAGAGAGTTCATAGAGAGTTAGAGTCAGAGTCAGAAGAGTATGAACAGAGATACCGGTGAGAGTCGAATTACTACAGCTCTTGAACCGAGACCTTGTGCCAGAGCAAGAATATTAATGACTTGACGTACGATTAGACTCTTGCTATGTTGCAGAGTTAGTCTAAGTCAAAGAGAAGATTCAGAGACAGAAGAAAGTTTGCCATCGCCACTGTTAGTGTCCATGTCAATTTGAGAGACATCCTGAAGCGAGTCCTTGAGCCTGACTCCGAATACTAAAGACTTGGCTTTCTACTTCACCGTTTACAGTTGTGTCACTCGACTAGCACTGGAATGGGAAGGATTAAAACCGCTGTATACAACAAATGGTATAAACAAAGGGAGTTGTAATATTTTTGTCCCATATTGTCTTGTTTCTTTTTTTGTGCTGGAGAATTATTTTGATATAATCACAACTCGTCGACTTGTTCATCACTATGGTGACTTCATCAATCAACCATTTCATCTTCTAAGATCAAAACAAGTGAGTAGAGGGATGGATGGTCGTGAAGAAGACTTTTTTTTTTGCCGTGGTTGGGTTCGACACCAGTCATTAGCATCATAGAGGATCCATTGAGCAAATGGTTATTCCATATTTTCTTCTGCGTCGCTAGGAAAAAATTGCACAGTTTATTTAAGTAATTTAGTCTAGTTTGTTGAAGGTATATTTTATGAAGCCACAATGTCCAGCTATAAAAGAAAAATGTTTTGCGTTTTATCTGTTATTAGTTTATTTACTGCGAAATAAAAATCCGAAGTGAACATCTAATTGTGCTAATTCCTTAATTTTTACCAGGGTTTGTGATCCATCTCGTAACCTCTCCTGAATGTAGTTGCTATTTACTAAGCTTTGTTTAGTTTGACACACAGGTTTCAGGTTTCTTACAGTACCTGCTGTTAATTTGAAGTCACCCATCAAAGTATACCTGTTCATTCTTATAAACGTCCGAATGATTTATGCAAAAGTTCATTTTCTATCATTGAAACAATGAAAAAATATTAATAAAACAGAATCCCTATCATACGTTCCACAGATAGGTCGAGTTTTAGCTAAAGAAAAAGAAAAAAAGGGGGCTTATGATAACAATACAAGAATTGTAAGCATTAAATATTCTTGGCTATGTGACTTCCAGTTCTAGTAGTAGAGTTCATATTAGTCGAAAGAGTAGTGTAGATTGAATTCTCCATGCGTGGGGATTTTCTAAAATAACTTTTCTTTATGTTGCTGCCAAAAACTAGTGGGTCTGAATACCAGGTAATCTCCTCCTTGGCTGTAGAAGTCCAGAATTCAAAGAGAATAGAACTGATATGTATTTCTGTTACTCCTGCGAGTTTGGTACCAAAATAAAATTGGTAGTTTTGGGAGTCTGATTGGACAGTATTATCAGGGGCTGATGTTTTCAACTACGTCCGCGTGTTTAGATCCCAGATGAACTTATGTCTCACAAAAATAAATCTTGCGTTTGGAGTCGGTCATGTGACTAGGAAACCTATTTATTTCACCCTTGCGAAAGCGGCTTTCTCTCTCTATCTCTCTCTCTCCAGTCTCAGACATTCACAACACACAGCTTCAGGCACGCAGCCGAGCATGGGATAACTGACGGCTAGTAAAATCATTCGTAGTCCCGACGAAATTATTATGCCTACCCTTTTTCAAACAACTCAACTTCTCATGAACGTCAACATCTCCTACTACATACACATACACGCATTCAGTCAGCGGGCGGACACTCCGCTATTTACCTTTTAGTTCTGACACGTATATACACATACATATGTAAGTACGACTTTTCCATTTCTCTCCTGTCTTGACGGCAAATGCATGTACACATAGATATCATCGACCAACACACTCCCATTCGCATAACATTTGTAATATATACACTCATACACACACACACATACACACACACACACACACACACACACTCATATATATGTAGATAACAAACATATTCGAACATTGCAACGTTGTATTGACTCTTCCTCACTTGTTTTGTTTCATAAAAAAATATTAGTTTTAGCATTCTTGCTGTTGTGAAATTTTTTTGTATGCGTTGTTCATATTCTTTGTGTCGTAAATTGTGGATTGAGGAAACGACACAGGGAGTTTTGCTCCTAATAAAGATTCGAAAACAACTCCATCTTCCATAGTATATAAAAGGGCGTGGCAAAGTCAAATCCTCTCTTTCTGACAGCACCACTCCAAGAGACACATGACTTGACGACAAGCCAGGTTCCAGGCCCCAATGAACACAAGGAGGCAGGATTTCATATAGCACACACTCACTAGAGGACTTTCACCGAAGGATTTTTCCTTTATTATTCACATATACATTTTTCTATAGCTTTCTATACTATACTATAGTTTTTACTATAGTTTTCAATACGTGTGATAGAGAAATTTAACAAAGGACTTTCTCCGTTTTATTTTATTTGCGCATATTTGTTCTCTATCCTAAGTTGTTCACATTTCTCTGAATAAATTCTATTTAGTTTTTCAACTGAGTTCACTTCATTTATCTACAACCATCAGAGAAACTGCTCCACAACAAAACTGGTTTCTCTACTAAAGGATAAATGATATCTTCTAAAAAAATATTCATTGAACACAAAAACAGAAATATGTAAATTTTCTCAGAAAAAAAAGTAAAGGAAAAGAAAAAAGATTTAATTTGTACTACTACCTACTTCATATCTCCTTGTTACTATCGCTTCCTTCCCTAACCCTCTTTTTGCCTGGCAGTCACAGTCAACTCACAGAACTTCAAAGGCATCAATACAAACCGACAAGTGATAATCACTATTCATAAGCTTTTTTTAAACACTTGTTACAGTCAAACGCATATCATTTCTTATATTTCTTAAAATATTTCTAAAAAAAAAACCAAAACTAAAAAAAAAAAAAACAACAAAAAAAAAAACAAAAAACAACCGAAGCGTTTTTAACAACTCTCACCTTTTAGTCTAGTGGACGTACAAACATAGTTTGCATAATTAAATGCGATATTTGTTGCTAAGAAAGTAACATCGCAGAAAATGAAGTGCGTGTATTTGATGGGGAAGTTATCAACTGACTAAAGTAAAGTTGGCGACCGAAGTCAAGGGCAACCAGAAGGCTCCCTTTTCAATAGCTAATACACCGAGGTGTAGGGGAGGGCGCTATTCCTTTCCCTCGATTGTTCCACTTTATCCTTGATACGTACCTTATATTGCTGAGTATTAAGCAAGGAGGTATCAAGTACCAATTTTTAAGTCTTTGGTATGACGCGACCTGGGTTTGAACCCAGTCTCCCGGACCATTGGCGAACACTCTACCCACTACAACATGCTAAGAAATACCATTTTGCTGAGGACTGGTGAATCTAAAAAAAAATGACAAACCTCGTCAGTAAAGTATGCTAAGAAAACAGAAGTTTTTCACAACTATCTTTGACACATGAACAGTTTCTGGGAGTCGTACACTTTACTAGAAAATATTCTCCGTCGTCTATGGCTTAATAAACTGCCAACCATGGTGTCCCAAATATTAACAACTTGATTGGAAAACACCGCCCTCAACAAACTGGCGGTAACGGCTGATAAAATTAGCAAAGAATACCAATACAAAAATATCAACGCCGTGCAAAAAGCCTCTTAACTAACTGCAAGACTAAATACTGCAACTACAGTCTACCATAGACAGACTCAAAAAGAGAGTGGAAGCCATTTCTCTACAGCATACCCCGAGACACAAGTGAAGTCATTTCAGTCGAAGAAAAAACAAAAGTAGTCGGTACAAACCCTAGAATCTCATTCCGTGACTTTAAACTATACCATTGCCAACATAAGTTTGGAATCAAAGCTTATATGTGCATCAAACCTTGCACATTTGTCTCCGAGAACCAGAGAAACGCTTATTCTGCCCAGTAAGGATAATTGCGATCGGCATGTCAAGAGAAAGTCGTCTATTTTACATCCAGTACTTATGGATATAAATTTTGAATCGACACAGGTGCAGATATTAGCGTAATTCCTCCAATACCAGGACAACAATAGACACTGTCATTTTATATACATTAACCGGCAAATGGAACAAAAATTGATGCACACTTGGGAAAACCATTCACAGAAACATTTCGGAATTAGTCGAAGTTTTTCCTAGATATTTATTTGGTCAAATGTGACTTCCTTATGCATTTTAACTTTTGATCATTGCAGCAGAGACATTAACGGACAACAAAACTAACTCAAAAATTAAACGGGAATTAGTTCATTATTATTGAACAAGAAAAACTTTCGAATAATTTTACGAAAATTCCCGGAAATTAAAACACCTTTCAAACAGAGATAAAATATTTCACTCCGCTAAACATCACATTAAAACAAAAGGATAACCCACCTATTCGACACCGCGGAGACCCAGTCTTGTTAAATATAAAACTGCAAAAGATGAGTCCCAGCTCATATAATTAGGGATTAACCGTCATTCTCAGAGCGAGTGATCATCACCGTTGCACATGGATACCAACGCAGATTCTTCTGCTTCGTGCCCAAGTGGCGATTTTTGACGTCTTAATGCTTCCACAACCCCAGATTCTTACTCCATACCGCACATACAGGATTTCGTGACAGGATTTCAAAGTACATCAATTTTCACAAAACTCGAAAATATTGCACCTAAAACTGCAAATACCTGAACTTTCGGCCTATTTGAATTTACGCGAATACTGTCTGGGTTAAGAAATGCGACTTATTGACGAGATATTGAAGTGTTTAGTTTTCGTGTTTGCTTACATTGATAATGTGTTAATTGCAAGCATGAAGGTATGGAAGAACACATCGAACACATTCAACTTGTTTTTGAATGCCTACGGCATTTTGGTTAAAAAAAACCAATTTTGATAAGTGTATATTTGACACGAATAAACTGTTATTCCTCGAACATGAAATTGACGATATAGGAATATCACCTCTCCCGGAGAAGATTGCTGCCAAAATAAACTTTTTTTCTACCAGGATCACTTAGACAGCTTTGACGGTTTTTTGACGATTTTTGCCACAGTATTCAACTTAGTCAGCTCCTCAAACGGATTTACTCAAAATACGAAAAAAAAAAAAAAAAAGGAAAAAGAAAGAATAAAAAAAGAAAAAAGAAAACACTTTCTAACTTCACCTATTTCTAAAAAACAACAACAAAAAACAAAGACAAAACAAAAGTAAAACAAAACAAAAAACAATGCAAAACTCTCACTTCAAAGTCTTCTTTCGAACACATTTTACGAAGTTTAGAAAGCCTCGGAAAATTTTTATCAAACTGAATTATCTCAGTAATAAAAAAAAACAATACGGTTCTAACACTAACAACAGATGCTTTATCAAATGCAATTGGTGCATACAAGCGGTGGAAAGAAATCAATATCTTTTTACTCTATCAAGTTAAATTCTACCCAACGAAGGTATAGCACATTTTCAAAACAACTCTTTTCAATCTATCTATCTATCTATCTATCTATCTATCTATCTATCTATCTATCTATCTATCTTTTGCGATATATTATAGAAGGTCATGAATTTATTATACTCATAGACCAAATGACTCTTACACTGCAAATCCGATGAATTTTCATCACTCGAAACAAGATATTGATTACATCTCACAGTTCACTTCAGATATTCAGTACATAAAAGGAGTAGAAGACCTTGTATGATATACTTTCTCGTACTTCCATATCAGCTATAAATATGGAAACTTTAAGCTTCCAGAATATTGCCGAAGAACAGCAGAATGATTCCATTATTTTGCAAATCAAACAGAATACCTTACTTTAACTTCAAAGTCTACCAATTCCTTTCAGTAATTCAATCTTCTTATGTGACATGACAAAGTTTATCGTAGACTTTAGAAATTCTTCCTATACCATCACGGATTATCGCATCCTAGAAGACAAAGATGATAAGTGATTGCTTTGTTTGGCCAAACATGTCAACTGAAATAAAACTGTCACAAAATTGCATTCAGTGTCAAAAACAAATTTGGCTAACACTCCAAAATACACCAAGGTAATTCTCTAAAACCTGATGGTAGTATCGCTGCTCATCAGCTCTTCAAATGTAAAATCCCTGTTGAAAAAACACAAAGTCATCTATGTCGTCAGCTAAAGGAATTTTTCTCGGCTACCGGAAGCGAACTCCAGTATCAGCCGAGATAAGATCACCAGGTTCGACAGCGAGTAGAATTTCTCTCTACCTACTCAAGAAGCTATTTTCAAGATGAATTAATTCTGCAAACTGTCTTGAAAGTAGTTTCTAACTGTTGAGTAGAACGAGTAGTATTTGTAAGTTTCTCTTTACTGTATAAGGATTTACTTCATTATTGCACATAATTAAAAAGGAGGCTTCTTGTATGCAGTCGAATACGTGCAATTCCAGCGGATACGTAATCTCTCTCTGCTATAAAAGCAGTAGTCGCTGACGACAAAGATTCTGTTGGCACCGGGTCTCTGACCTGGAGGTGAAGTGAGTAATTTTAGTCCCTTCACTGGTACAAGTACACACACGTACCAAATGTCTCTACCCGACCATAGTAGCAGATGTTAACATCCCTCTGATTATCAGCCGCAGCTTCACAGTACTTTTCAAGATTAACTTCAAAAGTTTCAAACAATCCTTTTCAGGTTTATAAGTCTTGCTTCACCTTTTCAGTCATTTTTAACGATTTTCTGCATATACAACAAGGACGATGATATAGCAGCACAGCCAGACGCAACGGATATTCGAAGCTAAGGACCAGTCCACGAGCAAATGACACTGTTTGGACTGTAGTCGACTCTTCGAGGCCAACATCAACTACATCCCCGGTTAACCAGTGACTGAACAACTGAGACATCGATAACCCTGCATTGCCCTGCAGTTACTTTTGCGATCCTGCTCAGAACATCAAAACTTGATCAAAATCCTCTAGACTCGGTGTTGCCAAGAACTATTTGGTAACCGCGTCCTCATTTCCGATTTGAACACAGGCATTATTTGACAACACAGACTTTCAACACCGTTGAGACTACATGGACCATATTCAGCAGCAGCGACTCTGCACACGCACAATTTCGTATACGATTCGCCCAATAAAAACTCGGCATTTTAATCTTAACCAAACCTTGTCATATTCGGTTCACTTCTTTCTTCATAAATGTTTGTAGGATCAACGTATTTATAGGTTCCGTAAAATTAGATTTACACACATTCACGTTGATATTATGAAACCACACTCCAATGCACACTGTTTCATCTACATGCTTACTATTGTGGATCGATTTAGTCTATGGCCTGCTGCATTTTCCATTAGAGACATTTCCGTTGAAGAAGTAATAAAATCAATATTGGAAAATTGGTTAAGTACATACGATGTGCCTTCGAGAATCCCAACTGACAGAGGCCCCCCAATTCCAATTCACATTCTTCCAAGAATTTGTCAACTAAGTCAGTGTCTAACACATTCGAACCACTGCCTACAATCCTTGTGCAAATAGAATTGTGGTGAGATTCTGCGGGTAATTAAAAACGGCACTAATAGCAAAAATTGACCAGTATAATTAGGTAGACAAACTTTTTATTATCCTGCTGCTAATTCGCAACTCATTAAAAGAAGTCTAAAATTACATACTGGCAGACTTAGTTTTTGGAACTTCTTTGAGATTACCGGGTCAATTCTTTGAGGTGGATCAAAAATCAAAGCTATCGACAGACTTTGTAAAAAAAATTTAACCGACAGAATGAACAGATCATCCTTCATACCAACTAGACGTGTGCATAAACATTCATTTGTACCCAAAGATTTACACAATTCTGAGTTTGTTTTTCTTGAGATGGTATAGTTAAAAAACATTATTTCCTAACTACACAGGTCCACACAAAATGTTAGAGAGAGAAGACAAATACTACAAAATTGAAAAAGATGGAATGTAAGACACGGTTTCAATTGACCATCAAAAACCAGCTCACATTGAAAGAACTACACATACCCCTGCTCCAAATCAAAACTAACTCAAATCTGACATTGTCACGCCCCAGATACCAAACTCTGAAACTCACAACCTACATATATTTTATTGGACATGTTTCATTTCATATGCCAGAAAGTTCAACTGCACAACTGAGGCAGTTTTACACAGTACCTCAGACAAGTACAGTTTTCCTCAAACACGTTAACTCATACAAACAGTGATAACACCTTAAAACATTTCGGCATATTGTCGACAATCTGTCTTTAATCAGGGTGGGTGGGAGAGTACTATAGGGATTACATCCCTTCCCTTCCAAATAGTTCTTCTAAATGTCACTCAGTGATATGACCAAAATATAATATAAAAGGGCGCGGCAAAGCCAAAAAACACACTCTCTTTCTTGGTTCTACCTCGACAACCAAAACCACTTACGACTGTGTGCGTTTTGTACGGTGGGTAAGCCCTTGGCCCAACAAATCTCGTGTCGTATTAAAGTTATTGACGTAAGGCTTCACATAACAACTTCCATTCTATTGAGGACCGTAAACTTATATCAAAAGACTCTTC
>OY757911.1:41553192-41798192 GCA_963585895.1 Sepioteuthis lessoniana
CTATCCGCTAGAGTATGTTTAAATGTGACTTTAAAAATGCTTCACCAGCGAAATATTTTCAAATAAAAAAATGAACCGGAAAAATGAAAAAATCTTAGAGTTCTATTATTGTTAATAGCATTCTATTTCAAAATATAGTGACGTAACTGGTCTTAGAATTTAAAAAAAAACGATAACGTCTTTACTATGGATTTAATTTTCCTTAAAACATTGATAAAGATTATGAATTACTTTTTCCCCAAAATAACTTCAATGTATTTAGTTTTTTTAAAGATTTAAATATCTTCATTATTATTATTATCATTTACTCCTTTAGAGTTTTTCACATCAGCGTAAGCTGATGGTCTTTCACTGGAGATTGAGTGCCAGCAAGTCTCCTCAAGTCTCCAGGACTCTTCTCAGTATTCTGGCAGTTTTCAATAATGCTGTTGTTTGGATGGTCTCCGCTCGGCTGCCAGCTTCCAAATCTTCCAGGCCCTTTAATAATCCTTTAGTTACCGTGCCAAAAGCACCAATCACAATTGGTATAATTGTCACCTTTATGTTCCATAGTTTTTTCAATTCTCTAGCAAGGTCGAGGTACTTACCTCTCTTTTCACATTCTTTCAGTTTTATTCTGTGGTCAACCGGGACAGCAAAGTCGACAATTTTGCAGATTCTCTTTTTTTTTTGCTGGTTATTATTATAATAATAACCAGCCTTGTGGCCGAGATTAGGTGATCCGTTTGTATATCAAAGTCCCGTAGGAGTTTGTGTGTGTCATTTTCATTTGAAAGGTGCTGGGTCGTGAATATACCATTTGTTGGCATGGTCAAATTTAAATTTCTTGCACATTTCCCAGTGGATCACCTTACCCACCCACTTGCTGTTTTGTGCTGCCATTAGGAGAGATTCTGTTTCTCTCTTAAAGTTTCCTTTTCTTAGCCATGTCCAGGTTTTGTCGTGTGAGATGTTGTTTATTAGTCGTTTAAAACGCCCATGGAGTTGTTTTCCTTCCCATTTTTGTTTCCTAGTTTTTTTCATTCTGTTATCTATCGTGTTTTCAGTATTGTTTCTGGTGGTCGTAATCAGTCCTCTTAAGTATTTTTCTATTTAATCTTCTAGTCGTTGTATGGATGTGTCAACGCTGTTTTCGATGCTGGCCAGTCCTCTTCCTCCCTCTTTTCTTGGTACATATAGTCTGCCCACATCGTCTCTGGGATGTAATGCCTTGTGTATAGTCATTAGTTTTCTAGTTCTTTGGTTCCTTTGTCTAAGTTAATCTCTGGTCCACTTGAGAAAGGGTCCCGAATTTCTAATGAGGGATACAGCCCAAGTATCTATTCCTTTGATAAGGTTTCTGCTAGAGAGCTTTATCTCGAGTAGTTTTCTACTTCTCCTGAGATATTCTTTTTGAATTTTATTTTTAATTTCCATTTGTTTGATGGTGTCAGCCTCTATTATTATTATTATTATTATTATTATTATTATTTTACTCCTTGAGAGTTTTTCCCATCAGTATTAGCTGATGGTCTTTCACTAGAATTTCTCAGTATTCTGGCCAATCTTGATGTTATAGTTTGGATTGTTTCCACTCGTCCTCTTATTTCCAAGTCTTCTAGTCCTTTTACCAAATCTTTGGTGACTGTACCAAGAGCACCAATGATAACTGGTATAACTGTTACGTTCATGTTCATCAGTTTTATCAATTGCCTAGTCTTGAGGTTTCATTCTTATTTCGATACACAATGGTCTCTTCCAATAAAGATAAAACAGTTGACTGTAATCCACTCGGTGAGTCGTTGCAAAAGCTACACTACGACATCGTAATACTTGTTTCCTGTGATATATAACTTTTATTCTTCTCTCTAAGTACACGTATGTCTTATTTATTCTATGCCCTTTTCCGAGGACATAACACTTAGCGAAGTCCAGGTACTCATTCTTCTTCTTCTTCTTCTTCTTCTTCTTCTTCTTCTTCTTCTTCTTCTTCTTCATTTTATTTGCTTTTATGTATATCAAATAAAATGAAGTCTTTGTTGAAAGTTAAGAAAAACAACTTTTATACAAATCAGAAATTCAAAATTTCCATGTGCGTAGTTTAAAAAATTATTAAAAATTCCAATTTTTCAAAAATAATATTATCCTTATTTACTCCTTGAGAGTTTTTCACATGAGCGTTAGCTGATGGCCTTTCACAGAAGTTTGAGTGATGGCAAGTCTCTCCAAGTCTCCAGGACTCTTCTCAGTATTCTTGCCGATCTCAATAATGTTGTAGTTTGGATGGTCTCCACTCCTCCTCTTATTTCCAAGTTCTCTAGCCCCTTTAATAACCCTTCGGTGACAGTACCAAGAGCACCAATTACAATTGGTGTAAACGTCACTTTCATGTTCCACAGTTTTTTTCAATTCCCTTGCAAGGTCAAGGTATTTGTCCTTCTTTTCATTTTCTTTCGATTTTACTCAATGGTCAGTCGGGTCAGCAAAGTCCACAATTTTACAAGTTCTCTTTTTTTGTTGATCATTATAAGGTCTGGTCGTCAGGACGAGATTAGGTGATCCGTTTGTATGTCAAAATCCCATTGGAGTTTGTGTGTCTCATTCTCCAGGACATATGCTGGGTTTTGCATATACCATTTGTTCATATGGTCAAATTTCAATTTCTTGCACAATTTCCAGTGGATCACTTTGCCCACTCAGTCATGTCTAGTCTTATACTCCTTCTGTGCCAATTCACTACTGTGATTGATCGTTTCGTCTCTATTACCACATAACCTACATTTGTGGTTTTACTGCATTTTATCTGTTCTTGCTTTGATATGACTGGTTCTTATGGCGTTGTTTTGTGCTGCTATAAGGAGAGATTAAGTTTCTCTCTTAAGGTTTCTCTTTCTTAGCCTCATCCATATTTTCTCGTGTGAGATATTGCTTATTAGTCACTTAAAACGCCCGTAGAGTTGTTTTTTTTTCCCATTTTTGTTTTTTGGTTATTGTCGTGCTCTTGTTCCTCTCGTGTCAGTATTGTTTCTGGTGGTTGTAATCAATATTTCTCCCCGTTCTTGTATGTAGTCTTCAAGTCGTTTATTATTATTATTATTATTATTTATTTTTACTCCTTTATTAGAATTTTCTCATCAGCGTAAGCTGATGGTCTTTCACTGGAGATTGAGTGACAGCAAGTCTCCTCAAGTCTCCAGGACTCTTCTCAGTATTCTGGCCATTTTTAATAATGCTGTTGTTTGGATGGTCTCCACTTGGTCGCCAAATTCCAAATCTTCCAGGCTCTTTAATAATCCTTTAGTTACCGTGCCAAAGGCCCCAATCAGAATTGGTATAATTGTCACCTTCATGTTCCATAGTTTTTTCAATTCTCTAGCAAGGTCGAGGTACTTATCTCTCTTTTCACATTCTTTTAGTTTTATTCTGTGGTCCGCCGGGACAGCAAAGTCGACAATTTTTCAGATTCTCTTTTATTTTTTTTGCTGATTAATATAAGGTCTGGTCTTGTGGCCGAGATTAGGTGATCCGTTTGTATATCAAAGTCCCACAGGAGTTTGTGTGAATCATTTTCTAGGACAGGTTCTAGGTTGTGCATATACCATTTGTTGGCATGGTCAAATTTAAATTTCTTGCACATTTCCCAGTGGATCACCTTGCCCACCCAATCGTGTCCAGCCTTGTACTCCTTCTGTGCCAATTTGCTGCATTCGCTTATTCTGTGATTGATGGATTCATCTCTGTCACCGCATAGTCTGCACTTGCTATTTTGTTGTGTCTTATCTATCCTTGCTTTGATATGGTTGGTTCTTATGGCGCTGTTTTGTGCTGCCATTAGGAGAGATTCTGTTTCTCTCTTAAAGTTTCCTTTTCTTAGCCTTGTCCAAGTTTTGTCGTGCGAGAAATAGAATTCTTTATTTTTACAAATGTTTTAGAATTTTTAAAAATCTCAAGTAAAAATGTTAATTCTTTTAAACGTTTAAAGAGTATAACATGACATTCTAAGATCACTCTGACATGAATTAACAAAAAACGAAACTTAAGGAATGGCATATTATAATATATAAAAAAATACATACTCTGAATATTTTTTTTTCATATTTTCCCATATACATACCATCGGTATTATTTCCATTTTTCTTAAACTCAAGTCAAATTCTTGCTGCATTGCCTGGAGCAGGCAACAGGAAGCAGGAAGCATTGGGCTCCACGTGAATGCAGCCAAAATGGAGTACATGTGTTATAATCAAGAAAGAGACATCTCTACACTAAATTGTAGTTCTCTGAAGTCAGTATTCAAGTTCACATACCTCGGTAGCAGCGTCTCATCCACTGAAAGTGATGTCAGTATGCGCCTAGCGAAGGCGTGGACTGATATCGATAGGCTGTCAATCATATGAAAGTCTGATCTATCCGATAAATAAAAACGGAATTTCTTCCCAGTAGCAGTTGTGTCAATACTACTGTACAGATACACCACATGGACACTGACAAAACACATGGAAAACTAATCGGGAACTGCACAAGAATGCTACGAGCTATATTAAACAAATCTTGGAAGCAACACCCCACGAAACTGCTGCTGTACGGCCACTTATCTTTCATCTCTCAAACCATCCAAGTAAGACGAACAAGACATGCAGGACACTGCTGGAGAAGTAAGGACGAACTCATTAGAGATATTCTCCAATGGACCTCTTCTCATGTACGTGCCAGTGCTTGTCGACCAGCAAGAACTTACCTACAACAGCTCTGTGCAGACACATGATGCAGTTTAAAGGACTTGCCCAGAACGATGGTCGATAGGGACGGATGGGAGAGAGAGAGAGAGAGAGAGAGAGAGAGAGAGAGAGAGAAAGATTGGTTGGTTGGGTTTTAATGGCATATCAACCTTTGTAGGTTATTTAACGCCAAATACATTTTTATGCCAGTAGTCAGTTCTATTTCAAGCACTTCAGTTTAGCATAAGTACACAGTTTCATTGTCAAAAATATTTCTATTTCAAGCTATTCAGTTTAGTCAAACAGTTCTAATTCAAACAAATCAGTTTAGCATAAGTACGCAGTTTAGTTCTATTTAAATCCATTTTAATACAAATAATCAGTTCAATTTTAAAATATTCAATTTAGCACGAGTACACAGTTTAAAGTGTAAGTACAATTTCAATGTCAAAAACAGTTCCATTTCAAATAATTCAGTTTAGCATAAGTACGCAGCTTAAATGTAAGTAAACAGTTTGTCAAAAACATTTCTATTTCAAGCTATTCAGTTTAGTCAAACAGTTCTAATTCAAACAATTCAGTTTAGCATAAGTATGCAGTTTAGTTCTATTTAACCCATAGAGCCATTCCGGGCTAGAGTGGATTTAGGAGCAATGCCATTCCCCAAAGCTCCAGCATCACTGGAACCTCACCATTAGATTGTTTAGTGTCATATCTAGGACACTCGTCGGGTGGGGGGATCTTACCCTTTTGCAGAGGTGCAGTCAATGTATTCTACAGCCCCGGCCGACTGGGCAAGAGAGAGAGAGAGAGAGATAGAGAGTGAGAGAGAGAGAGAGAGAGAGAGAGAGAGAGAGAGAGAATCAGGGAAATCCGTGCTTGCAGCGTGACTTGATGATGATATATATATATATATATATATATGATTCCTGCTGCATGGTCCATCCTATGTAGTAGGGATTCGGCTTGGGTAGGTGTATTTGCAAGAAGCGCTATATCGTTTGCATAGAGTTTCTGCAGGATTTCGTTTGCTTCTTGTCTTTTTTAGTGTAAAGACGTTTTCTTTCATTAGATCTAACGACATTCGAAGTATGTAATCTAGGTAGATTATAAAAAGATGCGGTGCTAATGTATCTTCTTGCTGGACTCCAACAACAATGCCAAAGAAGTTTGTGTCGCAATTTGGTGAGTGAACTTTGACTTTAGAGTTTCTGTAGAATATCATTATGGCTGTAACTGTTTCTTTAGGGAGACCATAAGCTAGAAGTATTTCCTCCATCTTTCCTCTGTGTATAGAATCAAATTTTTTTTTTTGTTGGGTTTTCGTACCTAGGAAGCAGCGTCGAATCAACCGAAAAGGACATCGAAACGAGGCTAACGAAAGCATGGACAGCTATCAATAGGCTATCGACTATATGGAAATCAGACCTGACCGATAAAATGAAACGCAGTTTCTTCCAGGCAGCGGTCACATCGATACTGCTATATGGATGCACTACATGGACGCTAACAAAACGGCTGGAGAAGAAACTAGATGGCAATTACACAAGAATGCTGCGTGCAATCCTGAACAAGTCCTGGCAGCAACACCCCACAAGACACCAACTGTACGGCCACCTGCCCCCTATCACGAAAACTATTCAAGTTAGGCGAACCAGACATGCAGGACATTGCTGGAGAAGCAGAGATGAACTCATAAGAGATGTACTCTTATGGATCCCCACACACGGCCGCGCAAAAGCAGGACGACCAGCACGAACGTACATTCAGCAGCTATGTGAGGATACAGGTTGTTGTCCTGAAGACCTACCTAGGGCGATGAACGATAGGGAGGAGTGGCGAGAGAGGGTCAGGGATATCCGTGCTGCCAGCACGAGATGATGATGATGATGATGATGATTGTTGTCAGTTGTATCGTGAGTTTTACGAAAAAAAAAAAAAAAAAAGAATCAAATGCCTTGGAGAAATCTACAAACAATTGTCTTGCCTCGAGATTTCATCGATTATATGTGTGTGTGTGTGTGTGTGGAGGGGTGATGCTCGCAGGAATTGTTCAAAGCAGCACGCAGCTTCCTTGTTTAGTTCCCATCTAGTTTTTTCTTCATGCGTTTCGTAAGACTCCAAGTGGTAACACCCTACAAAACAGCAAGTGTACGGACATTTGCCTCCCATCTCTTTAACCATCCAACTAAGATGAACAGGACATGCTGGAAACTACTGAGAAAGTAAGGACGTACTCATGTGCCATGTTCTCGAATGGACTCCTACGCATGGACACACCAGTACTAGGCGATCAGCAAAAACTTACTTTCATTACCTTTATGCAGACACCAGGTCCCGTCTAGACGAACTACCGAGTGCGATGGCCGATAGAGACGGATAAAATGAATTAAACGAAACTATTAAAAAAATACTAATATAAATATAAGTACATGAAAATTTCTTTTTAGAAAATAATGATGAAAAAGGACTTGTGAATTATTGCAAATTATCTACTGTCATTATGTAATGACGAAATGAAAATATCAGGAAAGAAAATTTATGATCAAAGAGAAAGGAAGTGAGTGCGCTATAAATATCTGACTTTATCATCTGTCATCTGTGCTTGTTCTTGTGAAATATATGTCACTATTCCATCGGCTTATATCAAATTTCTGTGCCACGTAATTTTCATTCTTAATTCATCTTTCTGGCCTAGACGGCAAATAATTGTTCAAATCTTACAAAACTAACAAAATCTTTTTTTTTTATTTAACTTTATTTGTAATTTTTCCTATTAAAAAAAAAGAATTTTACTTTATTGAATCTGTAAGCAGATATCTAAAGAATTGTCTAGAGCAGTGCCTTTCAACCCGGGTGTCACGATACTCTGGTGTGTCGAGAGAGTAGTTATTCACTCGCCATAGTTGGAAAAAAAGTGTAAAGTTCTCGGGTTATGACCAAGAGGTTGTGTTGCTGACATTTGCTTCCGGACAGGACTAAAAAAATTCGTCAATTGTCATTTTTGTCCCGGTGTCAAAAGTGTCGAAAGAAGTCGACAAACATACATTTATAGTTCAGTTCCCACATTTACAACTTTAATTTTTTTTTATTCGACTCTGTGAGTTTCCAACTGTCGTTTATAGAAAACTCTTTGCATCTTCAAAATTTATGTTGAAATCCCTCAAAGAACCCGTAGACATTAAACCCTTCAAAACAAGTCTGTCGTTCGCACAGACCCTAACTGACAAGAATTCGTGTCTTTCAAAGTCTCATGTGACTACTTCTAGCCAATAAACGAACTCCTATGCGTTTGTTCAACAGTAATAAACTTTGACTTGTCACCTGTGATTTATACCACCCAAAATGTTGGATAGATCCATCATCCAGAGTGCCAACAGTGGTGAGGGCCGATTATGTCACAAAAAGCCAGACATGGAACTCTCAGTGTGAATCGAATTCACTAGCAAATATCTCGTTGCTAACTTCATTAAACCTTACTACACTTGTAGCCTAACCCTTTTTTTTAAATAGCCTTTTTTAAAACTAGGCTTAGTACTAAGATAGAAAGAAGTATAGGCACTTTGTGAGAATCGATCTCGCTAATAAAAGTTTATTAGCCTTGCTCGCAAACTTTTATACCACACGATGTACCCTGAAAGAGTCCAATGTAGGGCAACTAAATTTATCAGTGGATGCTATGACAGAACTTCCCGTGAGTGCTTAAACTACTCTATTTTCTGTTCGTTAAAGTTGACCCAATTGAAATTTATAAAATATTTCATAGTCTGATGGGTATTGAACGATTTTTTTTTCTTAGCTTGCTGATTTTAGGCAATACAAATTTATTTCGTAGCCTGTTAATTTCTAGGAATAGACACTTAATTTTTAGTTTGTCAAATTTTAGCGATGTATATTTATCATTTAGCTTCTCAATTTTTGCGATACATACTTATTTTTAGCTTGCCAATTATTTGCAATACTTACTTATGTTTTTAGCTTGCTAATTTTTGGTTGGTTGATTGGTTACGTTTTAGAGCATATCAGGCTATTCAGTGCTAAATCTTGTTTATAAATATATACTAAATATATATGATCTGAATTTTTAAACAAGCTAAAGCTTATTAGTTCGCACATTATCAAATGGTTTCAAGTATTACTATCAAAGATTAATTGTTTTATTTGCACACAGTTAAATAGTTGTAAGTATGGCTATCTAACACTAATAATACCATTTAATATTGATCATTTGCTTACACGTACGTAAATGGTTTGAAGTATAGTAAATGATTAGTCAGTTCTTTTTTACTCATAGATGGGATCATGACAGGTACTACAACATTGGGTAAGAGTGGACCCGGGAGTAATAGCAATGAAGGGGTATTTTGGGACTGGAATATTACTATCAAATAGTTTAGTCTCACATCTAGGACACTCCTTGGTGGTTACTTACTTATCGGCAGAAATGCACTCTGCTTATTCTACAGGTTCAGCCAATTGGATAGGACAATTTTTGGTTATTCGTAGTTATTTCTAGCTTGATAATTATTAGCGATACATATCTATTTTTAGATATGCAATCTTTATTCGATTGTTAAAATAATTAGGAAAAACATTGGTCTACTAACTGATTTAGACACAGACTTTTTAAAACATTGAAATATCTATTCATCTACACATCAAACAATATTAATACATTAAAAACAGTGAAGTAGTTATAAGTATTGCCATTTAACACGAATTATTCAATTCAACATTATTCATGTGTTTGCATACAGTTAAATGTTTACAAATATGTATCACTAACAATATATCAGTCATTTGTTTACACACAGTTAAACAATCAAACAGTTCTATTTCAAGCTATTCAATTTAGCATAAGTCATTTGTTTGTTCTCAGTTTAAATGTCATACAGTTCTATTTGACCCAAACATGGGACCCTATCAGGTGCTACTACTCCATATCAGAGTGGACTTGGAAGCAAGCCAATGAAGGCGTACTCCGCATTCCCCAAAGCTCCAGCATTACTGGAGCCTCACCATCAGATGTAGTTTAGTATCATATCTAGGATATATGTTGGAAGTGGGGTCTTACTCCGTCTGCATGGATGCAGTCGGTATATTCTACAGCCCCGCCGACTGGGCTTCAAATTTTTTTTTTGCATTCATGTACAGGAAGGTACATGAATGCATGGTTGAGGGTAGCGATAAAAATTGCTTGGTCTTCAGCGATATTCTTCTATTTGGAAGAAAGGCCCCCTGGCATAAGGCCATAAACGCGGCTTCAACTCTTTTAAACGAAGGGTAGAGGACGGTCTCTTGAAGCTAGGCTCTTCAATGATAAGACATAGTTTCTTAAAGGGGTCCATATAGTCCCCAAGGGGTGAATAAATGTTGGCAAAGTAAATAAAAGGATAGGGGTTCAGAGGAGGTAAACTAATTAATTTGCATTTACAAATAAATCCCTTCAAAGCAGGGGAACAGAGAAAAAGAGAGAGAGAGAGAGAGAGAGAGAGAGAGAGAGAGAGAGAGAAATCAGATTGACATGTTTCATTAAAGGTTATGACGCTAAAGTTCTTGCGAAATTTGTCAGTCTGCTTTTCCAAAGTTTTTCTTCCTTTCTCATACATAGCAGCTATGAGAGTCCTTATAGTTACTGGGGACAGTCACATGAGAATTGGATTGATTAATTTTAATGGTATGTCAACCCATCTAGGGTTATTTTATGCCTAGAAGTTAGGGAATTATTTTTATTATACATTTATATTTACATTTTTGTGTAACTGTTTCTCAATGGTATTTTTGCTTGCAATTATATAATATTGATGGGACTCTAACCGGCACTACCAATCCAGATCAAAGTGAACCTGGGAGTAATGGTTATGAAGTGGTACTCCACACTCTTGAGATGTCTCAAACTAAAGCCTCATCATTTTGTGTCATACCCAGGATCCCAATTTTTTTTGTAGGGGGGGATTGTCTTACTCCTCTGCAGGGGATAAAGTCAATATTTTCTTAGCCCGACTGACGAGGCAATTTTTTTTTTAGTAACAGAGGTGTTGCAGCTACATTTTTGGTCACAAAGTTTCGATGCTGGAGAGTTTAATAATTGATAGCGCCTAATAATATCCACTTTAATTGTATAAGGTTTCTCTGGAACTAATGAAATCCTAGTACCTTTGGTTTCGAAGAAAATTAACTTTATATATTAAAAAAAACACGGGCATGAATGTACATAATTAAGGGCAATACCATATATCAATAAATATTTCTTATTCTCAAATTAAGAAGGAGTCCTTTAGGCGTAGTGGCTAAGGCGCTGGACTGTGACAACGTAATAATCTATTTCAAACTCCAGTCAAGCTTATACATTCATTTTTTGACAAATACTTTTTTGAAAGGTATGAACATACTGATCCCCTTTCAACTATGGATTAAATCATCATCATCATCATCATGTCGTGCCGCTAGCACGGATATCCCTGACCCTCTCTCGCCACTTCTCCCTATCGTTCATCGCCTCTGGCAGGGCTACATCCCGTATCCTCACATAGCTGTTGTATGTATGTTCGAGCTGGTCGTCCTGCTTTTGCCCGGCCATATGTGGGGATCCATAAGAGTACATCACTTATGAGCTCATCCCTGCTTCTCCAGCAGTGTCCTGCAGTGTCTGGTTCGTTTAACTTGGATGGTTTTCGTGATGGGAGGCAGGTAGCCGCATAGTTGGTGCCTTGTTGCGTGTTGCCGCCAGGACTTGTTCAATATTGCTCGCAGCATTCTTATGTAATTACCGTCTAGCTTCTCCAGCCGTTTAGTTAGCGTCCAAGTAGTGTATCCATACAGCAGTATCGATACGACCGCTGCCTGGAAGAAGCTGCGTTTCATTTTATCGGTCAGGTCTGATTTCCATATGATCGATAGGCTATCGATAGCTGTCCATGCCTTCATTAGCCGCGTGTCGATGTCTTTTTCGGTTGATGAGACGCTGTTTCCTATGTAGGTGAATTTGTCTCCTAGTTTCAGAGAGGTTCCGTCTAGTGTGGAGATGTCGCCTGTTTGATTATAGCACATATATACCGTTTTGTGTGCATTGACATGGAGGCCAATGCCTGCGGTGGCTCGTTCCAAACTATGCAGTAGTGTTTCGGCCTGGTTGGGTGTATTTGCCAGTATCGCTATGTCATCGGTGTAGTTGGCTTCGGTTATTGTTTTTGCGGGGTACCTTTTGCTTCTTTTCTATGTCAGTTCGAAGCCGTTTTCTCTGATTTTATCAATCGATGTTCTAAGCATGTAATCTAGACAGATGATAAAGAGGTATGGAGCTATCATGTCCCCTTGTAGTACTCCTACTACAATGTCGAAGTATTCTGTGTCTCCAACTGGTGAACGTACTTTCACTTTGGTGTTTCTATAGAGAATCGTTATTGCTGCTATGGTTTCTTTAGGTAGGCCGTATGCGAGTAGGATTTGTTCCATCTTCCCTATGTGAATGAAATCAAAGACCTTGGTAAAGTCGACAAATAGTAATGTCACTTGTAGGTTTTTTGCCCGTACGCCTTCAAGGATTCTACGGATGGTCAATATTTGTGAGATCGTGGATCTATTTCTTCGGAAGCCATTTTGGTTTTTCCTAAGGATGTTGTCGATTTTGGGTTCACAATGCCCTACTACGAAACCGCATAGAATGGATTAAATAGTACTACTATACTTTTATAAGCGTAGCCTTGACAATGGATAACCCACGAATGTTGATAAGCTGTGAAAAAAAAAGAAAAAAAGAAAGTGAACCAATCCAAATCCATTCTCAAATTTTGTCAATACGTATGGAGTCAATATATGAATACAAAACCTGATCTAATATCTGGTGAATGTTTCAAAGAAACGAAGTGCCATGTACCCTCTTGTTGAAATGATAGTCTCGATACTCGTTTCATATCATATCTCATAGTCTGTTTGGTCATGGAAGCATTACAGATAACATATCAATAATGACCCTGCGTCTCTTTGACTTAAGATTCTTTTAAGTAAAGTAAAGTTAGTGACCATAGTCGAGGGTGACCCGAAGGCTCCCTTTTCGATAGCTACTACACCAAGGTGTAGGGGAGGGCGCTACTCCATTCCCTGGATTGCTCCACTTTACCCTTGAACCGTACCTTATAATGCTGAGTGTTAAGCAAGGTGGTATCAAGTTCCATTTTTAAAGTCTTTGGCATGACTCGACCTGGGATTGAACCCAGGTCTCCCGGGCCATTGGCGAACACTCTAACCGCTGGGCCAATGTCCCGTATTTCATGTATTTCAAATCTACAACGTTGTTTTTAGTCCCTTTTTCTGTCTACTTTCTTCTCCATCCTCTGTTTTTTATGAACCTTTGACAAATCATTATATCCGCTTCTTTTTCCATACATTTTTAGCCTACATTAAACCCTTTGCGCGCTAGAACATACAGCAAGTAATATATTGCTTCAATGTAACGTTCAATAATTTCTCCGATTGATTGATTGATTTTAATGGCATGGAAACCCGTTTAGAGTTATTTTAAGTTAGAGAATCGCGTTCATTGTAGGTTTATATTTAATTTTTTGTGTAATTGTTTATTAAAAGTTTTTTTTTTCCATAAAGTTATATGATGTTAAGTATTCCAACCTAATACAAATGATTTGTACAAAGTTGTATGGTTTCAAGTATTCCTATTAAGTGATAATGATAATATGGTTTCAAGTTATTATTTCCGTCTAATTATAGTCATTTGTTTATTCACAGCTTCATGGTTTCGAGTAACTAATAATAATAATTGTTAGTAAGCAATTATCATCATGTCGTGTTGCTAGCACGGATTTCCCTGACATGAATAATAGAGACGAATAGAAAGAGTCTCTATTCGTCTCTATTATTCATCGCTTCCTGCTAGTCTTCTAAACTACTTCATGTGTCCGTACAGAGCTGTTGTAGATAAGCTTATGTTAGTCAGCCAACACTTGCTCGTCCGTGTGAAGGGGCCTAGTTCCCGTCAAGTTCTTTTCTTTATATGCATAGTCAACATCTATGTGGTGCATCCATATAGTAGAATAGACACAACCGATGCTTGGAAGAAATTGCGTTTTATTTTATCGTATAGATGAGACTTCCATATGATTGATAACCTATCGATAGCAGTCAATGCCTTTGCTAGTCGCATATTGATGTTATTTTCAATAGACGAGACGCTGCTTCTGGGGTACGTGAACTTGTCCGCTGATTTCAGAGAACCACCATTTAAAGTGGAGATGTCTCCTTCTTGATTAAAACACAAGTACTCCATCTTGTCTCCATTTACATGGAGGCCAATACCACCTGTTGCTTGCTCCAGACTATGCAGCCGGGATTCGGCTTAGGTAGGAGTATTTGTGTGACAATATCTGTCTGTCGCCTTGGTCTGTGAGGAGTTAAAATCAGGGTAAAAAAGGTTGAATGGTGAAAGTTATTTGCCAAGCCATGTAAAATGAGAATTCGTGGAAATTCTGGGAAAAACGGTAAGATTTACAAGAAAAGGGAAAATTTGAAAAAAAAAAAAAAAAAATCAAGACAAAAAGAAAACAAACAGTGATTTAAAACTACTGTGATTTAAAATTAATGGATGTTATTAAACTAATTATCTTCGGCCAGAAGCTGGAACACAGGGCGTTAACAATGGAAGTCCTGTTAACAGTAGAAGGGCCATCTGAGTAGTCTGGTCGTAATTTTAGTTAATTAAACAAACAACTCAGCCGGGTGAATTTCACCGGGACTGACTCTTTGGGCTGATAAGGGTTAATAATTAGTCTGTACCGCAGACTCCGCCTTTTCGCCCACACGTTTTTAAAAGCAGTTTTGTCAAAATGACAGTCCAACGTTTTTTTAGGGCAAGAAGGGAGAAATCTCCAGAATGACGTAACCAATAAAAATGAGAAAGACTGTGTTGGTAGGAGGAAAGTTATCCTCCTGTTATCATCGTTACGGGTGGTGGTGATAGGACAGACTTTGCAGTAATTGAAGAAAACGGGCCGGACCCTGAGATTATGAAGGAAATGTACACAAAGACATAATGAATATCTAATGATAGGAAAGTGACGTTAAGAAGATTCTCCAACCCCGTCAGAACCTATCCAGAGTTTAGGCTTTTATTACTTAAGAAGCCGTTTTTGAGACTCAGTGCGCACTACCAACCTTACTAGCAGGACGTATGGTCCGTCAGAACGAAGTTGCTGCTGCAAAACCCTGATTCTCACCAAGTTACCAAGAACTGACTAACTCATGTCCTTAGACCTACATGCCACACACACAACCTATATATATTTTGTACATCGAAAATTACGAACTTGAGAACCTATAAATTACTTGTTGTTTGGAAACTGTTTTTATTTTATTTTATCAACAATAATATACCTTTGGGTTCCGGTCGCTTGCTATCAACAACCTCTTCTTTTCAGGTGTGAATCTTCGCTACCCATACACTCAAAAATAATCACAACGTGGGGTGGGGTGGTGTACGGTCACCTTCCTGACGAGAACTTTAACTATCTGTTTTCCCCACGCTGCGGATGGTCAGAGGTAGATTGACGGGCGATTGTGAACTACATAGCGTTACCGACGATCAACGCTGACGAACTTGACAGGAAGTGATTTCGATCATCACCTAGCATAGCGCATCT
Source organism: Sepioteuthis lessoniana (assembly GCA_963585895.1). Lineage (NCBI taxonomy): Eukaryota > Metazoa > Mollusca > Cephalopoda > Myopsida > Loliginidae > Sepioteuthis > Sepioteuthis lessoniana. Next base: position 41,568,539 of record OY757911.1, read on the forward strand.
TTCAAATATAAACCCTGAGGGTTTATATTTGAAAGATGCGCTATGCTATTTGCGTTTTCTGCGTCTGTAATAGTTTCTGCAGGGTATAGTCTTCTTCTTGCTCTTTTTAGTGTAAAGGCATTTTCTTTCATTAGATCTATCAACGTTCGAAGTACGGAGTCTAGGCAATTACGAACAGATATGGGGCTAATGTATCTCCTTCTAGAACACCAGCAACGATGTTAAAGAAATCTGTATCTTCATCCGGTTAGCAAACTTTTACTTTCATGTTTTTATAGAGCATCACCATGGCTGTGACTGTTTCTTTGGGAAGACCATAGGCTAGAAATATTTTCTCCATCTTCCCTTTGTGTATGGAGTTAAATTCCCGAGAGAAATCTACAAATAAGAGTGGTTTCTCACACGAACTCCTAAGATTCGACGGATTGTCAGAATGTGCGATGTTGTTGATCGGTTTCTCCAAAAACCATTTTGATTCTTTCGAAGAATTTTCTCAATTTCTGGTTTGATGCGGTTGAGTAGCAGAGCATTATATAAATCGTTGCCTCAATAGATGTAAGGGTTATGCCTCGGTTGTTCTTAGCAATTCCAAGGTCACCTTCATTGGGGAAAGGGAGGATGCAGTCTTTTGTCGTTTTCTGTTGTGCTCTGGTTATTACGGCGTTGCAGTATGGGAGGAGCAAGACATCAAATTTCTTTGTCTTTCATATTTCTGGGGGTATTTTATGAAGATCGGTAGATTTCCTGTTTTTAATCTTTATTAGTAATACGTCGAGTTCTTCTTGAATAAACTGTCCTAGTTTGATATCTAGTTGGTTTTTGATAATTTTCGTCATAGGTTTATCTGTTACTTTATGGGATTTTACAAGAAAGCAGCAGCAGAATAGATACCAATCAAACTAAGAAACAAACATAGAGATCCATGGAAGACATTAGCTGTTAGGGAAAAAAATAAGGAACCCAAGTAATGGCAACACTCAGAAACTTAATAATGTACAATCAGAACTAATTAACGCATACCAAAAGGAACAAATAGAATACAGAGAAATTCAGTCGAAGATAGACTCTCGAATAGTGTGGCACACACAAAATATAGTGAGTAAATAGAAGTGCACCTAAACTAAAAACTACCAACCAAGAAAAAAGAATACAGAGGTTGAAAGCAATTATAACATCAAATAATTATTCTTTATACAAATAATTAGTTATATGGTTAAAGTATTCCAATCTAATTCTAATAATTTTCAAATAAATCTATTTGACTCATAGATGGGATCCAAATAAGTAAAACCCTACGGGTCAGAAAGAACCTGCGATTAATGGTAATGGAGAGGTTTTTCACACTCACCGAGATTTCCAGAACTGGAGCCTCACCATCAGATGAAATTTTTGAGTCTTGTCCAAGACAAACTATTCTGAGGGGTAAGGCGATTTCTCGGGTCTTTTGAAACAGGAGATTATGATGACTGTCAAAATCTACTTTTAATCACTCGGCATAAGATCGTGCCATAAAGCTAAACTACCTCAACGTTAGGTTATTGATATAGCATCCATCGGCCCTGTAAGATACCCTGGATCACAGCACAGGTCTAAGCAGGGTTAAATAGAAAATCAACAGTTGCCCATTCTGCAAATCTCCCCTCTTCTCTATACCTATGTTGTCAATGGGAAGTATATGTATCAACCTAATCTCTCCGCTACAGCAAGGATGTTACTCAAGGTTGTACAGTATGCCGACTGCATCTCTGCAGAGAAGTAACCCCAACAACGAGTGTTCTGGATATGACACTAAACTGCATCTGATGGGGAGGTTCCAGACCAGGAGGTTTGAGGAATATGGAGTACCCTTTCATTGTCATTGCTTCTAGATCTACTCTGACTCGAAGTGGTAGCACCTGTTAAGGTCGTATCTTTTGCTCAAATAGAACTATTTAACATTTAAACGCAGCGCAAACAAATGACATGCTAAAATGAATTGTTTGAAATAGAACTGTTTGACTATTTAACTTGTGTGTAAACAAATTACTTATGTTTAATTGAATTATTAATGATACATAGCAATACTTGGAACCATTTAACTGTATGCAAACGAATGATTAGTGCTGAACAGAATAATTAGTTTTAAATAACAATACTTGTAACCACTTCAATCTGAGCAAACAAATGATTAATATTGAATAAAATTATTAGTGTTAGATAGCAAAATTTGAAATCATTTAACTGTCTAGAAACAATAACAATACTAGTGTACAAACAAATTAGATCTAAGTCATTTAGAAATGATAATACCAACAAACTATTCACTTATAAATCATATAAGTATAGCCATTGTTCTTGGCAAGTCCCACGGGCGGCATCCAATGTGCGCACGGAGCTGAGTAATTTCAAGTTTTTGCTGGTCAGCCAACACTGGTGTATCTATGTGCTTGTAAGTTTTAGTTTTAAAATATGACGATACAGTGTGCAAATGTAGCCTGTATTTTGTCGTTAATGTCTGTCAGTGTGTTGAAAAGGAAAATGCTAGAGCGAGTTCACATGATGAAACAACGGAAACATTCAACCTGCTAAACGTTGTGATGATAGGGTACAGAACTTTGTTTTTGGCGGGCGTTTTCATTTTTGATCTTTAATTTTTTTATGCTACTGAAATTCATTGTGGATATAGCATTACTCACAAATAAGTGCACCGTGACAATATTCAGTTTGAAAACTATTTGAATTCAACTGAAATCTTTGATGCCATATAACTATGTGTAAATCATTTTTATTAAGAATTATTATTTGTTACATGAAGCCATATAATTGTGTGCAAACAAACGACTTATATAAAATAAAAATAATTACTTGGAGTCATATGATTATTAATATCAGATAGAAATACTTGGAACTATACAACTGTATCCAAATCATTTTTATTAGACAGGAATACTTGATATCAGATAACTGTGTGAAAAAAAACAAACTTTAGAAGCTACACAAAAAATGTACATATGCATATACAATGTATACAATCATCTAGCCTCTCGGCTTAAAATAACCCGAGATTAGTTGATATGCCATTAAATTCAATCAATCAATCAATCAATCTTTTATTGGTTATTAGAAATTAAACTCTACAGCATTGAAGCATTATAACAAAACAAACTAGGGAGGAGTCCACGCCGCGCAGAGGTCAAGGTGCTGGACTGCGAAATCACTGTAGGTGAGTTCGATCTTCAATCGAACAACTTCGTTCAATTTCACGCTAACACCCTTGTGAAATATATGAACCCCCTAATACACCATCTATGGGTTAGATAATATTATTCGGTGTTATTCAGGAATATTACCAAACTCTACCGCATTCAAACTCTTTAACCAACTAGTCCAGTCAGCAGATGGAGCTGTAGAATACACCGACTGCATCTCTACAGAGAAGTAAGACTCCCCCAACGGGTGTCATATCTGATGGTGGGGCTTCAGTAATACTGGGGCTTTGGGGAATGTGGCATACTTCTTCATTGCCATTACTTCGAGGTCCATCTCTGGCCCTGAGTGATAGCCTGGAGTGATAAAGTACTATCTATGGGTCAAATAGAACTATTTAACATTTAAAATGTAAAAGTTTATGATAAATTAAATTGTTAGACATAGAAATGTTTGATCGTTTAAGTGTGTGTAAACAAATGACTCATGTTTAAATTGTTAGTGATAACTAGCAATACTTGAAACCATCTAAATTTGTTGACTTATGCTAAATTGAATAGTTAGAAATAGATCAAATTTTATACATATAAACAGTTCTATTTCAAATAATTCAGTTTAGCATAAGTATAGTTTTTTTGTTTACACACGGTTAAATGTAAAAACAGTTCTATTTCAAACAATTCAGTTCAACATACAGTGTTTAGTTCTATTTAACCCATAGATAAGACCCTATCAGATGCTACCATTCTGGGCCAGGTGGACCTGGGAACGATGACAATAAAGGGGTACTCCACATTCCCCAAAACTTAAGCATCACTGGAGCCTCACCGTCAGATTTTTAAGTGTCATATCTCAGACACTCGTTGGGGGAGTCTTACTCCTGTGCAGAGATACAGTCGGTGTATTCTGAAGCCCCAGCCGACTGAGCCATGTAATTATTTACTAAGGATTATTATTAGTTACTTGAAATCATATAACTGTGTGCAAATAAGTGACTGTTACTGAATGGAAATAATTACTTGAAAACTTGTAATTATAAGTATCAGATAGAAATGCCTAAAAACATTCAACTATGCAAATTATTTGTATTGGATAGGAATACATGATATGTGCAAGAAATTCTTACGAAACTACAACAAAAGACAATATAAGCATAAATGTACACTGAATTCAATTCCCTCACCCCCAGATATAAAATCACCTGAAAAGGGTTAGGATGCTCACAAGATCAATCAATCGACCAATCAATCATTGTAAGCATAAATGTACTTTGAATGCAATTAATCATTGTAAGCGTAAATGTACCCTGAATGCAATCACCCCTAGATATAAAATAACCCTAAAAGGGTAAGGATAACTTTAAGATCAATCAATTATTGAGAAAACCTTTCTTACACATGCTCAGTCTTTACTTAAAAAACTGAAGTTTGATAATACTGGAAAAATTTTGGAGGCCTTTTACTCAACCCCCCTTTCCATTATTCTTCGTACGAAGATGCACGTAGCAATGAGTCATTGAAAAAAAAATTAACGAGTTTTGCTATATTCTTGAAGTGGAAACTGCTACGTGATTTGGAATTAAAACATTCACTGATTGTCTTTGGTCAAGTGATAATTGAAGTTTTTATATTGAATAAATTCAGTTGCAAGTAACTAATGGAATGCTAATCAGAAAAGAGAACGATTCTTTAAGAGCCGATAGGTATAGCAAAAATTGATTAGAAAATTATTTTGAAGGAAAAAAGTCAAAATCAAAATAAGATTAAAATCAAGCCAATTAACAAAAAAAAAAAAAAAAAAAAAGAAAGAAAAAAGGCATTTTGACATTTCTGTTAATTGCAATAAAGTTATATAAAAAATAAAATCATATATTCATCTGGGTATCATATACATATATATAATGCCCAGATAAATAGATGGTTCTACCACACACACACACACACACACACACACATATATATATATATATATATATATATATATATATATGTGTGTGTGTGTGTGTACACCTCTAACATTTCTTTTTATAAAAAGGTAATTTTCTTATAAACTAAAGATACCACCAGGATATTACAGTTTATTATATATATATATATATATATATGTGTGTGTGTGTGTGTGTGTGTGTGTGTCTGTCTGTGTCTCTGTGTGTGTGTGCTAATTCGTTTCTTTCTTTTTTCTTTTTTCTTTCCATGGTTGCTTCTTTCCTTCTTTCTTTCTTTCTTTCTTTCTTTTGTTGATAAGGAAGTAAATGATGGTACGCGTTGAATCTGGATACTAGTCCTGGGGGTACATTATTGGTCAGTGATGGGTGATCGCATCACGGGATAAAAAATAGACACCAACCTTTGTTTAACAACTACAATCTTTGACAAAAAAAGTAGGCTCAGTATTCTTAGAGAACTTTTCTTCTTTTATTTTTAATCCATGAAAAATAAACTAACCACAAATCTGAGACAAAATCTATTTTACTTATAAGGCAAACTTTCTAGTTTCATGGAACATACTTCAGATTAATCAAAATGATTTATTTTAATTAAGAATACAGGTTTTTTCAACATAAAGCAGAAAAATCTTCTATAGTAACTGTTGAGGTAATGGTTGCCGTCTCTCCTGACCCTTTACTTGACATACATAACTGGGTGAATGTTTTTTTCTCCTGGCAATTCTTTATTCTATTTTTAGCATCATCCCTTTGGCCAATGCAGATTCGTGATTCATCACTAAATATTACTTAAATATTTCATCCAATCATCCATACTCCATAATTTCTTCTCTTTAGCTCACTGCAGTTTTGTTTTCTTATATTCAGCTGTTAGGACCGGTTTGCATCTGTCCTTTCTGTATGTAAATCCAATTTCATTCAGTCTGTTTCTGACAGTTCTGCCACAGACATTAACTCCTATTTCCGCCCATTTATTTTTCATTTGCTTGGTTGTCTATATTCTAATTGTAAGGCGTATTGCTTAAAAGATTTTGTCCTGAGGCTTTGATGTCTTCTGTGATCTACCAATATGCTTTCCTTTCATGATCTCTTTCTTTTAAATTTGTAATAGATAAATAAATCAATAATTAAATGAAATAGAATATTGACAGTCGGCAAAGAAATAACGAAAAATGCTCTGCGTATTGGCCCACTTTCTCTTTCACTATCTATCTATCAATTGCAGTTTATAAACATTTATCTCAGCCTGTTAATATTTATATATTGTATGTATGTATGTATGTAAACGCAGTTTCTTCCAGGCTGCGGTCGTGTCGATACTGCTATATGGATGCACTATTTGGACGCTGACTAAACGGTTGGAGAAGAAGTTAGACGGCAATTATACAAGAATGTAAAGAGCAATATTGAACAAGTCCGGGCAGCAACACCCCACAAGGCACCAACTATACGGTCACCTACCACCTATCACGAAAACTATCCAAGCTAGACGAACCAGACATGGCGGACACTGCTGGAGAAGCAAGGACGAGCTCGTAAGTGATGTACTCCTGTGGACCCCCGCATATGGCCAATCAAAAGCAGGACGACCAGCTCGAACATACATACAGTAGCTATGTGATGATACGGGATGTAACCATGAAGACCTGCCAGAGGCGATGAATGATAGGGAGACGTGGAGAGAGAGTGTCAGGGATATCCGTGCTAGCTGCACGACATAATGATGATGATCTATCTATCTATCTATCTATCTATCTATCTCAGTTTGTTCGTATAGATCCACTTACTTGCTAGCTGAATTCGAGGAAAAGGCAAAATTTTGTAAGAAAGATTGTTATTACAATATTCGAATCCACTCGCAGTAAGTACATTTATGTACTTTCAAAAGATGGACGCCTATAAAAGCATATATCTATCTGTTTGCATGAGAATGATTTTAGAGCACATTTGAATTTCGACGCCATTTGTTGTTGTTTAAGTCCTGGTAAATTTCAGGATTTCAAATGCTGGCTTCCAAAGCAAGCAGGTCTTTCGATTTAGATGGATGCAGCACTATTTTTGACCTTTGAATCAGTTAGTACATTTCAGATATATCTATCTTGACAGCTGTGTATATTTCAACAAAAACGCATTTTTGTTGTTCAAACAGAAATTTCTATCTCACTCCGTTTGACCAGAAATAATATATTTTGCCATCTGACAAAATCCAGTAACCTCAAATCTCAACAAAGTTTTCGTCTGGGTTCGAACCTGAGGTCAAGTCAATATTTATTAAAAAATCATGTCTATGGGACTTTCTGTTTGGTCATGATTTTCAGACAGACACAAAATAGTACACACACACAAACACACACACACACACACACACATGTATATACAGATATATATAGCTTGATCTAATGATCGCAAAGGCGAGACACTTACTGTCACCAAGCGCTGTTGACTCGACGTGATCCTGATTTAGGTAAATATGCTCTATCACTGACATTGAGCAGTTTTTATTCATAAATATAGCAAAGTACACTATATATAATCCATACCAATCAAATCAAATTGTAATATAATGGCCGAGGGATTTTGTTTTATATATCTTGCCTTTCGGTTTAGTTAGGCTGAGAATCTTTCGCTTAGCGCATCGGTTAGTTAGGTGCAACATGAGCGCTGGTGTTCACGCGCACGCGGGGAGGATGTGTCATTCAGAGATGTAAAAATAATAATCCCAGATAGAAAATGTGACCGGGTGTGTGTGTGTGTGAATGACGTCATACACCGGAAGCGTGCGCGGAGGATTTTGGGGGATTTGAGAAAAGTCACGAGTTGAGTATTAGCGTCCGAAGAAGACGGTTGACTTTCGGGGCTCGCCGAGATCAAACCAGTAGTTTGCGGCGGGGTGCTGCGCGTGTTGGGGGGGGGGCAGATGGAAAAGTCAGCATAGAAAGATTGTGTATCACTCTCCTTATGTCGAAAAACCTTTTAACTCAAAGGTAATAAAAAGTTTCGTACCTGAACTAAGAAGTTGTAAGTGTTTTTGAGTTTCGGGATTCCTATGTTATCTATATATGAGTTATGAACATTCTATGTACATTTCACACATCCGTATCATGGGTATGTTAAAAAATGACGACCGAAATGCCCTTTTCTCCCACTGGTTAGATCGCAAACACACTTTCAATTTTTCTCAGACCACTTTAATTAAACCCATACATTGCGAAACCCTTGTCGACTGTTAGAAGCTGCAATCATCTCTCAATCCAAACACATGAAACAACGACCTAGCTTCTACCAGATTTCAGACATTATCTAGCAGACATTATTTTACGCGAGAATAATATTGTAAAAGAAGATGGGCAGGAAAAATTGTTTATATCAAAAACTAAGATATTTATTTCCACCACACTTCCATACTTTTGGACGATTTTTTCATTTTTTCATTTAGATATTCCATTTCTGTAGGTTAAGTCTTCGATACGCTTGACAGTGGCTGTAGTCTCCCCCTGTCTACTTAGCCAAGACCCTAATGTTCCAAAAATGTCACAGCCAATAACCCTTGCATCCACTACTCTGATATATACCTCTATCTTTCCCTTTCTTTCTTTTCAATCTCTCCTTCTTATGACCCTTTCGTCTTTTTATTTTTTATTTTTTATTTATCTATTTCCTCCTGAGCTGAACGTTAGAAAAACTCATAATTCTAAGGAAATCTTTCTGAAATGAAGACGAAATATCATTTTAGCTTGAGTATACAGTTTAATTGTCAAAAACATTTCTATTTCAAGTCTTCGAGTTAGTCAAACAGTTCTTATTCAAACAAATCAGTTCAGCATCAGTTCAGTTTCGATGTCAAAACAGTTCTATTTCAAACAGTTCTATTTAGTTTAAGTACACAGTTTAATTGTCAAAAATATTTCTATTTCAAGCTATTCAGTTTAGTCAAACAGTTATAATTCAAAGAAATCGGTTCAGCATAAGTAAGCAGTTTAGTTCTATTTAAATCCATTTTATACAAATAATCAGTTATATTTCAGACAATTCAGTTTAGCACGAGTACAAAGTTTAATTGTCAAAAACATTTCTATTTCAAGCTATTCAGTTTATTCAAACAGTTCTAATTCAGCCAATTCAATTTAGTATAAGTATAGATCTTATTTACAAACAATTCAGTTTAGCATAAGTATGCAGTTTAGTTTTTTTTTAACCCATATATAGGACTTTATAGGACCTTCCGGGCCAGAGTGGACTTGGGAGCAATGGCAATGATGGGGTGCTCTGCATTCCCCAAAGCCCCAGCATCAGTGGTAAAAAGTAAAGAAGTGTCCATAGGTTCTACGTAAGCTCTCAATACCAGGATAACATACCACAAAAGCAATATTGAATTACCAGAAAATTGAAAACTAAACGTCTCTAAACACTTATACCAATGTAGCAATGGGTCATTATAAAATGCCAATATTAAAAAACAGAAGACTACACATTACTTCAAATAAAAAAAAAATTCATTGAAAAATCAAGCCCACACTGAATACACCTTAAACTATACACACACACAAATAGAAACTAACACACACACACACACAATCAGAAAAAAAGTAAAAAGTAGTTGTCAGTTGAATTTTATATACACGCATACACATACAATGACCCAGAGAAAGCTACTTATAAAGTTTATCAACTAGACATCCATCGAGACAAAAACAAACACACACACACACACACATTCAGAGAAGAAAATAAAAAGTAGTTAAAATTCAAAACTCAAGTTTTTACAGAACTAAACTATATCCATACAGAGAAAAACTTCTTTAACACACATATACACACACAGTGCCTCAGAGTAAAACAACCAATAAACTTTATGGTGTATTGAATATCAAAGACTGATTAGGGAAAAATTAGCATACCCATAAAAACGCATAGAAAACAGTTTTAGAAAAGGAAAAAAAAATAAAATAAAAAAAGAGAAAGAAGGAATCAACGCCTGTTGAAAATCTATCACAGAAGGGACAGTCACCATTATATAAACCAAAAACCACATCAGCCAAAATCATTAAAGCTCTCTGAAGACAGTAAGAAGCTAGAAACATGTTAGAGTAAAATAAATAAAGAGCAAAAAAAAAAAAATTTAAGAAATATGAATCTCTTTGTGAACCTATTCATTTTAAAATATTCAATTTTTTCCATCTCTGAACCAACAATAAGGATATATATATATATATATATATATATATATATCATTACTCTGAGTAAGAACGTGTGATTTAGGAAGTAAGGGAGAGATAGAGAAGAAAAGTGAGATAATGAAAAGAGGGAAGAGAGTGAGAGAGAGAGAGAGAGAGAGAGAGAGAGAGAGCGTAAGAGGCAAAGTGATATAGGGAAATAGACGAAGAAACGAGAAGAGAGAGATAGAAAGAGATAGAGAGAGAGAGAGAGAGAGAGAAAAGAGAGAAGAAAGAGAGAAATAAACAAAGGGAGAAAGAGACAAAGGAGAAAGTGTGTTTATGTGAGAAAGTGTATGAGAGAGAGAGAGAGCGAGAGAGAGAGAGAGAGAGAGAGTATATAAAATAATGTTTGTCTAGAACTAATCGAATTGCAAATGTAATTCGTTCCAACATAGAAAAAAATAAAAACGAAAACAAAAAAACTCATCATCCACTGACTTTGGTGGAAAATAGTGGACATTTGAGCTTTACTTTTTGTTGATGTTTGATTAATATCCTCTTGATCTTAGTCCAGAGGGATTTAGGATTAATAATTAATCTATCTTTCAATACATTTATTAGTTTAAGTGAGTGGAAATGAACCAGAAACACACCAGAATGAACAGTCATTGTCCAATGTCACGTTACTAACATACCGAACCAATTATGATTAAAAAAATCATTTCCATTGGTTTTGTTTTGTTTTGTTGGTTTCTTTGTTTTTAACGGCATGTCAACTTTAGTGGGTTATCTAAAGCTAAAACCATCCACATAGAAAAGAGTTTCACCTTATAAGGAAAGAAAAGACAGACACATGGTTAAAAAGAATTCGACTCGCATCAATTTCGGGTGTTACAAGTTCTTTAAACCAGAAAGACGGATATTAAAACATATAGAGTTGTTTTCTTCGTCGACGAAGGAAAAGCCTTTGTACATCTATAATTTATTGCCTCTCACCCTCGATGGCGGAAGCTTTTGCTTAATCGCACCAAATAGGTCATAACTTATTGCTATTCCGGTGACTAATTGCTGTTTTCAAATCTACTTATGTCTTACCTGATCAATGTTGAATTTAAATTTTAACTCTCAGAAATCACATTCACCTGATTTGTTGGTTGGTTGAGTTTTATGGCATATCAACATTTGTAGGTTATTTGATGCAAAAACCTGTTTATATATATATATATATATATATGTGTGTGTGTATGTGTGTGTGTGTGTGTGTGTGTGTATAATTTGTAGACATGTTGCTGATAACATTTTCCACACAGTTAAATGGTTTCAAGTATTGCTTTTTAACAGTAACAATTTATCGTCAGTCATTTGTTTGCACACATTGAGATTAGTTTGTCGGTAATTTAATTTTTACTTTTAAAGTGGATAGTTTGGAGGTAACATTTAAAACAAAGATTGAACTTATCCGTTTGCACACAGTTAAATGGTTTCAAGTATTGAAGTTATTTATTATATCTTCTAGATTGAGGGTGGCAACTATGCGGTCAGTGTCACAATTTATATTTTCTATACTATAAGATATTTGTAGGGATTTTATCGATCCCTGGGCATTGCATTTTTTATTCATTCTTATAGGTGAATTTGTTTTGAAGTTGTGGAGATTTTATCGAGTTTAGCTCAGTGCAGTTTGAATGCACTTCCTAGTCTTTCATTGTTCACTTCGGTGTTCATATATATTTCTGCCGCTTGGCCAATGGGAGCTTTTGGTTTTTGTTTAAGTTGTTCCGGCTTTTTGAGAGACAAGTTTGACTAGATAGAGCTCGTTTGTTTTTACGTATTTAAATGGTCTCAAGTATTGCTATTTAATATTAATAATTCTATCTAATCTCAATCATTCGTTTGCACACAGTGTAAGTGACTTCAAGTATTTCCATTCAACACAATTAATTATATTCAATATTATTCTCTTGTTTGCACACAGTTAAGTGGTTTCAAGTATTGCAAGTATTGATAATTATATTTATCAAGTATTCCAATCAAATATGAACAATTTGCACCCAGCTGTATAGCTTCGTGAATGATTGAACAGTTTTATTTAATGCATGAAGGGGATCCAAACAGGTACTTCCACTCCGGATCAGAGTGGACATGAGAGTAATGGTAATGAAGGAGTTGAAGAGTTTTATCAGATCTGATCAAAGTTTGACACTTATGAATATTACTAATGAATCAATATCAATCTGCTAATATTCAATCAAGTGTCTAACCTTACTAATAAATATAAAAACAAAATAAACCCTGACAAAATCAAAACTAAGAACAAAAAACAAAACAATATGAAAAATAAAAATACAAAATATAGACACACACACACATAAAGAAGAAACAAACAACCCCGACCAAAAAAAACAAAACAAAACCCCCCAAGCACCCCCACAAACAAAAAAACAAAAATCAAAAGACAAACAAACCCAAGACAAAAGCAAAACAACAACCTCAAAACAAACGAGCCAGCAATATCTTTATTTTTCTGGACACTTTTTTCTGAACGAGTTTTTGGCCCCAAAATATTCCAGTGATAACATATCCCCTTATTCTTCTTATTTGAGTCTTTGACTATTTTCTTATCTCAAAATTCAAAACCCAGTTCGGTAGTCGCATTTTCAAAAATTTGAAAACATGCAACGGGCCACGGCAAACCAACTGAAGCCAGTATCTGTTGACAGGGGCAATCCAGTGGTTGTTGACACCCTGAGCAAGCAGATATTCGGGAACCTTTTTAAGTATAATGATAAAAATGTTCACAAGAAAAATGCAAAAAATATAGAATAATAGAAATGAGTTTATTTCCGTTCTCTCTCACTCACTCTCTCTCTCTCTCTCTATATATATATATATGAACCTGCTTTTTTCCCTCTTTTTACATTTTTTTAGCGGGGAAGATCCTTGATAGCACCCCTAGGTTTATGGTGCGCCCAAGGCACCCCGCAAAAACAATTACCGACGCCGACTACGCCGATGACATATATATTCAAGTGTGCTATATCATTATCTTTCTTTCTCGGTGCCAGTCTCTGAAGTCACGCACACACACGGTATATTGTGTTACCCAAAGCAGCGAAGCAAAACAGTCGCAGTCATCGTCTTGTTGGGCTAGGGAATAGAAGACCCAGAAGTCGTGTTAAAAGTAAACACATCTGCCGTACTAGTTTTGCCCCAAACATCCGGTTCCCTACCTGGTAACCTTCCTAGTTACATCATAGACACCATATATCTAAACACAATATATAAACACTTTCAAAACATCATCTATCTAAACACCAGTCTCCATCGCTTTGAAAAGAAAAACATGTATAACGCTACATTTTTGTTAGAGATTAACAAAAATGTAGCGTTATACATGTTTAGAAGAGATTGTGGGGATTTAGGAATTAACAATAAAACTCCCAACCGGATGTTGACTCATCGGCTGCCACATACAAAATGTATAAACGCGTCGACACGCATAAGGCTCCACGCATCCATCCGGTTAAAATCAGAAAAAAGAAAAATAATAAAAAGTAAAGTAGCCAATGGGAAGCGGTCGCGCCAAAATTAGAAGGATTTTGGAGTGGCGAATTTGGAGCCGGTGGAGAGAGATAAATACTCAGGTTTTCTGTGAACCAACAACATCATTTTGCTGTCTGGTGTTTTGGGCACCACGCTACGTCTTGGGACGTAGCGTTGGTTAGTCCATTCACCAAGTAAATAAAGGAAAGTATGGAAGAAATGTTTTCGTCTCTTATCTGTTTCTATCTTTTCTTTTTGTATATTTCTTTTGGACTTTCTTTGGACAAGGCATTGCGCCGGCCAGTCAACGTGGGGTAAAATAATATAACCAAAACATGGAGTCAGATATCTTACGGCAACACAGACTTGCCCTTAGCCCCTGACCTTCAAAACACCACAAGATACAGCTTTCATATTCGGCATAGATTAATTCAAAATATGTCCGAATAAAATGGCATAAAAAAAAATTATCGTACTTCAATCAGGTGTTAATTTATTTTTAAAGTTTCTGCACATAAAATGAGAGTCAGTTTTCAGATGTCATGAAGTAGAAAATTTCCTCGAGCTTTAATTTAAAATGTCAGCTTATCTATTTTGCTTTTAATTGCTGCAGAATGACATACAGTCAGTCAGGAAACAATACTTTTGTGTATTTGAAGCAAATTTCAAACCGTTTTAGTATAATATTTTATCAGATTAATTTTTCTCAGCGAACGTTATCAACGATTAGCCAGTGACTGACGCTTGTCGACTGCAAAAATCCCCCCCCAATGTAGATGTTATAAAAACAGAATTTGACGAAATCAAACAATTTATTGATTACTCAGCTAGATTCTGAAAAAATTTTTTCATTTAGATATAGTGAAAAATAAGTTTTTTTTAAAATTCATATGCGATGAAAGCCCATATGAAGATGTACATATCAGTTTGCATTTGAGATCATCTACTGTAATCTAGCTATACTGAGTATCTATATACGTAATCATTTATTATAATACAGCTATATCTGTCTATATACGAATATATGCGATCATTTACAGTAATCCAGATCTATCTATCTATCTATCTATCTATCTATCTATCTATCTAAAATCATCTCCTGTAACCCATCTATATCAACCTGTATATCTATATATGAGATCATCGTATGTAATCCAGTTATATCTACTTGTATATCTATACGTGTAATCATTTGTTGTAATCCGGTTACATCTATCGGTATATCTATCTGTATATCTATATACGTGATCCTTTCCTGCGATCCAGATATATTACTTGTACGTGAAAGCTTGAGTAAATTGAAAGTTACACTCAGGGTGTTGCAATTTTAATTTCTGTCAGGGTAGATAACTCATCAAGATACAATACTTAAAATGTCTACCATAAATACTGAGTTGAACTTGTTAATTATTCTGATATTTTTAGACTTCATTTTATAAAATTTGTAGGGGTGGCTCCAAATATGTTAAATGGCGACATTGTATAACTTTATATAGTTGATGATCTAGAAAAAAAACGAAAAGAGAAGAAAATAAAAGTAAAGAGATTGAAATAGACGTGACAGGTAGACAGAAATAGAGACAGGAAAAAAATCTAAAAAACAAAAAAAAAAAAAAAAAAAAAAACTCCCCAAACACAGAAAACAAAAACAAACAAACAAAAACAGAATAAATGAAGAATGTTGGACGTATTTGCATATTGGTGATACAATCCTTACAAATCTGCAAGTGTCCAAAGCCATGCTGTGAGGTTCAGATAGGAATTCAATAAGAAAAACTTGACATTTAGTTTTGTTTCACTCAGCACACTAAACCACTCTCGATCTTTTTCGCTGACTGGCAATTGTATTTCCTTTCTCGTCTAGTTTGTAGACATTTAAAGAGCGGGATTAAAAGCGATATTTATACATCACTAAAATTCTCATCATGCTTATATTAGGTCCTTTCACCAAAGAAGAACTAGACTCGGTTCTCAGAAGAATTAAAAATAGGAAAGCGGCGGGGCTAGACGAGATCCCCCCAGAAGTGTGGAAGACGAGACAATTCGACGATATACTGCTCCGGCAATGCAACGCAGTCTATAGTCAAAATAGGATAGAACGATGGACGAAGGGATGCATCCTTCCATTCCCTAAAAAAGGCGACCTCGGACTAGCCAAGAACTACCGAGGGATAACACTTACATCCATAGCAGCCAAAATCTACAATGCCCTACTACGAAACCGCATAGAACCCAAAATAGACAACATCCTTAGGAAAAACCAAAATGGCTTCCGGAGAAATAGATCCACGACCTCACAAATACTGACCATCCGTAGAATCCTGGAAGGCGTACGGGCAAAAAACTTACAGGCGACATTACTATTTGTCGACTTTACCAAGGCATTCGATTCCATACACAGAGGAAAGATGGAGCAAATCCTACTAGCATACGGCCTACCAAAAGAAACCGTAGCAGCGATAATGATTCTCTACAGAAACACCAAAGTGAAAGTACGTTCACCAGATGGAGACACGGAATACTTCGACATAGTTGCAGGAGTACTACAAGGAGACACACTAGCCCCGTACCTCTTTATCATCTGTCTAGACTATGTGCTTAGGACTTCGATCGACAAAATCAGAGAAAATGGCTTCCAGCTGACTAAGAGAAGAAGCAAAAGGTACCCCGCAAAAACAATCACGGACGCCGACTACGCTGATGACTTGGCGTTACTAGCGAATACGCCTAATCAAGCAGAGACACTACTGCATAGTCTGGAACGAGCCGCAGCTGGCATTGGCCTCCATGTCAATGCAAACAAAACCGAATATATGTGTTACAACCAAACGGGCAACATTGCCACACTAGACGGAGCCTCTCTGAAACTAGTCAACAAATTCACCTACCTAGGAAGCAGCGTCTCATCAACCGAGAAAGACATCGACACACGACTGACGAAGGCATGGACAGCTATCGATAGGCTCTCGATCATATGGAAGTCGGACCTAACTGATAAAATGAAACGAAGTTTCTTCCAGGCAGCGGTTGTGTCGATACTGCTATATGGATGCACCACATGGACGCTTACGAAGCGGCTGGAAAGGAGGCTGGACGGAAATTATACAAGAATGTTGAGAGCAGTATTAAACAAGTCCTGGCGACAACACCCCACGAGACTCCAACTATACGGACACTTGCCCCCCATCACAAAAACTATACAAGTTCGACGAACCAGACACGCAGGACACTGCTGGAGAAGCAAGGACGAGCTCATAAGCGATGTACTCCTGTGGACCCCCACACATGGATGTGCAAGAGTGGGACGACCAGCACGAACCTACATACAGCAGCTGTGTGAGGACACGGGATGCAACCCTGAAGACCTGCCGGAGGCGATGAATGATAGGGAGAAATGGCGAGAGACGGTCAGGGATATCCGCGCAGGCGGCGCGACATGATGATGATGATGATATATATATATATATATATATATATATATAGGCATTGATCAAACTTTACTTAGTTTTGCACAAGTTCATTTATATACGGTACCCAGTGAGAATCGGACTCTCTAGTAATGTTCTGCCAGTCTTTCTGCTGACCCAACCCCTCCGCCCTAGTCAGGATGTAATTTAAGGTCAATTTTTGAGAGAAAAGCTGCTTTGAATTCAAAGTTTTGCTTCTCCTGAATTGGTTGCCATACCAAGGTTAAAGAACTCAGTCTGCCGAACTATCTACCCATATCTGTGGGGAGAGAAAAGATGGACTTTCATAAGAGCATTAACACTGTTAAACGCAAACAGCACCGTACAGGATTATAAGTGAAGTCACCGATTCTATTTCTTATTTCGATAACCATTGCCCAAAGAGCGCCTTCATTGTCAGCCAGCATTGTTCGCTCACTATTATATAACATGAAACTCCCATGTTTGTATATATGTATGTATGTAACTGTAACTACCCCCAAACAAAAACAGCACATCCTAGCAAGACTTTTATTAAAGCAGTATCTTCAGAACGCTTTAAATTGGAGAATAGAGTAATTTTCAGTTCAGTTTGCACCTGAGTTTTGCGGAATTTTTGTTCATGCTGAACTTTTAAATCCTTCGAATTCTCGATATAAAGGTGATAAAAATAAATTAGCAATTCGAATCCCTCATGCATTCTGAAGTAGAAGTATCAATAGCATCATGGATAAAAGGAACGCTACGGATCATCTAGTTAGGCAATACACTTGTAGATTTGGAACTTGGGTTATTTAAATTTGTTGGCATTTTCTTCGTGGTGTAAGGTTAAGCAGTTATTGCAGAGAGACGAATTCAATTCTCACGAGGTGCCTCATATTTGGGAGCTTTGGATCAAATCTTATACTTAGAAAATAAATCATGAAATTAGACCTGCACTAACGAGACTAAACGGGCCGAGGGGAAAGAATTATCATTTATACCCAGTTTTTTTTTCTTCCACAGGCAAATAGTTTTAGAAAGGCGTGCAGAGAGAGAGAGAGAGAGAGAGAGAGAGAGAGAGAGAGAGAGAGAGAGAGTGTGTGTGTGTGTGTGTGTGTGGTGGGAGACGGAGCAGAAAGAGGAGAGAAAGAAAACCTGAGTGGGTTACGCTGAATGATTTTTAGTTCAAATTCCAGTCCCATTTGCTGGGATGAAATCAACCAACTCGGTTGACTTCGTCTTACTTTTGCTGCCGCCCCCTTTTCTGTTGTTACTACTGCTGAATGGAATTCATTTTATCGGAGGAGTTCACAGGATTTTCTCACTACATACAAAACCTATTCAGTGAAAGGAATATTCATTTTTTTTTTGCGAATAACTTTCATATTTCTCGTTCGAATTTGTTTAAATTTTGATCTATAACTCTATTTGATATGTGAAAATAATCTGGCGGTATTTTACAGAAAAACCTGTTTTTTTTAAGTACGAAGTTTTGAAATTTGAAGATTGTAAAATTTAGTAACAAAAAGACAAAAAGCTACCCCCCCAAAAAACCAACAAAAAACACAACCCCCCGACAAAAACAAAACAAAAAAAAACATAAAAAAAAAAGGCAATTGTTTTTATCAAGAAAAAATATTTGTTTTGGAGAACTGTATTAGTTCACTGAATACTTTGTTGTGCCACCTTTAGAATTTGTAATTTTATTCGTTCTGGTAGCGAACTGATTAAATCACAAGTGTCCGGTGACACCGATGCCCACTATTCTGTGATGATTCGCTTCAATTCTTCAAGTATTGATGGATAGTATTTTCTTAATTTCCTCTTTAGTGTCCCTCAAATATTGCCCATATTGGACGCTTTCGTGTCTGTTATATTAGTAGTAGCTTTGAAATCACTATCTTGCCGTTATATCCGAGCTGATGGAGTCTCCGGAGTGTTGTGGATCGAGAAACAGCGACACTAGTATACCTACACGAGTGAGTTCGAGTCTCATTGGCGCCCCATTCATTCGGCCTTGTGCCAAATCAAAGCAAATAGCTTAGTAAATTACTACACTAGTATCATTCCAAGCTTTGGAAATTTCATCACAATTGCCAAACCGATTGGAAATAAGGATCCTATTCACCTGACGTTCATCTTTTGTTGTTTTCTTGGCTTTGGAACTGCAGTCGGACCGTTTTAAACGAGTTTGTCTTATAATCTTCGAGATGGCAGACAAGAACATCCCACCTGGACAGCTATTCCATTTGAGTCTTGCTACCTTCCCACAACGCATGAATGATGGCCTTTTGTGCCTTTGACATATCCTTAACTCTTTTCCGTTATGATTCAGGGTTATATCACATTTATATCTAAATGCGAACATTCATTTGAGATAAATTAACTGAGCCTCAGGGCCCATTCATTTATCTCAAACGAAAGCCTTACTGTTAAAATTGAGCATAAGACCCTAAAGTTTGTGAGGGATGGGGGAAGAAGAACGGTCTTCTGAGGAACTGATACTTTTCTTAACTAATCTTACCTTGCTGACTCATTCATACTACAATAACACATTCATACAATAAAGTCAAACTTTTAACACCAAAATACTAAAATTAACTCTATGAAAAAAGCCAACTTAAAAATGTATATCCCAGATAAAAGCTGAAATGATAGAATGGCAGAACAGTGAATTAAATGAATAATGTTCAATGTTTATGATATATATATATATATATATATATATATATATATATATATATATATATATATATATACAATGAAGACGTAGCATAAATAGAGTACTTAAAAATCTAACCATTCATTAGGGGTGGGAAGTCTAAAAAATAAACTCCAAAAGAAAATAAGCTCATGAAAATAAAACATTATACTAAGGTGATTTTGCTATACCCCGTACAACTCGAATTTATATTTAGATCGCCGACTGTTTTCCGCTCAACACCGGAAACAAGCCGGGTAGTCCCTACAGGCGGAGCGAACTGATCTAGTGAGGGTGAGAAAAAGTCATAAGGGGTATAGAGGGAAGGAGAGGTGGAATAAAAAACAGTTTTAAGCAGAATTACAGCTTCAGGGTGAAAAAAAGGAGTTATAAATGGTTAAGGGGTGCAGGAGTATGGAACATTAAAAAAGTGTGGACAAGGGAATCCTGGAGACCTTACACTAATTGACGTGGTTATGAGATGATTTTACTGCTAAGATTCGCAGAAAGAAAAGGCCTACTTGCCAAGAACGGTTGTCCACTTGGTACAGTTGTGGCCTGAAGGAAGATAAGGGAATGCGCAGTCCAACCTGTCTCTCTTTCGTACTACCAGGCTTGCTACTTTCACACACCTTTCCCGAATGTTATGCCGCCAAAGGATTTTCTATCGCATCCGATTTTACTCTGAGCTGATGCTTAAAAAAAGAAATCAGATCGTAATCGGAAAAGTTTAGACCGATATACAATCAATTCCTTCCCCTGCGTCATCCAAACCGCCATTCGAGCCCCGGGTAACATTGTCAGAAATACCCTTCGTCTCAAACCTGCCCACGAAAGATCAATGTTGTCGACAATGTAAGCTACATCGAGTTGTACGAATTGTTTGGGCCTTATGCAAACCGTCACATCTCCGACGTAGTCCCAAAGCACCCCAACCAGTTTGCAGGAGAAGAAATCGTGCTCAGCCGTTTCTTCTATACCTCAGTCATAACGAGCGCAATCAGGTGTATCTGCCAAGCATGCTTTGAAGGTTACGCTGGAGGGGCAATGCTTTTCGAGCAAGTTACTGGGTGAGAGAAAACTCTAAGTTATTGAAATAGCTTGATCTTGGCGCCCAACTCCACTAGGAACGAATCTCCTTGAAGCCAAATTGCTTCTCAAGCGAATCCGAAGCGAACTTTTCTCGTGAAAGGTCACTGGACCGAGGAAGCTTTCGAAGTGCTCTCCTAAACTTCCTGAGAAACAGCTCTGTAGCCTTCAATCTGTGAATTCAGTTCAGGGAATACGACACTAATCTCCCTTCCACACATTGAATCTACTATTAAAGATCGACTCAGGAATACCAATCTCTCGGAAAGTCGGTGACTTATCAAGCCAGGCATCCCTAAGCCTCCATTGCAAGAGCGAACCATTGACTTGCCTCACTTCCAAAGAAGTGATAACAGAAGTCGCTTTAAAGCCTGTAACAGAATAGCAGGCAGAAGAAGTACCAACAACTGGAAAAAGATTGCACTTCTCCGCCCTGCCCTTTAATGGCAACAGTCCAGGTCCGCACTTGGGTCATTACCTTTGCTTGTACTTCTACTGGATATCAGGACCGAATTACTCCCCGAGGATGCAAATTGGATTATCACTCCAGCGGAAAGGATCAAAATCATTATCTCTGTATTAAGCCGAGTTTTGGGCCTGTTATAATGGGTGATAATACGCTTCACACCAAAGATTTCACTATTTCTGTACCAATACTTTGAAACTGTGAACACTCATAAAATGATCACATATGTAAATCATTAAATGAATTTAAATTATATGGGAGGAAATACCAGATTACTTACATAAATTGATTTGTCATACTGATTTGAGTAAAACAGTCAAATTTTAAACAAATTCGAGCGAGAAATATGTAAGTTATTCATAAAAAACAGAGTATTCCATTTCACTGAATTGGTGTAGTATGTAATTAACAACCCTTCGTACGAGCAGGATGTTACACTAGGTTATTTTAAGAGGAGTTTAACAAGTTTAAATTCAGTTATCTATCTCATAGATCGGTTAAATTATTTGACTGCCCAATTATTTACTTATAACTGGAGGGAGGATTGTTGGACGCATACTTTTCCCCAGCAGTTTAGTGCTATGTTAAATGCAAACAGCCTTGTCCAAGATTTGAACTCGGGTCACCGAGTCGATTTCGTGGGACAATAACCATTACACCACGTACACCTCCAGGATTTTCTCACAATAGGTCTTCGTATTGGTGATGCCTGTGCTCGGCAATAAGGTATCCCAGATCTACAAAATCACTGAAAAAGAACAATTTTAAATCCGTTTAATAATTTCAATGTTTGTTCATCCACACACACACACACACACACACACCTATATATATATATATATATATATATGGATCGTTATTGACAGTTTATCGAACAAATGGAAATCTGATCTATCTGCTAAACTAAAACAGAAATTCTTCCAAACTGTCGCCGTGTTAGTAGTAATATATAGTGACATCACCTGGACTCTAACAAAATGCCTGGAGAAAAAGCTAGATAGGAACTACTCAGGAATGCTGCGTGCTCTTTTGATTAAAGTCTGGAAGCTTCACCCTACAAAACAACAGTTGTACGGACACTTACCTCACATCTTGCAAGCCATCCAAGAAAGACAAGCAAGACTTGCAGGGCACAGAAGGGCAAAGTTAGGACGAGCGCATGAGCAACGTTCCCTTTTGGACTCCGACTCAAGGACACATCAGTGTTGGCCGACCCACAAAAATTTATATTCATCAGCTCTGTGCAAACACTGAATGTCGTCCAGAGGACTTACCAAGAGTGATGGTCGATAGTAACGGATAGCGAGAGTGACTTAGAGGAATTCGTGCTATCGGCACGATATATATATATATATATATATATATATATATAAACCTTTTATATAAAGACAAAAAGAAAAAATTCCCTTGGTATCATTATAAATCTATTTCAGGCTTTTATAAGTTTTTTTAAAAACTTTCCTCGGATAAGAAATTCAAATTTTTTTATTTAGATGTTTTCATATTTCGAAAAGAAATATGAAATATAAAAACATCTAAATAAAAAAATATGAAAGCATCTAAATAAAAATTTTGAATTTCCCATCTGAGGAAGGTTTAAAAAAACTTATAAAAGCCTGAAATAGATTTATAATGATACCAAGAAAACGAATTTTTTTCTTTTTGTCTTAATATAATAGGATTTTTTTAGGTCTGCATGTTGAGTGTTGATGTATCATTAACCCCAAATTAATTATACATCAATAGCCGTTTGTATTGAGCACTCAAATTGGATACTGCTACCCTTTGGATTTTCTCCTTGGATCATATATATATATATATATATATCAAGTATAAAATAAGATAAGATTAAAACAGGATACGTTGTCGATCCACAGGTGAGCTAGTATTTAATCTGTTAGATTCAACTGATCAAATATGTACTCTTTTTTGAGTCATGTGACTATTACGAGGTTGTTTTTTCTTATTTGTTCTGAAAAACTCAAAAAAGAATTGATATTTGTTCAGTTGAATTAAACAAACACAGACGTATTGAATACTAACTCACCTAAGGACCGGCAACGAGAAACTCTTCGTTCTGTGTTTTGTTATATTGTTTTATTTTCATTCTATTTTATACTTGAAAAATATTGAGATATTAATCTGGATTTTTGTGCAAAGAACACTGTAAAGATTTAACAGATTAAAACTGCTTTTAGTACGAAATTTCACTCGTAACTATAATAAGAGGAATCATTTTATTAGATCCTTTAAAACGATAAGACACTAAAGGGACCCTTTCGTTCGGCGCTTCTTCAATAGCAACGACCAGAATCACTTAAAGTAGTAAAATTAAAGAACAAGATGAGTAGTATTAATACCCTTCCCCCCCAAAAAAAAAACAAACTTCAACCCTCCAAATTCCCTCCAGATTCCTCAAATAGACAGAATGTAAAAATTTGGCTTTTCAGTCAGCACAATGAAGCGCAAAATTGCGTAATTGCTATGGTTTCGAGAACGGTCCGATGTTTCTTGCATCTAGTCTTGTGCAAGACAGAGAAACGATCATCTGAGTAGTTTGTCCGGCATATGAGATGTTCGCACAAGTGATCGCAGATAGCCGACTCTTGTGTTTGTGAAGACCAGAATGTAGTTTCTTGGGACCGTCCTAGTAGTTCTCGTGTGACGTACTACTTTATTCGAACTTCCTGCCTTTGGCTAGTCCTACCAATATAGACAGCATCACACTGACATTGGAATTCATATCCCATCATGCTTTGTTGAAGTATAGGTAGGACATCTTTTGGGGAAGATAAAAAGCCAGACCAAGCGGTAAAGATGGTTCTCACCATAACCGAGTTAAAAACTGTGCGTAATCACCCCAGAAATTTTGTCAGCCAATAGGTTCAGTTTACGGGAGCTTCACGAATACTGAACATTTAGAAGGATCAAACGATTTAATTGTGTTAAGTTTTAATATACTACTAAAGATGACGTTGGCTGGGTACCTATTCCTTTGAAAAATATCAGTAACTTTTAAAATTTCTGCATCGATCCTGCAATTAGAACAAATCACCAGTGCTCGATGAGTAAGGCATTTGATAAGAAGGTTGATCTTCGTAGATTTTAGAACAAATGAATCCCGACGAATGTATAGTCCTGTGAAAGTTGGCTTTTTATAAATACTAATAATAAAGGAAGAAGAGCTCTTCTCGACTAACACGTCGAAAAAAGGTAACATATTGTCATTTTCTTCTTCCATAGTAAAAGTCAACGATGAATGTTGGTTATTCGGGAAATAGAAAAAATTGTGTTGTCTCGCTACGTAAAGAAAAACAAGCAAAAGTATCATCAACGTAGCAATATGGTTTGTGAACCTTGTCAAAAAGATGTTATTCTAAAAATCCCACAAATACATTAGCCATAAGAGGACCAAAGGGACAACCCATCGATATATCAACTTGTCGATACATAGTATCATTAAAACTGAACGAGACAGATGTAGTAGCCAACTCCATCAATTCGATAAATCTGTATTCTGGAAACGATGGAGGCCTCAAATTGTCACGATATTGGCAATCGGCATAAATACCTATGTCTCGTCCAAATTGATGTTGGTAAAAAAAGAGGATATATCTAACGAAACCAGAAACTCAGTGTCCACACAACAAGGAAGTTGACCTATCATCAAAACAAATTGGAAGGAATCTGTAACTCAACAATCCGAATAAAATTGTAAAACCGGGTCCAGTAATTCAACAAACAATATTTTTCTTTCTCGATTTCTGCCTGAGTTCTGTAAACAACTTAATCTTCCGTACCTGTCAACTTCTTTCCAGTTCCTATTTTGGCTTTTGTCAAAAAAAATTTCGGTCACAGCATTTTCGATTCTTTTTCCCAGAATTTCAACTCCACACTTCTTGGCAATTATATTTGGTTACTCAACTTTTTGGTTAACCCCTCACGTACCGCCACAGACGAATATTGTCACAGAATAAGCGAAATAGATTTATTATAGAAATGAAATGCTATTTTCAAATTTCTTGTTTTTTAAACAAAAATATATATTTTGCTCTGCAGGTATATTTTGTATTGCATTGAGTACTCATTCTTTGGATATTTACAGTCCTTATTTACTTTATATATATATATATATATATATATATATATATATATATATATATATATATATATATATATTCTCGACGTCAAACCCTGATAATATGAAAAGCCACTTCTATGTCGTTTTTTTTTAAATTTATATATAATCGACTTTTTTCAAAATAAATTTTAAGTTTATGAGTAAGCCTTTAGTAAAACCATGTCAGAATCAAACTGGATATCTATTATGACCTACGCAATTTTTTTCTTGATATTCTTGATAAATCATTATGTTTCAGATTTTTAATTATTTCTCATTTTACTTTTCTAATTGCTTTACTTTCTGCATTTTTAAAAACGTATTATATCTTTATACAGCCATGTTATTGAGATAAAGTTTGTCATCATCATACTTGATTTGTTAAGTATCGTAAACACTTGAAATAAAGATGTTACATTACAATGATAATATATCTTTAATTATTAGTGTTTGTTGTGATTCTTGAAAAAAACATTGTAATATGTGTGTCTTTATAATTTTCCTCAATATTTCATTTACTTGTATATTACATGCAAAAGCCGCAGTCTATGTAATGGCTGCTTCAATTTATAAACCAAAATATTGAGATAAAGAATAAGAAGTTTGAATGCAACCATGATTATATCGGGTTTAAAGGAAGCACTTCTTTTACGCAAAACTAGCATTTCTTTCTTTTGAGTTACAAGAATGGATATAGATTTATAATTTACACGATTGTTAACAATATTTTCATTAGGATAAACGAGTATTGAACTCAATAGTATAATAATAGACTATATTATAATTTTTTTTACCGAAGCCTGGTAATAAGAGCTTGCGGATATTCCGCTCCAAAACATTCAATAATATCGAAGCAGTAACTTTCATAAATTAGAGTACTATTTTTGAAGGTTCTTTCTGAACCCAGTCTACAATGGGCATTTCGGCTATTATATATATATATATTTGTTGAAAAGATAGATTTGTAGTGAATCTGACTGTATGATAGGAATATGTGGAAAGTTGGATAAAGTGTTTGATTTATCCAACTTTCCACATATTTCTATCATTCATATATATATATATATATATAAACAAATACCTGGCAACGCAGTCAAGGTTAATTTGTAACTAATCCCACTCATGTTTAACATATATTTCTCAAATGGAGAGCTCAGTGCCAGGTGTCTACGATAGCAATATCATATAAGTTTCAGTTGAAGGCATATGGATGGCAGAAAACAATTTTGATTCAATGAATGAATATGCTACATTATCAGTTCATTTTCCGTCACTTTTCTTTTAGCGTATCTACTCTTTTAAAAAGTTTTTTAAGTAAAACTTTTCTTTACAAAAGTTTTTGCTGACGTTGACCTAAAGTCGAATCTAGTTTAGAACAAAAATAGATAAATAAATTACACAACAGAAATATTATAACATGCCCATTCAGGGTATACACTATACATGCCTATTCAGGGTATACTCTATGAATCTCTTATTTTCGACCATTTTACGTGATATGTTATATAGGCCTTACTCTCCGATCGGCCAGCTCCGATCTCCCCACTTCACCTCTTTTCCGGTCACCTTCTGTCTCTCTGGTGTCTCTTTCTTGTCGCAATTTTTCTTCTTGTTTGCTGTCTTTTATTTTAATCCACATTTATTCTAAATTATCCGCTGGGATGACGAATGAGAACGTTACAACAAGTTCATGTGCACATTTTACTTTTATTCATTGGTGATTTTTCAGTAATTATTCGCTGCAGCCTTTCTGGAGCATTTCGACAGTTCGGGTCGAGCGCTTCTCTCTTATCGACAAACTTATTTCTAAATATAGAACCGTTTTCGTCACTTGACCGGCACCATCCAAAGAGAGCCGTAGTCTCAGATTGACTTTGAGTTCACTGGCTATCAATCAGGCTTGGCCAATCGGTTGTTTTTCTACGCATTTAACGGTTCGGGACTTAATTTCAGTACTGCACTACATGTTAATAACAGATCTCACTAGTCTATTATATATATATATATATATATATATATATATATATATTCCTATTTGTCTTATCCCCTTTGTTTTATATATATATATATATATATATATATATATATACGATACACGTATATATTGGGGAGAACTGGAAATAAATTCAACAGTATATAAGTATAAAAACATGAACCCCCCCCAAAAAAAACGTATATTAAGAGGATATATTTATTTATACATGATAATATGCCAATGGTTTTTGCTTCTTTTTGGTGTTAAGCCATCTTCAAAGTCATATTAGAATGAGATGTAGAGGAGATGTTAACCCTGAAAGTTAAACCTCAGGTTTTGAAGGGTTATGGACAATAGCTAAGCGCATAAAGACGAATAGGGTCGACAGCTTTTGAAGAAAGAAAATATCAACCGTTTCTTAATTCAAGAATTTTACTATTCAAAGAAGGAAAAGAGATGAAAGGAAATGGTTTGTGATGTCGTGCTTCTGCGGACTTTGCTGGGTAGTTGAAAATAGGGGACGGTAGTTTCCTTCTTGAGGTTGTTGGATCGCAGATCTAACAGATTTTAGTGTGGTAGCGTGGCAAATGTGGTAGTTAGGGGCAATTTTCTCACTAGCCGTCATGGACTTATCGCGAGATAGTAGTTTACCGAAAAACCGCAGCCAGATGATGAATGCTGGTCTGGTGGAGGCAAAAGAGACTAAATCGAGGAATTCGGATGCTTATATTAGGGGTTCCACAGGAACTCCATGTGACTCCTAGTAGAACCGTGATTTTTTCTCTTGTCCAATAAATTCCAATAATCTGAAAATGCTTCCCCCGAAATTCATTCTGGAGAAAATTGTTTCAAAAAGAAAATAATTTTCGCATGAAGTATTTTAATATCGCCCTTAAGATGATTTAACAAAAATTGGAAGCAATGCCATATTATCGTATATAAATAAATACATCCGCTAAATATCTTTTTTCATATATATATATATATATATATATATATATATATGCGCGTTCGTGTGTGTGTGTGTGTGTGTGTGTGTGTGTGTGTGTGTGTGTGTGTGTTAAAATAACCTTTATCTGATCGTAATTTTTTTGTGTGTCTTAGTATTTGAATTTTTGAATGTCTGTTATCGTATCTGGTCAGAGGAAACGTTCACAAATGAGTTTGACTGAAGATCATTTACTTATGAGTGAATGTATTGACTCAACCCCTTTGTCCTGGGTTAATTTTCAGAGGAATAAACCTGGTTTGAATTCAGTTTTCCTCCTCCGAGACTGGTTACCGAGCTAAACCTAAAAAAAAACCTAGTCTGTCCTATGTGAGAATTAAAAAAAAAAAGAAATTAAAAAAATAAGATAAATAAATTCAGGAAGCAAAATTCGCGTATGCCGAAAAGATGGACTTTCTAGCGTTGAAGAGAAATTCACTCATTCTCTCTCAGTTACGAGACGGACCTCTTTTCTCTTTAACTGGTGGAAGAACACGTGTCTACTGAGCCATGGCCTAGCGACAGGTCGACTCTCCCGCCAGCAGCGACCTTACTGATCATTCATACGGGAATTTCAACACCTTGTCTGGGAAACGTGACTATTTCTACTGGTTCAGGAAAGCGTTCCACGCCACAGAATAGTCGTTAAATCGTAAAATGAAGTTTGAGTTTAAAGGCATCCTTGTCTCTTTCCTTCCGTCTTTAATTTTCTTGCAGCTTCCCACAGAAAAAAGAAGACAACAAGTGAATGGGGTAAGAAGAAGAAAAAAGAATTTTGATACGGAACTCAGGATCATCCAAACAGAACTTTACAATTCACCTACATAACGAATAAAACCTTCTTTTTCCTCCTACCAACTATTTACCCATTGCTTGGAGGAAAACATAAATCTATGCCATCCCCAAGGACGTTAGGGCCAAGTAAAACGCAAACAGAGTCATCTAGGGTTTGAACTCAGGTCACCGATTCCATTTCTTACAAAATAAGTTGTTACGCAAAGCGCCCCACCTTTTTTCTGAGTGTAGGAGGAATGTATGTTCTTGGGTTATTTAGTGTGATGTAACAAAAATGCTTTGCCATTGAAAGAAACTGGAAACTGTTTTAAATTCAACAACCCGTCAGTGAATGTTTATTGCAGTGTCTGATCAGATACCTGTTCATCATTTTTAAAATCGGGGCTCACGATCTCCCCCACTCCTGCGGTCAGTGCGTGCGTTGTATTGATTGGCTTTTAACATGTCATGTGTTTGTGAAGAATTGTGAGACATAATGTTGGTGTCTATTTTTTCTGGATGCATATTTATTAACGCTTGTGTTTATAGCATGTGTTCGTGCTATCTGTATAGATCAAAAGTTCTCGACCCATGCTCCTCGGGCCACATGTGGCCTTCGAGGTTCATCCATTCGACCCTACACGACTATCGCAATATGGAAGCGGCTGGTCAGTTCTAAATCCCAGTCTGTGTCAAACGGTCAACTCCTAACGGGTGATCTTTTGATAATATTTTCGCATTATCTCCTTTGTTATCAAATCTTTTTTTTTTAATAAAGATTTTTCTGAGTTTCGTTATAAATATTACGCCCCCAGTCTTCTGGCGCCCGTAGCATTTGTAGAGTTGACGGTTTCTGTGTACCGCCTCTGGTGAAAAATAAAATACTTGGAGGATTTGATTAGTTAACATGTAAAGAGGAATGAAAATCACGAGATCTTAAGTGATCTGTTCAATCTCCCTGGCAAATAAAATCGTGTACTTATGAAAGTTAACTCACATATTTTATGGTTTTATGATCTTGAAAAGAGGAATAAAGCTACGAAAAATTTATGGTACAAATTCTCTCTCACTCTATCACATACATACATATATACATATACCATACGAACGAAAGTACCCATAGATAAAGTTAAGTGATAAACAATATTTTTGTTCAGAAACTTTTTCTAATAATAATAACAATAATAATAAGTGATCCACAGGGAATTGTGCAAAAAATCTAAAGTTAACCATACGAACAAATGGTATATGCACAAGCTAACATATCCTGGAGAATGACACACACAAATTCCTCTGGGACTTTGACATGCAAACGGATCACCTAATCTCAGCCAGACGACCAGACCTTATAATAATCAACAACAACAACAACAACAACAAAAGCGAACTTACAAAATTGTGTACTTTGTTGTCCTGGCTGACCACAGAGTAAAATTGAAAGAAAGTGAAAAGAAGGATAAATATCTCGAACTTGATTGGTAATTGAAGAAATTGGAACATGAAAGTGACGTTTATTCCAATTGTAATTGGTGCTCTTGGTATAGTCACTAAAGGATTAATAAAGGGACGGAAGGACTCGGAAACAAGAGGACGAGTAGAGGCAATTCAAACTACTACATTATTGAGATGGGCAAGAATACTGAGAAGAGTCCTGGGGACTTGAAGATACTTGCGGTCAATTAAACTCCTGTGAAAGACCATCAGCTAACGCTGATGGGAAAAACCTTTGAGAAGTAAAAATGATAATAATAATGATTTTATATTCTTTTCAGAATAACTTGTTCCAGTTAATTATCATTGATTAATTATGATTAATGTGAGCAGTTTGTTTTATTATCAATATGTCTTTTGGTATTGAAAAGTCATTAAAACCTCTACTATGTAAGTATTGTGGTGTAAAGGTTATCGTCAACAACCCAAGTTAAAATCCTGAACGAAGCCGTTTGCATTTTACATAGAACTAATACTCTTAGGAAAGTTACGCATCCAACTATTCTCTCTCCAGCTTTGGGTAAATAGTAAGGTAGAATGATTCTTTGAGTTGTGTATAGCAACTACTCTTGGTAGAAAGGAAACTCCGAATTCAAACCAGTTGTAGATCTGGAGAGGGATGGGCTCTGCCAGGCTATCTGTGCCCAATGCACGTCACAGAATTAGTGCCTCCATGACCAAAGCAGGTTATAAGACCAGTGAGAGAGAGAAGAGGCTAATCTTATGGAAACATATGAAACTCAGATTAGAGGGAGGGTAGCGTGGCAATACAATTGTTCACTCTCTACCAATCACTCTCTCTCTCTCTATATATATATATATATAGAGAGAGAGAGAGAGTGAGAGCAAGAGAGAAAGAGAAAGAGAAATTGATAACAAAGTAATCCAAACAGAAGGAGAGGTCTTTTGAGAAACTAAGTCGACACAATAGCGTTTCGGTTCTAATAAACCATTATCAGGTCTTGGAGGGCTGATATTAGTGATGGTGACGAAAGTACCCTTTACTAACCGCTTTCGACCATTTCGCTGGTCATCCTCAGCAGTTATGTTAGGTTGTTAGTTGTTGTGAGTTTTATTTATATTTACTTGAAGATTTTAAAAAGGAAACAACTAGTGGTCTTTGACTGAACATGTCTACACACGCACAAACACACACACACACATATGAAGCTCATGTGACATGAAATAGCAAAACATTAAAATTTTAGTTTGTTGCTCTTTGAAAGATAAAGCAAAAATGAAAATTATGACATAAACTTTTTGGTTGTAAAGTAATATATCATCACTTAACATTAAATGAATACTAATAAAGGAAACGTATCATATACTAAAAATAATGTCACGCCATACATAAATATATTTCAGTTGGATCATGTAATATAAGTCCACCATATGGCAAATTTATTGAAGTCATATGTGAATGACGAAACCAACACTTAGTCAACCATTATTAATTTTCTGATAGCATTTCTTAAATTCCTTTATTTTAGTAGCTTTTCATCATAATTTCTCGTGCCGTCTGGCTACAGACAGTAAGTGGCATGGATTGGACATGAAAAATAAGCTTGAGGTGAAAAATATCAATAATGTCTGATAATGTTTTATCAAACCTATCAGACTATAAATGACAAAGTTCTCCTTATGCTTCTGCACGCACGCCCTCACATATGCGAGAAAGTGTGTGTCTGTGTGTGTGTGTGTGAGTATATATATATATATATATATAAATAAATGTATATTAGATTTATACATTTAATGCTATAGAATGTTGTCTGCGACCCCTGTGTTTCATGAAGTTTTTACCAAATAACAATCATCAGACAGTTCACAAAATGAAATGAATCGAAAATCGAAAAATACATTCAAAAACCGTTGGGATTGTATAGGAATCTACGTGTGCTTGTGTGTGTGTGTTTGTGTGAGTTATACAGGGTGGAACGATAAAATTGTCGCCCTAGAAAAGACGACATGATTCCATTTCCGTTTAATGAAAACCGGTTTTCTTTTTTTGTTGCAGACCATCTACTAGTTGGCCAGTTGTGTACAAATCCCAAGAGCGATAGGAGCCTTCTATCATGTCTGAAAGTGACACAATGTTCAACGAGCGAGATCGGAGATGTGCAGCTGTACAACTCATGCTCTCTACTGATCCTCTTTATGACAACAGGACCATTGCTAGCACCCTCAAAATGCAAATCCGGACGATTCAACGTGCCCAGGGTGATGAAAAGAAAGTTTCTGGCAACGGTTATGGTCTTTGGTGTGGTTTCAAGTGAGGGCCACATCATGCCACCTCACTTCGAAGTCGGCTTGAAAGTCAACACCAAAGTGTACCTGGATGTGCTGAAGAGTGTAGTGATCCCCTGGTGCAATCAGGTGGCCGGTGGCAGACACTGGGTATGGCAGCATGACTCGGCGCCGTCCCACAAGTCCAAAGAGATCCAGGCTTGGCTTCAGAAGGAGTGCTTTGTATCCTTCTCTCACTGGCCCCCTCCTCCCCCGACCTGAACTCTTTGGACTACTTCGTTTGGTCATACGTCGAGAACATCACCAACATGACCTCCTACAAAACCAAAGCCAGCCTGATCACCGCCATCCGCCGAGCTCCCGCCGGCGCTTGTGGAAAAGGCACGCTCCCAGTTCCGGATCCGTATAGAGGCGGTGATTGAGGCTGAAGGTGGCTACATTGAATAGATGTCAGCTCTACTACATAATCAAGTTACCTGAATTGATTTTTTCAATAAAAGTTTTAAAATAAAGCTGTAGTGTTGTTTTCTTTAGGACGACAATTTTATCGTTTCACTCTGTAGTTGCGTATTATTGTGTGTGTGTGTGTCCGGTGTTGTACCAAACTTTTTAAATTTATAAACAAACTTCACTTTTAAAAAATTAATTTCTATATTTTGATTTAAAAACAGATTTTGAAGATAACATTCTTTAATGAACCTGAGTTCGTTTTTGCACAGTTAAATGGTTTTAAATATTGCTATATAAGATTAACATGCCTCAATACACACTTTCAAAAAAGAGAGGGAAAATTATGGACCCACACATACGCGAACAAGAGTAAAGCACAGATAGACTACCTCTTTATAAACAGAAAATGGAAAAATAGTGCGATGAATTGCGAGGCATACTCCACTTTCGAGGGCGTGTCCTCCGATCATCGAATAGTCACGGCCAAAATACGTCTAAGCCTACGAAAAAACGCCACACGAACAGTGACAACTAGGCGCTATGACTGGGCCCTACTAAACAACAGAGACATTAGAGACAAATATGCATTAGAATTAAGAAACAGATTGGAAACACTACAAGAGAAGACAGAAAAAGTTACCCCAAATGACGAATATGAAAACTTTGTTGAAGCACACCTAGAAGCGGCATCAAAGTGTATCCCAACAAAACCTAGAACTAAATATAGAGTCCCTTGGGAAACGTCAGAGGTTAGAGAAAAACGTGCACTCGTGAAAACTGCCTCCAAAAGCTATCGGAAGAACCCAACAAACATAAATGCCCGAAAACTAGAAAAAGCACAATATCAATTAGCAGGAATATATCTAAAAGAACAGGCAGAATACATACAAAATCAGATAGATAAGATTAGAGACTCGGTGGAAGATAGACAATCCAGGATAGCCTGGCAAACAATAAACGAAGTAAGTAGCAGGAAGAGCACAGCCAAAGCAAAATTGAAAGCTGCAAGCCAACAAGAAAGAGTAAAACTGTGGGAACAGCATTTCAAAAATCTACTAGGAAGCCCACGGATGAACCGATCACCAGAATTATCAGTAAGCAATTAGACATTAAACTAGGGCCTTTCACCAAAGAAGAACTCGACTCGGTTCTTAAAAAAATTAAAAATAGGAAAGCTGCAGGGCTAGACGAGATCCCCCCAGAAGTGTGGAAGACGAGACAATTCGACGATATACTGCTCCGGCAGTGCAACGCTGTCTATAGTAAAAATAGGATAGAAAGATGGATGAAGGGATGCATCCTTCCTTTCCCTAAAAAAGGCGACCTCGGATTAGCCAAGAACTACCGAGGGTTAACGCTTACATCCATAGCAGCCAAAATCTACAATGCCCTACTACGAAACCGCATAGAACCCAAAATAGACAACATCCTTAGGAAAAACCAAAATGGCTTCCGGAGAAATAGATCCACAACCTCACAAATATTGACCATCCGTAGAATCCTTGAAGGCGTCCGGGCAAAAAACCTTCAGGCGACATTACTATTTGTCGACTTTACCAAGGCCTTCGATTCCATCCACAGAGGGAAAATGGAACTAATCCTACTAGCATACGGCCTACCAAAAGAAACCGTAGCAGCAATAATGATCCTCTACAAAAACACAAAAGTAAAGGTACGTTCACCAGATGGAGACACGGAATACTTCGACATTGTTGCAGGAGTACTACAAGGAGACACGCTAGCCCCATACCTCTTTATCATCTGTCTAGACTACGTACTTAGAACTTCGATCGAGAAAATCAGAGAAAATGGCTTCGAGCTGACTAAGAAAAGAAGCAAAAGGTACCCCGCAAAAACAATCACAGACGCCGACTACGCCGATGACTTAGCGTTACTGGCGAATACGCCTAATCAAGCAGAGACACTACTGCATAGTTTGGAACGAGCTGCAGCAGGCATTGGCTTCCATGTCAATGCGCACAAAACTGAATATATGTGTTACAACCAAACGGGCAACATTACCACTCTAGACGGAGCCTCTCTGAGGCTAGTGGACAAATTCACCTACCTAGGAAGTAGCGTCTCATCAACAGAAAACGACATCGACACACGGCTGACGAAAGCATGGACGGCTATAGATAGGCTCTCAATAATATGGAAATCAGACCTGACCGATGAAATGAAGCGCAGTTTCTTCCAGGCAGCAGTTGTATCGATACTGCTATATGGATGCACTACATGGACGCTAACCAAACGGCTGGAAAAGAAACTTGACGGCAACTACACAAGAATGTTGAAAGCAATATTGAACAAGTCCTGGCGACAACACCCCACGAGATGCCAACTGTACGGCCACCTGCCTCCCATCACGAAAACTATACAGGTCAGACGAGCCAGACACGCCGGACACTGCTGGAGAAGCAAGGACGAGCTCGTAAGTGACGTACTACTATGGACC
This sequence comes from Sepioteuthis lessoniana, assembly GCA_963585895.1. Lineage (NCBI taxonomy): Eukaryota > Metazoa > Mollusca > Cephalopoda > Myopsida > Loliginidae > Sepioteuthis > Sepioteuthis lessoniana. The sequence continues at coordinate 41,604,556 of OY757911.1, forward strand.
CCCACATATGGCCAAGCAAAAGCAGGACGACCAGCCCGAACTTACATACAGCAGCTATGTGAGGACACAGGATGTAACCCAGAAGACCTGCCGGAGGTGATGAACGATAGGGAAAAGTGGCGAGAGATGGTCAAGGATATCCGTGCTGGCGGTACGACTTGATGATGATGACGATGATGATATAACAGTCACAATTTAACATTAGTAACTTGTTTGCCTACTGTTTGTTTTATTTGACCTATAGATAGGAGATCGGTAGAGTGGATCGGGGAGCAATGGCAATGAAGGGGTACTCTACATTCTCCAAATCTCCATCGTTGGGTAGGGGTCTTACTCCTCTGTAGAGATGAAGTCGATGTATTCTACAGCCCCAACCGACTGGGCTCAATTTTATTTTTGTGACACAAGGTCAATTTTTTTAGTGGAGTTTAGCAGGTTTGTTTTCAGGGTTTTCCTTCTCCTAGACTAGTTGCCGTATCAAGGTAAAAGAAACAAGTCTGCTCTATTATTTACCCATAACAGAAGGGGAATAGTTGGATGCATACCTTTCCCAAGAGTATTAACTCTATGTGAAATCCAAACAACCTCGTCGCGGATTTGAATTCGAGTCGCGGTGTCTATTTTCTTCGACGTTAACTATTACATCCCAAGCACCTCTCTCTTTAAATATATATTGTGCATTTGGGCAGAAATCCTTTGATACATGTTTCATAAAAATTATTGACAAGGAGTATCTCACACATATTTTGTGTAATTTTAATATGCGCGTATAAGGGAAATCCTTTTTGGACAAGGCATATGCAGAAAATGTTGTTTCGAGCGTTTATGGTTAATCTATTAGCCATGTTCAAGGAGTGTTGTAAAAAAATAAACTAACTCTCTCTCTCTCTCTCTCTCTCTCTCCCTCACACACACACACACACACACACACCGATACATATTACATTTATATTTATACTTTTTGTGCTGTTGTTTCTTTAGAGTTTTTTGTACACAAGACCTTAGTGGGAGGTGTCTCCGTGGCATAATGGCTACAATGCTGGACAACGAGGTGCCCGTGGTGTAATTGCTATCGTCGTAGGAAATGAACCCGGCGACACGAGTTCAAATCCTGGACGAGACTGATTGCATTTCACATAGCACTAATACCCTTGGGAAAGGTATGAATCCAATTATTCTCCCTCCAACTATGGGTAAATAGTAGGACAGACTAGGTTCTTCAGCCTTGGTTAGGCAACTAGTCTAGGAGAAGGAAAACTCTGAATTCAAACCTGTTAAACTCCGCTTAAAAACTGACCTTGTGTCATATCCTGCCCGAGCGGAGGGGTCGGTAAATAGGACAATGCTGGACAACGATCACGAAGTAAGCGAGTTTGAATTCCAGGTACCATGTTACGTTCACTTTCGGACTAATGTCCTTGGGGAAGATTTGAACTCTCTTATCCCCCCAGTTACGTGTTAAATAGTATCACTGCTGTTCTTCGACTAGGCATTAAGTAACTCACGAAGGTTGATAAGCCATTAAAGAAAGAAGAAACAGTCCTATTGAATTCGAATAATTTTTGAACAGACCTATTTCATCCATAGACGGGACCCTATCACGTACTACCATTCCAATTTAAAGTGAACCTGGGAGTAATGGCAATGAATGGGTACTGCACGCTCCAAAACTGGAGTCTCACCATTAGATGCAATTTAGTGTCATACCCATACAGCAGTGGATACAGTCAGCGTATTCTAAACCTCACCGACATGTCTATTCAGAGAATAAACTAATTTCCAGTCCAACTCGCAGCTGGATAATTTTCTGCGATCAGCATTCCCGCTCAACAACTTCATCGAAATTCTCAATATAACGGAGATGATTATGAAATGATTTATACAATTTTTAGTATCTTCAAAATAGAAGCATCAATATCATCATGGACCACTGTTATTATACGAAAACTAGTAAGTTATCTTGTAATAAATAGAATCTTGATAATATTAGTACTATTGATATTTCTAATGTGCGTAAAATAATGCCATTCAATTTAACTTAATGTTTTCTGAACCATAACTACTACATTGTAGAAGCAGAGGAAGTATAGGACTTTACACTCCTATAATTTAATTTGGGCGGTATGCCACTTGTTCACACAAAGATGGCAGATGCACTCATATTCAGTCTCGGGAAACCATTGGCCAGGAGAACCACGTGACCTGCGTAAAACTACGTCCGCGCGTAAATTTCGTCCTGCGTTTGGAGCCACTTCCAAGACGCGTATTTTCTATAAATACGTCGTCTTTAAACACTCACTCTTTTTACACAATTTCTTCGCAGCGGCAACACACTCCCTCCAGTGTGACCCAACAGATGTCAAATAGCAACAACATGGATGGGCCTCGCAGACATTCATCGACTATGAGACTTTTTCCAGTCTCAGAGAAACCGCCTGTTTCCAACCATAAAAAGAAACACATTTTAAATATGTAATCCTTTTGTAGTTTAGTTGTGTTAGACACACACCCACACATACACACATACACACACGATTATTTTGTTAATAGAATTAGCGATATTTTTTATGTATCAATGTAAGTTTCATTATAGTGTATAAATTTGTTTTGTTCGTCACCTTGTTTTGAAAGTTCTTTTTGTCCGCGCCGTTTCATATCCTTTATTCATTCATTTGTTTTATCCATGTGCCTATGTTATGCCTATTCTACCTTTTTTCTAAACTTATATAAACTTTATTAACATCAAAATTTTGGGGGACTAAACATATCTACCATGAATATATGCCCCCCTACTGTAGTATTTTCGAGTTTTCACACAATACAGAAAAGGAAATGCCGTTTCCTTTGATTTAATTTAAATCGCGCCATTGAACTTGACCTATTTTATAAATAGCACGTTAATTTAATCAGTGTAAATAGAGAAAAGCACGACAAGGGAATGTGCAGACGTGACTGAGAATAAACTTCTTTGATCTATTATCATTTATACAAAAGAAATAGACAGTTAAAAAGAATCCCCTCACCAACTAAAAAAATGATACTGACCATGATGACGTAAAGTTTTATAGAGAAAGACTTAAAGTTTATTATCAACGCTTTCAGAAGCACCAAGTATTTCTCTATCAGCGTGACAAAAACTACAGCTTGTGAGAAGGTATTATGTTTTTACGTAACACGATTTAAATTATTGCCTTGTAATGATAATTGTTTGTTTAATTGATTGATTGATTAATTTTAACTGCATGTCAAACCGTCTAGGGTTATTTTATGCCAAGAAGTTGGGGAATCACGTTCATTATACATTGATATTTAAATTTCTTGCGTAGTTGTCTCTTAAGAGGTTTTTAATACATAGTCTCATCGAATAAAGATAATTTTTAAACAGATCTATTTGACTCGTTGATAGAATCTTAGCAGGTACAACCACTCCGGGTTAGAGTGGACCTGGGAATAATAGCAATTTGTAACAATATTTGAGAACATTTTTTGAAAAATATTTGCCGACTAGACAACCCATTTGCGATTGGTAAATTTTAAACAACTGGATATTTGTGTAACGGTGAAAGTCCTGGGAGACCATCAGTATCTGGAACCTTGAAATAGCAAAAAAATAGCAAAAAAAAAAAAAAAACATAAAAGAAAATAAACAAAATACCCCCAAATAAAACTAAACCAAACCAAACCACACCAAAGCAAAAAAAAATCTAGCAAAGTGGAGCATGTTTATGCTCATTATCAACCCACCTAACAAAAACGCATCAGAAAGTAGTAACAGTTTATACTAGATGGTTTAAAAAATTTTGCGGAGCAGTTAAAAATGAATCCGTAAAAGTGCAGTTAGTAAGCGCTCTTAGTGTAACGGATATCGTCGTATAAAATTAAAGTAATTCTGGTTTTAGAGACTTCGTGATTTTCGCAGTTTGATGATTGTAGTGTAATACCTGCATAAAATTTAAGTAACAGCACTCTATGGCATTTGCAAATCTTGTAACACAACGTGTGAACATTTATTTCGGGTTGTTTTGGTTTCAGAGTTTTGAGGGTCTTTTTAAAGATTTTTGCCTAGTGGGTAGAGTGTTCGCTAATGGTCTAGGAGACCTGGGTTCAATTCCAGGTCGTGTCATACCAAAGACTTTAAAAATGGTACTTGATACTTCCTTGTTTAACACAGCAATATAAGGTACGTATCAAAGGTAAAGTGGAGCAATCCAGGGAAAGGAGTAGCGCCCTTCCCTACATCTTGGTGTAGTAGCTATTGAAAAGGGAGCCTTCTGATCGCCATTTCTTTTATAAACCAGTTTCAAAATTTCTTTTTAAATACAAATACTCATATTTCCAGTGTCTCTTGTCAATTAGGCACCTTTGACATCATTTCTGTCAGAAATACATGATTACAAAAACGGCTGATGACATCATTACCTAACGGATGACCATAATCACTACATTCCAATTGTGAGTTTCATTGTGGTGCTACCATACAGTTGTACAACAGCTTGTAAGATTTCCCATTTTATTTTATTGGACAGATCAGATTGCTACATGGTTGATTACCAATCATTAGCAATCCATGCTTTACCTATATATACGCCGACATCGCTTTTAGTAGATGAACTGTTTTTGGCGGCAAAATAAGGAAAAGTTATTTTGGAAACTATGACGCATATGGCTCTTTTTCTATTTTAAAATTCGGTAACAGTATGAAATGAATAAACAATCACAAAACAGGCCCTCCTCCACCAGCTCTCATCGACAGAATACAAGTAGAAGGAACCTGAAAGGTCTAGAAAACGATTTCGAACGCAGGCAGTCATTATCATAACAAAAATAAAATACAACTTATAACAAAAAAATCTACTGAAACGCAGGTACCATTCATCAAAATAACCTTATAAGAAAAAGACTACCACTTCAAAATGGAGGAGAGAGAAGAAAAAGCCGAGAAGAATTCTGGAATTTATACTACATATTTATAATCGTGGTTCTCGTAAAAAATGACGTCATTAGTTACGCATGGATTGGTTCTTCTTCTTCTTCTTCTTCTTCTTCTTCTTTCTCTATAATTTTGTATCCTTTAGTCTTCTTCCTCTCCAAAGGTACATTTTTTTGCTTCTTAATTTTTTTTCTTTCATTCCAATTTGTTTTCTCTGTACTCTTTCTTTTCACGTTTTTTTTTGCGCGCGGCAGTGAAGCTCCAAATCTGAGACTTTGAGAAATGTGAAGTCAAGTGCGTAGAACTACGAAGTGAATTTATAGAATAGCATATATATGTCTTAGCTCTTAAAGGAAAAGGGAGATACTGAACTGGATGGGCGATTGTAAGTGATTAGTAAATATATATATATATATATATATATATGTGTGTGTGTGTGTGTGTGTGTATTTACCCAATTCCTCCACCACGGCCAGGATGTGACACAAGGTCAATTTTTAAGCGGAGTACTGCTGGTTTTGATCAAAAGTTTTCCTTCTCTTAGAACGATTGTCATGCCAAAGTTAAAGAAATCAGTCTGCCCTACTATTTACCCATAGTTTGGAGAGGGATTCAAGGTGGATTCAAGACTTTCCTCAAGGCCATTTGTGCAAAAGTGAAACAGAAACAGCTTCGTCATGAATTTGAACTCGGGTTGCTGTGTCTACATCATATGAAATAAAAAAGAATGTACGTGCATAATGTTGGTTATTATTAAACTATTTAAGTGGTATGAAAGTCGAAAAAAATTGTTTGGTAGAACACGTTGATTGGCTGATGAGCTTAAAATGAAAATAAAAAATGAGCGAACAGAAAAGTTGCGCACGTTTGTGTCTCATTTTACCGTCATGGTATGTCATGGCTGTGAAGAGCTGATAGTGCTTTGAGAGAAAATTCATCAAGTCACACAGCTAGATCGGATTTCCCTGACTCTCTCTCGCCAATCGTCCCTATCACTCATCGTCCCCGGCAGGTCTTCTACAGAGCTGTTTTTGGTATGTTCTTCTTTGTCGTCCAACATGGCATGTCCGTGGGAAGGTTTCCATTGGAGAATGTCACTGATGACTTTGTTCTTGCCGCTACAGCAGTGTCTCGCATGCCTTGTTGATCTTACTTGGATAGTTTTGGAGATAGGAAGTAGGTGGCCGTACAACTATTGTTTCGTGGGATGTTGCTTCCAGAATTTGCTCAATACAGCTCATAAAATTCTTGTGCAGCTCCCGTCTAGCTTTTTCTCAATACGCTTCGTCAGCGTCTATGTGGTGCATGCATGGAGTAGAATTTACACGACCGTTGCTTGGAAGGAATCTCGTTCTATTTTATCGGATAGGTTAGATTTGCATATGATCGATAACTTATCAATAGTAGTCCATGCCTTCGCTTGGTGCATATTGATGTCAGTTTCTGTAGATGAGACGCAGCTACTGAGGTACGTGAATTTGTCCATTAATTTTCGAGAACTGCTATTTAGTGAAAATAGTTGTAGCCAATCCACCGAGTTCGGTTTGACGCAACTTTATGTAACTCACCACTACCCATAAAGATTAGGGGGGATATTCCAAATCGTTTTTTTTTTGGAGTAAGGAGTCCACGTGTTTTTTTGTTTGGTTTGTTGAGTTTTAAGGCATAACAACCATTGTCGGTTATTTAATGCCAAATCCTTTTTTTTACATATGTATTCAATAAATGATTCGTAAACACATTTTGTAGATACCTGCAGTTAAATGATCACACAGGTCTATTTCTAACAATTCAATTTAGCATAAGTTTACAAAGTTAAATGGTTCAGTGGACTGTTATGTATAACTAACAATTCATTTAACCATCATTCATTTGTTTTCACACAGTTAAATGATAAAACTGATCAATTTCAAACAATTCAATTTAGTATAAGTCATTTGTTTGCACTCTGTTTAAATGTCAAACAGTTCTATTTGACCCATAGATAGGACCTGATCAGGTGCTACCATTCCGAGCCAGAGTCGACTTGGTAGCGATGGCAATGAAGAATTACTCTGCATTCCGCAAAGCTCCAGCATTACTGGAGCCTCACCATCAGATTGTTTAATTTCATATCCAGAACACTCGTTGGGGGGTGTCTTACCCTTCTGCAGAGAGGCAGTCGGTAGATTCTACAGTCCAGGCTAACTAGGCTGGTCTCCGTGACGTATTGGCTAAAATGTGGAGCTGTGATATCGTTATAAGTGAGTTCAAACTCCAGTCGCGCAATTGCATTCACTTTCGGACAAATAATACCCCTTGGAAAAGTGTGAACTCTCTCATCTTCTCAGCTATAGATTAAATAGTATCACTGTTGTTCTTCTACAAGCATGGCTTTGTCATTAAATAACCCACGAAGCTTGATATGCCATTAATCAAAGAAATCGAAACCAAAACCAATAATAAAAATCACAGATAATTGGAAAAGCATCAGGGAATCTTTTTGGCGGTGCCTGTGGTGTTATGGTTATCGTCGTAGGAAATGGACGGCGACACGAGTTCAAATCCCGGACGAAACTGATTGCATTTCACATCGCACAAATACCCTCGTGAAAGGTATGAATGCAATTATTCTCCCTCCAGCAATTATGGGTAAATAGTAGGGTAGACTGATTTCTTTAGCTTTAATTAGGTAACCAGAGTAAAAGAAGGAAAACTGTATTAAAACCAGTTAAATTCCGCTAAAAAATTCACCTTGTGTCACACCCTTCTCGTACGGAGGGGTTGGGTAAATACACACACAGGGAAGAAATTCAAGATTTCTGCGTTTTCTTTTTTTTGTAGAGGGAGGCATCCGAAAAATTTCTTGTATTTCGACTTTTTTATGGTGGCCGTAATTTGAATAAATAGCCAACGATGTTATGGCCCAGTCTTCTGGAGCAGCAGAATACACCGACTGCATCTCAGCAGCGGGGTAAGACTTCCCCAACGAGTGTCCTTGATATGACACTAAACAATCTGATGGTAAGACTTTAGTAATGCTGGAGCTTTGGGGAATGCAGAGTACCCCTTCATTGATATCGCTCCCAGATTCTCTCTGCCCCGGAGTGGTAGCACTTAATAGAGTCCTATCTCTGGGTCAAACAGAACTAAAATGTGTACTTATGCTAAACTGAATTGCTTGAAATACAACTGTTTTGAGATTTAAGTGCGTGTAACCAAAAACTGTACTTATGCTAAACTGAATTGTTTGGTAAATTTTTACCCTTTAACCCATCCTATTTTAGTGAAAACTAAAAATCAGATTCTACTTTTTTTGGCGAATACATATAAACAGCCAGAAAAAATATCCCCAAAGAAGAAATTTTCAATAAAATCCCAATATTTATGAATTGGGGGGGGGATCACTTTGTTATATAAATTTAACATAAAATGATCACCCACTTCCAGACCAGCAAGCATTACTGACGACCAGAGATAATGGAAAAGGGACGTGTAACCAAATTGTATAAAAAAAAAATTTGTTGGGAAATCAGATAGAGAGGGTGGAGATTTTTTTCGCAAAATAAAAAAAAGGGGTGGAAACAATATTGGGGGTGATTTTTTTTCTTTTTTTTTTATAAGTGATGGAAAAGGGGTGGAAATAACACTGGGGGGGGTTCTTTTTTTATAAGTGATGAAAAGACTTAAAATAAGAAACCAGCCACGTTTTAGCAGAAAAAAAAAAAGAAAGAAAATAAAACAAACTGTATGGTGACTGATTCGATTAGTTAAATAAAAAACCGAATCAATCCAACAATCAGATATAAATAACGATCGTAATAAACAGACTCCAGGCCAATTGTTTTTGAGCGATTAATTAGATAGTAATTGCTGGAGGCAAATACTGACACAATATTCAATGAAGGATCTTACATACCCCTTGTCAAAGTATGTCTCACTCTAATGCATATTTTTAACTAGAGCGTTACGTGCAAAACCTTCAAGAATTTTTTCCGTCATGGTAATGACATTAAAATAAACAAAATGAAATAAAATAAAATAAATCTCAATGAACGTAGCATATTTTTACAAGCAGTACTGTATATATTTTTTTTTCCTTCCCCTTTTCTCTCACTCATCCCTTTTTTCTTGTTGTTTATTTAAAAAATATCTATTTGATCACCGGCTAAGAGTATTTTTCAAATTAAATTCTTTGAATTTATTTTTTTCGTGGCGAACATTCGTTTAAGAGTGATCGACTGATAGCGTATCAAGTCAAATCCCAAGTCATGGGAATATGTGAGAAACATCGAGATCATGGAAGTCTTTGCTGCTGCCCGTGGACAGTCACATGTCGACTAAAAGTGAGGAAGTTACATTGCTAGAGTTATACGACGCTGACGTTTTTTTTTTTTTTTTTTAGAAGCCCACATTTTTTCTGAGGCTTCAATACTTTTCTTAGAATACAAAGCAGACGCGTTTTTCTTTCTTTTTTTTCTTTTTCGATTTTAATAATTTTAGAAGCTTCTTTTCAGAGGCTTCCATATTTTTCTAAAATTAGGAAAACGCTTAACTCTTCCATACGAAAGACGGTTTAGAAACCCATAGAGATGTATGGTCTGAATTATCAACACATAGATAAACGCGGGAACCAAATTTTAAATGTTTTTCCAGTTTGTTCATCATTTGGATCAAGTGGAAACCCCTTTGTTGCTTTTCTATGGCAACTTTTCAAAAGTACTCACATCGTTACAATGTGTCATGACAAGCAGTTGTTATCTTGGTGACATTCAAACAGGGACCAAAAAACAAAAAACAAAAACAAAAACAAACAAACAAATAAAAAGCAAAACAAGACAAAAAGAAAAACAAAAATTGAAAAGCAAAAACAAAAACAAACAACGAGTGGGCAGTGAAGAACGCGACAAACAAATAAAAAAAACACTATCACTCATCACGAAAACTATCAAAATTAGACAAACCAGATATGCGGGACACTGCTGGAGAAGTAAGGACGAACTCATAAGCGATATACTCTTGTGGACCCCTTCACATGGACGAGCAAAGGTACGACAACCAGCTGGAACCTAAAAATAGCAACTCTGTGCCGATACAATATGTAGCCTGGAAGACCTCCCGGGAGCGATGGACGATAGAGACGGGTGGCGAGAGAGTGTCAGAGAGATCCGTGCTGGCAGCGCAATATGATGATGATGATGATGATGATGCACAGAATAACATCATCATCATCACATAGCGCAATCAGCACGGATATCCCTGACCCTTTCTCGCCACCCTTTTCTATTGTCAGTTGCTGCTTTGTGGAGTGCTGCCTCCATGACTTTTTCAAGATTGCTGGCAGCATTCTTGTGTAGTTGCCGTCAAGCTTTTTCTCCATACGTTTAGTTAGCGTCCATGTAGTGCATCCATACTGTAGTATCGATACGACCGCTGCTTGGAAAAAACTGCGTTTTATTTTATCGGTCAGGTCTGACTTCCGTATGACCGATAGCTTATCGATAGCAGTCCATGCTTTGCTAGTCGCGTGTTGATGTCTGTCTCTGTTGATGAGACACTTCTTCCTAGGTAGGTGAACTTGTCTACTAGTTTCAGAGAGCTACTGTTTAGTGTGGAGAAGTCACCTCTTTGATTAGAGCACATATATTCCGTCTTGCGTGCATTGACATAGATGCCTATGCCTGCAGCTGCTCGTTCGAATCGGCAACCCGAGTTCAAATCCTGGACGAGGTTGTTTGTGTTTCCCTTGGAGCTAAACCCCTCAAGAAAGGCATGAATCCATCTGTTCTCCTCAGTAATGGGTAAATTGTAGGACAGACTGGTTCTTCAGCTGAGGTTGGGCAACTAGTTTACGAGAAGAAAGGCTAAATTCAAACCAACTTTACCCCTCTTAAAAACGGCAAATACAAGTAGAAAATATCGTGGATGAGTCAAATATGGCTATGGCCACTCAGAGGACACCTGAAAAGAGAAACGGATCTTGCATTGCAGCTCCAAAACACCTTCAGGAAAAACCGCATCAAGGACAAGATTGGTATTCAGCTAAAAAACAGTAGACGAAAGGGATGAATCAGTTAACCAGTAAATCAGTGAATTCAGAAAGAGGGAGTTTAGTTTTCTGCTGTTGCTGTCGGCCACGCTTCCGGTTTGTGTCCCTTAATGTCCTACGGAGATGAGAAAGTGGCTGGATAAACAATCCTTTCCCACAAAAGCCAAGCAACAGGTTCTGCATTCGATGCAAAATAGGCAAAGTAAGTGGAGTAGAACCGAACATTCACCTGTTGAGATTCTATGCTAAATGAAATTTGAGGTTCTCCTATAAATTTTTATTTTGATAAAAATATTGATGATATTATTAAAGAATAAAATAAAGTTATATATATATATATATACATATAATTTGTTAACAAATAGTTTGAAGGTAACTTTATTTTTAAATAAGTTGTCAAAGCTCATTTGTTATTCCTAACACTAATAATTCTATGTAATATCAATCAATTGTTTTCACTGAGTTAAAAAGTTTCAAGTATTCCTATGTAACACAAATAATTCTATCTAATATCAATCATTCACTTGCATACTTTTGAATTGTTTTGAAATAGCTTTATAATCCTTTGCTAATGATTGAACCTATCTAGGTCAGAGTGGACATAGGAATAATAGCAATGAAAGGTTTGGTTTGGTTTCTTTGTTTAATGTAATATCAATCTTTGTGGATTATTTAATGCGAAAGCTATCCTTGTAGAATAACAATAATGATACGTTTGAAGCCATACCTGAAGGGATAAGGGAGTTTATGCATTTCCCATGGGTATTAGCTCGAAAGTGAGTGTAATAGTGAGACTGGAGTTCAAACTCATGTTATGAATGACTTTTGTTAAGACCAATTTTTCACTTAAAAAAACAAGGAGTAGTTCATTACACGAGATATGATTTTGAACACGTATTATATGCTCATTAAGTGTATATACTTTATGGGCCATACTTTATGATCGATGAGCTCCCATCTCTTCACCTTGCTTTCTCTTCACCTCACTACATCTTTTCTGGTTGCCTAGTATCGTTCGAATGTTTCTTTTGCATCACCATATTTAGTCTTGTCGTGGTTGTTCTTAGTTCCCATCTGCTGGACTGACAAACCGGCCAAAATTTTCATGTGCTAATTCTATTTTTTAGTTCTTGGCGACTCTTCAGCCATTACCCGTTCGACTAAAAAAGTAATCAGTTGGAGCAAGATGGAACGTCTCGCTTTAAGTGTCTCTCATTAACTCTAGAACGGTTTTAGTCACTTGACTGAAACCATCTAATCAGAGCTGTGGCCTTAGATAGACTCCGAGTTCCATGGTTATCTATCATATCACTGTGTTTTACCGCAAGTTTAACGGTTCAGAATTTGACTTTTAATACCCAACTACATATCATAAATAGATCTCATCGATCTATTGTATAACACATGTTGAAGCTTACTGTCGTTCATTACACGCAATTCTTGATAAGAACACCTTCTAGAGTCGAAAAATTGGCAGTCGTTCATTGCACAAAGTAGTTCATTACTCGAATGTATATGGACGCTGACGAAGCGTATAGAGAAAAAATTTGACGGGTGCTGCACAAGAATGCTACGAGTTCTATTGAACAAATCCTAGAAGCAACATCCCACGAAACAACAGTTGTACGGCCACCTACCTCCTATCTTTTAAAGCCATCCAAGTAAAACGAACAATGCATAGGGGACACTGCTGGAGAAGCAAGAACGAAATTGTCTGTGAAGTTCTCCAATGGACCCTTTTACATGGAAATGCCAGTGTTGGACGACTAAGAAGTACATACCTTCAAAAGCTCTGTATATACATAGGCTGTAGACAAGGAGACCTGCCGGGAGCGATGGATAGGGGCAATTGGTGAGGGAGAGTCAGGGAAATCAGTGCCAGCTGCGCGACTCGATGATGATGATGATGATAATGATGATATATATATATATATATAATCTTTGATGAATTAGTTTCATTGCTCATTTAGTTTATAGTTAAGTCCAGTACTGAAGTAGAGAGATTGAGATTTGAAACCGGCACTCTGTTCCTCGGAGAATCTCGCTTTTGTATTGCTAGAAAATTATAATCTTTCTGATTTAATTACCGTGTAAATAAAATAAAATAAAATGAAATAAATAAAAACTTCTTTCTCCGAAAGTTCCATTTGTCTGTGAAAAAATACTTTCAACAAAAACAGTTATTGAAGATTCTTTCAGACACGTCTCAAAATCCTCCTTCACTCTCCCCACAAAAAACCCCCACCAAACAACGAAACAAAACAAGAACAAATACAAATACACAAAAATAAGTATGAAGCCTTTTCTTTTTTATGGAAAAGATCCATTATAGTCATTTATTCATTAAGTTTTTTTTGGTATATATATATATATATATATATATATATATATATATATATATATATATATATGTGTGTGTGTGTGTGTGTGTGTGTGTGTGTGTGTGAACATGTACAGAGATGAAAAAAAAAAACACTGGATAATTTTATTTGTAGAAATATTTACTCCAGCATTAAACGTTTCGAGTTTTAGACCTTCATCACACAAATTTGAAACGAAATAGAATGGTTTAAAACTATCTTATCTTTTTCGTTTCATCTAATAACTTACATGCTCTGATGAAGGTTTAAAAAATGAAACGTTTAATTTTAGCAAATATTTCTACAAATAGAATTAGCCTTTGAAAACCTTGTGTTTTTTCATCGCAGTAGATTTTTATACTGTCGGATTTATTTCCAGCTTTTCGTATATATATATATATATATATATATATATATATGGTTTGGTTTGCTTTAGTTTGGTTTTATGGCATATCAACCAATGTCGGTTATTTAATGACAAATCCATTTTGATATATTTAAACAGTTCTATTTCAAATGATTCAGTTTAGCATAAGTACATTGTTTAGTTCTATTTAACCCATTGATAGGACCCAATCAGAGTGGACCTGGGAGCGATGGCAATGAAGGTGAACTCTGCATTCCCCAAAGTTCCAGTATTACTGGAACTTCACCAACTGATTGTTTAGAGTCATAACCAGGACTCTTGTTGGGGGAGTCTTACCCCTCTGTAGAGAAGCAGTCGGTGTTAGCCCCAACCCACAAGGCCATATACATATAATTTCCAAGTTCGTAGGTAACTTTATTTCTGAACGAGTTGTTAGAACTTATTTGTTTGCACACAGTCAAGTGGTTTCAAGTATCGCTATTTAGCATTCGTAATTCTACTTTTAAAGTATTCCTATTTAATACAAACAGTTTGCACACTGTTAAATGGTTTCAAATAACCAATAATAATAATAATAATGATAATACGAATCACCTAATTTCGGCCAGAAGACCAGACCTTATAATAATCAACAAATAAAAAAAAAAAAAAGAAAAAAAAAGAGAATATGCAAAATTGTCGATTTTGCTGTCCCGGCAGACCACAGAATAAAACTGAAAGAATGAGAAAAGAAGGATAAGTACCTATGGAACATAAAGTTGACAATTATACCAATTGTGATTGGTGCTTTTGGCACAGTAACAAAAGGATTACTTAAGGGACTGGAAGACTTGGAAGTTGGCGGACGAGTGGAGACCATCAAAACTACTGCATTATTGAGAACGGCTAGAATACTGAGAAGAGTCCTGGAGACTTGAGGAGACTTGCTGTCACTCAAACTCCAGTGAAAAACCATCGGCTAACACTAGTGTGAAAAACTCTAAAGGAATAATAATAATAATAATAATAATAATAATAATAATAATAATAATAATCTCAAGTGAATGATTGAACAGTTTTATTCCACCAAGAACTGGGAGACTAATAGTTACCACCACTCTGGGTCTGAGTGGACCTGAGAGTAATGGTAATGAAGGGATACTCCATCTTCTTCAAACTCTAGGATTGGAGCCTCACCATTAGATGCAGTTTAGTGTCATAAGCAGGACAATACAAATTATTAGGAATAAATGAAACATGTATTAAGTAAAGCTGTCCTATTCAAATAAAACAATGTGTAAACAGAAAATACAATATAAAGATAATCCACTGCTAAAAAAAAAGATCCCGTGGTCACGTAAGGGAATTTTTTTAGAAGATTATCCCCAGAGTGGGCACATACTCTTTAAAAAGGTTTGCTATTCCTGCCCTATATTAAGTCAGGGCACGCCCCGTGCTCTGACTTAATATAGATTATCACGTTTTCGTGGTGAGGTAGAGAGCTTAGTATAAAAGTAGACACGGAATAATTCAAACTCTGTGTCTGAATTCGAAACACTGAAAAGCTCCTCACTCTAAACATGAAAAGATTCTATTGCAAAATCTGTGAAGTGTCGTATGAATCATTTAAAATTTTTTTCTCCCTATTTGCTAAACGTTTTTATACTAAACGTTAATTACGTGACACACAGATAAGGGAAAACACACACACACACACACACACACACACACACACACACACACACACACACACACACACACACACACACACTTATATATATATATATATATATATATATATATATATATATATATATATATATATATATGTATATATGTTTGATTAAATAATAAAGACACATTTTGTCAATATAATCTTATTAAGATCCTTTAAAGTTTCCTGATAAGTGTCTTGGTTTCAAGTTGGAATTGGTGGATGAATTTACCAAACTCGTCCCGAGCGCTTTCGAACCTTTCATAGGCCATCATCAGGGGTTGCTAGCATGTTTAAAGAGTGTTTTTAAAGAGTTTTTTTAAGAAGTTTAAAAAAAAAAATTTCATAACATTAAATGAAAGACTGCTGCCCAATTACACACACACACACACACACACACACACACACACATACACACACACACATATATATATATCATCAAAGCGTACTGACAGTACACAATTCCCTTGACTCTTTTTCGCCATCTGTCCCTATGGCCACCGCTCTTGGCGTGTCCTCTAGACAGCATCCAGTGTTCGTCCTGAGTCGAGTGTAAATCTTTCATGGTCAGTCAACACTGGTGTGTCCATGTAGAGGAGATTATTATCGAATGTCACTTATGTGTTCGTCCAGCAGAAAACGTCATTTCAAATGATTAATTTCACGTGTCAGTTTTATTTGTTTTAGATTTTATCTACTGTGCGGCAAACTTGAGTCAGTTAGACATTCTCTGCGAAGAAAGCTGTGTAATGACGCAATTTTTCAGAAATTTGGGAGCAGTATTCCTCATTGGCTTAGTGGGTAGAGTGTTCGCCAATGGTCTGGGAGACCTGGGTTCAGTCCCAGGTCGCGTCATACCAAAGACTTTAAAAATGGTACTTGATACCTCCTTGTTTAACACTCAGCAATTTAAGGTACGTATCAAGGGTAAAGTGGAGCAATCCCGGGAAAGGAGTAGCGCCCTCCCCTACACCTCGGTATAGTATCTATTGAAAAGAGAGCCTTCTTGTCGCCCTCGACTACGGTCGCCGATTTATTCTGTACTGTTGGACATTTATAGCAGAAGCACCAATACAAAGATTTTAGTGTTAGCGATAGATTAATATTCATATTGATGGATATCAAACACCTAGTCCATATCATGGGGTTTTGGTAGTCACTAGCGATGGTGATTTTATACCTCAATTCATCTACCCACATGGCTTCAGACCCAATAGGGATCCCTGTATCAAGTGCATGGAAGAAGTAGTGCTGTCCTGGATCAAGAGAGTGCCTTCTGCGCCATGCTACGTAAGCAAGAGAACAGAGTGTTGCTTGTTCAAAAATTTCTGTAACCTCATTACCTTTAACATCTGGCCAACTAACCTCTCAGAGTCCAACCTCTTTGATTATTATGTGAGGGTGGCGGTTGAGAGTGAGATCAATGAAATCCCTTGCAACAGCAAAGATAACGGCAGAATTTATCAGTTTAAACTCATCATCATCATGTCGTGCCGCTAGCACGGATATCTCTGACCCTCTCTCGCCACTTCTCCCCATTATTCATCGCCTCTGGCAGGTCTTCAGGGCTACATCCCGTATCCTCACATAGCTGCTGTATGTATCTTCGAGCTGGTCGTCCTGCTTTTGCTTGGCCATATGCGGGGGTCCATAGGAGTACATCACTTATGAGCTCGTCCTTGCTTCTCCGGCAGTGTCCTGCATGTCTGGTTCGTCTAGCTTGTATAGTTTTCGTCATGGGAGGCAGGTGGCCGTATAGTTGGTGCCTTGTGGGGTGTTGCTGCCATGACTTGTTCAATATTGCTCGCAACATTCTTGTGTAATTGCCGTCTAGCTTCTTCTCCAGCCGTTTAGTTAGCGTTCAAGTAGTGCATCCATACAGCAGTATCGACACGACCGATACCTGGAAGAAACTGCGTTTCCTTTTATCGCTCAGGTCTGATTTCCATATGATCGAAAGCCTTTAAACTAGACTGTCGGGAAGACTTGCAGAAGATCCCAAAGTTATCTGCAGGCAGAGGTTGAAGCAAATGGTGATTTCTTTCAATAAATTTAATCTATTGTATTTCAATAAATTTTCATGGAGTTTTGGTTAATATAATTGATCCTGTGAGATGTCAATTTATCTATCTCACCCTCTGTATATATATATATATATATATATATATATAAAGGTAAAAATAATTTCAATCTTATTTTTATTTCATAGCTAATAGTTTCATATATTCTTATAAAAAAGCAGAACCATCAAAAAAAGTTCCATCTGACGATTGTGTTTTCTATTTTATTAAAAACGCATGAAACGATTAGTGATGAAACAAATCTAAGGTGAGATTTAGATACTTTTTGGGTTTTATTTTGGTCAGCTTGTCTTTTTAAACAATTGTTTATGCTCATTTGTTTGATATATATAGTTTGAATTCAACGCTAAAAGTGCCTCTAAATCTTAAGATCTTTAAAATCTATACACAAAAATGTAGACCAATATCACAATATATCATCAATTATAAGATATGTTAGGTAAGCTAAAACGCTCAACTCTGAGTTCCACGGTTACAGTCATCAGGTGAGCTGGTATTTAAAAGGTTGGAAGTAGCCCCCACCCGACTGAGAGCTTGAAACTTTTGGGTTGATTTATTTCTTATCTTATTTCATTATGGTGAGATTTACTCTTTATTTTCTTTACTTTATACTGACTTGTTTTTCCTGCTTTTTGAACCGATTAAGATTTTATCTAACGGGATGTATGTTAACCACACACACACACACACACACACACACACACACACACACACACACATATATATATATATATATATAGGTTGGTTTCTTTGTTTAATGGAATATCAACCTTCGTGGGTTATTTATTGGCGTAGCCATCCTTGTAGAAGAACAGCAGTGGTACTATCTAACCAATGTAGCGTAGGAGGATGGGGGTTCATGCCTCTCCCAAATGTGTTCGTCTTACTTGCACGGTTTGTGAGATACGAGGCAGGTGGCCGTACAGCTGCTGTTTTGTATGGTACTGCTTCCTGGATTTGTTTAAATCAGCAAGCTGCATTCTCGTGTAATTATCTGTATAGCTTTTTTTTTTCTAAGCGTTTCGTTAGAGTCAAGGCTGTGCAGCCATACAATAATACTGACATGGTCACAGCTTGGAAAAAAATCCTGTTATATTTTATCAGAGAGATCAGATTTCCCCATGTGTGTGTTGACATCACTTTCAGTAGATGAGATATTGCTGCTGAAGTATATGAACTGGTTCACTAATTTCAGAGGCTTGACGTTTAGTGTAAAGATACTTCCATCTTGTTTAAAACACATGAACTCTGTTTGATCTGCTTTCTAGGAGAGACCTATACCTTTTGCTGCTTGCTCCAGACTATGCAGCGTAGGTGTATCTGCGAAGGGATTTTAATGTATATATATATTATTTTTCCTTTTGTTTACATTTACGCTAACTGAGACTGGGGTGTTCAGTTCGTTAGAAGACCTTTGCATTACGCGAGTGGCATGGACTCTTCCGTCGAACTCGACGATTGAGGGTCAACAGTTCAGATATAGTTATGAATTCTTGAACTTCCTATACAGGTTATTTGCTTATGGAGGTAACGATTATTGTCAAGGCAGACACAATTTTTGGATAAATTGATAACAGAAGAATGGTGCATCATTGTGTTACAGATTCTCCAGAACAACATTCCTCAGGTTTTGAATCAAGAGTTTGTCCTTTTCGTTAACCGGTCATGCCACTATAGAAAGAGAGCCCGATCTACCCTTACTGTTTTACCAACTGCTGGGGTTTCTACATACATACATACATACATACATATGTGCGTAAGTGTGTGTGCGTCTGTCCGCGTGATATATATATACGTGTGTGTGTGTGTATGTGTGTGTGGGTATATATATGTGTATATATATATATATATATATATATATATATATATATATATATATATATATGTGTGTGTGTGTGTGTGTGTGTGTATAGATATGTACGCGTTTATATATGTGTTTTCATATATATATTTCAAATGTCTTTCATTAAAGTCCGTCGAAGGAATATTTTCTCTCTTAAACGTTCCGAAATCAACATCATTTCGTTCGAGATTGTTTATATATATATATATAATTTTTTCCTCATAATGATTATGAGTTCGGAATTACGACTTAATCATTTTCCTGACCCATAAGGCATTGAACAATGACTGATTTAATCGCAATCCAGTAATGACAATGATTGATTAAAAGCTACTCAAATGTTACCATTTCTCTCGGCTAATGCAGAGATTAAAACAAATCTTTTTGCTTAAAGTTAATCTTAGTTCTTTTCTATTTTTTCCCTGTTTTAGGTTTTGATTGCAAAACGTATCATGTAACGAAACCTTAATAAATATAAACAAGAACTTGGTGAATACGCCAGTCACAGTTAATGAAAATAGATTGGCTGGTTGGTTGTGTTTTACTGCATATCAACCCTGACAGGTTATTTAATGCCAGATCCTGTTTATACAACAATATTAAATATATATGATTGGTAAAAGAAGCAATTGCCCAGTCGACCGGGGCTGTAGAATACACTGACTGCACCTTTGCGGAGGGGGAAGACCCCCCTCCCAACGAGTGTCCTAGATATGACACTAAACAATCTGATGGGGAGGCTCCAGTAATGCTGGAGCTGTGGAGAATGGAGAGTACTCTTTTATTGCCATCGCTCCCAGGTTCACTCTGGCCTAGAGTGATAGTACCTGATAGGGTCCTATCTATGGGTTAAATAGAACTAACCTGTGCACTTATGCTAAATTGAATTACTTGAAATAGAACTATTTAGACATTGAAACTGTACTTACGCTAAACTGAAGAGTTTGAATTAGAACTGTTTGACTTGACTGAATAGCTTGAAATAGAAATTTTTTTGACAAGTAAACTGTATACTTATGTTAAACTGAAGTATTTGAAATAGAACTGCTCATTTGTATAAAGATGGATTTTGTATTAAATGGCCTACACGGGTTGATATGCCATAAAACCCAAACAAACAAACGAACAAACTTCTAAGCAAAATTTTTAAGCGAACCATTGTTCATTTGTTTGCCCACAGCTAACTGGTTTCAAGTATTCCTGTCTAATACTAATAGTTTTCTTTGCATAAAGTTAAATGATTTCAAGTATTGCTATTAAACACAAGTAATTCTATTTAACATTGATTCGTTTGTTCGCAATTAAATGGTTGCAAGTATTGCTATGTAAGACTTATAATTCAACTGTTAAATGGTTTCAAGTATTGAAAATGATTAAATATTTCCATTTGACCAATAGATTGGACCCTAACAGGTACAACCACTCCTGGCCAGAGTAGTCCTGTAAGTAATGGCAATGAAGGGGTACTTCACATTCTCCAAAGCTCCAGAACTGAGGCCTCTCCATCAAGCGGTATTAGTGTCATATCCAGGACAGTTGTTGACGAAGGGGGGGCTTATCCCTCTACAGAGATGCAGTTGGCTACGTAAACATATTCTTCCCAAGAACAGGAAGTAGAAATATGGAACAAACTCTACCGTCAGTGCCACACTTCAGCAGAGATGAAGTCGCTGTATTCTACAGCGCCAGGTAACTGGGCTCATAAAAAATAGATTATGCAACTTCAATTTCAAACAGACTTTGTGGGATATCAGGTGTCAGACTGCAAATTGCATAAACTTTTGGTTGATTGGTTGGGTGGTGTTTTATGGCATTACAACATCTGTGGGTTATTTCCTGGCAAATCTTGCTTATATATATATATATATATATATATATATATATATATATATATATATATATATGAATCAACAACTTCAAAAATAAATTTAACAGGACTTTTTCCATGTTGGATCTGAAGAAATCCTGTTAAATTATTTTTTTTTGGAGTTATTGATTCATATCAATGCTCTTAGCAGGATGGAAATAAATTTATAATCCTAATGTGACAAAATTTTGTTTTTTTTTCTTGAAAGAATATTTGCTCGGGGATATTATTTACATTGAACTCTTAACTAGGAATATTTAAATATTCGAATTTTGAATAATTTAATTGTTCTGACGGAATTGTTCCCTACTCTGGATTTACTGGATTGAAGAATACATACAAACATACACACACACACACACACACACACACACACACACACACACACACACATATATATATATATGTGTGTGTGTGTGTGTGTGTGTGTGTGACTTGTAAGCGAATTACTATTTTTAAGTGAGTTGGAGCTCATTTGTTTGCACACAGTTAAATGGTTTCAAGTATTACTATTTAACCCAAATAATTATATCTAATACTAAATATTTGTTTGCATACAGTTTAAAGGGCTTCAAGTATTGCTATTTGATACTAATAAATCTTCTCATTATTAATCGTTTGTTTAGCTTAGTCGGCTGGGCTTGCAGAATACACTGACTACATCTCTGCAGCGGGGTAATATTTTCCCCACCAATGAATGTCCTGTATATAACGCTAAACAATCGGATGGTGAGGCTCCACTAATGCTGGAGCTTTAGAGAATGTGGAGTACCCTTTTATTGACATCACTCCCAGGTCCACTCTGCCCGGAGTGGTAGCACCTGATAGGGTCCTATCAATTGGTTAAACAGAACTAACCTGTGTTAAACTGAATTGTTTGAAATAGAACTATTTTAACATTTACAAGTGAATAAACAAAAACTGTACTTATGCTAAAATGAATACGTAGAAATTGAGTAGTTTGTTTATATATATATATATATATATATATATATATATATATATATATATATCTTTAAGAAAAAAAACCAAAGACCGGTTAATTCATGATTATAAATTTATTTCGGTCCTGTATTTTCAGTTTCTGGTGTGAACCAAAAACATGAAGAAAACAAATTTATACAGGACTTCTTCAGATCACATGGATAATTAATTAAATTCAAATTTAAATTTATATTTAAATCTAAAAACCAGAATAAACACGTGGGGTGTATGGGGGACGAGATTAAGGAGTTACCTCCTCGTTTTATTGAATTTCCGTTTTTTTTTTAATTTTTCAAATTTCTTCTATCAGTTATAATTACGGTAATTTAACTTTTTTAATGCCAAATCCCTATATATATATATATATATATATATATATATATATATATATATATATATATATATATATATAAAGGGATTTGGCATTAAATAACCTACAACGGTTGATATGCCATAAAACCAAACCAAACCAAACCAAATAATTTGCTTGCACACAGTTAAATGGTTTCCAGAATTTCTATTCAACATTAGTGATTCTATTCATGAAGTTTGTTGGTTACTCGGATTTTATCAAGTCTTGTTGGTTATTCAATGCCAAATCCTGTTCATGCATATTAATAAATGTAAACAAATAGTTTGGAGGTAACACTTTTAAATGAGCCAAAGCTCATTTGTTTGCACACAGCATACTTATCAAACACCAATAGTTTTATTTATACACAGTTAAATGGTTTATATAACACTAACACCGTTATGTAACACTAACAATTCAATTTAATATCTGTCATTTGTTTGCACATAGTTAAATGATTTCTAGTGTTGCTATGTAATACCAATAATTCAGTTTTTACACACAGGTTCAAGTATACTTATCTAACACCAATAGTTTTATTTGTACATTGCTAAATGGTTACAATCATCGTTAAGTAACTCTAACAATTCAATTTAACATTTGTCACTTGTTTGTACACACTTGTACACACTTGTGTGTTTAAAGAGACTTATTTGATCTAGGAACCTAACAACCACTGATAGGGAGCCTAACAACCACTCCTAGTCAAAGTGGACCTGGCTATAATGGCAGTGAAGAGGCACTTAACATTCCCCAGAGCTTCAGGTCTAGATAGTTTATCTAGATAGTTTAGATAGTTTAGTGTCCTATCCCGGACGCAGGGATGTCCTCGTAGTGTAATGGTTAAAGCACTGGACTGCGGAATCGTAGTATGTGAGTTCAAACCCCAGTTGTGCTATTACGTTAACTTTCGGACAAATATCCTTGGGAAAAGTATAAACCCCCTTGCCCTCCGACATATGGGTTAAATTAGTACCACGTCTGTTCTTCTTGAAGGATAGCTTTGGCATTAAATAACCAACAAAGGTTGATATGCCTTTAAACAAAGAAACCAAACTATCCAGGACACTTGTTGATGTGGTGGTGATGGTGGGGTCTTACTCCTCTGCAGAGATGCAGTCTGTATATTCAACAGCCCCAGTGTACTGGGTTATCTATTTATCAAGTATTCCTATCTAATACAAACAATTTGCACACTGTTGCATGGTTTCAAATGACTAATAATGATAATCCTTAGTTTGAATAGTTCTATTTGATCAATAGATAAGACCCTAACAGGTACTACCAATCCAGGCCAGAATGGACCAGAAAGTAATGATCATGAAGGGGTACTCTACATTTTCCAGATCTCTAGGAATGGAACCTCACCATCAGATGCTATTTAGTGTCATACCTAGAACAGCCAAAGTCTTATTTTTCTCAACATGATTAACCCTAGCAATAATCTTATTGCACTTTTAAGATAAAAAGGGTTGGGTGTTTGTTTGCCACAAGAGCAATTTGAAGAATATGATCGGGACAATCATATTGACTTGACCTGCTGATAATTGCATATATATTCACTATCATATTCATGGTGGTGTTTGAAGCGTAACGGTTATCATCTTTTTGAAATTGAATGTAATGATGCTTTACAAAAACACGAAGGCAAAGTTTTACTCTCCCGATGGTGACACCGACTTCTTCACCATTGTCGCTAGAGTCTTGCGATGTAATATATTAGCACTATATATGTTTATAATCTGTCTAAATTACGTGCTACCATATTTATCAATCCCGGGCAGGATATGACACAAGGTCAATTTCTAAGTGGAGTTTAACAAGTTTGAATTCAGAGTTTTCCATCTCCTAGACTAGTTGCCTAACTAAGGCTGAAGAACCCAGTCTGCCCTACAATTTACCCATAGTTGGAGGAGGAATAATTGGATTCATACCTTTCCCAATGGTATTCGTGCTATGTGAAATGCAATTAGTCTCGTCGAGGATTTGAACTCGTGTCACCGTGTCCATTTCCTACGACAATAACCATTTCACCACAGGCACCTCCTGATAAGAGTTAGGGTTAGAGTACGTGTTACGAACATCAATAGATCTAATAACAGAAATTGGCTTCCAATTAAAAAAAGATATGGAGCAGATGATATCCTGTAGATACTATAACATAGGCAGGCTATGCAGAGGATCATGCACTTCTCGCAAATACACCTACTCAAGCCGAATCCGCGCTGCAAAGTCTGGAGCAAGCAGAATGTTAGATCTGGATCTTCAGACAAAGAACTTCTTTGTCTGAAGATCAAGATCTAACATTTTGAGTATATAGGGTCTGCTGAAATAAATTTTATTACAAAAAAATATGAGTAATTTTTAAAGGTTTTTTTTCTTTTATATGGAATTATTTGCTCTGTAATTTAATTCATTATTCTTTTACATTGAACTCTGT
Source organism: Sepioteuthis lessoniana (assembly GCA_963585895.1). Taxonomy (NCBI): domain Eukaryota; kingdom Metazoa; phylum Mollusca; class Cephalopoda; order Myopsida; family Loliginidae; genus Sepioteuthis; species Sepioteuthis lessoniana. The sequence continues at coordinate 41,629,501 of OY757911.1, forward strand.
TTTGGATTTTGAATTAGATGGATATTATTGAAAGAAAATCTGAAAATAGAATTGTTCCCATCAACAGCTGACTTGACGTTGGATAATACACACACACACACACACACACACACATATACATATATATATATATATATATATATATATATATATATATATATATATATATATAAACCCATTCATTGCGTTGTATTATAATCTATTATCATTTTACATTGAACTCTCTTTTGGATTTTGAATCACATGGATATTATAGAAAGAAAATCCGAAAATAGAATCGTTCCCATCAACGGCTGACTTGACGTTGGATTATATATATATATATATATATCACTTGCTAGCGAATAGTTTGAAGGAAATTTTATTTTTAGATAAGTTGTTAGAGCTCATTTGTTATTCCTTACACTAATAATTCTATGTAATATAAATCAATTGTTTGTACACTGTTAAATGGTTTCAAGTATTCCTATACTAATAATTATATTCTATATAAATCATTTGCTTGCACACAGTTTTTTTTCAAATGATTTAATAATGGTAATACCAAGTAAATGATTGAGCCAATCCAGGTCAGAGGGGACATGAGAGTAATAGCAATGAAAGTTTTGGCTTGTTTCTTTGCTTGGTTGAATATCAATTTTTATGGATTATTTAATGCGAAAGCCATCCATGTAGAAGAACCGTAATGATACTATTTAACCCATGTAGAAGAACCGTAATGATACTATTTAACCCATGTAGAAGAACCGTAATGATACTATTTAACCCATGTAGAAGAACCGTAATGATACTATTTAACCCATGTAGAAGAACCGTAATGATACTATTTAACCCATGTAGAAGAACCGTAATGATACTATTTAACCCATGTAGAAGAACCGTAATGATACTATTTAACCCATGTAGAAGAACCGTAATGATACTATTTAACCCATGTAGAAGAACCGTAATGATACTATTTAACCCATGTAGAAGAACCGTAATGATACTATTTAACCCATGTAGAAGAACCGTAATGATACTATTTAACCCATGTAGAAGAACCGTAATGATACTATTTAACCCATGTAGAAGAACCGTAATGATACTATTTAACCCATGTAGAAGAACCGTAATGATACTATTTAACCCATGTAGAAGAACCGTAATGATACTATTTAACCCATGTAGAAGAACCGTAATGATACTATTTAACCCATGTAGAAGAACCGTAATGATACTATTTAACCCATAGTTAGGGGGATATGGGGTTTCATGCATTTTCCAAGGATATTAGCTCGAAAGTGAGCGTAATAGCGTAACTAGAATTCGAACTTTACATCAAGGCCGTTGTCCAGAATTTTATTCATTAGGCCACGAGGAGTCCCCGAGCAATGAAAGGCTACATCACGTTCCCAAAACTTTAGAACTAAAACCTCAACATCAAAATCAATTTAGTGTCATACCTGGGTCACTTGTAGCGGAGAGTTCTTAGAAGATGTGCTGTTGGTGTATTGCTATCACTCCCAGATCCACTCTGGTCCGGAGTGGTAGTTCCCAATAGGGTCCTATCGATGGATCAAATAGGACTAAACTATGTAATTACGCTAAACTGAATTTACTCTTTTTACATTTAACAGAGTGTAAAAAACAACAACAAAAAAAAACAACAAAAAACCAAACTGTACTTTGCTGAACTGAATTATTAGTGATACATTGCAATACTTGGTACCATTTAACTTAGTTGACATTCTAAACTAAATCGCTTGAAATAGAACTGTTTGATCGTTTAAATGAGTGTAAACAAATTTTTTAAAAACCAATGACTAAATGTATGAAAACAAAAGACTGTACTTATACTAATCTGAATTGTTTGAAATTAAGTGAAACCATTTAACTGTGTGCAAAAAAATAGCTCAGGCTTGTTTAAAAATGTTATCTTCAAAATGTGTTTAGAAATTATATATTTAAGATATGTATAGAAATGATTTGGCATTAAATAACTTACAAAGGTCGATATGTCATAAAACCAACCCAATCTACTTGCTTACAAATCATGTATACTTTTATTCGTATCAACAGAATTTGGTGTTAATAACCTACCAAGGTTGATATGCCATCATCATCATCATCATCATCATGTCGTGCTGGTAGCACGGATATCCCTGACCCACTTTCCATATCGCTCATCGCCTCAGGCAAGTCTTCTGGACTACATCCCGTATCCTCACATAGTTGCTGAATGTATGTTCGTGCTGGTCGTCCTGCTTTTGCTCGGCCATATGTGGGGGTCCATAAGAGTACATCACTTATGAATTCGTCCCTGCTTCTCCAGCAGTGTCCTGCATGTCTGGTTCGTCTAACTTGGATAGTTTTCGTGATAGGAGGCAGGTGGCCGTACAGTTGGTGTCTTGTGGGGTGTTGCCGCCAGGACATGTTCAAGATTGCTCGCAGCATTCTTGTGTAATTGCCGTCTAGCTTCTTCTCCAGCCGTTTTGTTTGAGTCCATGTAGTGCATCCATATAGCAGTATCAATGCGACCGCTGCCTGGAAGAAACTGCATTTCATTTTATCGGTTAGGTCTGATTTCCATATTATCGATAGCCTATTGATAGCTGTCCATGCCTTCGTTAACCTCGTGTCGATGTCCTTTTCAGTTGAGACGCTGCTTCCTAGGTAAGTGAATTTGTCTACTAGTTTAAGAGGGGTTCCGTCTAGAGGGGAGATGTCACCCGTTTGATTATAGCACATATATTCCGTTTTGTGTGCATTGACATAGAAGCCTATGCCTGCGGCTGCTCGTTCCAAACTATGCAGTAGTGTTTCGGCTTGGTTGGGTGTATTTGCCAGTATCGCTATGTCATCGGCGTAGTTGGCGTCGGTAATTGTTTTTGCGCAGTACCTTAAACCCCACCAATCCTATGACAATATTGGTCGATGGCGGTACGTGAAGGGTTAACCAAAAAGTTGAGTAGCCAAATATAATTGCCAAGAAGTGTAAAATTGAAATTTCTGGGAAAAAGAATTGAAAATTCTGAGAAAGAACTTTTGACAATAGTCAAAACAGGAAATGGAAAGATGTTGACAGGTAATGAGGGTGACCAAGTTGGTTACAAGTACAATCAGAAAAATATGTTGTTTTAAGAAATGAGTGATATCATGAACAATTCCCAAGCCTGAAAAAAAAAAAATGAAAATTAGAAATTTGACAATCAGGGAGGATAACCCGTGACCTGTGACTCTCACCTGATTGCAGTGACATGGAGATACCCCAGCTAGAGGATGGACCTCAGAGGCAAATAAGTACAAACGGAAATTGAGGGAGAAAAGGTGTTGAAAGGTGAACAAGGGAATCCTTGTTGATAGTAGGAAGGCCATCTGGCATTTAGGGAAATGCTTTAGCTAAGGGATGACAAAATTATCCGAAATTACTTATCAGTGCTGAAAGGGAATTATCAATTAGCCTGGGCGAAGGCCAGCTTTTCGCCTACGTAGGGTTGAAACCAGTTCCATCAAAAGTGACTGTCCAGCATATTTGGACATAAAGGGGTTGGACCCTTTCTGACGTCATGAGCCGTAAAATGAGAGGAAACTATGTTGGTAGGAGGAAAGCTATCCTCCAGTAGTCCTCACTACGAGGGTAGTGAGAGAGACGACTCTGTGAAAGTAGTGAAAAGGGGGTTGGACCCTTTCTGATGACGAGAATTGAAACAAAGACATGTTGAATGTCTAATCAATTGAAAATGACGTTATAGAGATCACCCCTGCCGCAGTCAGAACCTACCCCAGAATATTTGCAATTATTATATAAACGAGCTGATTTTTGAACTCAGCAGTTGGTGGCAGAGAGGCGAAGCAGTTGGTACCAGACGAAGTAGACGAAGACCCGACAGGGACCAACAGATTGGAATTGTGCTTTGCGCTGCCAACTCATATATCGCCAGTCCGCCGCTGGGACAAATTGTTGCTAAGAAAACTTAACCCTCGTCAAACCGCCGCCTTAGACCATTATAAGTCACACCCGCAGATTTTTGTCGCCATCTGTAACTTGAAGATTATAAAACCTTTTTATTATTACCTACTGCAGGAATCGGAGTTGTATTTTTGTTTTGTTTTACAACATATACCCTTTGGATTTCTGTCTTCAGCTGCCAGTACACCCTCTTCCTTTCAGACGTGGTCATCGGCCTTTCTTTTAAAGAATCACAGCGTGGGGCAGGGCAGTGTATGGTCACTTTCCTGGAGGGAACTTTCGATCTGTTTTTCCACGTTGTAGCAGAGAGACTGGAGGGAGACGGACAAGGTTGTGGCAAAGGGGTACCATAATTGGTATCGTTTAAACCAGGTTGTGACCCTGAGGGGTTATACTTGGTGCCGTAATCGAGGACCGGGTACGGACCTGGTACAATTGGCGCCGTGACCGAGGATTGGAGTCGGGAGTTTTGGTATAATCCAAACTAAAACTAACAGGTACTATCACTCTAGATGTAATGGTTATCATCGCAGGATATGGACACGGCGACACGAGTTCAAATCCTGGACCTGACTGATTGCATTTCACATAGCACTAATACCCTTGGGAAAGGTATGAATCCAAATATTCTCCTTCCAGCTATGGGTAAATAGTAGGGTAGACTAGGTTCTTCAGCCTTGGTGGGGCAACTAGTATAGGAGAAGGAAAACTCTGAATTCAAACCTGTTAAACTCCGCTTAAAAAATTGACCTTGTGTCATATCCTGCCCGAGCGGAGGGGTTGGGTAAATATGATCACTCTAGGTCATATTTGATCTTGCAGTAATGGCATTGAAGTGGTACTCCAAACTTCCAAAAGTTCCAGAACTGGAGCTTCACTAACAGATGCAGATTAGTCTCATACTCCATTTTTTTTAGTGGAAGGGGTGTGTCTTAACCCTCAGCTGGAGATACAGTCAGCATATTCTCGGCTGCAACCGACATGGCGAAGGAAAATTAAGATTTGTGGGAAATTAAGTTTTGTACGGCAAGTCTAGCCATGGAATAATTTAGGTGGATAAACTCAAAGAATTCGTCTGGCACGTGATTCACTCACGTGATTAACTGCAAACTAGAAGGTCGGCGTTTCGGTTACAAATTTACATGGTAGTGTAAGTAGTTACTTACTGAGTTTTGCTCAATTCTGGTACAAGGCCAGGCATATGGGGAGCATCTTGAGAATGTTATTTATTAACCTTAGTTTAGTTGTGGCACAATGCCAGAAATATGGGTCACCCAGCGAGAATCAAATTCTCTTGTCATCTATTAACCTCAGCTTAGTTTTGGCACAAGCAAGAATTATAGTCACTTAGGGAGAATTCACTTGTAATGGTCTGCTAGCATAGTTTTGTGAGACATTTCATTCTGCCAGGTACCCATGAAAATAATGTAAGCGACATTTTCTTAATCTTTTCCCATACGAATAATTTGAAAAGAAGATTAAGACTCCTTAGAATCACTTTTAGAAAATAACTTAATGGGAAAAATAAAATTTTTAAAGTTCAAGAATCATGGAAAAACAGAAAAATGTTATTAAAAAACTAAACGAAAAAAACAAAACAAAAAAAACAAAAACAAAATAAAAACACGCTGTCTTCGATACTGGAGAAAAATTAAAAAGGCAGAAATTTTATATAAGGAAACAGGTATTAAAATTTATTTCGATTGCCCTTTGCTATTTCACAAAAATGTAACGATTCCACGCGGAATTTATAGAAGGAGAACTGTAGACCAAAATCGTTGATCATTTGACGGTTTATGGAAGCTTCTAATGTAATATTTTTACTTTCATATTTGAGACTTATATACTCATTTACCAACTCTTCTCCCTGAGCAGGCTGTGACATAAGATCATTTTTTAAGCGGAGTTTAAATAGTTTGAATTTAGAGTTTTCCTTCTACTAGGACCGGTTGCTGTAGCAAGGTCGAAGAAACCAGATTGTCCTACTACTTACCCATAGCTAGAGGGAGAATAGTGGAATATTCGATGGGTATTAATGATACGTGAATTATAAACAGCCTCGTCCAAGAATTGAACTCGGCTCACCGAGTCCTCGACGTTATCCATTAACACACGAGCACCCCCCATTAACGACATCTTTGATTATTTTCCATTATATGATTATTTGGAAATATATACTTCAATTTTTGCCGGATATATATATATATATATAATATTCCTGTCGTTACGAAATGACTAGCAAGCTAGTTTCTTTTAACCTTCTTGCTATTGAATAGGGAATTCAATCATCACTGGATAAGTTCGATTCTAAAAACTTTTCTGAGTGTGTTCTTCCACGCACCGCGTATTTATCAAGCTTTGCTAGAGAACCATTGTGAATAATTTCGAGTTTCTCGTGTGCCAAACTAAACGAAACCTAATAAATGACAAGGGCATTGCGTCTTTTGTGATTGTTTGCAATCTTTGCTCGTGGACTATTTTATTCTTCTCTTAGAAATAATAAAAACTTTTTTTTGTTTGGTTTAACTTTCTATAAAAATGGTAGGAGTTTACTAAATCATAATCGATACTGGAGTGCATTTTACCAAAAAGTTTTTTTTTATTGCTTAAAAGAGATGAATAGCACTTTGCAATACAAATTAAACTTGTTCTATTTCTCAATTTTTAATACTTTGAGTAAATGGAAAAAATTGCTTTCGTTACAGGGTAATGAATTTTAAAAATGCACCCATTTTTCTGAACATTTAAGATAAATTCAGTACAGACTAGCTGATATGGAATTTTCTACTCACTCATAAACATTTTTGTTCATTTTTATATAACTTTAGTATAAACACACGTGAATTTTGCTTTATATGTTTTTTTATTAAGACCTTGAAAAAATCGAAATGTGCAGGCATATTTTTAACATAGAATAGTTTAATTCCTAAATTTCATTAATTTCATTTTTATTTCCATGGCACAAAAGCAAAGTTTGAAGAGAATACTTGCCACTTTCGTACTTGTACAATAAAAGCAATTAAGAAATACTTAATACACTATATTGAAAGTCTGTAAAATCTTTTCCACGTATAGGTCGGTAATATTTTTATATAGGATTTTTTTTCTTTGCATCGAAGCTTGTGTGATGAGAAAAATTATCTGAATAGATGCCATGTTTGATTTTAATTTTGTTTCGAATTTTTAGTAAACTCATTTTTTTATGGTGGCGCCATGTTGAATTTTATTTTGTATTCTAATTTTAGTAATGGAGTTTATAGCGTTAATGGTTTTGGTGATTTTTGTTGATGTATAGTTGAAGATTCATGTTAATTGTTGTGTTCTGTTGCATCCGAAGTTAGCCGTAGTAATTTTAGTTTTAGAATTAAATTTCATTGGAAGTACTTACAAGAATTTTTGTTAAATTAAAATTTTAGATTCACCCGACGTGTTCGACGTCGTGGATACAAGTTTGAGGGTTGGAAGATATCTAACGCATTCTGTTTAGTAGATGAACGGATGAGGATCCTTGTAAAAGGTTGAGAATGTGGCTATAGCGAAGGTTCGCCAATGAGGATTCTAATGTAAAGCGCACCGAGAAAATTGGAGTCTCAACAGGAAGGGATAAAGTGAAATGGTAGGAACCCAGCTCCGTGAAAGAAAATTTGGCTCAGAGAAACTCAACGGTAGAGACCAATGGAATGGTCTGTGATTCACATACAATTTTTTTTTTTCGGAAGACGGATGTAATGGATTTTTTTTTGAAAGTCGATTTTTCGGCGAGGCGGGATGTTCGATAACGAAGATTAACAGAATTGAGAATTGTGTTTTGAACTGGATAAATACAGAAGGATATGGATGTCCTAAAGAATGGAAATTGGAAAAGTAATCAGATATGTTACACTTTTCTATGAGAAGCAAGTAGTTTTGTAGTTTATTTGATGAGAAAAATTGTAAAGTAAAGTAAAGTTGGCGACTATAGTCGAGGGTGACCCGAACGCTCCCTTTTCGATAGCTTACTACACCAAGGTGTAGGGGAGGGCGCTACTCCTTTCCCTGGATTGCTCCACTTTACCCTTGATCCGTACCTTATAATGCTGAGTGTTAAGCAAGGAGGTATCAAGTACCATTTTTTGAGTCTTTGGTATGACTCGACCTGGGATTGAACCCAGGTCTTCCGGGCCATTGGCGAACACTCTAACCGCTAAATCGGTGATATTCGAGTATTGAGGCCTGTGAATGAAAACAGGTTGGGATTTGGTATATTAAAATTTTAAGGGCCACAAAAGATGGTATAAAATGTATATTCTTGATAATTAATCGGTAAATAGGTGTGGTGTAGTGTATAGTGTTGTGTAGAGTAAGAGAAATTGCAACAGCTACTTGGAATATAGTTAAAAACCTAGAGGAAAGGGAAATGTTTTTAAAATAAGGACAGGTCTCTGGTTCGTTGGATAAACTGTTTCGGCGTATTGTGGTTTTTGTTGAAGTTTTAGTATGCATTTATTTTGTATGATTAATACATTGGTGATTTATTGTGTTTGGTTTGTCAATGAAAGTATATTTTGGTGTTACGTTACCATTATCTCCTGGCGAATTATTGTGTTCCTTCGAGCGAAATAAATGGAATGTTGGATCATGAGATCGTTAGTGAACGACTGGGATCCAAACAGAGGATTGCCTCAGGATGACCGTAGTCATTGAGGTTTGTGACTAGTATGAAACAAAGATTGTCTGGTATTTTCGTTAAGTTTCCGAAAGGACACAGATGACACAGGGATTTTTTTTTTTGAAATTTTGGGAGATATCTAACTCATCTTATAATCTATGTCTGCCATGACTGACCGACTACCTGGGGAAAAAGAAGGGCATAAATGGAAATTATAAAGTTAAATGATAAAGTAATCATTGAGATAATCAGGTAAAAAGTAACAACTAATCTCTGAAGTTGACAAAAGAGGTTGAAAGGGGGAATCCCCGTGGCGTAATGATTAAAGCGCTGGACTGCGAAATCGTAGTTAGCGAGTTCGAATTCCAGTCGCGCTATTATGTTCACTTTCGGGCTAAAACTCTTGGCAAAGGTATGAATCTCTTTATCCTTCCAGTTATGGGTTAGATAGTATCACTAATAGTTTTCTATAAGGATGGCTTTGGCATTAAATAATCCACGAAAGTTGATATGCTATAAACTGAGAAACCAAACCAAAAGAAGTTGAGAAGAAATTCATAACTTGACTGTCTAAATTTGATTATAATTGTGGTTGGTATGTTAAATAATAGAATGATGGAATCTATTTCTTGGCAGGAAGATAGAATAGTTTGAAGCAGTGTTGAAAAACCGTTGGGTTATCTGGTTTGACTTAATGTGTGATGAAACCATCATATGTTCATTTCGATAACATGGTTTTAACTGGATGATGAGATCACGTGATCGGATAATTTGAGAAGTTATTTATAAGTTAGTCATCTGATATGCTCGATCTTTACTCTGATCACTGGCTTTCCGTTTAGCCGGACGGGTGATGGGAATTTGAAAAGTTGCCAATAAATTGATAAATTTTGGGCACATGAAAATATAGTCACGTTGGTATTCATAACCATAACAGAGAAAAACATAGAACAACGGGAGATGATGACGGAAGACAACGAACAAGAACAAACATGGCAACACAAAGTGACAGAGTAAGGTCTATGTAAAACATATACTCTGAATAACATCAAGAATGTCGAAAGCAATGAACAGAATATCAATTTTATTATGCAAAAATGCGCATAGCGTAACGCTTATAAGAAATAAAGTAGACGATCCGAGTTCAAATCTTGGATGAAGCTGTTTGGGTTTCCGTTTGCCTAATCCTTTAGGAAAGACTGGATTCTCTAGCCTAGGTAAAGCGACTGGTATCATCATCGTCCTCATCATCAAGACGCGCCGACAGCTCAGAGGTGATAAATGTGAAGTTTTGCTGGTCGGCCAACACTGATGTGTCCATATGTAGGAGTCCAAAGAAGAACGCCGCTTATGAGTTGGTCCTTATTTCTCCAGCATTGCTCAATATGTCCTGCTCGTCTTTCTTGGATGATTTGCGAGATGGGAGATAAGTGTCCGTACAGCTGCTGCTTTTTGTTCAAAAGAGCAAGTAGCGTTCTTGCATAGTTTCCATCTAGTTCTTTTATTCAAGCGTTTCATTTAAGTCCAAATGGTGCAACTACACTGTATTACTGACATGGCATCAGATTGGAAGAATTCCCGTTTTGTTTTATTCTATTTTATCAGAGTGATCTAATTTGAATATGGTCGTTAACCTGTCAATTGCTGTCCATGTCTTTCCTATGCATATGTTGACCTTGCCTTCAGTAGATGAGATTTTGCTACCGAGGTATATGAACAGGTCTACTAAATTCAGAAGCTTACTATTTTAGGAGGAGATGTCTCTATCCTCATTAAAACATGTTTAAATAAGTCGAGTTATGCAGATTCCGCTTTTATTTCGTAACGAAACAGCGCGTAAGGTTATTGGAATTGGACTTAATGATCCGGGCTCAAATATTGGATCAGGTTGGTTACGCTTCTCTTTACTTAACCATAAATCTATCTCTTCTCTATACAGATATGTGTAAATTATAGGGAAGACTGGAATCTTTATCCTTGGTACAGCAATCTTTCCAAGAGAACGAAAACTCTGAATTTAAATCAACTATACTCTCCGCTTAACAAATTGATCACGTACCGCAACCTACTCATGACAGAAGGGTGGGTTAAATACATTAATTATGGTAAAATGAACGATTTTACTGATGTCTACCCTGTCGTCTGGTGCTGTTGAATATGTCGACTGCACCTATTCAGAGGGGGTAAGACTCCCTCCCCCCACAACGAAGCCACTTGTTGGCCGTAGGCAGCGCCCCGTGATGCTTAAAGATAGTCTCCTGGTGGTTGAGCAGTACTTGGACCAGCAACTGAGTAGTCAAGTGACTTGCAACACACAACTTTAGCTCTTACTGGGCAAGGCGGGCAGTTGTACTGGCCCGATCCGATCAATTGGTTGGTCGTGTCAAGCCCTAGCGTCTATACGTTTTTGTTCCGACTGTATTTTTCAATCTGTACCTGCAGCAAGCTCCCAACCCTTATCTTTTAGGTGCTAGAGGTGGCTGGGGGTTAGTTACGTTTAGAGAATAGGAATTTGACTGTTGCTAAATTACATAGTAATTAGTAACGTTTACTGAAAACCTGAAATTGGCAAGGTCTCGAAAACCTACTCCTAGCTGAAGTATGCTGGTAGTGTATACCCGTCTCTACCAGAGCGAATAGGTTTTCCTCTTGGTACATTAATACACAAGTTAGAGTTCGTAGTGGGTAGTGGAGCACAGGACCAGCAAAAATCATCACTTAAGGCATCTTCTAACAAAAAACCAAAAGAAATTTATCCGAATCAGACTCGGAAAATGTGGCAGCTGACTTCCCCAGATTCATTGTCATTGAATCTTTGGAGAAAGTTTGCCAGGCTAAATTTTTCTCTTTCTTAATAAAAAAAGGTTATCGCATCGAAAACTACCCTACAAATTGTAAAGAAAACAAGAGATGGAAACTTGCTTGTCGAGGTGGTCAGCTGGAGGCAGCTTGAAAACATTCTCAAGAAGGAAGACTTTCTCACGACCAAATGTAGAGCATATCCCCACGAAAGATTGAACACTTCTAAAGGAGTTGTCAGAAGTAGGGGGTTGGCTTTCGCTACCGCAGAGGAGAAGACGGCAGCCCTTGGAAATTAGAGCGTTACAAACATCAGAATCATCACCCTTAAAAAAGGCGGGGAGCAAATCCAGACCAACACCTACATCCTGACATTTAATCAGTCCCATATTCCCAAGGAAGTGAAAATTGGGTATTGTTGTGAGAGGTATGAACAATATGTCTCAGAACCCCTGCGGTGCTTTAAATGTTAAATATGTGGATACTACTCGGAAGATTCTCGAGGACGAGAGACATGTACCGTGCGGCAAAAAGTACTCGGACCACACAGAAGAAAATTACTCAAACGAAATCAGATGTCTTAACTGCCGACAAGACCATCGGGCTAAATCAAGATTTTGTGGCGTTTATAAAAAGGAGAAAGAAATATTGGAAGTGAAGTATAAAAGAAATGTGACCTTTTAGGAAGCTAGAAAAATAGTAGAATCCTATATGGGAGAGAATACTTACGCCACTGCTGCACGGGAGTGTCCTCGTGGTGTAATGATTAAAGCGCTGGACTGCGGAATAGTAGTAAGCGAGTTTGAGCTCTAGTCGCGCTATTATGTTCACAAATACCCTTGGGAAAGGTATGAACCCCCTTATTCTCCCAGCTATGAGTTAAATAGTACCACAACTATCCTTCAAGAAGGGTGGCTTTAGGTTGATATACCATTAAACAAAGAAACCAAACCAAATCAAACTAAGCCAAGCCAAGCCTCTGTTATACGGAGAGTGGATTCAATTAGATAATGCAACCAAGAGAACAAATATAAAGCTCTGGTGGAGAATCTGATTCAGTTGGAACCTAATGATTCGCCAAAGTTTCAGGAGCGCATGAAAAAAAAACTAGAATTTTTGCAAACACAAACTCAATGAAAGTAAGTCACAAATAGAAATCCAATAAGACAGTCCAAGAAAAAAACGCATATAGTATCTACCACTTAAATACGACCCACTCCTCCTTAAAATAGAAAATCTCCCCCTACAAAACCGGTCTTACTAAGGTCTCCAATCCGTCCTCCAAAAACCGTCAAAGAGACTAAAAAACTTGTCTCTAAAAAAACAGAACCACTCGAACAAAAACCACAAGCTCCCATTGACCAAAACAGAAAAATACATATAAACAGCAAAATGAACAATAAAAGCACAGGAAGAGCATTCGAACGACTATCAGCCAAATTCTATATAGACCCTTCAACATCAAAAACAAAGTCGTCTAAAAGAATGAATAAACAATGCAATGCTCAGGGATCGATAAAATCCCTACATAGATCCGATAGTATTGAATGTATGGATAGTGACACTGACCGCAGAGTTGCCAGCTTCAATCTAAAATAAATTACTACAAGAATTGAAACCATTTAACTGTATGCAAATAGATAAGCTCAACCCCTTTTTAAAAATTACCTACAGATCATCCACTTAAAACATATGTATAATATTCAGTACTAAGTAACCACCAAGATTTGATATGCCATTAAATGAAATAACCTAACAAATCATATATATATAGTCAATACATAGATATTTATAAACAGGATGTGGCATTGATTTACCTATAAGAGTTGAAATGCCATAATTACTAACTATTTTAACTCTGAATAAATAAAACTATTGGTATTGTATAGAAGTCTTGAAACCATTTAACTGTGTGCAAACAAATGAGCTCTAGCTTGTTTAAAATGTTACCTACAAACTATTCACTTATATATCATATGTACTCAATATATAAGTATAAAGAGGGCTGTGGCATTAAAAAACCAACAAGAGTTGATATACCATGAAAGCAAAGCAAAGCAAACCAAACTTAGGTAGTCTGGGCTCTTTAACCTTAGTATGGCAACCGGTCTAGGAGAAGAAAAAGACTGAAAGCAAACATGTAAAACTCCGCTCATAAATTGAGTCTGTGATGTATCCTGCTCGTGCGGAGGGGTTGGGTGAATACATACATATTTTTTTTACTACTTACATTGTAGATATCGTATGCTTATAAATTCTGCGATGACCAAACAGTCGAGATTCTCGGCAAAGAAAAGCATATAATTAAAGCAATTATTTCCATTATATCAGTGAGAGTGGCAAACTTTTGTCAGTGGATTTTAAATATATCCAGACAGGAAATAAGAATTCGAGTGACAGTTTAAACGAAGCTAAGAAGTAAAAGTACAATTCACACGAGAGAACAAAAAGATCGTATCATTGATAGAATGAATATAGTCTGTCTCTGAAGCCATAAAACGGAACACTATGACGTCATCTCATTATGCTGAGATTTGTGATTTCTCTTCACACGGTATATCATTGAAATAGTGAGCACTTTCACATCAAAATAAGCGAGAGTCTGAAACGAAATTAAAATAGAATCAATCAAGCAATAAAAACATGGTAAGATTAAAAAAAGAAAAAAAAAACCTTTGTAAATTGCATATTAGAAAATAGTTTAGATATGTTGGTTTGTTTTTTGGTTAAATGACACAACCATCATAGGTTAGTTAATGTCAAAGCCATCCTTGTAAAAGAGCAACAGTGGTACTATCTTACCGAATATCGGCGAGGATAAGCGGGTTCTTACCTTTCCTAAAGGTATTTGTTTGAAAATTAACGTAATAGCACAACTGGAGTTCTAACTTGCTTATCTCTAGACCCCAGTCCAGAACATTAACGATTACGCTATAGGGACTCTAGATTTAAGTACGTATTAGAACTTATAATGAAATTTATGACTATCTTATTAAAAAAAGGCTGGATATTGTACTCCCTCTTTCGCGAAACCAAATCAATGCATATTGTCTTACTTTCCTTCTATGTATAAAAAAATGAATCAAAGAAATTTCAAGAAACATTTATATGAATAATGTGTTTAGGTATTCCTTCAAAATAAGAATTGTCCGTATTCTGCTTTGTTTTTAATGGCATATCAACCTTTGTAGGTTATTTAATGCTAAAGCTATCCTTCTAGAAGGACAATAGTGGTACTATTCAACGCATAGCTGGGAGGATAAGGGGGCTCATACCTTTCCCAAGGGTATTTATCCGAAAGTGAACATAATATCGCGACTGGAGTTCGAACTCGCTTACTACGAGTCCACAGTCCATCGCTTTAACCGTTAATACATTTCTTTTTCTTACTCGATCGTCTAAACGGTCAGTGTCCAGCTCCTTCACCTTGTTTTTCGGATATATCTTGCTCTGTCTCGTCTACCATATTATCGTCTTTGTTTCTCTCCTTGTTCGTTCATTGTCACAACCCCAACTGATATTTGTTCTTTGGTGCTGTGATGACGAACAACTTTGACACAATTTTCTTGTGCACATAATATTTCATTTCATCAACGACACTTCTCCATGATCCACTGCGACCAATGGGACATTGGTGAGCATAGGTGGAACTTTCAACGGCTTCAGTCAAGCGATTCTCGCCAATTAAAAATAAATTATTTCTATTTTTCAAGTGACATCTGGTCATATGATTTTTTTAATCTAGTCAAAGCCATGGCTTCAAATAACTCCAAAGTCATCCGTCACTCAAACTGAGCGACATTTTAACGGCCACGACTTATTCAAATTAGCCAATACGTCATGGCAATAAAATACTTCGCTAATCTTATACTTTTTTTCATGTGTATCTAGTCTAAATATTTTTCTTGTGTTTAAAGAAATGCACTGTAGAAGATATTTTCATTGTGTTGTCCGATTTAAGTTTTATTTTTCCCGGGCAACGCCGAGTATCCTTGCTAGTAATAGTTAGAAATCCATTTCACATGGAACAACTTAAGAGAGCTTTAACATGACGTCATTAAGAGGAAAACTTTTTCTAATATTCGAAAAATAAATCTATCAATTACTAACTATGTCTGCACAGGCAACTAGTGGAACATGATTTATAAAAATTGTAACGGAGATTTTATAAACCTAAACAGTTTTGCATACCTGGATTTATCTCGATTATTTTCGTCAGCTCTTGAGTCTATAAGAAAATAAATAATTGGCCAGACATAACAGCAGCTGTGTAGTTTGGCCTTGCAAAACAGTTAAGACACAAAATCTGCAATTCTATGCTTGACTGTACGACAAAAATTCTGACAGTGAAGCCATTGCATATTTTCGAACACACACACACTTTCTCTCTCTCTCTCTCTCTCTCTCTCTATATATATATATATATATATATATATATATATATATATATATATATATATATTATATATAAAAAGTTGAGTTACAGTGAGCGAAAGCAAGTCGACCAACTCGAACCTACATACAGCAGCTCTGTGAGGATATGGGGTGTAGCACTGAGGACCTGCCGGAAGCGATGAACAATTGGGAGAGGTGGCGAGAAAGGGTTAGGGATATCCGTGTTGATGGCAGGACATGATGATGATGATGATGAGAAAGAATAAACTAAAATAATAGAATCTTACTATTCAGCTGAGAGATTTTCAATTTCAATAAAAAGAAAATATAGTGTCTCCGATTTGAAGAATCCTCCGAGTAAAAACATGATAAAGGTCTTAGTGTACACATTTAAAACTCACACAAACCGGTCATTGCAATAGTGTTTACACAGAAGCAGCAACGAAAGCTGTTTTTTCATCAATCAGTCTTTTATGAGCCACCATATATATATATATATCAGTTAAAGAATACATTTGCTTTAATCAAAGAGGCAACATCTCCACACTAAACAGTAGTACTTTGAAACTAGTTGACAAGTTCAGCTACCTAAGGAATAAGTGTCTCATCAACCGAGACAGATATCAACCTGTGACTAGCAAAGGCATAGACTGCTATCGATAGGCTATCGGTCATATGGAAGTCAGACCTGACCGATAAAATAAAACGTAGTTTTTTCCA
This sequence comes from Sepioteuthis lessoniana, assembly GCA_963585895.1. NCBI lineage: Eukaryota > Metazoa > Mollusca > Cephalopoda > Myopsida > Loliginidae > Sepioteuthis > Sepioteuthis lessoniana. The sequence goes on from OY757911.1 coordinate 41,646,015, forward strand.
AGCAGCGGTTGTGTCGATACTGCTATATGGATGCACTACATGGACGTTAACTAAACGTATGGAGAAAAAGCTTGACGCCAATTACACAAGAATGCTGCGAGCAATATTGTACAAATCCTGGAGGCAGCACCCCACAAAGTAACAGCTGTACAGCCATCAACCACCCATCACGAAAACTATCCAAGTTAGATGAACCAGTCATGCGACACACTGCTGGAGATGTAAGGACGGACTCATAAGCGACATACTCCTGTGGACCCCATTGCATGGATGAGTAAAGGCAAGACGACAAGCTAGAACCTATACACAACAGCTCTGTACCGATACAGGATGTAGCCTTGAAGACCTACCGGGAGCGATGAACGATAGAGACGGGTGGCGGAAGAAGGTCAGGGAGATCCGTGCTGATGGCGTGACATGATGATGATGATGATGATATATCAGTAATATCCAGTCAGCGTCCGAAGACAGTGGGTGTGGTTTCAGTTTCCTTCAAATTGCACTATATATATATATATATATATACATGTATGTATTCGTATGTGTGTATAATCTATTTTTGTTGTCACAACTTTCCAGCTATAAAGTGTTAAATCGGTGATAAACTATTTGAATTAACTGACTTCATAACTCTTCAATGCAATATATATATATATATATATAATTCGTCGTGTGTATTGTATAGACACGTATTGACGTGTTAATTAGTCAGTTAATTGCAAACCACATTACTCATTAAGATGCCTTAAAAAACAATATATTATTAATTTCGCTGTTCATTCACATTTCTTTAGTGTAAAAACACATACTCAATATATATATATATATATATATATATATATATATATATATATATATATATATATATATATATATTGTGTGTGTGTGTGTACTTAGACAGCAAGTCGTTATTTAAGCATGTTCAGTTGAAGACCGCGGAGTGTTTTCTTTATAAGATCTTTAAGTGAAGTCGTTCAAGTCTTCTTATGATTTTTCTTGTGTCAGGGTTAAGGTGGTGAAGAAACAATTTCACTGGTCGTCCTCAGGAGTCGTGTTAGGTTGTTGGTTGCTATGAGTTGCTGTGAGTTTTTATATTCATTTGTAGTGTTTCGTTTAATTTTTATTTTTCAAAATATAATATGTGGTTGGCTCATTCTGTTAGGATTGGTGGTAGGGTTAGTTATTAAATGTTTTAATACGTTAATATCCATGTTAAATGCTATTTTATTTATAGTCGTTTTTTATTTTTTATGGTTATTGATTTGAGGATTTGTAAGAAGTTTTTATTGTTATTCTAATATATGATTTTTGTATTATTTATTAGGATTTTTCTTATACCGGGGGATTTGAGTTTATCAGTTCTTTGTTATACTTTGTCATTAGATGCTGTTTTATGGAACTTATGTCACAGAGGTAGCACGTTAAGGCGACGAGAGAGTGTGGTTGTTATATGGACAATGTAGGTATTAGCTGTTATAAATTTAAAAACTCACAGCAACTCACATCAACAAACAACCAAATACAACACTTGAGGACGACCATCGAAATGGCCGAAAGTGCTTGGGCTAGTAAGGAGCACTTTGTTCACATTCTTGACCGAGGCATAAGAAAAATCATAAGAAGACTTGAATGTTCTTCACTTAAAGATTTAAAAAAGAAAATACTCCGTGGTCTTCATCCGAACATGGTTATATATATATATATATATATATATATATATATATCGTTAAAAGACAGTTCTTGCCGATCTCAATAGACACTGAGCGTACCAAATTGAAAGAAAACATGGCGTCTACAAAAGAAATATCAAATAAAACAATGGGGTAGATCTTAAAACTCATTCGAGAAAGTAATCTGCAATGTTGATTGTTCTCAGCCTGCTGTGTTTACTATTTTGTGAAAATATAAAAGAAATAGCGTGGTTAAAAGAAAAAATCTACTGGTAGATCACAAAAGACATCAAAGCATCAGGATGAAAAAAACCCAAAGCAATATACCAAGAAAATAGAAAATGTACAATAAAACAAACCAAAAGCAAGTGGGTCAAAACAGAAGGCAATGCTTGTGTTAGCCCTAACACACAGACAGAAGAAAATGATGATGAAGTGGAATAATCATGGCATGTGGACAATTGGATGAAAGTGATATTCTATGATCAATCAAGAATCTTCATTGAGATCTGCAAGGCAATGATACTTTAGTCTAGTATCCTTAAAATGAAGCATATAAAGATGATTGCCTCAGAAAACAAGTAAATTTCCAAAGTCATTCAGGAGATGATGTTGCTTGTCATTCAAAGAGCCAGGGGAGATGGCATTCATTACCTCATCAATGTGTACATTGAAATCTTGGGTATTTTTCTCGTTCTGTCGACAGACAATTGATTTAGTAAAGTCATTTTTAGGACGATAATACATCTTGTCACGGTGCAAAGGGGTTGTAGCTTTTAAAATCAGTAACATGGCCACCGAAATCAATTTGAACATTTATGATAGAAATTTTTAAAAAATGGTCCATGAGAAGCACCTAAAACTGCAAGTCGGGAATGTTGGAACAACTTTGATAAAGAATATAGCTTTAAAATAGTGAAATCCATGCCTGAATTGAAGCTGTCATCAAAGCAAGAGGAGGGGCTAGTAAGTATTAATCCAAATTTTTTGTCTCTGAATTCCATAATTTCAACATTGGGTAATTTTTCATAATGATTTCCTTTCCATGGATTGGAAAAAAATGTACCATTATTTTAAATAATGAGATCCACTTTGTTTAAGTTATGTTTTAAGTAGCCAGAATGCTCTGCTATTGAATAAAACTGTTTTATATCTTATTTGCTATAAGTTAATTTACTGCTAAAAAACAAGGACAATTAAGGTGAACTTCCTCTAAGTATACTAATTCTATAATTTTGGCCGAAGGTAGTAGCTGGAAGAGAGAATAACAGATGGTGAAAGATATTTACAGAATGATTTTCAAGGAATGATAAGCGTAGAAGGAAATGATATGACAAAAGATTGAGAGATGAGATGGTAAAGTTTGGGGGGAAAAGGCTGATAGATTCAAAGTCGACGAATAAGCAATTGGGAAAGGTAATTTTTTGATCTGTGAACTCAAAATGGCTGCCGTTGCGGATGATATGGAGATTGATTGGTTGGTTTTAATGATATGTCAACCCGTCTTGATTTTATCTTTTCTACATAAAATGAAAAACTGTTCCGACCCACCGACCAAAAGGAATTGTATACTAGCATAATATCGGTAAAATTGACCCACTTAGGTAGAGATGGCCACTTCCTTGGGATCAGACTATCTCTGCATTTTGTCTATGATCAAAGTATACCTCTCTGGTACACTGCTAGGACCATTGTGTAGTATCTCTGTAGTCTGTTAAAAATATCACATCATACAGAATAGAAATTGATACACACACACACACGCACACACACATATATACCTATATATATAGAAAGAGAGTAATAGATAGATAGATAGCGAGAGAGAGATTGAGATTGATTTTAACAGCATGTCAACCTTTGAGGGTTTGTTTTATCCCCAAAGGTTAGGGAATCGCGTGCACTGTACATTCATATTTAGATTTTTCGTGTTGTTTCTTAAGAATCTTTTTGTACATCGAACACGAATGATTTTTAAACAGATTTTTTTAACCATCAATGGGATCCTAACAGGTACTACCATTCCAGATCAGAGTGAACCAGGCTGTAATGGCAATAAAGGGATACTTTACACTTTTTAAAATTCCAGAACTGGATCCTCACCACCAAATGCAGATTAGTGTCATACTTAGAATATGATGATATGCAGAGTAATGCAACATCAGTCATCTCCTTTTTTTCAGTGAATGAAATGTCCAAGTTGAATCGGCCTTCAATTTGCGTGGGAAGACAGATAGCTAATCTATTCACAATCAATTAATCCCCTTTGTATCATATCGATTTCCCATCCATTTATAAATACTAATATGAAAGTCGTCATCTCGAGGCGACATAGTTGCATTAAATGCACGATCGGCCATAACGATATTGCTGTTATATCAAATTCTACTACCAGGTCATATGTGCCAACATTCTCGAAAAGGTTTTAATATTTTGAACTCAGTGTCGTAAAGATATTGATATATTGGAAAAAAAAAGAAAGAGGAGGAGGGGGGAGGAGGAGAATAAGAGGGATAGCAAAAGACTGGTGCTAATAACAGTTTATCGATTATTCGTTGATACGGGATGTCTCCAGGGAGAATAAAAAAGAATTGGGTACGATTAATGTCAGTATCAACTGATAAAAACAAAGAAAAAGAAAATATATCGACGATAAAATTTGATTTATTTTCTTCTATGACAAAATATATGAGAGGCTTTGTTAGAATAAACATTAGCATTGTGAGGAAGTGATTAACAATGATGTGGAACTTAATATCGGAAAATTGCTGCGGGATAGCTAAGGATGGTGTGTATATGAGAGCTTGCGTTAAAAGCATACAGTAAATGTATCTGATATCTCATTGAATATAAAACGTTTGTATAAGTGTTCATTTTATTGGCAAAGAATACAGCACACACATACAACTGTTTTTTTTTCTTTGAAATTGTCAATTAAAATTGATGAATTGTCTCAATTATCTACGTTAGTTTGTTGGTTGTCAACTATCACCGATGACATGCGTCTGTTTCGGGGAAATACGTGCATTGTCTCTGACGGTGAGTTAAATGATAATTAAAACTCTGAAGCATCTTTAGGGTTCTTCAATAGGTTTATTAAGGTAAAGGAAAAGGTAAAACTGAAAAAGCGCATAAGTAGAACAATGTTAGGAAACATTGGTAGGTGATGAAAGCCAAATATTAACTTAAAGGCTAAACACTGAGTAGCCGACTTTTCTTCGATAAAAGGGGATTATTCAAGTAAAAACAACCCTAGAAAGTGAAGAATAGAATTACGTATTTGTAAAAGGCGATTTAACGAAGGAAAGTGAATGTAAGGCTAAAACACGCTTAAAAGGGATACTAATAAATAAAGTACGCTCAAGGGAAATTATAGAAAATGTCGAATAATTGCGATAGTTCTATGCTTATTTCTATGCAATATTTCTTACCGACGTTGCTCGAAATATCTGACTATATCAGGAAAGAATAAGACGGGGAAGCCCTGGTCCCTTTTTTCAATAGGGAACGAAACTGGAAATCATCTTCCAGCGATAAGTCAAAAACTGTACTCTAAAACGCAAAGACTGCTAAGGGAGATAAACGATAGGAATCTAATTTATAGTGTAACACGACGGTTGGTTGGTGGGTGTTTAATGGTATATAAACCCTTGTGGATTATTTCATTCAAAAACTTGTTTATATATATATATATATATATATATATATATATATATATATATATATATATAATTTGTAAGAGAATAGTTTGTGGGTAAATATTTTTTCTTTTTCAACGAATTATTGGAGCGCTAGACAAAAGTTAGTAGACAAATTTTGCTTCACAAGTAGATGCATTGTAGATGGTCATGTTTCGTAGATCCATCTTATATCTTTTTATATCTGCTATATTGAGATCGGAAATTATGATGTCAGTTTCCATACCCATAGTTTCGACACTATAGGATCTATTTATGGTTTTGGTTGATCTTCGAGAGTTGCATTGTTTTTGTTTGTTTGTATGGTCTTGTTTTTTTTTAAATTTATTTGGTGATTTTATTCTTGATGCTGAGGACTTTCAGGATTGAAATGAGGAGTTTGATATTTTCAGTTATTTTTGTTCAGTAATTGGTTGTATTGTTTATTTTGGATTGGTAGAGAAGGTTCGAGTTTGTTTGGGGTACTTACAAAGTATTTTGTTTTTTATTGTTTGTTTTGGTGTTCGGTTTTAAATTTGTGATATGAGTTTTTCCAAAGTTATCTGTTTTAGGAATTGGTTATCGGATTGGTGATTTTTCTTTTACAGATTTTGTTTCAGTTGGAGATTTGAAGTTTTCAGTTGATACTTTTTGGCGGTTTTATGGGCGTTTATTATGAGTTCTTTTTGTTTAATTTGTATTTATATTTAACAGATTTCAGCTGAGTGGAGTTTCTTTGACTGCTCTTCTAATTATGACCAATCCTTTCGTCCTATTTGATTGTTTATTTTATGGTTTAATGGCATATCAACCTTCTTTGTTTATTAAATGCCAAATCAACCCTTCTTGAAGAACAGTTGTGGTACTATTTAACCCATAGCTGGAAGGATAAAGGGGTTCTTACCTTTCTCACGGGTATTTGTCCGGAAGTGAACGTAATAGCGCGACTGGAGTTCGAACTCGCTTACTATGATTCCGTAGTCCAGCGCTGTAAACATTACATCACGAAGACCCCCCACCCCACCTTTCATCCTAATTGCAGTAGTTTTTCAATGATAGTTCTACAATTATCGTTGTTGGTGTTGCTGCTGCTAATTAAATTCGCTTTCTTTGATACATTAGCGTAGGTGTTATCTTTCATATGGGATTCAACAATTTTTTTTTTACTTCTAGAAATGTTATACGCCCTGTGTTACTTTGCCTCCATATTTTCGTTTATTTTTTGGATACATTGCAAGTTCTTGAAAATGCGGGATGGTTCTCCAGACAATTTGAGCATTTGGTTTATTTGGGACAATCTTCCTTCATGTGGTCTGGGTCTCTTAGGCTACACCTTCCATATGTAAGACGTCCTCTGCAGTTCTGGTGGTATCCATATTTTCAATGCTCTAAGGACGTGCTGTTCTTCTCTTTCAAGGCAGTATCCAATTCTTCACTTCCTTGGGAATTACTGATAGACCATTTTACTATTTCTTATACAGTTTTTCACTTCCTTGGAAGTTATTGATTTGTTAACTGTCAAAATGAATGTGTGTGTTTATATTTTTTAACCACCTCTTCTTGCGATTATCCTTTTGTAGTTGGTAACCCTTTACTTTCTTTATGCTCGTTGTATGTTCTCTGGTATAGCGAAAGATAACTTCCTATTTCTGGTAACTCCCTTTGGAGTGTTCAGTTTTTCATGTGAGTAAACCTTGCACTTCAAATTGTGGAAAATTTTCATCTCAGATTTTCGGCATATTCTTGTTATCCACCTTTCCAATGGCCTTATGAGTAGAGTGTTCGCCGATGGCCCGGGAGATCTGGGTTCAATCCCAGGTCGAGTCATACCAAAGACTCAAAAATGGTACTTGATGCTGCCTGGCATAACACTCAGCATTATAAGGTAAGGATCAAGGTAAAGTGGAGCAATCTTGGGAAAGGGGTAGAACCCTCCTCTACACCTCGGTGTAGTAGCTTTTTAAAAGGGAGCCCTCGGGTCACCCTCGACTAAGGTCGCCAACTTTACTTACTTACCTTTCCAAGCAGATTGCCGCTTCATTTTTTCCCCCTGGTTTAAGAGTTTACTTTACTAAAGATTATATATTCAATCCAGAAAGGGACACTTTGGTTTGAGGAGTTTCTTCTTGCAATTCGATTGAAATAAATCTTTGGAATTCTGTTATTTCATTTTCTGATTCGGATTCAGAGAGATTTTGTTTGTTTTTTTTTATTTGCATTTGCCATATGTATTTTTTTTGTTTTTTGTTTTTGCTTTCGCTATTCTTGTACTACACTACCCAGCAGGGAGTCCATCATCTGTTTGGAATTTACCAAGAGGATACTTATTTGTTTTGGTTGAGGCAAGGATACATCGGCTAGTATAATCATGTTTGGATAGGAATTTCGAGCCTTAGCTAATTTCAAGTTTTCAGTAACCAAAACTTAGCACCCTAAAGTTTAAGTTGTCAAAATTTTGTTTCTCTCATCATGATTGACCCTTTGCTACTGCCTTATAGGCCCTTTAAGATAAAAGAGTTGGGCGTTTTTTTGCCATAAGGGCAAGTTGAATAATACAGGCGAGACTTAATCATATAAATGTTACGGTTTGATCAATCATATATCATTAGCTGATAGAATATCATCATCATCATGTCATGCCGCTAGCACGGACTTCCCTGACTCTCACACGCCAGTTGTCTCTATCGTCCATCGCATTCGGCAGGTCCTTTAGATTATATCCTTTGCTCAGTCGGTTGGGGCTGTAAAATACACCGAATGCACTTCTGCAAAGGGGTAAGACCCCCATCAATGAGCGTCCTGAATATGAGGTTCCAGTAATGTTGGAGCTTTGGAGAATGCGGAGTACCCCTTCATTGCCATTGATCCCAGGAACACACTGGTCTGGAGTGGTAGTACCCGATAGGGTTCTATCTATGGGTCAAATAGAACAGTGTACTTGTGCTAAACTGAATTGTTTGAAATAGAACTGTTTATATGAATAAAAATCGATTTGGCATAAAACCAAACCAAACCAAACCAACCAAAACTAGGTTACATCCTGTGTCCATACAAAGCTGTAGTAGATAAGTTCGATCTGGTCGTCCAACACCGGCTCGTCCGTGTTAGGGAGTCCATTGGAGAATGTCACTTATGAGTTTGTTCTTACTCCTCCAGCTGTGTCCTGCATATCTTATTAATCTGATTTGGATGGTTTTAGAGACGGGAGGTAGGTTGCCCTAAAGCTGCTGTTTTGTGGGATGTTGCTTCCAGGATTTATTCAATATAGCTCGTAACATTCTTGTGCAATTGTCCTCAAGTTTTATCTCTATATGCTTTGACAGTGTCCATGTGGTGCATCCATATAGTAGTATGGACATAACCGCTGCTTGGAAAAATTGTGTTTTATTTTTCCGTAAACTAGAAGTCATTATAATCGTTTAGATAAAAGATAACGTTTTTAATCTATAATATTTTGTCGGGGGTGCACTTGGCGTAATGGTAACCGTAGTAGGAAATGGAATTCGATCGAACAAACCCACAAAAAGATAAGATCATTAGGGTGAGAGGTTCATCCTCCATACTCACTAGATTTAGCACCTACAGATTTTCATTTGTATTGATCTCTAGCACATTTCATTAGTTGCAGAATATTCAGGAACAAAGAGTTTTTCTTCGGGAAAAATTCCAGATTTCCTTAAATGTGGAACCAAAAATTGGCCTTCCCTCTTGGATGAATGATATTACATTTTAATGTTAATATTTAAGTAAATTCACCTAACATTCTTAATACTCACTGATAAAGCGTAATTACTTTCCAGACACCCTAATTTATATATATATATATATATATATATACCGTATCAATTAAGTCAGACTTAAACAGAATAATCCAAAAGAAGTGCTCAATGCACAGGTGATTAATATATGTAAACATATATAAAGAAACATATGTAAAGAAAAATATTAAGAACAAGAAAAAGAAAATACTTAATAATTTTTTTGTTAGCGCTCAATATCCACGATAGAGCATATAAATTTAAGTTAGGATATCGTAGACACATGTGGGTGGTCTGATGATCACAAAGGCTAGAAATTGTCTGTCACAAAGCGCCATTGGCTTTGTGTCTACACTATCCTTACACACACACACACACTCATATATATATATATATAAAATGAAATGGTGGCATAGGATATCAAATGGTCTAAGAAAGTTTTTTGATCCTAGTGTCTTTAATTGGATATATATATATATATATATATATATGTGTGTCACTTTGGATGAGGGCACCGGGCTCTTGAGTTTTTATTAGGTTTGGAAGGAATGAGTTTCTTGACTGACTTGTTAGTTAATCTCAAATTTTTGTGGTTTTCCAATGTTATTTTCATGAGGAGCGGCTTTCAAATCAGCAGTGTCTTATTGTCGGGCTTCTTTGTATTGATATTTATTGTTGAATTTTTAGTTTAAGGCCGAGTAACCAACTTTCATATTGAATACAAATGGTACATATATTTTCAGATTTTATTTATATCTTTTTCAGTTCTTTCTATGATGTTGAATTTTGCATCTATTTTGAAGTCGTGACCGTTTGAGTGGACATGTTGTTCTAGTTTTAGATTGTTCTGATAGTAACTTAATATAAAATAAAAATGTTAAATAATTGCGGAGGGATTTTTTTTATATTATCATTTTTCGTTTTATATATCTTACCTTTCGGCTTAGTGCATGGGTTAGTTAGGTGCACACATTGAGTGCAGGTGTTCACGCGCGCACGTGGAGGATGTTACAATCACAGATGTCACAATAAAAACCCCAGATAGGAAATAGAACTGGGGATGTGAATGACGTCATGCCGGGAAGCGATGGGCTGAGGATTTGGGGATTTGAAAAAAAGCAATTAGTTGAGATTCGACGCTAGAGGAAGGTAGTTGATTTTCGGAGCTCGCCGAGGCCAGACTAGTAGTTTGCGGCGGGGTGCCGCACGTGGTGGGGTCAAATGAAAAACTCAGCATAGTAAGAAATTGAGTGTCTCTTTCTCTCCTTATGTCAAAAAAACTTAAATTCAAAAAGGTAATAAAAAGTTTCGTACCTGAACCAATTTCGTGTTTTTCGGATTCCTATATGCGTATGAACATTATGAACGTTTTATGCATGTGAATGTCTTCGTCGTATTTTTGGACGTGGATATGCTACAAAAAGTCGATTCTGACTTTCCAGTATTTTGTTTTTGGTAGCGTGAACACTCCAGTAAATAAATCATATTTTTAAAGACGTGCAGATAAGACAAAGAAGAATAATATATCTGTATCAACATTTTAAAAAATTCTTTCTCTATCAGTTTCGTCCTTAACATCTGATCAGAAGAACGTAATAATTTCCATAAAGTTATCCAGAAATTGATATTTAACAAAACATACCAGGAATAATGAATCCAACCAAGTCTTATATCCTCCGGACACATATTTATATATAGAGAGATAGATACATAGACAGATAAATTGATTAATAGATATATGGTTACTTGAATTGATAGACATTTAGATGATTAAATCTTTGAGTAAAAATAATATTGATTTAAGCTGTAAAGATATGTTTATTTTTCATAAGACCAATTTAAGCAATTGTCATCATTTCTAAAGAAACAAGAGAATGTTAAAAATCCATAAAAAATAGCACAAAACCAGATAGCTTACAGCGTATGCAGAATAGAACGAAAAAAATATTAAGTCTCGATTGATTGATTGATCGATTTTAACGGCATGTCAACGAGTTTAGGATATTGTCATGCAAAGAGGTTGGGGAATCGCGTTCAATTTACGTTCATATTCAAATTTTTTATAATTATTTCTTAAGATTTTTTACACGTTGTTATACGATATCAAGTATTCCTATCAAATATAAATAATTTGCACACAGTTGTATGGTTATAAGTACTCCTATCTATTACTAATAACTGTATGTTTCAAGTAATTATTTCAATTCAATAATAGTCATTTGTTTGTAAACATTTATATGGTTTTAAGTAAATTATTAAAATCCATAGTAAACAATTACAGCTTCAAGTAACAATTCTGAATACAAATAATTTATAACTTTATTGAACCAAGTACTCTTATCGAATATGAATAATTTTCAAACAGATCTATTTGACATAGAGATAGAATCCTAACATATACCACCGTTCCGGGCCAGAGTGGACCTGGGAATAATGTCAATGAAGGGGAACGCCACACTTCCAAGATCTCCAGAAATGAAGCCTCATCATCAGATGGTGTGTTGTGTCATATCCTGGCCAATACCTTTTTGTGGGGTTCTTAACCTTCGGTTTATTCTAAAATATAAAACAATATAAACAGTAAGAATTTTGCTTGAATTCGTGGCTTTGTTATTTCATAAATTTGAAATACATTTACAAAATAAAAAATGATAATCTTTCAGGTATATATACACTACCAGTCAAAAAGATTTAGTCGCCGTCAAAGATTTTTATTTCTCATCCAAAAAGTGTTATTTTTAATGAAACAAGTTAAGCACCTCAATAGTTTTATTTATCATACTAAATATAAGTTTCCTGATTCACATTAAATACAAATTAAACCAATAGATAGATAGATAGACGGGTAGGTAGGAACAGACAGATCGATAAATGATAAACAGACTAAAATAGATAGATAGATAGAAGACTGAGATAGATAATGAAACATGATAAATGAATAGATAATGAACAGACTAAGATGGATAGATACGAATAGATAGAGATAGGTTGATAGAAGGATAGATAATGAACAATCTAAAATAGATAGATAGATAGATAGATAGATAGATAGATAGAAGCAGGCTGAGACAGATAATAAAAAACGATAGATGGATAAGTTAAGAACAAACCAAGACAGACAGACAGACAGACAGATAGAGAGATAGATAGCTTTTATAAGATAGATAGATAGTTAGATAGATAGATAGATAGATAGTTTGGTTTGGTTTGGTTTGGTGGGTTTTATGGCATATCAGCCTTTGTAGGTTATTTAACGCCAAATCCATTTTTATGAAAATAATCTGTTCTATTGAAAACAATTCAGTTTAGCATAAGTACACAGTTTAATTGTCAAAAACATTTCCATTTCAAACTATTCAAGAAGTTATATGTAACAATTCAGTTAAGTATAAATACAGTTTTAATGTCGATAAACAGTTCTATTTCAAAAAATTCAGTTAAGCATAAGCACGCAGTTTAAATGTAAGTAAGGTTTAATTGTCAAAAACATTTCTATTTCAAGCTATTCAGTTTACTCAATTCATTTTAGCATAAGTATGCTGTTAGTTCTATTTAACCCATAGATAGGGCCCTATCAGGTGCTACCACTCCGGACCAGAGTGGACCTGGGAGCGATGGCAATGAAGGGGTACTCCGCATTCCCCAAAGCTCCAGCATTGCTGGAACCTCACCATCAGATTGTTTAGTGTCATATCCAGGACACTCGTTATGGGGGGGTCTTACCCCTCTGCAGAGGTGCAGCCAGTGTATTCTACAGCCCCAGCTGCCTGGGCAAGATAGATAGATAGATAGATAGATAGCTTTTAAAAACAAGTTGAAGAAAAAGCGGGAGGAAAACGTTGAAAATGTCACAGAAACTGGCGTCAATAACAAGATAATAAAAATCAGAAAGGAAACTTAACGAATGATAACAATACATCGTTGACACTAAATAGACTGAAAAACAGGGGAAAATGGTGATAAAAGTTGTTTTTGTTTCAATTAGAAGTGCTTTAAATAATGCTTCAAAAATGTAAACAAATATTCAATGAAAGCATGCACACAAACATATTTACAAGATACAGATAAAAATCCTATCGAACCAAATATTCATCAATGGGTTTGTTTATTTTATTTTGTGTATTCTCGGAAATGGTCTTATCAGTTAAAATTATCTAGTCTGGGTTTCGGGTTGGCGGGTGAAAGTATCAGAAAGGAGATGTGAAATTTATATGAACTAGATTCAATTTAACATAAGATCACAGTTATCGAACTCTTGTGGGTGTATAACTTTATTAAAGATGTACTGGTCACCTACACCCTCGGTATTGCAGTACTGTGATTTGCTATGTTGAACTTAGTCTGACACAAGGCTGCTGTTGTGAGACCCTATCTGTGTGTATGTGTGAGTAAGAGAGAGAGAGAGAGAGAGAGAGAGAGAGAGAGAGAGAGAGAGAGAAAGTTGCATCTATACTGTGGTTAAACTCGCTTTTAACTATTATGTAGCAACCAACTGACGATCGATACATAATCGTGAAACTCCCAGTTTCGCAATAAGCTTAAGTAAATCGGCTGGTTTTAGACGCTTCCTTATAGAAGTGATTTTAAAAGGTTATTTTGTTCACACTCTTGATATGACTTTGCTGAAATTCTCAACAAAAAATTTTGTTGAGACTATTTGACCCATAGCTGGGGGAGGTATAAGGGAGTTCATACCTTTCTCAATGGTATTAGTCCGATAGTGGACGTAGTAGCGCGACTGGAGTTCGAACTCGTTTACTAAGATGGCGAAGTCTCACACGTTAGTCACTACCCAACGGGAGCTCCTTTCCCTTGTAAAATACAGTGTTCTGTGTACAAAAATATACAGCCGCATCATTATGTTATTAACTATAAAATAATATTAACTATATCATGATATTAACTATATCATAATATCAACTATAAAATAGTATTAACTATATCATAATATTAACTATATTATAATATTATTAACTATAAAATAGTATTAACTATATCATAATATAAACTATATCAAGTTGACCGTAATCGAAGGTGACCCAAAGGCTCCCTTTTCGATAGCTACTACACCAAGGTGAAGTGGAGGGCGCTACTCCTTTCCCTGGATTGCTCCACTTTACCATTGATCCTGACCTTTTAATGCTGAGTGCTAAGCAAGGTAGCATCAAGTACCATTTTTTGAGTCTTTGGCGAACACTCTAACCATTATGCCAATGTTCGGTTTCTGTATCGTAATATTATTAACTATAAAATAAGGTAAGATTTGTCTTTATTTATTTTATTTTATAGTCGAAAATATTGTGTGTGTATATATATATATATATATATATTGAATGGTTGTAACATTTGGACTTTAAATAGTACCAATACTGGTCTTCTACAAGGATATCTTTGGCATTAAATAACCTACGAAGATTGATATGCCATTAAAAAAAGAAATCGAAACCAAAACCGTCAATAAATGTGGCCATCGCTTCATATGTGAATACAAATGGCAGGAGGTGCACCTCGTGAGGATCAATATCACTACAAAGTTTTAACTAATAAATAAAATCAGCTTGCAAGCCATTTGGTCACTACAAGATGTCTGTTTGAAGTCTTTATCTTAAAATCAACATTTGAACAAATGTAAAAGATAAATGAACTGTAGATGAGATATCGCATATTGATTTATTTGAACGTATTTTTACTCCCAGTTTATATATATATATATATATATGAAAAGATAAATAAAAGTCATAAGACAAAAACATGTCTTTCGAGTTGTTTATCTTTTTATTGTTCTCATCTAGTTGTGACCTCAGGTCTTTGTCGTAAAAAAATTGTGAAAGAAAAAGTATTTTAAAGTATTTTAAAAAGCTTTAAACAACTTTTTCAACTGGATTTGATATGCTAAAAGAATCTATCTATCTATCTATCTATCTTAACAGGATTTGATTAGCTAAAAAACTATATATATATATATATATGATAGGATTACTACAGAACAAAAAACTTTTTACGAGCATTAAAAATTGGCCCCAACGCTCTACATTCACCTTACCTACCAAATTTACTCTAAACTTTTCTACAATAGTGTATTTACCACACATCAACAAAAAACATATAACTATAAAATAACCCCAACATTCCAACTGCCACCCAAACCCGCCATCTAGTTCCTTAATCAATTTCTTTAATTTTTCAATGACGACACCCTACCCCTCAGTTATTATCATCTTCGTACACAAACACACAAACTATTATTTAACCCCTTTATTATTTTATCACGCACATACTACATATGAGATCTACATTATATAATATTTACGCAGTATTTCATTTATTTATTATAATAATAAGATTATTATTACAATAATACAATTTATTACGCACATAACTATTATTTAACACACAAACTATTATTTAACCCTTTATCATTTTATTACGTACATACCACCTATGAGATCCATAGTATATAATATTTACGCAATATTTAATTTATTTATTATTATCATGATATTACAATTCGCTCCCCTAAATATTACACCAACATATTACCACACAATATAACCTCACTTATACCCACTGTAATTCTTGTCTACCATAGCACAACAATTCATACACGTTTACAAATCAAATTCTTATTCATTCTCCCCGACATGCAGTGATGATGTTTTGTTCCATAGCTATAGTCACCTAAAGAAATAATGTAACGAATTAATATACACTTGAATCCATTTCCGCTAAACCCAACGCTTTACATTCCTGGCCTAACTTAACCTAAAAACACACATCCACACGTAACTATAACACATACATACATACGCACACACCCACATACACTCACACACTTACAACCACACACAAACGAAATCCTAAGGGTTTTTGTCTGTATTTTGTCGTATTTTCGATTTTCAATTCATTCCATCTTCTTAACTGCCTGATGATTGATGTTTTATAAAAAAAACTTCATGAAACCTAGGGTTGCAGAATATTTTCCATCAATTAAATATATATATATCTAACATATATCTATTTAGTATCATTATTTTTATATATATATATATATATATATATATAATAGCTTTGGTATTAGATCACCCATAAAGGTCGATATACCATTTAAAGAAAGAAAACACACACACACACACACACATAAGTTTTTCTTATGTATATCATATATATCCATAAAAACTTTATATATATATATATATGTATATATATATATAAATGCTCCCAATGTTGGTTGAGCAGTCTAGTGGGGAATTTGCCGGCTACCACATCAGCTGAAACGTTATGGCTCTTCTCAAGAATTGAGCACTCCCAGTAGCTGATAAAGTATATGTGAAAATATATATTTAAAAAATTCCTTTACAAACACTGAGAATCACGGTGACTCTGCTGTAAGATATCTCACGTCAAGTCAGTCGAGTTTCGATTCTAGCTTGAAGTATTTCGCATGTTTATCCACACTGAAGAGATACGATAAAACGAAACTGAGTGTCTGTGGATGACAATATATGTGTTTATGATTCTGTTATCACCTTAATATTGTCCTTTGCGTTTTTTAAATTCTTTTTATGATGGTGATATATATATACATATTATACAAATAATGTAAAATGTTCCATAGCTCAAAATAGACACATGAAGCTGGTCAGTACTCGGCTGGAACGAGCAGTATAATATACATTTCACTACATGTTCTATAGATTGACTCACAACCAGCAGGCAATTGGAATACTTTTAATCAACACATTCACCCACCGGACACTTAGAAAAAAAAAAGAATGTCAAGCAGAAAATAATCGTCTTGCTTCGGCCATCGGTCAAGTGAAACAACATGTCTAGCAATAATCTTTGGCTTCATAGAAAAAGTAACAGATGATGAATATATTATATGATCTGCTGCAAAACCAGGAACATTGAATTCGTGCAGTTAAGTGTGTGAAAGTAGACATTTACTGGTTATTAGTTTTCCCGCGAAACTTTTGCATAGAGATATACCAGCAGCCGGAAAACCTCCTTGAAGCTAGAAATAATCATTGAAAGAAGGCTGATAAGAATCTCTTCCAACTCTTCCAATAATAGTAGAATTTTGTAAGGACGAAGAAGAAGAAGAAGAAGAAGAAGGAGGAGGAGGAGAGGAGGAGAGAAAGGAAAGAACGATTAGAAGAAGAAAGAGGAGAGGAAAAGAAGAAGAATAGAAAGAAGAAGATTGTGAAAAGGAAGAAGAATAAGGAGGAGAGGAAGAAGAAGAAATAAAAAGAAGAAGAGTAATTTACTGATGCTTTTTACTTCGATGTGGCCCAAGGCCGAATAATGAGGCACCCAATGAGACTCGAACTCACTCGTGAAGTTTTCTTAGATTAGCTTGCTAACCACACAGCTTTTGATCTATTCTAATTTAAATTAAAATGCAAGTGTAATGAGCATATCTTTGTAATTAAGTTATTAAAAATTATTTTCAGAATTGATATAGTTTATATTCATTCAATTGCTTAAAAAAAAAGTTGCATGATTCAAAAGCTAACTCTGAATATAATAGAAAAAGGTTAAATCGATATATTACAAATTGTAGTTTCATTTTCTCGATTATCATTCGGTATTAAATTCTTAGGAATTACACAAATAACGAGAGAGCGATGCAAGAAAAAACGAGAATATAAACAGATTGAGAAAGAGGCTAATGGGATAACACACACACACACACACACACACATGTATTTATATTGATATACATATAATCTTAACTGATGCATGATGTATAATTCAGTTAATTACAACTAAAGATGTTTCTCTCTCCCTTGTTACACATAGACATCGTTTTTGAGTTATAAAATTTCTTTTCTGAAGAAGCGATCCTTGTTACGAAACACGTCTCTCTAACTTTCCATCCTGTCTTGCTTTTTTTAAATGTCTGTCTGTCTGTCTGCCTATCTGTCTGACTGTCTCTGTTTATCTATCTGTCTATCTGTTTTTCTCACATACACACAATATGCAATTTTTAGTTATGAATCCGAAATGAGGAGGCGAGATAACAGTTTTTTAAAGTTTGATCCTGCTCAACAGGCCAGTATTTGAGAACTTTCGTGGTTTATGAATAAAAAAAAACGGTTTGTTCATTCATGTATATATATATATATATATATAGTGTAATATCGTTCTTTCCTAATTTTATATTCCTAGTATCAAAAGAAAAAGACTTTAAACGTGAAATTGGTTCACGTTTAGGTAATTCTCACACAACATTTTCTGTATAAATGTATCTGAGGCTATTTATCGACAACCCCTCCTTAATAAGATCCTTTTTAACTGTTTTTCATGTGAATCTACGTTGCTCTAGTTTCAAACAAAACAATCTTATGCCTCAAAATTGAAAGGTTTAAATCATAGAGAAGAAAAGGAAGCGGATAAAGAGAATGCTTTCTAGGTCAGTAACAAAGAACTAGCTTATATGTACGTCTTTTCAGAAATGTGTGTGGTCTAACTGTTGCTCCATCAAAGTCTTATCAGAGACATGTATGTTCCAATAGTTGATACATTAGGGACTTGTTTGGCTGAATAGTTGTTACATCTAGGTCTTATCAGAGGTGTGTGTAATCTAATTGTTACAACATCAAGATCCTATTTGGCTGAAAGTTCTTATATGACACAACAAGGATTACCACTGGCATCTAAAAGTTATAAGTTAGAAAAGACAAATCATTTTTTGTAAATCAGAAGAAATAATTTTGTTAATATGAAAACGTATTAAAACCAACATTTTTGATAACGTTTATACTGCTGAATAAGATTACAAATTCAAACAAGGATCACATGAGTTACGAAGTTGTGGAGTTTGCTAAAGCTGTCCAAAAATCGCAGATACAACCTAAGATGAAAATAAATTTTCTATTTGCTCGAACTTTCCGAATCATATTCTGTCAAACCCAGTCGACTGGCTAGCAGAACCGAAAGGTCAAATGTCAGGACCAATCAATAACACAAGCAATTTTTATCCTTTCCTTAATCTCTGTTTCGATTAGCTGGCCAATGAGAATGTGATACGAAATGATCCGTAATTGGCTGACAAATCAGAGGTTAACAATTTTCTTCTATAAGAAGGCTCCGGGATTAAGTTAGAGAGAGAGAGAGAGAGAGAGAGAGAGAGAGAGAGAGAGAGAGAGTACTCCAAAACTATAGATAGTGAAAGATCAGGCTGCTAGAAGAAATCTTCAGCAAAAGAAGTTCCAGACCACCAAAGTTCTTCACACTGTATAACATCACCTTTTACACCGAAAAACTCTATGCTCTTTAGTATAAAACAAAAGCGCCACTCGAATTCCTCTCCGATTCTTTTTTATCTACCGAGCGTGCAGAATTTTTTCTTTTATTATTGTATATAGTTGCATGATCATATAGTGATAAAAAATACCATTTGTTATCGTTGACGGAGAGTTGTTTCATTCTTGGAGTTGCCTGCGTCTTTGGCAACCCGTTCCGATTAACCTCCCGATCCGTCACAAGAAACTCTGACTACATTGCGTCAATCCCCGTTCAGAGGATCTTTAAAAATATAACGTGTACGCGGAAAGCATTGATAAATGAATCAGTCAAAAGACGTATGTGGTCACCCCTGTAATATGACCACACATATAGGTCTTATGTCCTAACAAATTTTACATCAGAATCTTGTTTTTCGGAACAGTTGTTACGTATAGGTCTTATCCAAAGTGAGAGTGGTTAAACAGTTGTTAGTCTATGTCTTATCAGAGGTGTACGTGATCTAACTGCTGTTACGTCTGTAAATTAATGGCCGAGGGATTTCGTTTTATATATCTTGCCTTTCGGTTTAGTTAGGCTGAGAACCTTTCGCTTAGCGCATGGGTTAGGTGTAACATGAGCGCAGGTGTTCACGCGCGCGCGGGGAGGATGTGTCATTCAGAGATGTCAAAATAAAAATCCCAGATAGTAAATATGACCGGGGGATGTGAATGATGTCATGCACCGGAAGTGTGCGCGGAGGATTTTGGGGGATTTGAGAAAAGTCAGGGAGTTGAGTTTTTGCCTCCGAAGAAGAAGGTTGACTTTCGGAGCTCGCCAAGGCCTTGCGGCGGGGTGCCTCGCGTGGTGGTGGTGGTGTGTGAGGGAAGTCAGCATAGAAAGATTGTAATCACTCTCTTTATGTCGAAAAACCTTTTAACTCAAAGGTAATAAAAACTTTCGTACCTGAACTAAGAAGTTGTAAGTGTTTTTGTGTTTCGGGATTCCTATGTGCGTTATGAACATTCTATGTCTATTTCACATATTCATGTATGGCTATATTACACGTCTATGTCTTATTAAAAGTGTGTGTTGTCTAACTGTAGTTATGTTTAATTCTTACAATAAAGAAATAAGTGAAAACAAGAAGATAAATAAAATTAAAAAAAAAGAAGAAAACATGGCGTTCATGTTTCACGACATTTACTTTTCACCATAATCTTCTCCTTTATCAATGCACTTAATTCAATGGTAAATATCAGTCATATATGTAGATATAGGAGGCGTGCTTTGTGTAACGCTTACTTTCGTAGGAAACAGAACCGGCGACCCGAGTCTGCGTTTCTTCATCTAGGAAATCATCAACATCATATCGCGCTGGTAGCACGGATATCCCTGACCCTCTCTCGCCACATCTCCCTATCGTTCATCGCCCTAGGTAGGTCTTCAGGACAACATCCCGTATCCTCACATAGCTGCTGAATGTACGTTCGTGCTGGTCGTCCTGCTTTTGCGCGCCCATGTGTGGGGATCCATAAGAGTACATCTCTTATGAGTTCGTCTCTGCTTCTCCAGCAGTGTCCTGCATGTCTGGTTCGTCTAACTTGAATAGTTTTCGTGATGGGGGGCAGGTGGCCGTACAGTTGGTGTCTTGTGGGGTGCTGCTGCCAGGACTTGTTCAGGATTGCACGCAGCATTCTTGTGTAATTGCCATCTAGCTTCTTCTCCAGCCGTTTTGTTAGCGTCCATGTAGTGCAGCCATATAGCAGTATCGATGTGACCGCTGCCTGGAAGAAACTGCGTTTCATTTTATCGGTTAGGTCTGATTTCCATATAATCGATAGCCTATAGATAGCTGTCCATGCTTTCGTTAACCTCGTTTCGATGTCCTTTTCGGTTGATTCGACGCTGCTTCCTAGGTACGTGAATTTGTCTACTAGTTTAAGAGGGGTTCCTTCTAGAGTGGAGATGTCCCCCGTTTGGTTATAGCACATGTATTCCGTTTTGTGTGCATTAACATAGAGGCCTATGCTTGCTGCTGCTCGTTCCAAACTATGCAGAAGTGTTTCGGCTTGGTCAGGTGTATTTGCCAGTATCGCTATGTCATCGGCGTAGTCGGCGTCGGTAATTGTTTTTGCGGGGTACCTTCTGCTTCTTTTCTTCGTCAGTTCGAAGCCATTTTCTTTGATTTTGTCAATCGATGTTCTAAGTACGTAGTCTAGACAAATGATAAAGAGGTACGGAGCCAGCGTGTCCCCTTGTAGTACTCCTGCTACAATGTCAAAGTATTCGGTGTCTCCATCCGGTGATCGTACTTTTACTTTAGTGTTTCTATAGAGAATCGTTATTGCCGCTACGGTTTCTTTAGGTATGCCGTACGCTAGTAGGATTTGTTCCATCTTTCCTCTGTGAATGGAATCGAAAGCCTTGGTAAAGTCGACAAATATTAATGTCGCTTGTAGGTTCTTTGCCCGTACACCTTCAAGGATTCTACGGATGGTTAATATTTGTGAGGTCGTGGATCTATTTCTTCGGAAGCCATTTTGGTTTTTCTAAGTATGTTGTCGATTTTGGGTTCTATGCGGTTTCGTAGTAGGGCATTGTAGATTTTGGCTGCTATGGATGTAAGTGTTATGCCTCGGTAGTTTTTGGCTAATCCGAGGTCCCCCTTTTTAGGGAAGGGGAGTATGCATCCCTTCATCTATCTATCTATCGGATTTTGATTGTATACTGCATTGCAGTGTCGGAGCAGTATGTCGTCGAATTGTCTGGTCTTCCATACTTCCGGGGGAATTTCGTTCAGCCCTGCAGCTTTCCTATTTTTAATTTTTCTGAGAACCGAGTCGAGTTCTTCTTGTGTGAACGGTCCAAGTTTAATGTCTAATTGTTTGCTAATTATTCTGGTGATTGGTTCATGTGTTATTTTTGGTGGGTTTCCAAGTAAGTTTTCGAAGTGCTGTTTCCACAGTTTTATTCTTTCTTGTTGGTTTGCTGCTTTAAGTTTTGCTTTGGCTGTGTTCTTTCTTCTGCTCACTTCGTTTATTGTTTGCCAGGCTATTCTAGATTGTCTATCTTCCACCGAGTCTCTAATCTTATCTATCTGATTTTGAATGTATTCTGTCTGTTCCTTTATATATATGCCTGCTAATTGATATTGTGCCGTTTTTAGTTTTAAGGCATTTGTGTTTGTTGGGTTTTTTCGATAGTTTTTGGAGGCTGTTTTCACTAGTGCACGTTTTTCTCTCACCGCTAAAGTTTCCCATGGGACTCTATATTTAGTTTTAATTTTTGTTGGAATGTATTTTGCTGCTGCCCCGAGGTGTGCATTGACGAAATTTTCATATTCGTCGTTAGGTGTACTTTTTTCCGTCTTTTCTTGTAGTGTTTCGAATCTGTTTCTTCATTCTAATACGTATTTATCTCTTATGTCTTTGTTGTTCAATAGGGCCTAGTCATAGTGTTTGGTGGTCGCTGTTCGTTTGGCGTTTTTTCGTAGGCTTAACCGTATTTTCGCCGTGACTATTCGGTGATCAGTGGACACACCCTCAAAAGAGGAGTATGTCTCGCAATTCAATGCACTATTTTTCCATTTCTTGTTTATAAGGACGTAGTCTATCTGAGCTTTAGTATTGTTTGCGTACGTGTATGTCCATAGTTTGCCCTCCCTTTTTTGGTAGTTTGTATTGAGGCATGCTAATCTATTTTCTATCATGAAATCTGTTAGATGTTGCCCATTCCTATTTGACGTGTTGTGGAGGTTGTATTTGTTGTTTCCGTTTTTCCCGATTTGGGCATTCATGTCTCCTCCAATGACTAACATGTTGTGTTTCGGGATGCTACGCACTAATGTGATAACTCATCGTAGAAGGTGACTAGTTCAGTTTCTTCACTAACATTGGTGGGGCTGTAGCATGAGATGATTGTTGCTCTGGGGTTGCCGTTAAAAGTAGCTGCCATCATTCTAGGTTGTATTTTCTCAACGCTATTAAGCGTTTTTAATGCTCAAGGTCCTATAAGTAATCCTACCACTCCTACTGCGGCGTTGACAGAGTTTTTCCATGCGGATACAGTGACGAGCGACCACCCATTGCCAGTTTCGTGATATTTGATATCTTCTGTGTGCGTGTATCTGTGTTCTTGTATGCATATTATGTCTATCTTATGTTCTTCGGCCGATGCGATTAGCTCTGGTAGTTGTCCTATTCTATTTAAGGTTCTTACGTTAAATGTGGCTATTTGTAGTGTTTGCTTGCATTTTTGTAGTTTTGATTGTTTGAGCTCTGTAGCTGATTTTTCGAACACTGAGGCCAGGGCTCCAACCTCAGCAGGACGCGCCCCTTTTTTACCCGCGCGAAGAGCGATGCAGTTTGTGTATGTGGTTTGAGTGTGGATCATGGTTATCTTTCGATGGCTGTTTTATTCTCTTCTATAGAAGCCACTCTTATAGAGGAGCAGTAGTAGTTCCCCGATCGAACTAACGATCCTGAGTGTAAAGTCGTCAAACTCACGTCCAGGACCCGTTTAGGTATTGAGTTTGGTCGTCCATGGGTTTATTCAAATACCTTTACGTACATCATGCTGCTTCCCATGTGTACGCAAAAAAAAAAAAAAAAGGCCAGTTTTCTAAACTATTGATCATAGTTTAGAAAACTCGCCTCTTTTGCTTTGCTCATACAACCAATTTAGGAAAAAGAAAAACTCTTAATTCAAACCAGTTATACTCGCCTTAAAAATTAACCTTGTATCATATCCTGTCCGCGGCGGAAGAGTTGGATAACTACACACAGTACAGTAAAATTTTCAAATAAAAACCAGCTATGGTTTCATTCTAGTAATTCCATATCTTTCGATTGTCTTTCCCCACATCGATTACCAAGCCATGCTGGAAATTGAACTACTCTATATGCATTTAGGATCAGTTATCCAATTATCATTATCAGGCTTTTATAATAAATTATTATAAATGATTAAAACTTTGCAATAATGTGTAACGTGAAGTACAATTGGGCGGCTCCGGATGCTTCTGTAAATGTCGTGAAGGTGATCAACTATACTAGACAGTGAGATGCTGAGCTCGCCTAATTCTCTGCGAGTGCTACTCAATAGATTTGCTTCTACTGCTGAGAGCACGGCTTCAGAATTCATAGTTTTAGGCTTATCTGACTTTGTATGATGGTCAAGTTTCTTGTAACCCGAGCGAAACTTCTTGAATCATCTGGTTACTCTAATGTGATTAACCACTCCTTCATCTTTCGTACAACTAATGTTTAAGGTTGATTTCGTTGCGTTGTGGCCCAATGCAAACTAGTATAGTATAAGTTTTCGAATTAGACTACGTTGCACGTCCATCTTTTTGGTTTGGTTTGATTTAGTTTGATTTTTTTGTACAGGCATTTAAAATTGTCATAGACTCTTGAAAATTTACTATGTTATTGCCATACATCTTATGGGATGACTGACTAATTTTTATGTTTTCAGGTTCAAATGAACAGCTACAGCAGCAATTGGAATACACCCTACTAAAGCCTGATTGTCACAGCTGGTGAATTTCAGAAATGCAATCTGGACGTGAGGACACTTTAGAAGAACGATATGTAATAAAATTCCTGTTTTAAACTTGGAAAAATGCCACAGAAACGTATGGAATGCTTCAGACTGCTTTTGGAGCATCTTGCATGAATTGAGCATCAGTTTTTGAGTGGCATAAGAGATTCAAGGAAGGCAGGGAGCTTGTGAGGGATGATGAGAGGTGTGGGAGGAGTAAGGGAGCCAGAGCACCATAGTTGATTGGCCAAATAAAGAATTTCATGGATAAGGACCGTTGTGTGTCTATAGAGACAATAAGTGCACAGTTTGATGTCAGTATTGGAACTGTATACATAATTATTCGCGAGGAACTGAAGATGCGGAAGATTTGCGCGAAGTTTGTCCCAAGGGCGCCCAGAGAAGATCAGAAAGAAAGACGTTGTCATGACAGCAGGGAGATGGTCGAGCTGATCAATTCAGATCTCGCAGTTCTTGATGCTCTGGTGACCTGCGATGAAAGCTGGATCAACTACTATGACCCAGAGACCAAGAGACAGAGTACCCAGTGGAAGCATGCTGGTTCACAAGAAGGCCAGACAGAATAAATCCACCCACAAACTTTTGATCATCCCTTTTTTGACAGCACTGGCATGTTCTACATGCACTGGGTTCCCACTGGACAGACAGTCAACAAGGAATACTATGTTAAGGTTTTAAGGGAATTCAGGAAGAGATTCCGTCGGAAGAGGCCAGCATTCTACAAATCGGGTCAGTGATATTTCCACCAGGACAATACACCAGTCCACAACTCCATCCTTGTCACAGACTATTTGACCAAGATAGGCATCAACACAGTTCCTCAGCCTCCCTATAGTCCAGACCTTGCTCCCTGTGACTTTTAGTTATTCCCTAAGCTCAAGGAAAACTTAGAGGCTGTCGTTATGAGACAATTGGGGAGATGAAAGAGGCTGTGACGAAGGTCATTGACACGCTGACACAAGAGGACTTCCATGGGGCCTTCCAGAAGTTGTTGGAACGGTACAAGTGTATTGCAACCGGAGGAGATTACTTCGAAGGGGACTAGAGTTTCATGTGTGTACTATCAATAAAAGTGCCCATACGAAAAAAGTCTGGAAACTTATTGAAGGCACCTCGTAGACAATAATTTTTTCGTATAACCAATCTTCTTTCAGTATCCCATTTTCTTAGATGTTCAATTGAAAAACTTTCTCTTAACATCGAAAAGATATGAAAATGATTTTCAGAATTTATGCCATAGAAAATCTTGAGGAATCGTTGAGAAGTGTTTTGGTATTTATAGACATTCCGTCATCTTTAACATGATCAACATAGATATTTGGATGTATTCATGTTGGCTTTTTAAAAAGATTTAAAATTTTACCGAATTAATGAAAATAAAAGCATTATTATTAACAATTCCAATGCTACTGTAGCATCTACTGTAGTATCTACTAATGCGAGAAACTTTGTGGAGAGCGGTTGGATGGGTAACGTGTTGTGGCGAAGTCGCTACGGGGAGAGTTGGTATACTAGGAATTCATTTCGTAACTTAATTCGCTTGCTGACAAGTGTAGTAAAACCATAATAGCTTAATTTTACATCGACCAATTTAAGCGGAGTTTAACAAGTTTGAATTCAGAGTTTTCCTTCTCCTAGACTAGTTGCCTCACCAAGGGTGAAGAACCTAGTCTGCCCTACTATTTACCCATAGCTGGAAGGAGAATGATTGGATTCATACCTTTCCCAAGGATATTAGTGCTATGTGAAATGCAATCAGTCTCGTCCAGGATTTGAACACGTGTCGCTGTGTCCATTTCCTACGACGATAACAATTACACCACGGGCACCCCCAGAAACGTTGAAATACAAGGACAATTATATTCATCCTTTGGAGTCGTCCTGTAACCTGACTTTTTTTTTTACTGTGAGCAATAAGAAAAACAAACAAAAAATAATAAAAGCAAAACAAAATAAATAAGACAAAATAAAACAAGACCCACCAAAAAAACAAAAAAACAAAAACAAAAAACAAAAACAAGACAAAAATGGCAAAAAAAACCCCGAAAAGACAAAAACAGAAAGACACCACCTAAAAAAATCTGCAAAAATGACAACAAAAAAAAAAGACGAAAAGACAATAACAAAAAGACACCCTGACAAAAACCAAAACCAAAAAACAAAAACACAAGTCAAAATTGACTGAAAAAAAAACGAAAAAACAACGACAAAAAGACCACCTCCGAAAAAAAAAACCCCACAAAAAAGACAAGAAAACCACAGAAAATAAACGTGCATTCACATATTTCTAAAAGTGTGACCTCTTCTTGAACAAAGAATGTTACCCAAGCGTTACATAACATGATGTCTTCTTCTTCTTCTTCTCAAAGGATAAAAGTACATCTATAATATTTAGTTATCAAACCGATCACTAGGTCATATTTGACACAAGGTCATTTTAATGAGGAGAAGAGGCCACGTATGAATCAAGACACATACGCAGCCGTCACAAAAATACTTGATTCCGTCGATATTTCCAATTTTTGGTGCGCCCCAAGCGTCAAGCGATGAACTCGGCCATGCCAACAGGTATTACCTAGGAGTGAGGCCTCACATTGGTTTGCACAATAATACCCACCCAGAGCGTACTCGATGTGGACTCTGGAAAAACAGAGTTGAACAAGTACTACTATAAAAAGTTCTGTTCATACCAAATATCTTATTTTTTTTGTACAACCAATTTTTTTTTCGAGTATATACAAGGTTTACCAAGATATTTCTACGTTTGCATCATTAAATATTAATCACTTCCTCTCATAACGTTATCAAAAGCCTTAACTATTATTGTAAAAAGGAATTTCCTTCACTTAATTCCTTATGACAAATTTTCAGTACAATCGGCTGAGGCTGTAGAATAAACCGACTGTATCTCTGCGGAGAGGTAAGACGCCCCCAATAAGTGTCCTGGATATGACATTAAACAATTTGATGGTGATCCTCAAGCCTTGGAGATTTGGGGAATGTGGACTACCCCTTCATTGCCATTTCTCCCAGAACCGCTCTGACTCGGAGTGGTAGGACCTGACAGAGTCCTATCTATGGTTCAAATAGAACTGTTTGGCTATTTAAACTGAGTGCCAACAAATGACTGATGTTTAATTAAATTGTTTGTTATACATAGCAATATTTCGAACCATTTAACTGTGTGCAAAAAAAAAAAAAATGAGCTCAGACTCGTTTGAAAATGTTATCAACAAAATCTGTTTACAAATAATATATATTTGATATATATGTATAAACAGGATTTGGCATTAAAAAACCCAACAATGGTTGATATGCCAGACCATTTATCTCTAATATAATTATATAAACCGGATTTAGTATTAAATAACATACAATGGTTGATATGCCATAAAACCAAACTAAACCAAACCAATAATGAGAAATTTATCTACTTCAGCTGCTTACAACCTCACAAAAAACTTCTTAATTTGTTCCAACTTTGAAGACGAAAAGATATCTTTTAGATTAGACGATTCGTGAACATATAATATTCCTGTTGTAAAGGCAATCGAATTTTATGTTATGTTTTCCCTACTAACCTACCAAATGTGGCAAATATGTGAACAGGTCAATGCTTATAATTCCTGAAAAGCCAGCAGAAATCTCCAAGCAGGGCAAGTAAGGAGTAACAAATTTCACCAAAAACTTGGCGAAAAGTTTTGTGGGAACTTTTAAAAACGATTCTTTCCAAGCTGAGGTTAGTAGTCCCCTTGGGGTCGTGGCTAACATGCTGGACTGCAACCTCGTAGTAAGTAAGCGATTTCGAACTCTAGTCGAACTATTTCGTTCACTTTCAGAAAAGGATGACCCCCCCCTTATCCCTCGTCCATCTTTTGGTTAAATAATACCACTACTATTCTTCTAAAAGTACCACTTTACCGTTAAATTACCTACGGAGGTTGATATGTCTTTAAACAGAAAAGTGGGAATTTTATACACCAAGGGAAATTGACTTATATTTTGGAACTTAAGCGAGACTCCCCCCTCTCTTTCATTTAGGGTAGGTTTTGATTTATTAGAGAATGAATCTTTCCTCCATCGAATGAACAAAAACCAACTACAATTTTCCTCTCTTTGGAACCGGTTGGCTTCTTTGTTTTAATAACTTATCAACCTGCATGGGTGCCCTCGTGGTGTAATGGTTAAAGCGATGAACTGCGGAATCGTAGTACGCGAGTTCGTACTCCAGTCGCGCTATTACGTTCACTTTCGGGCAAATACCCTTGGGAAAGGTATGAATCCCCTTATTCTCCCGCCAGCTATGGGTAAATAGTAGGACGGACTAGGTTCTTCAGCCTTGGTGAGGCAACTAGTCTAGGAGAAGGAAAACTCTGAATTCAAAACCTGTTAAACTCCGCTTAAAAATTGACCTTGTGTCATATCCTGCCCGAGCGGAGGGGTTGGTAAATAGTAACCTGCATGGGTTATTTGATACCAAAGCTATCTTTGTGGAAGAACAGCAGTGATACTTTTTCTCATTCAGGGTTTTCGGACTATTGTCTTTGTCTTTATTGTTATATTCGCAACATTTCGGCCAATGCGTCCTCCAGCCTTCTTCTGGTGTTTCTTGTCGAACTCGACACCCTACACGGAACTTAGCACTTGTACCCGGTTATGGTTAACGGAATTAGAGCATGGATTGAATAAAGGACGTGGTTCGAAGTTCCATGTAGAGTCCCGAGTTCGACAAGAAACACCGGAAGAACGCTATGAATATAACAATAAAGATGAAGACAATAGTCCGAAAACCCTGAATGAGAAAAATCATAAAGCTTTGTCTCAGAAATTCAGACAACTAATAAGCAATAATACGATATAATCCAAAGTGATAAGATGGTTCATAGCTTTTATGGGGCCGGTCCAAAAACGATCTGCAACCTCGAAAATAAGCTTAAGTTGTTTTTTGTAACAATTAGCCCAGTGGGTAGAGTGTTCGTCAATCCAAGGTCGCGTCATAAGCAAAGACTTTAAAAATAGTACTTGATACCTCCTTGCTTAACACTCAGCAATATAAGGTACGTAACAAGGGTAAAGTGGAGAAATCCAGGGAAATGAGTCGCGCTCTCCCCACACCTCGGTGTAGTAGCTATTGAAAAGGGAGCCTTATGGTCGCCCTCGACTACGGTCGCTTAATTTACTTATTTGTTAATTACTTTCATTACCGAGATCAAGTGACAACCTCGTACCTCTTCTCTTTTGTGACCTTAACTTTTCAAGAAAGCAAATTTGCGAGAGAACCAAGATTGTTATACCGTTATGATACTGATTTTTGAATTTAGGTAGGATTGAATTATTCCTTTTCAGAATTCTTTATCATCTACGTTATATCGAGATTTTGGATCCGGCTAAATTATCATTCGCAATGATATATCGTCTTTGCTGGGCTACAGTTGCATATAACCCCATCTACACTCTCGCTGGATAGAGCAATATCAAGCCAATACAACCCCCCGAAAAAAAAACCACAAACTATTTTGCTGTATCCTGAGTTTCACAATTTTCCGATCTTCAGGTGAACTTATATATATATATATATATATATATATATATATATATATATATATATATATATATATATTAGCTCCCTTGAAGATCTGTGATTTGAGTATATTCATATATGTGTGCGAGCGCCTGCGTGAGTGAGTGTGTGTGGTTGTGTGTGTGTTAAGTAGTTGAGTTCCTTGTTTGTTCTATATTTTGTTGTTTATTCGTGTATTGAAAAAAGAAAAAAAAAGGAACACATTACAACCCCTTGATAATCATCGAAGTTCGACACTAGTAGAGAGAGATTAAAATTAATTATAAATATATAGTATTCCTAATTACTTATTTTTTGTGCATCCCCCACCCCCTCTCTCTTTCTCTCTCTCTCTCTTTCTCTTTCTCTCTCTCTATCCAAACCAACACAAAACAACTGGGATGGGTCCTTGCTTGTTGCTTCAAAAGCCAGCAGAAATCTACAAGCTGAGCAAGTCAGGAGTTGCAAATTTCATCAAAGACTTTTCGAAAAGTTTTGTGGGAACTGTTTAAAATGATTCTTTCCAAGTTGCAGTTGGGAGTCTCCTTGGCGTAGTGGATAACGTGCTGGAATACGATATCATCGTCTGCGGTTTTGAACTCCAATTGCGCTTTTACGTTCCCTTTCAGACTAATAAATACCCTTGGGAAAAGTATGAACTACTGTTCTTCTATAAATATGATTTTGGCATTAAATAATTTCCGGAAGTTGGTATGCCGCTAAACCACCACCAAAGAAAAAAAAAGCAAGATGCCAAAGTCATCCTTGTAGAAGAAAAATATGTGTGTGTGTATGTGTGTATGTGTGAAAAGGAAACAGAAAAGTTAAGGTAAACTGATCTGGCCCCTTCCCCAATGATACTTGCATCGGAAAAATAAGGTAAAAAAAATTCTGCTTTGGGGTACTCTTACCGGACTTTTAATCTGGACTGTAAGATTAACATTGGTTTATGGCGTATTTAATATGAGTGAATTTTAAGTTACTGTAAAAAAATCGTTTCTTTTCAAAAGTGTGCATAGTGGGTGTCACTATCTTAATTATCTATTTCTCTAGTTGACATTCAGTGTATAGTATATATATATATATATATATATATATATATATATATATAAGGATCGGAAGAAAAGTTCATAAGCGGACCCAGGCAATTTGATGGAATGCGACCTAATGAGGTTTATTTTTCAATATAGTCCACTTTGCGGGTCACACTTCCTCCATTGGTGTTGCTGTGCTTGAATCCCATTGGTCAAAAAAGTCATCATCAATAGACATTACATCATCATTTAATTCCTTCAGCTTATGAACTTTATTGTGCTCAATAAATGCTCTTTTTATAAGCATTTTTTTTTTACTCTCTTTTTATAAGCATTTTTTTTTTTACTCTCTTTTTATAAGCATTTTTTTTTTACTCTCTTTTTATAAGCATTTTTTTTTTTTACTCTTTTTTTATAAGCATTTTTTTCTTTACTCTCTTTTTATAAGCATTTTTTTTTTTACTCTCTTTTTATAAGCATTTTTTTTTACTCTCTTTTTATAAGCATTTTTTTTTTTTTTTTACTCTCTTTTTATAAGCATTTTTTTTTTACTCTCTTTTTATAAGCATTTTTTTTTACTCTCTTTTTATAAGCATTTTTTTTTTACTCTCATTTTATAAGCATTTTTTTTTTTTTACTCTCTTTTTATAAGCATTTTTTTTTTACTCTCTTTTTATAAGCATTTTTTTTTTTACTCTCTTTTTATAAGCATTTTTTTTTACTCTCTTTTTATAAGCATTTTTTTTTTACTCTCTTTTTATAAGCAATTTCTTTTTTTTTTTACTCTCTTTTTATAAGCATTTTTTTTTTACTCTCTTTTTATAAGCATTTTTTTTTTACTCTCTTTTTATAAGCATTTTTTTTTTTTTACTCTCTTTTTATAAGCATTTTTTTTTTACTCTCTTTTTATAAGCATTTTTTTTTTTTACTCTCTTTTTATAAGCATTTTTTTTTTACTCTCTTTTTATAAGCATTTTTTTTTTTTACTCTCTTTTTATAAGCATTTTTTTTTTTACTCTCTTTTTATAAGCATTTTTTTTTTTTACTCTCTTTTTATAAGCATTTTTTTTTTTACTCTCTTTTTATAAGCATTTTTTTTTTTACTCTCTTTTTATAAGCATTTTTTTTTTTACTCTCTTTTTATAAGCATTTTTTTTTTTTACACTCTTTTTATAAGCATTTTTTTTTTTTACTCTCTTTTTATAAGCATTTTTTTTTTACTCTCTTTTTATAAGCATTTTTTTTTTTTTTACTCTCTTTTTATAAGCATTTTTTTTTTTACTCTCTTTTTATAAGCATTTTTTTTTTACTCTCTTTTTATAAGCATTTTTTTTTTACTCTCTTTTTATAAGCATTTTTTTTTTTACTCTCTATTTATAAGCATTTTTTTTTTTACTCTCTTTTTATAAGCATTTTTTTTTACTCTCTTTTTATAAGCATTTTTTTTTTTTACTCTCTTTTTATAAGCATTGTTTTTTTTACTCTCTTTTTATAAGCATTTTTTTTTTACTCTCTTTTTATAAGCATTTTTTTTTTTACTCTCTTTTTATAAGCATTTTTTTTTACTCTCTTTTTATAAGCATTTTTTTTTTTACTCTCTTTTTATAAGCATTTTTTTTTTTTTTACTCTCTTTTTATAAGCATTTTTTTTTTTACTCTCTTTTTATAAGCATTTTTTTTTTACTCTCTTTTTATAAGCATTTTTTTTTTTTTTACTCTCTTTTTATAAGCATTTTTTTTTTTACTCTCTTTTTATAAGCATTTTTTTTTTTTACTCTCTTTTTATAAGCATTTTTTTTTTTTACTCTCTTTTTATAAGCATTTTTTTTTTACTCTCTTTTTATAAGCATTTTTTTTTTTTACTCTCTTTTTATAAGCATTTTTTTTTTTTACTCTCTTTTTATAAGCATTTTTTTTTTACTCTCTTTTTATAAGCATTTTTTTTTTTTACTCTCTTTTTATAAGCATTTTTTTTTTTTACTCTCTTTTTATAAGCATTTTTTTTTTTTACTCTCTTTTTATAAGCATTTTTTTTTTTTTTTACTCTCTTTTTATAAGCATTTTTTTTATTTTTTTTACTCTCTTTTTATAAGCATTTCATACCGGACATTGGCCTAGCGGTTAGAGTGTTCGCCAATGGCCCGGGAGACCTGGGTTCAATCCCAGGTCGAGTCATACCAAAGACTCAAAAAATGGTACTTGATGCCTCCTTGCTTAACACTCAGCATTATAAGGTACGGATCAAGGGTAAAGTGGAGCAATCCAGGGAAAGGAGTAGCGCCCTCCCCTACACCTTGGTGTAGTAGCTATCAAAAAGGGAGCCTTCTGGTCACCCTCGACTATGGTCGCCAACTTTACTTACTTACTTATAAGCATTTAACTCCCCCCCTCTCTCTCTCTCTCTATATATATATATATATTCATTAAGAGTATGATTTCTTGATGGTGGCTCTTTTTTGCTTATTCCTCATCTTTTGAAAACTTATTAACACTTGAATGACCCACATTTTTCTGTAAAATCTTCCTGCCTGACAATTATAAATCTTTTAACATTTGTTTGGCGTTATTTTTGGCGCTTCGTCATCCTATTTCATTTTGAACGATTCATCCTATCGTCTGTAAGAATTTTTTTTTTTTCAGGCAACCATTTAAACTCGGATATCCACTTACTTTCTGTTTCAAAGGATTCGAACTTTAAACGCTCATTTGAAATTCGAATCCTTTGAATGTTTATAGTTACATCTCTTCTAGCTGCAAATTTTGTGAGGTTTAAATATATGTAGAGTCATTAAACTTGTTTGCATGCCGTTGAATAAGTATGCTCTCTACTTAATTACATATTTAGATATCATTCTTTTTTACGAGTGGGCAAACGAACATGTTGGTTAATTTGTTTCATAGCATGTCACCCGCTACTTTAAGATAATTTAATTTTACGAGAAAGTATATGATTTGTGCACAAAGATTCTTAGCTCCATCTTTTTTCAGAAAACCTGGTTTTAGAATAAGAAAAAAATTGAAATAAAAAGCAGCAGCAGTATAAGAATAATAATTAGAAGAACGCTGCAAAGACGTGCTTATGAATTTGGAATAAATGTGACTATTATTACACGTAAGACAAATGATATCTGCACTCATCAACAAATTTCTAATACAGACGCTACCATATATCTACCCACCATGTCAGCGGGGGCTTAGAATACCCCAACTGTATCTCCTGTAGAGTAGTAACCCCAAGGGTATCCTGTATATGACAACAAACTGCATCCAACGTTGGGGCTCTAGTTCTGGAGCTCTTGTGGTGTCGAGTTACATTTCTGTTGCTATGGTTCACTCTTAAACGGTGCGGTAGTATCTGTTAGGATCCTATCTATGAATCATATAGATCTGGTTGGAAATTATTTGTATTAGATAGGAATAACAAAACCATACAAGTCTGTGAAAATAAATGATTATGATTATCATTTTACACCTTACTGAGACTTGCTGTCACTCAAAATCCAGTTATAGACCATCAGCTGACACCGGCGGGAAAACTCATCGTGTCTCCAGGACTCTTCTCAGTATTCTGGCCGATCTTGATTATGCTGTAGTCTGGATGGTCTCGGCACGTCTTTCGATTTCCAGTTCTTCCAGTTCTCTTAACAAACCTTTAAATCTGGTTTATATTTTTTTCTGTCAATTTGGATGGCCAAGTACGAGAGAATAGTTAGCTCCTTTTACTTCTGTTATTCTTTCTGATTAGTGTTTATACCATTTTTCATGATCCAGTATTCTTTAGCATTTACATTCCTTCCAATGAATGTAATGTTCTGTTTTATGATGTCTTTCTTTATATTCTGTCGGTGTTATGATCGGGCAATCAGACTTTTCGCGGTCAACTGATTCAGTTTTTTCTTCGCACAATCTACAAAAGAGACCATCGCTTATGAGTTCGTCTTTGCTTCTCCAGCTGTGCTCTGCATGTCTTTTTCGTTTTACTTGAATGGTATATGAGATGAAAGGTAAGTGGCCGTACTGCTGCTTTTTTTTAGGGGTGTTGCTTCCAGGATTCATGACGGTGCGCAGCGTTCTTATATAGTTCCTATTTGCATTTTCTTTGTACGTTTGATTAGTGGCCATGTAGTGCATCCACATTATAGTATGGACACTGCTACAGCTTGGAAGAAATCATATTCTATTCAATCAGATAGGTCAGACTTCCATATGATCGATAAACAGTCAATATTATTCCATGCTTTCGCTTGACGTTTGTTGACGTCACTTACGTTTGATAAGATGTTGCTGCTTTTGTATAACAGAGAAAGATAACAACGCTGATGTACAAAAATATAATCTGCTTTTTTTTCCTTTTATTATCCGAAATGTACGAATGGATAAAGTGAGGGAGAGAGTCGAAGATAGCTGAGATGCACACACAGGGGCGTGATACAAATCTTCTGTAAACCACTTCTTCTTCGTTCTGCTTTCGCGTGACTGGCATAGGCCATCTCAAGGCATCAAATCATCTTAGTTTCTCCTAGCTTCTCTGTTTTTGCGAGTCTCGTAAGGAGCTGCATCAAGGCAGCCAATAATCTAAGTTTCTACTAGCTTCACGACTTTCGCGAGTCTCGTACAACTCAGGCTTTTCTCTACCTCCTAACCACGGGCAGCTAGGCGCAAGGCCCACGCCCAGAGCAGCGTAACGTCTAGAAGCTCTTCTACTAATCTTCTTCGTTCTCTCTGAATCGAAATCTTCCCTGGTTTATATAATTTTCTGGACGCCCACGCGATTATTGTAGTCACACCTTCTGGGTACGCGTTCCATGTGGAAACGCCTCCTCTCTCGCTTGTCACCCACGCAACTTCCACTGAGGAAGCCTGCGTTTAATTTACTTTAGGAAACAGAGGCATATCCTGTTATGCCACCTATGCAACTTATGCAGCATGTCAAAGAGATCCTCTGGTCAATATCCAACATTGCATTGTTATGTGAACAGATCCTCTAATTCTTGAGGCCTGCTACATAGAGTGGAGATGACTCCTTTTTATTTGAAAAAATGGCTGTTTTCAACATTAATTAGTTTGGTTTGGTTTAGTTTGGTTTAGTTTTACGGCATATAAACCATTGTAGGTTATTTAATACTAAATCCTTTTTATACATATATATTGAATATATGATTTCTAAGCATATGTTGTTGATAACATTTTTAAACGAGCCTGAGTTCATTTTTTTTTTGCTCACTGTTAAATGGTTTCTCTTATTTCCATCTAATACGAATAATTCTATCTATCATCAATTATTTGTTTGCACACAGTTTAATGTTTTCAAGTGTTGCTAATTAACTCTAACAATTCAATTAAATATCAGGCATTTGCTTACACACAGTTGAATGATCAAACAGTTCTATTTCAAACAATTCAGTTTAGCTTGTCAACAAAGTAAAATTGTTTCAAGTATTGCTATGTATTACTAACAACTCAATTAAACCTCAGTCATTTCTTTATACACAGTTATATGATCAAACAGTTCTATTTGAAACAATTCAATTTGGCATAAGCCTTTTGCTTGCACTCATTTTAAATGTCAAATAATTCTATTTGTCCCATAGATAGGGCTCTATCAAGTGCACCTGAGAGCGATGGCAATGAAGGGGTACTCCGCATTGCCCAAAGCTCCAGCATTACTGGAGCCTCACTATCAGGTTATTAGCCCTAGCCGACTGGGCCAGATTTCAGCTTAACTCAACAAGGATTGATATGTTGTTGAACAAACCACCTACCCAACCAAACTACTTGGACATCTGAACTATAGATCTACCCCCCTCATGAATATTTTCTCATCGGCGATAATCTGGAGCGGTTAAGCCACGGGTTAATTAGTGTTTTAATCTGTCTTTCTTCGGATTCCTGCTTTGTTATTCCTTTGTAATACCCTGATATTGTTTACCCTCTTATTCTTCAACTACCATTTAATGCCCACTGTTAGCACGAGTACATAGATTACTTCTCCAGCAGAGGGGATAAGATCTTCACCACTCTAAGGAATATCCTTGGTATGACACTAAACTGTATTTTTTGTTGGGTGTCCAGCTCTAGTACTCTGAAGAGTGTAGGTTCCCACTTTATTGCCATTACCAACTTCGTTCTGACCTTGAGTTATAGTACCTGTTAGAGTCCTATCTATGGGTCAAGTGGAGCTTTTCAGAAATTATTAATATTAGATCAGAATAATTGAAACTATGTGACTGTTTGCAAACGAGTGATTATTATTGAATAGGAATATCCTATTCAATAATAATCACTCGTTTGCAAACAGTCACATAGTTTCAATTATAATTGTTTGCAAATTATTAGTATTAAAAAAGAATACTTGAAAACATATAAGTAGTAAAGTTGGCGAATTTAGTCAAGGGGGACCTGAAGGCTCCCTTTTCAATAGCTGCTACACCGAGGTGTAGGGGTGGGCGCTACTCCTTCCCCTAGATTCCTCCACTTTACTCTAGATACGTTCCTTATAATGCTGAGTGTTACGCAAGGCAGCATCAAGTACCATTTTTTAAGTCTTTGGTATGACTCAACCTGAGATTGAACCCCGGTCTCCCGGACCATGGGTGATTGTATATGATTACTAATATTAGATAAGAATACTTGAAACCATAGATGTGTATGAAGGTTATTTCAGTTCAATTTCTTTGTATATCAAACTCCGTAGGTTATTCAATGTGAAAACCATACTTGTAGAAGAATAGTAGTGGTACTATTCAAACCCTAGCTGGAGGGAGAAGAGGGTTCGCGCCTTTCCCAAGGGTATTAGTCCGAAAATAAATATAATAGTGCAACTGGAGTTAGAACTCGTTTATTTAGATGTCACTGTTCAGAACGTTAGCCACTACGCTATGGGAACTCTCCCGCAGATTATTTGAGTTATGAATTGTTTCTTGATGCTCCAACTAGATACAAATTATCATTTACTCCTTTAGAGTTTTTCACATCAGTGTTAGCTGATGGTTTTTCACTGGAGTTTGAGTGAGAGCAAGTCTCTTCAGTTGAAATCATATAACTGCTACTAAAAAGACTATATTTGGCATTATATAAGCCGAGGGTTGATATGCTGAAAGACCAACCAACCAACTAAGGCATCTAAACTGGAGATCTACCTCTCTCATAACTGTTTATCTCCCGACAATAAAACCTTGCATTTCAAGTCCTTTACCCTGTCTTCTTTTTGATTCCTGCTTTGATCTTCCTTTGTAATACATTTTTGTTACATACCTTTCGTTTACCATTCGACGATACTATACCTATAGAAGCCAGGTGACTTAGCTAAGAGTGACCTTGATCTGTTCATGCAGAAAGAAACCTCCTTAGTTGCCAGGATATGTCAAGCAGAAACGGTTCTGCAAGAACCGTTTCTCGGGACATTTCAAAGGGTTAGACACTTTATCGAACACGTAAGGGGTGCGCTTGGTGTAACGGTTATAATAACGAATTTCTAGATGGATGTCGACATTTTTTATACCTCGGCCTTCTGACACATTAAAACACTTGAACGACCTATATATTTCAGCGAATCTTTTTGCCCGACAATAATATATCTTTTGATTTCTATTTTTTTCCGCCTCATGTCACCCAACTTTACAGGTTGTTTCACAGTTTTTCAAACAAAATAATGGGGCACAAATCAAAGACCATAAATGACAGAGTAGTAAAAATTAGATTTATTGGAAGGTAAAAGGTAACATCTGCAACCATTTAGTCTCAAACATAAGCCAAAAATCTTAAGAGTAGCACAAGAGTACAACCGAAACGCTGCTACATAGTCTGGAACGAGCAGCTGCTGGCATAAGCCTCCATGTCAATGCCCACATCTCCACAGAAAACGGTAGCTCTCTGAAACTAGTAGACAAAGGCATGGACAGCTATCAATAGGCTATCAGTCATATGGAAGTCAGACCTGACCGATAAAATAAAACGCAGTTTCTTCCAAGCAGCGGTCGTGTCGATACTGCTACATGGATGCACTACATGGACGCTAACTTAACGTATGGAAAAAAAGCTTGACGGCAACTACACAAGAATGCTGCGAGCAATATTGAACAAGTCCTGGAGGAAGCACCCCACAAAGCAGCAGCTGTAAGGCCACCTACCACCCATCACGAAAACTATCCAAGTTAGACGAACTAGAGATGTGAGACACTGCTGGAGAAGTAGTGACATACTCCTGTGGACCCCTCATATGGACAAGCAAAGGCAGGACGACTAGCTTGAACCTATATACAACAGCTCTATGCCGATACAGGATGTAGCCATGAAGACCTGTCGGAAGCAATGGACGATAGAGAAGAGTGACGAGAAGGGGTCAGGGATATTCGTGCTGATAGCGTGACGTGATGATGATGAAATGCTTCTGATGTTCGCTCTTCAGTTGAAGGCGGGCTCCGTTTAATACGGACTCTGGCCTACTGATTCTGAAACCTTGGTGACATTTTTGGGTGTACGGATTCTCAACGGAGGCCTAGATGGTGAGGAACCTGTTATCGACGATATTAACTAGTGCCATGAACTTCACAGTTCTTGACAAACTTGAAATCAGACACCTGTTTAGAAATGTGTTGAAATTGAACTTCCTTCTGTATCTTGCTTGAACAATCTTGAGAGATTTCATCCTCATCAATTCGCGTTGCTAGGACGGATTTCTCTGATTCTCTTTCGCCATTTGTCCCTATGATTCTTCGCTTCCGCCAGGTTTTCTTGACTACAACCTGTGTCCGGACTGGGCAGTTGTATGTAATTTCTTGTTGGTCGGCGAACACTGTAACGTTCGTCTGTAGGGGACCGTAGGAAAACGTTATTCATGAGTTCATTCTTGCTTCTTCAGCTGTGTCTCACACGCCTGAAGGACTTAGTTTCGTAATATATCATCCAATGGATAATTTCACTATATTTGTTTGAATATATAAAAATGTTCACTCTTCCCCTGCAATAATCTGAAAAGAAAAAAAGAATGAAGTCAACAGGGAAGATCTGAGAGGTTGCTGTTATGTTTCAACAATCATAAAACATCTTGAAGTTTCCACGATATACATATTTAACTACCCATCCACCTCGAGCAGGATGAGACTCAAGGTCAATATTTAAGCGAAGTTTAATAGGTTTGAATTCAGAGTTCCCTCTCTTCTAAACCGGTGCCTTAATAGGGTTAAAGTGCTCAGTCTGTCCTACTATTTACTCTTAGCTGGAAGGAGAATAGTTGGGTGCATATCTTTCCGAAGAGTATTAGCACTATATGAAATACAAACAGTATCATCCAAGATTTGAACTCGTGTAGCTGTGTCCATTTGCTACGACGATAACCGTAATATTACGCGAACATCCATCGGTTGCACGATATATTCTTTCGTCTGTAAGAATTATATATATAGAAATCATTTGAAATCAGATACTGTTTGAAAGGATCGAATTTCAGTCGTTGAAGGATATAGAATTAATAATCAGACTCCAAATCCTAGACGAGGTTGTTTTCGATTTATTTCATGAAACGCATGAATCTATCTATCTCTCCTCCTCCTCCTCCTCCTCCTCCTCCTCCTCCTCCTTTCAGCTATGGGTAAAATAGACGGTCAGATTAGGCTTTTCAACCTTCATAAGGCAACCAGTCTAGGAGAGAGTAAATTTTTGTTGCAGCCAGGAGGTGAACTGTCTCGCTTTGGTTGAAGACGATCGGTTTAGGAGAAGGAAAACTTTGGATTCAAACCAGCTGTACTCCACAAAAACATATTTTTCGCATCCTGTCGGAGGGGTTGAGTAAATATATGCATTCCGGTCTTGTTTGTACATATTCGCAAGAATGTGTTTGGTTAATACACGAACTGTGTTATTAAATGTTGGCTGGTTTGATTGCTCTAATTATTTAACAACATTTTCCATTTAGGTAGAGACATTTATAGCGTAACGTTACCTTCGTTAGAAAAGGACACAGTGACCCGAGTTCAAATTCTGGACGTGTTTTTTGGCATTTCACATAGGATCAATGCTCTTAGATAAGGCATGAATCCCTCTAAGTAAGAGTGAATATTAGGACAGATTGGGCTCTTTAACCTTGATATGGTAACCGGCCTAGGAAAAGGAAAACTCTGTATTCAAAACCTCTTAAAATTATTCTTGTGCCGCATCCTGCTAGTGGTGGAGGGAATGGGTCGATATATACATCCATACACTGGAGGTGCCTGTTGTGTATGATTATCGTCGTAGAGAATGGACACCTTGACGTGAGTTCAAATCCTAGACGAGGTTGTATGCATTTCACATAGCACTAATACTCTTGGAAAATAGTAGGGCAGACTGACCTCTTTAACCTCGCTTTGGCAAATGCCAAATGCCATATGGTCCAGGAGAAGGAAAACTCTGAAATGTTAAACTCTGCTTAAAAAATTGACCTTGTGTCACATCCTGATCGTGCGGAGGGGTTGGTAAATCCGTACTTACACCCACTGTCATAAACAAAGGGTTAGCTTGAGTTCGATCCTACTGGGCGCCTCACTCTTCTAGCTTTACATAGAAATATTTCACGCTAAAAACAATCCTCGACAAACAAAATTCAAATTATTTACAAAGTTTTGTTCGCTTCCAGGTCTGAGATTGCTTGCACTACCTATTGTTACTATGAGGTTTGGTTAAGTTTTTTTTTAGTTCATTAGCGTATCAACCTTCGTGGGTTATTTAGTGCCAAAGCCAGTCTTGTAAGAGAACTGTAGTGTTACTATTTAACCAATTGCTGAGAGAAGAAGGGGTTCATACCTTTCCCAAGAGCGTTGGTCTGAAAGTGAACGTAATAGCACAACTGGATTTCGAACTCGCTTACAACGATGTCGTAATCCAGAATGTTAACCACTACACTACGGGGGCTCCTCTTATCACTAAGTGGCCACTCATCTAAGTATTCTATATGTTGGTGGGTTGGTTTTACGGCATGTCAACCCTTATTGACTTATTTTATATTAAAAATATGTATCGTCACCAATTATATACGGTACAAAGATGTTACCATTTTAAACTGATAAACAATCATCACAAAAAGATCCTCTTGAACCATAGTGGGGATTCTAGCGGGTATTACTCTTTTGGGTGCCCGTGGTGTAATGGTTATCATCGTAGGAAATGGACACAGCGACGTGAGTTCAAATCCTGGACGAGGCTGATTGCATTTCACATAGCACTAAAATCCTTGGGAAAGGTATGAATCCAATTATTCTCCCTCCAGCTATGGGTAAATAGCAGGACAGACTAGGTTCTTCAGCTTCGGTGAGGCAGCTAGTCTAGGAGAAGGAAAAACTCTGAATTCAAACCTGTTAAACTTCGCTTAAAAAAATTGACCTTGTGTCATATCCTGCCCGAGCAGAGGGGTTGATAAATAGAATTACTCTTTTGGGTCTGTTACGAACAGACTTTCACTGGGACTGCGAAAACAGGCACGTAACGTGAATAAAAATATATATATATATATATAAAATTGCGAGAATGTCCCAAGGTTCGATAAAAAAAAAAGGGTGAACTATGGGAAGGGAATTTCTCCAATATAAGACTCACGGTAAATCACAGCAGAATAAGCGACAAGCACTCACAAAACCAACACAACACAATTTGAAGATTTAACAACAAAATTTTATTATAACAATAACAACGTATTTAGGGAAGAATAAGAATATATAAAAAAAGGCTTTAAGAACAAAAGGGGAGGGAAAACTAATGTTACTATGTATGTAAAGAAGTCCGAGACGAATTATAACTCAAACAGATTTGCATGATAGACACATAGAGGCAAAAGAAATACGACACTCACTGAGGGTTTAGGACTGGTTAATAATCTCTTTTTTTTTTCGTTCTTTTTCTCTTTCATTCTCTCTTTTTTCTTTCTTTCCTTTTTCTCGAAGAAGCTTGCCACAGGGAGTTAGTTTTCTGCTGTCTTTTTTCTTAGTCGCATTTCGGGTGTAGTGAAACAGAACCCAGGGATGAATGTGGCCGCCTCGAAGTCAAAACCGCTACTGCTATAGTCACTTTTCCAGTCAGAAACCAAAAAAGGGTCCTTCCTTGACTCTTAGAGCCGAACACGTGGTTGATAAGGTCACCCAAAGTTCATTCCAAGAGTTCAAGGCTAGCTGAGATGGGTAAAAAGTGGAAAGGGGTTGACTTGCAATTCCATTTCTTGTCGTCGTCTTTTTTTTCTCTTCCTCCTTTAGCCTCGAATCATGCGTGATTAGAAAAGGTTCATTTGGCGCCTCCTTTTCCAATTTTATTTTATTGTCTCGGAATAATACGGGCGAATGAAACACACCTTGTAATGTACATAAAAATATATTTCTTCTATTTTTCTACCCC
The DNA here is from genome assembly GCA_963585895.1 of Sepioteuthis lessoniana. NCBI lineage: Eukaryota > Metazoa > Mollusca > Cephalopoda > Myopsida > Loliginidae > Sepioteuthis > Sepioteuthis lessoniana. The sequence goes on from OY757911.1 coordinate 41,689,863, forward strand.
ACGTAACAGGTCAGAATGGGCCCTTGAGTAATGGCTTGGAAGAGGTATCTTCACACTCCCTTAAAGTTCAGAACGGGAGCCTCACCCCTAGATACAGTTTAGTATTAAATTATTCATCCGTACTTTTCTCAAGAATATCCAAGCACTACATCATCATTGATTTTGCATTGATGTCCAGGGATGCTGAGTATATGGTAACGAGTAATGAAACCGGAAACAAGCTTCAGCCATCAATTCTTTATTCTGATTTTACTTTGATGTAAAGAAGAAGGAAATACGGTCTCTACGGTTTTTATTCTATTTAAATATTAATGTCGGCAAAATGTTCACTCTATTCCGATTAAAGGATATGAAAAAGAGAGATAGCTATAAACAAATTGACTATTAATGTGATGTGGGGCTTCAATATTGGTACAGTAAGTATCTTAAAGGTTTCCTGTTGGTGTTTAAAAATAACACTCTAGTTGACCTTTAAAACTTTACTATCCTTCATAGATTGTTATGAAAAGAAGGTTACTTTATGTTTGAATTTCTGACATGAAGAACAACACTGATCGGCGAAATTTAGGCTATTAAACTGAGTTTAAATTCTGAGCAATTAGAAGTGAGGAGCATAAGAAAAGATATAATAAGAATTCTTCCATTACGTCACTTGCTCAGTCGGCTGGGACTGTAGAATAACACCGAGTGCTTCTCTGCAGGGGACTAAGACCCCCATCAACTAGTGTCGTGAATATGACACCAAACAATCTGATGGTGAGGTTTCAGAAATGCTGTAGCTTTCAGTAATGCTTCATTGCCATCGCTCCTCGTTCCAATATGGACTAGCGAGTCAAAGAGAAATAAACTGTGTACTTATGATAAACTGATTTGCTTGAAATATAGCTGTTTTGTATGCTAAACTGAATTGTTTGAAATAGAACTGTTCTTGACTTTGAAATTGTGTACTAATGCTTAACTGAATTGTTTGAAATACAACTGTTTTTTGACTTTGAAACTGTGTACTTATACTAAACTGAATTTTTTGAAATAGAACTGTTTATATGTATAAAATGGATTTGGCATTAATAACCTACAATGGTTGATATGCCATAAAACCAAACCAAACCATTTTGGGACCAAAACAGAAAGAAGTTTAATGAACGTATAACAAATTATAAATATCTATCTTTATATATAATATTGTTCAAAACTGATTTTTTAGAAATACGATAGGATAAAAAGAATCAACATTCGAAAGTTTGAAATTTTCTAATTTTCTGTCGTATGTCAGTACTGCTGTATGGCTGCACCATTTGGACTGACGAAACGCTAGGAAAGAAAAGCTGGGAACTAAACAAGGATGCCATTTTTGCACCAATCCTGGAAGCAGTACCTTACAAAACAGCAGCTGAATGACCACTTACCTCCAATCACGCAAACCGTTCAAGTAAGATGAAGAAAAACATGCTGGACACTACTGGAGAAGTAAGGACAAACTCATAAGCAACGTTCTCTCATGAACTCCTACACATGGGCACAACAACAAAACTTCCATTCATCAGCTCTGTGTGGACATTGGATGCCATCTAGAGGCCTTAGCAAAAGCAACAGCTGGTAGGGACGAATATATATATATATATATATATATATATATATATATATATATATATAGAGAGAGAGAGAGAGAGAGTTTGTGAATGGGAATCCGTGTTGTTGACTCGCCTTGATGATGGTGATAATGATAAACATTTCAATTAAAACGTATGGACTGCTGATAACCTTTAAAACTTTATTTTTGATCACAGATTGTTATGAAAAGAACTTTACTTTCTGTTTGAATTTTAGAGATAAAGAATTACACCGATCTACTAAATTTAGTTAATTAAAGCGAGTATCAGTTCTGACCATTGGAAGTGATGAACGTAAGAAAAATATAATTAGAAATCCATGTGACATGTCACGTTTTTAGCACAAAAACAAAAAGAAATTCAATGAACATAAAGCGAATTATAGAATTCCATTTTTATCAATAATATCATTTTAAACTGATTAAAAAAAAGAAATACGATAAAAATTAAGAAACAAATAAAAAAGTAAATTTGGCGACTAAAGTCTTCCTTTTCAATAGCTACTACACCGAGGTGCAGAGGAGGGTACTACTTCTTTCTCAGGATTGCTCCATTTTATCCTTGATACACACCTTATAGTGCCGAGTGTTAAGCAAGGAGATATAAAGTACCATGTTTTGACTCTTTGGTATGACTCGACCAGGGATCGAACCTCGGTCTCATGGGCAATTAGTGAACACTTTACCCACTATATAGTATCATTTTCTTGTTTCCTTTTCCCTGTAGTACTTCAAATCCAGAATAATTCCGAACAGCTAATTTATGAGTTAGAGTATTCGGACTATTGCATTCATCCTTATATTTGCAACGTTTCGGCCGATGCGTCCTTCAGGTGTGTCATGTCGAAATCGAGAGCTCACATAGAACTTCGAACCGAATCCTTTATTTAATCCACGTAGGGAGATTGTTTTAATTATGTTAGCCAAGACCAAGTACAAGTGTTAAAGTATAATAAGTATTTTTTGTTATTTTGCTGTTGTTGGGATTGAACCATCAACCTACATGTCATTCCAAAGCACTTCTCAACCAAACTCCTTTATCCGTTGGATCATGTGTCCTATTGGACAATTCGGAGTGAATTTTTGGAAACCTAATGTTTCCATCAACTCATATGATACTAAAAAATTTGATGACCGTAGTCGAGAGCGACCCGAAGGTTCCCTTTTCAATAGCTACTACCCCAAGGTGTAGGGGAGGGCACTACTCCTTTCTCTTTATTGCTCCTCTTTACCCTTGATCCGTACCTTATAATACTGAGTGTTAAGCAAGGAAGTATCAAGTAGCATTTTTTGAGTCTTTGGTATGACTCGACCTGTGGTTGAACCCCGGTCTCCCGGGACATTGGCGAAAACTCAACTCACTACTATTATGTACAAATTTTTACCTTAGCTCGTATTGCAATTTTTTTTTACTTAGTTTTAATTTATATTGGATCCCGTGTGGTCTTTCTAACATTACGCATTTTGAGGTTTCTTCTATATTGTTGTTCGCTTGAAATCAAGTTATGTATAAAGATACTCCTGACTGGCAAAGAAGTCACTTTTGAGTGTTAAAAAACAAAATAAAACAAAACAAAAAAGAAGACCAAAAACAAAAGAAAACGTGCATTCATTTTAAACAAACTTAAAACTTTTTTGAATAAACAACAATGTATTTATTTTTAGATAAATAGAAATAAGGAATTAAAACATTTAAAAAGGTACCAATAATTTAAAAAGAAGACGATAAAGAAAAAATAAACAGAGCATTTGTTACATTTTAAAACTCAATCGATAACAGCTTTTTTTTTTGTAAAATTGGCATTTATATTTTTATTCTTTTAACTTTTTCTTTACGGAAAAATATTTGAGTATTTTTCATTAGTCAAATAGGTGATGTATCGATATATATTTTCATATATCGTGATATTGTTGTATACCGTGATGAGGGAAGATACATTGATGGAGGAAGAACCACAACACTGTTTTATAAGAACATAACTCTCACACTTTATTCTCAAAAATGGTGGAAGCTTCTATGGTGTGTGAGAGATGGACGGAGACAGAGACGGACTAAGACAGATTGCTATATTGGCCGATAACTTCTTCTTCTCTTGACCATAACACGCTATGTTATCTTCAAGGCTTAACTTAGCACTTCTCCTGCTTCTCGGCCGAGGATGCTCAATTGGAGGCCGCTGAGGGCCGCTGCTCTCAGCGGGGCCTTTCTCATTGACTGCAAGCTGACTCCAACTCGGTTCTTACTGCCCCCCACTTCAACTGACTCAACTGCCGTGGGTATCTGCATATATTATTTCATAATACCCACAAACTTCCGGCTAGATCCCCTGATCTTCTTCTGCTTATCTACGCAGGTGCGTCTCTGATTAACAGTTCGGTCAAGGGTCAATATGTAACAATATATTTTCATGTATTGTGATATTTTTTCATGGTTCGTGATATACTTTCATGTTCATGATATATTTTCATATATTGGGATATATTTTCATGTAAAAAAAGTAAAGTTAGCGACCGTAGTCGAGATTGACCCGAAGGCTCCCTTTTCAATAGCTACAACACCGAGATGTAGGGGACAGCACTACTCCTTTATCTTGATTGCTCCACTTTACCCTTGATACGAACCTTATTATGCTGAGTGTTAAGCAAGGGGGTATTAGGTACCATTTTAAAAGTCTTTGGTATGACTCGACCTGGGATTGAACCCCGGTCTCCTGAACCATTGGAGAACACTCCACCCCCACAGAAAATCGGGATTTATTTTCATGTATTTGGATATATTTTCATCGTTATATTTTTTCTTGTTTCACGAAATGTTTTAATGTATCATGATATATTTTCACGTGCCGAGATAAATACTGTTAGCAAAAAAAAAAAAAAAAAAAAAAAATATCAATACACATTAGTGCATCGATGAATCGTTACAACCAACCAACCACCCACCCAACAAACCAACAAACAAACAAACAAACAAATCTAGCTGAATATGAAGTGGTGGTTTCAGCTTATTATCTAGATTCACAAAGCTTTGGTGATATTCTTGCCACCAACTTGTTCCTCCTTTCTATTTGGCCATTTCTTCTGAACCTAAGGAATATTTTTGGCTGCCCTGTTCTTTAAACGGTGAAAATATCGGAATTTTATATATCCTGTCTTATAATAAGAAACACAGAACTTTTAATACATCAATTATGAACTAACAGAGTTCATTACTGATGACTTTCTCAAGAACATTTGCCAAAATCTCGTAAGACCGTTTTTAAAAGCACAAAATAAGCTACAGCTGTTGATGTATATTCTGATTTTTTACAATTCAACACCTAAATAAGAAAATAAAAATGATCACCTCTAATTTTTCAGCGTATCAGTATGTATATAGCACAACTATGTGCAAAAACTTAAAATAAGAAAAGAAAAGAAAAAAGAAAAGAAAAGAAAAAAGAAAAGAAAAGAAAAGAAAAGAAAAGAAAAAAGAAAAGAAAAGAAAAGAAAAATATTTCTTAAAAGAAAAAGTACGTGTGCAAGAAAAAAGTGTTTCATTTGAATTCAGCAACCAAAAAATACATTAAACGTGTCGAAAATAATCCACACATTTTTTTTTCAGTGTATACCTGTGCTATTCTCAATGTCAGAAAAGTTTTTAAGTTGCGTAAACTGGCCATATTCTACCACTTTTTATTCTAATTAACACAGGCATAAAAACGGGCTATGTTTTTGTGAAGATTTAAAAGTTAATAAACATTGTCGAGACGTTAATGCTTACATCATCATCCCACAAGCCATTGCACACGTTACCAATGTCAGCAAAAGACAATTTTTAAAACTTTGATTTTTTGAAAAAAGAAAGAAAAAAAGAAAGAAAAAACAGTCAACAACAACAACAATTAACTAAATGCAAAAGAATTCGTGAAAAAAAGTCATTACATTGGTCTTTAGATGAGAAATTTTCTGCTCGATGTCTACTTTGTTGGGTTAAGCAAAGCGCTTGCGGGTAGGTCCCCGTAATGAAACAGTTAAAGTACGAGACTGCAGCCATGATGTAAACGAGTTCAAACTCCAGCCAGACTAATGCCCTTTAGAAATATATAAACCCTCTTATCCCACCCACTATGGGTTAAATAGTATCTCTAATGTTCTTCTACAAGAATAACTTTGGCATTAAATAACCCACGAATGTTGATATGCTATAAAGCCAAAGCAAACAAAAAAGAAAAATATTTGCTTTAGCAAACCTGATGGACACAAAGTAAGGGTTCACTTTAGCGATATGTTTATTATAAACCGAAAGCCCCAGCCAAAAACTAATATTTTAAAAACATGCCCCGGGGTTTCATGACAGAAAATTTAGTGATCATAGCTGTACCTGTCCTTAATTCACTCTGTGACAAAAGGATAAAAAAGATAATTGGTGAATTGTTATAAGGAAACTTATTGATCTATTCAGACTAGTATCTTCATCTTGGTTATTATAGTTACAACGTTTCTGAAAATTTTAAATTGAATCGCAGATTGAATCCACGAAAGCAGATTATTATCATTCTACATTTCATTCTTTGAGATTTCGTTTTTATTACGCCGCCCGCATCTTCGATCAAACCATAAAAAATTCAAATAAAGATTAAGCTAACAACTGTATCGGGCTATGAATTTATTGATCCTAACTAATACATAACATTATAAAATTCCAATTTAAGATAAGTTTAGAAAATGACTATTAATTTCTGCCTGCCACACAGATAAAAAAACAATACCGGCAATTCGTAATTGAGCAAAATACTGGACATCTCTGTTTAGTTTTTAATAATCTAACAGAAATTAAGCTGCTTAGATTATCTGCTTTTAATCAGCCATCTATATTCTGGACATCTCTGCTCAGTTTCTAATAATCTAACAGAAATTAAGTTGCTTAGATTAGTGTTTGCCTATGGTTCGGGAGACCTGAGTTCAATCCCAGGTCGAGTCATACCAAAGACTTTAAACATGGTACTTAACATCTTGCTTAACACTCAGCAATACAAGGTACGTATCAAGGGTAAAGTGGAGCAATCCAGGGAAAGGAGTAGCGCCTTCCCCTACACCTCGGTGTAGTAGCTATTGAAAAAGGAGCCTTCGGCTCACCCTCGACTACGGTCACCAACTTTACTTACTTTTACTATTAAGTTGGTTATTACTGGTCATCAGTTATTACTGGTCATCGTTACGTCAACAGACTCTATAATGTTCTTTTTAATTTTGGGGCAGTCAGCTCTGTCACATTAAAATACATTTACAAATTGGTATCCCACGTGATATATATATATATATATATTCGTCTGGTTTGTTGCCAATAAAAACAAAACAAAATAAAACAAAACAAAACAAAAAACAAGCAAACACAAACAAATAAGCAAACAAACAACACCCTCCTCACCCCCACCAAAAAAAAAAAAAAAAAAAAATAATAATAAAAACAAAAAACAAAAACAAAACAAAACAAAACAAAAACAAACAAACTAAAAAATGAAACGTGTCACAAAACACTTGGCACGTAAACAAAGCCCTGTTATAAAATTGTTTTCTCTTTGGATATTTACACGATGACAGGCTTTTTGGAGCCTGATTCTCATACACACAATAACTGCTTACTTGTCATGAGGCGCAGAATATTAATTACAGTTGTAACTGCTTGCAGAACTAAAACCAATGAATGAGAAGATGTTGGTCGAGGTGGAAAATGTCACCTTGGGATTTAAAAATCAAATAACTTTTTTTGTTACTTTGTTATTAATTTCTATTATTTCTTTTTATACTGAAAGAAGATTTGCAAAACTAAACTCAACAAGTTTTACACATAAAAAATTCTGATGCTTGAATTTTTGGAAATATAGTGATGTAATTTCAAAAAGAAAAAAAAAAGAAAAAAGAAAAAATGAAAAGCAAAAACATCTGATGACGTTTGGGAAACCCCATAGTACGGAGCTGTTTGAGCTTTCTTTCTTTCTTTCTTTCTTTCTTTCTTCTTTTCTCTGCTCATATACATGTAAAATTCTCAATAATCTATCGATCTATCTGTTTGCTTTATATAATCCCTTGATTCTTGTTATCATTTCTTCCTTTTGTCTTATTTTTTTACAATTTGTCTTTCCCTTTTTCGTTCTCTCTCTCTCTCTCTCTCTCTCTCTCTCTCTCTCTATCTATCTTCTTCTTCTTCTTCTTCTTCTTCTTCTTCTTCTTCTTCTTCTTCTTCTTCTCTCTCTCTCTCTCTTTCTCTCTCTCTCTCTCTCTCTCTCTCTCTCTCTGCTCATGTACATGTAAAATTTTCAATAATCTATCGATCTATCTGATTTATATAATTGATTGTTGTTATTTCTTTTTTTTTGTCTCATTTTTTACAATTTGTCTTTCTCTTTTTCGTTTTCTCTCTCTCTCTCTCTCTCTCTCTCCCTCTCTCTCTTTATATATATATATATATATATATATATATATATATATATATATATATGCACAGACTTATAAGTATAAGCTTGTGCACATGCATACAAACGCAAAATACATACATATATACATTTTTGTTGTCATATGTCAAAGTTATTTTCTTTTTGAAAATTTTACAAGCTGACTGCTTATACATTCGACCATCTTTGATTCATCTCACTACTATTCGATTTCTTAGACATTTTGTCATCATTGTACATTCGTTTGCACTTTTATTGTTCTTTGGAATGTGAATATGATTTTTTCACCCAAAACATTTGGCTGAATATTTTGTGATAGCAAAAAGATAATAGACCAAAAAAAAAAAAAATGTTGATTTGTTCTCAATAATAACTTCCTTTGTCAAGAACGGATGGATTTGACGTCAGGAGCTGCAGAGCGAAGCTATTGGTCGGTGTGGGACGCAACACGAAGGCAGTAACGTGACGTAAAGAGAGCCGTGACGTCAAGAATAGTGCGTGTGAGAACAGTAAATGATATTTTGATATGATCTTCTTCTAAAGCTCCGGTCTTGTTCCTCTCATAGTAAACACTAAGACACACACATATACACACAGATAGATAGATAGATAGATAGATCAAATGCCAAAACCTTTGGTAATGCATGTATGCGTACACATATAAATACACATGCACTGACCTAAGTACACATGTACTGATAGATGCGTGTAAGCATTTATAGGAAAGAAATCGACCTTTTACACAAAATGAATTAGATGTATTTACTTTTAACTTAAGGAGACTTTGTCTTCTTCAAAATAGTCTCACACAACAGCGGTTTTCAAACTGCCGTCTGGGAACTATGGAGCGTTCGTTACGTCATCAGTACCCCCCTACTGATGACGTGCAACGATCTTTTCCCCAGAGGTGCACAACATAATTATTATAGTCGGAGGAAATGGAATGAGTGATCCAAGTTCAAATTTATCATCGGTTAGCGTTAGAACCGCAAATTCGTATGTCTTAGTTATTAGAACACACCAATAAAAATTCCGTTTAACAGGAACCACACCGACAATTTTGGCTTAGTGTGGTTTCTGAGTTTTCATTGTTGTTTCAAAAAACGGTCAAAATGCTGCTACATTTTGCAACAACATATCAATGTGAAACAGCAATTTCAGGACTTACCAATATGACGAATAAATACAGATCTAGACTTGTTGAGCCAAGTATCTTTGTTAAAAATATCACAAAGAATTGAAAATTTACGCCAAGCAAGGAAAGAATATCCCTTTCACTAAATGTTATTACTCAGTGCAACTATTTGATGTGATTTTCATAACATTTTTGACAAATTTCATTTATATTAATAGGAAAGTTCATGAGATTTTATTTTCATTTTTTTATTCATTGATCTAGTGGGTAGAGTGTTCGCCAATGATCCGGGAGACCTAGGCTCAATCACAGGTCGCGTCATACCAAAGACTTTAAAAATGGTACTTGATACCTCCTTGCTTAACACTCAGCGATATAAGGTACGTATCAAGGGTTAAGTGAAACAATCCAGGGGAAGAAGTAGCGCCCTCCCCTACATCTTGGTGTAGTAGCTATTGAAAAAGGAGCCTTCTGATTGCTCTCGACTACGGTCGCCAACTTTACTTTTACTTTTATAACCTAACAAAAGGTTACAGAATGCGAAATAACCAAAACGGAGGTTAGAAACGAAATGAAAACCTTTATGACATTAACAAAATACAATACAAAATTAGTTGGAAGTGCCCGTGGTGTAATGGTTATCGTCGTAGGAAATGGACACGACGACACGAGTTCAAATCCTGGACGAGACTGATTGCATTTCACATAGCACTAATACCCTTGGGAAAGGTATGAATCCAATTATTCTCCCTCCAGCTATGGGTAGATAGTAGGACAGACTGTGTTCTTCAGCCTTGGTGAGGCAACTAGTCTAGGAGAAGGAAAACTCTGAATTCAAACCTGCTAAATTCCGCTTAAAAATTGACCTTATGTCATATCCTGCTCGAGCGGAGGGGTTGGGTAAATAGGATTAACAAAATACAATACTTGCCAGCGGCGTGAAGAAGGTAACCGCTGCTAGTAAGTGACTACTTAGTATATCTTTCTTATTTGTCACGCGCTCCTCCAAACGGGCGAGTACCGCTAAAGGCCTTTTTTAAGGTGGATTTGGGCGTAAGGCTGTAGCCCTGACACTCCCGGCAGCTGCAAAAATCCTCGGGCTCCGTCGACCTTCTCCTAAACAGGGTCGCTTCAGGCGCCAGACGATAAACGTAGCCCCTCCATGGAGAGCAAGAGCCTGGAGACACGGCCTTCAGAGGCTCGAGAAGAGTCAGCTGTGTGACATAAATGCTGGTCTTCCCCGGCACCCGCATTAGGTAGCCTCGATTGAGCGAAACACCGCTGCCAAACGCTGTCGGTATATTTTCACACCCTCATAATTGTGTCCAACGTATTTATGCGGAACGGAAAATACCCAATAGTATTCATAAGTAGGGTATATAACACATCTATGAGAGGGTTCATGAGATAGACCATGAAATAGAAAGGGTTCCCAGCTCCAGATGTTCGAAAATCATTACCTTTCACTATCGATAGAATGTTTTTCCCGGTTCTGGGATGCATTCTGGAAGTAATTTTTGAGTGTATAAATCTCTTAGCGCATTTTATTCTATCTCTTCAACAGAATAAAATTGACAAACTTTCAGGATGGATTTCACTTTTTAGAAAACTAAAATTCAGTGAGTTCAACTCCTGAGAGTAGAGTGACTAAAAAAAACTATAACTGTGGCATGATTGCATTTTTGTTCAATTGCTAATAAATTGACTGTTTATTCAAATACATATAGCAAGTACTTGTCAAGGTTAGCGTAACGGTTATCATCATGGGAAATGGATCGATGAACTGGTTTCAAACCCAGGACGAGACTGTTTGCGTGTTACTTCGCGTCAATGCCCTTTGGAAAAGCATAAATCCATCTCATCTTTTCCTAGGTATGGGTAAATAGTAAAGCACACTGGGTTCTTTAGCTTTAGAAAAGCAACCAGTTATGGAGAAGAAAAACCGAATTCAAACCAGCACAATGTCACTTACAATTGAACCTTATGTCTCATCCTGCTCGAGGCGGAGGGGTTGGGTAGATACATAATGATAAAAAGGCTCCTACTAACTTTGGCATTGTCTTATTGTTATTCAATTGTTAATAAATTGCCAGTTTACTCAAATACATAAAAGATGTAATTACAACACACACACACACACACACACAGAGGGTGCGATGGATAAATTGGCACCATTTTGAATTATTGATTTCGTGCATATGCTTTGCTTATTTCAAGTTTTGTCTACTGTGCGGCAAACCAGAGTTAGTTGGGCACTGTCTGTAAGGAAAGCAGCTCCATGCCACAATTCCCTCTTCCAGAAATTTGGAAACGGTATGCTGAACTGGTTGGCATTCATGTCAGAAGCTCCAATACGAAGATTTCAGCGTGCTTGGTTTGGTTTGGTTTGGTTTGGCTTCTTTGGTTTAATGGTATATCAACCGTTGTTGGATATCTAATGCCAAAGCTATCCTTCTAGAAGAACAGTTGTGATACTATTTAACCCATAGCTGGAAAGATAAGGGGGTTCATACCTTTCCCAAGGATATTTGTCCGAAAGTGAACGTTATAGCGCGACTGGAGTTCGAACTCGCTTACTACGATTCCGCAGTCCATTGCTTTAATCATTATACCACGAGTGTTTGGGTGTCAACCATAGATTTACATTCATATCGATGAAAGCCAAACACAGAGTCCACATCATGGTTTTTTGGGCGTCCCCAGCAATAGTGATATTATGCCTCCATTAACCTTTCCACTAAACTTCAGTAATCTACACGGAGACCTACATCAAGTGTCCGTACGAGATAGTGCTGATTTTGATCGAGAAGGTAACTTCTGGAAGATCTTACAGAAATTTTCTGCAACTACATGAATATAATATAATATCAAGTATAATATCAAGTATTCCTATAATATCAAGTATTCCTATCTGCACAGTTTTATCCTTTCAAATATTCTTTTCTAATACGACAAATAATATGGTTTCACGTAATTATTTCTATTAACTAAAAATATTTTTTGCACACAATTATGTGGTTTCAAGTAACTTCTAATAATCGTTTTTAAATAATTATAACTTCAAGTAACTATTCTTAATGCAGGTAATCTAGTTATATTGCATCACCTATTCCTATCTAATGCAAATAATTTGCACACAGTTGTATGGTTTCATGTATTCCTATCTAATACTATTTATTATATTGTTTCAAGTAATTATTTCTATTCAATAAAAGTCATTTGCCTGCACACAGTTATATGGATTCAAGTAGAGTGCCTCTGGCGGTTTAATTGTTATCAAGCTTGACAAGCAAACCTTCACGAGTGAGTTCGATTCTCATTGGGTTTCCTATTCATCAGGTCTTGTGCCACATTTAAGCAAAATGCTTAGTGAATTACGATATGGATTAAAGTAATTAATAATATCCCTTAGTAAACAATCATAGCATCAAATAACTATTAAAATGATAATAACCCTTATAATAATTATAATAATCCTTATAATAACCCTTATAATAATTACAATAACCCTTATGATAAACCTTAGTAAACAATCATAGCATCAAGTAATTTTTCTTAATACAAATAATTTGCAAGTATTCGATATTGAATGATTTTTAAACAGATCTATTTGACCCATTGATGGAACCCTAACGGGTACTACCACTCTTGGTTCGAGTGGACCTGGGAGATATAGAAATGAAGGAAACACTCCCCAGAGGCCCTTTTTGGATGGTCTTACCACACAACGGTCAACGTATTCTGATCACCGTTTATAAGATATTTGTAGTAAAAGGGGGTGGATGGTATGCTTCCTCAGCAACAGAAAGAAAAGAGTCTCTCGTAAGCAATTGTACAACGGAAGGAAATGGATTCCGTGATTTGTTTTTCCTACTGTTGTATCCTCAGACAATTGGGTGGCCTCAGTTGACTAAAGGTAACAACACACGCCCCTAGCAGCCCTTCCTCAGTATACCTCTGGTCAATTCGTTCGCTCTGTCAGTCAAAAAGCCATCCACAAAGAACAATAACAACGCCACTCCTGCTGCTGGCATGCTCTTTTATGCAAATTCCGGCATAAGAAATTTACATACGCAGTATGTTTCTTCTCGCGAGACTCGAAATTGACCCACTATAACTTCTGCCTTCGGAAGTGAACATATTTTCAACTGCCCGACTCGCAAGGCACAGTCTTACGCGCTTTGACCCAGGAGGTAAGTTTCTTCTCTCTCTACAATATTCCTTTCTTAGCTAAAGTTAGTTTGTACTGATCAATGTATTAAGTAATTTAGTTGTGTGGTAATTGACTGAAAAGGTCTTCCTGGATTATTTTCGAACTCAGATTGTGAAATCCATTTTCTTTGGCTATAACAGCTACGTAAAGCGCAGATAGATGGTCATGATGATAATGAAATAGATTGATATGAATTGGCCGAGATAAATAGGTTGATAGATACAAATGAACAAACTGAAATTGATCGATAGAGAGTAATGAAAAGAATGAAATCGATAGATGGATAGATGGGAATAGACGGAGATATGAACAGATTGAAATTTATAGATAAATAGTTATGGAGAGAATGAGATAGGTAGATAGTTATGAATAGGTTAGATTTTAAAAAAACCCAGATAGATAAATAGATATGAATAGAGTGAGAGATATCCCCCTATTATTCTAATTCCGTTATTCATAACCAGGCACAAGTGATTATTTTGCTCTCTGAAAATACTACGTGAAAAGTGGGTTTCCAGCTAGTTAATAATAAACAGCAAAATAATAAACAGCAAAATACACGCTAGAATATTCTTCTTGATAGACTAAGCACACGACAGTTTACTGCCCTTGTTTAAATGAATAGAATCCGAGTTGAACAATGGCGGATGTCATTAGGAAGTTATCGTGTAAACCGAATCCATTATTCAGGCCGATGGAACAGATTATTCTAATTCCGTTATTCATAACCAGGCACAAGTGTTAAATTATAGTAAGTATCCTTGTTATTTACCTGGCCCAGTCAGCTGGGGTTGTAGAATACACTGACTGCACCTCTGCAGAGGGGTATGACCTCCTCCCATAACGAGTGTCCTGTACATGACACTAAACAATCTGATGGTGAGGTTCCAGCAGTGCCGGAGCTTTGGGGAATGCGGAGTACCACTTCATTACCATTGCTCCCAGGTCCACTCTGGCCCGGAGTGGTAGCACCTGATAGGGCCCTATCTATGGGTTAAGTAAAACTAACAGCATACGTATGCTAAACTGAATTGAGTAAACTGAATAGCTTGAAATAGAAACGTTTTTGACAATTAAACCGTACTTATACTTAAACTGCGTGCTTATGCTTAACAGAATTATTTCAAATAGAACTGTTTTTCGACATTAAAACTGTATTTACACTTAACTGAATTATTACATATAACTGCTTAAATAGTTTGAAATGGAAATGTTTTTGACAATTAAACTGTGTACTCATGCTAAACTGAGCTGTTTTCAATAGAAGAGATTATTTACATAAAAATGGATTTGGCGTTAAATAACCTACAAAGGTTGATATGCCATAAAACCAAACAAACCAACCTTGTTATTTACCTGTAGTCAGGATTTAAACCAGCAAACTCCATAAGATGGACAGAGAGATAGATGTCAAGATTGAAATTGACAGAGATAGATGAACAGAATTATTCAACTATTTGTTTGATATGAAAAGACTGAGATATATAGACAGAGAGATAAATAGATAGATATGAACAGATTGAGATAATCAGAGATATATGAACAGACTAAGATAGATAGATAGAGAGATTAGTCGATAAAAACAGATTCAGATAAATAGACAGATACAAAAGGGAGAGAGTGAGATAGATCGATGGATAGACAGATAAAAAAAAAATTAGAATCATTTCATAAGATTTAAGCTGATTATTTTGTTTTCAGAAAATACTAAAACTAAAAGTGGGTTTCCAGCTAGTTAATAATAAACAGCAAAATACACGCTAGAATACTTAGGCTATATCTCTGACAGAAAGAATTAGTTAAGCGCTCAAGCGAACAAGGAAGTGAGAGAAGGAAAATCGTTTATAGACCAAGCACACGACAGTTTACTGCCCTTGTTTAAATGAATAGAATCCGAGTTGAACAATGGCGGATGTCATTAGGAAGTTATCGTGTGAACAGATGACTCCCAAACTTGTAAAGGCAAAAGAAAGAAAGGAAAAGGGAGGTAAATGATTTGAGAGAAGAGATTACTTGGCTTATTACATCTTCTTTCAGCATTTCAAAGGTTTCAGAACCAATTTTACCCAGTTTTTGTTAACTTGTTGATTAGTATTTTCTAACCATGAGAAAATGCAACACGCTGAAAGAGAGAAAAAAAAAAAAATAAAGCAAAACTAAATAAAGTCTTGCACACAACAAAGCGACTTATATAAGAAAATGATGACGTCAAGACTGATGTCTAGACGTCGATACTTCGTTGAAACGAGTGCAAATTAGAAAGAAAAAAATTGAAGCTATATATATATATATATATATATATATATATGAACTGTGTGTAAGAAGTATCGAGACTGGTTTCAAAATTCTAGACATCATCATTTTCTAACAATACACACACACACACACACACATATATATATATATATATATATATATATATATATATATATATGTATGTATGTATTGTTTGTTATTTGTCAAATTTTCTGAGATGAAACCAGATAATTTTTATCTTTTAGTATATTAGGAGTATTGTCTTCATCTTTATTGTAATATTCATTACGTTTCAGCCGATGCATCTTTCGGCCTTCTTTAGGTGTTTCATGTTGAACACTGGAGCCCACTCAGAACTTCGAACCGAATCCATTATTCAGGCCGTAGGGAATAGATTATTCTAATTCCCTTATTCATAACCAGGCGCAAGTTTTTAAGTATAGTAAGTATCCTTGTTATTTACCTGTAGTCAGGATTTAACCTGCAAACTCCAGATGATGTCATTTTGAAGCACTTTAACCTATAACACTCGAATCTGTTACGCCATTTATCCCGCAGGAGTTCGACATGAAACACCTGAAGAAGGCCAAAGGACGCATCGGTCGAAACGTTAGGAATATAGCAATAAAGATGAAGACAATTGTCCTAATATACCAAATGATAAAATATATGGCCTGTTTTATTTGTTTAATGGCATACTAACTCCTTATGGGTTATTTAATGCCAAAATTTGATTAATTTGTTAATGTTTTTATGATAACTATAACTATTTATAGTTTTGTACAGTTACAGGTTCAAGCCCACCCAGGGACGATAAACTTATTTTGTTGTTACCGGGCCATTGGTCTAACGAATAGTGTTCGTCAATGGTCCAGGAGACCGGAGTTCAATCCCAGGTCGAGTCATACCAAAGACTAAAAATAATGGTACTTGATTCCGCCTTGCTTAACACTCAGCATTATAAGGTAAGGATCAAGGGTAAAGTGGAACTATCTAGGGAATAGAGTAGCGCCATGCTCTACATTTCGGTATGGTAGCACTTGAAAAGGAAGCCTTCGGGTCACCCTCGATTAAAGTCGCCAACTTTACTTTTTCTTACAGTTACATCGTTTCAAGTATTCCCATCAAATACACACACATACAGGACTAGAGGAGGCACGGTCAATTTAAAAGAAAACCATGAAGCCAGTTTAAATACTTCTTAGACATATGTTATATATATATATATATATATTAAGAGAGAGAGAGAGAGAGAGAGATACAGACGAAGATGCATACATATAAGTACATGTCTCGCGGTATATGTGTATGAAAATGCTTACTGATATAACAAGATCACACACACACATGCACACACATACACATGCACATATAAAGATGAATATTGGGAATATATATATATATATATATATATATATATATATCGAGAGAGAGAGAGAGAGAGAGAGAGAGAGAGAGTGAAAGAATAAAGGTGGAGGGAGAATTAAAACAGTTGTACGAGAGAGTGAAAAACATAGAGATAGTAAACATGAAGAGAAAATCAGATAGATATATAGAGTGAGAGAGAGAGAGAGAGAGAGAGAGAGAGAGAGAGGCGAAAAGCAGAGTAACAATGTGTATGTTTGTGTGCATGTGTGTGCGTGTGTGTGTGCGCGCATGCGTGTGTGTAAGAAAAAGTCAAGAGATGCCAAAAAAAAATGTTAAAGGGAAATCCATCAACACTTTGAAGAAATTAAATTGCCAGGGCTAAACATCAAAGAAAGGTGTCCAGTTAATAATTTACAAAGAAAAATTCCTTAGGCAAAATTTGAAGTCTTTTATTTTGATATTATTTTTTTATCTTGCTTTGGGAACATCAAAAAAATCAAATCAAAAAAAAAAAAAAAAAAAAAAATAGAAAAGGCTGTTTTTTTTTAAATCAAACTAATGAAACGAATAAAAAACAATCCTGATGTGTGGTATACAAAGAAACCAAGACGGAAATGATAGAAGAACAAGAAGAAAAAATAGAGATAAAGAAAGAAGTTCAAGAAATAGAATAAATGAATTTAAGATATGAGAGAGGGGGGGGGGCAAAGAATCATATGAGGGTTGCTGAAAAGTTGTAGACCCAACCAAGAAGGGAATGACCATTCAAAAAATATCTACTAAATTGTTTTTTTTTTTTTTTTGGAATGCTCATAAAAACTTCAAGAACGATGTGCCAAGCGTGCAATAACAGATATAGATTGTTTTCTTTGTTTAATGGCATATCAACCTCCGTAGGTTATTCAATACCAAAGCCATCCTTGGAGAAGGACAGTAGATGCACTGATTAACCCCTAGCTGGGAGAATAAGGGGGTTAAATCTTTCCCAAGGGTATTAATCCGAAAGTGAACGTAATAACACTATACGGTGCAGAAGCAAAACATGGAATAATTTTTAAAATGTATTCTAGTCTGATTAGTCCAATTTTTGAAATAAACGCGAGAAATCTAAATTTTTATAGTTAGCTTTGTTGTTCAAGCACTTTTTAAAAAATCAAAATTCAGCCCAATATCAGCGAGCAAGAAAAGAAACGACAAAGAATCTAAGCCAAAGCAAAAGCAAAAAAAAAAAGCAAAAGCAAAAAAAAAAAGAAAAAAAAATTCTGAAATAATTGGAGTTTCTTTATGGCCTTCATCAAGCCTAGACAATAACCCCCTTGATTACACTATATGGAGCGTTTTAGAAAATAAAACAAATACAACTTCCCATCCAAATATTGGTTCGCGTAAGACTGCTATTGAGGAGGAATGGAAGAATTTATTTTGAAGGCATGCAAATCTTTTCGAAGACGTGTTGATACAATAATTGAAAAAATGGCGGCCATATTGAGTAAATGTACTGTTTTGTCTATCTTCTTATTTTTTGTTTTTTTTTTAAATTAGAATTAATCTAGTTTTATAAAAGAGTCGTTTATTATTATTATGCTAGGATATTCCTAATTTTGCTACCGTATCCTGTGCTGGATTTCAAACTCGTTTGCTACGATGTCACCGTCCAGCACGTTTGCCTCTACGCCACGAAGACTTCTACCTAATAACGCAGATATTTCATGGCTCTTGGATATTTCCTTTTGGTCAGGCCTAGAACGTTTCTTTTCATTTTACTCTGGGAGAAGTGAAAATGTAAAAAAAAAAAAAAAACAGAGAGAGAGAGAGAGGTGATATACATAAAAAAAAAAAAAAAAGAAATAGAAAGGAAGGAGAAAGGAGAAAAGAAAGTTGGAATGATACGAGAAAAGGTAAATGAAGTGCAAAAAAAAAAAAAAAAGAAGGAAAAGAGTTTTGGAAAGAAAAAAAGAAATGAAAAAGAAAATGGAAAAAAAAAACGAAAGAAAGAGAAGACGTAGAAAGAAAAAGGAAACAGAGAATGAAAAATAAAGTTAGAAAGAAAGAGACGCGGGAGAAAGAAAATGAAAAGAGAAATGAAAATATTAAAGTGAAAAAGAAAAAGAAAGAGGGAAAGAAAATGGAAAGAGAGAAATTTGAATAGTTAAAGGGGAAAAATGAAAGAGAGAAAAAGGAAAAGAGAGAAATAAAAGCATAGAGAGAAAGTTAAAGGAAAAAATGTGTGTGAGAGAGAGAAAGAGAGAGAGAGAGAGAGAGAGCTAAAGAAATAGAAGAGGGAGAAAGTAAAAGGAAAGCGAGAATGAAAAAATAAAGAGAGACAAAATAGAGTAATGGGAGAAAGAAAAAGGAAGGAGGAATAAAAACAGAAGTGAAAAAGAGAAAGAAAGAATGAAAGAAAATGGAAAGGAATAAAATTGTAAGATAAGAAGAAAGAGAAAAAGAAAAGGAAAAAGAAAAGAGAGAAATAAAAAGGAAAAGAAGAAAGATAAAGGAAAGAGAAAAAAAAAAGATTAAAAGGAAGAGAGAAGAGGGAGAAAGAAAAGAGAAGAGGGAGAAAGAAAAAGGGAAAGGAAGAATGGAAAAAATAGAGAGACAGAAAAAGGTAAAGAGAAAGAAAATAGTAAAGAGTAAAAGAAAAAAGAAAGAGGAAAACAGAAAGAAGGATATAAACTAATAAATTAAAAAAGAAGACTGAGAAATAAAGAAAGTGAGAAAGATGAAGAAAAGTCAGAAAGAGGAAAAAGAATAGATAGGGTGAAAGAAAATTGACAGAAAGCAACGTTGATAACCGTAAAATAAAGCTGGACAGTCGTGACTACACTCTTGTATAAGCGAATTAATACTGAATCGTTAACTTCCTGGTTTCGCGGCCAAATTAACATAAAAAAGAAAAATGGTTCAAATGTGAAAAGTTAAGAGAAGTCAGCAATGGACGGAAACGAGTTAATCCGTTGATAGTTTCCTGTCACATGACAATAGTTTAAGTTCGGTCTGTTTTTTTTTTTCCTCTGGGAATCGATGCCACTTGAGACTGCAAGACTTCGCCTTAGATTGTCAAGCCAATTTATAGGCAAACCGCACACTAAAAGCAATATAGCCCAACGTTCATATTTAGTAGATCACGTGGCCTTTATTAATATATATATATATATATATATATATAAAGGTCATGTGATCTACTAAATTTGGAGGTGCCCGTGGTGTATTGGTTGTCGTGGTAGGAAATGGACACAGCGACACGAGTTCAAATCCTGGACGAGACTGATTGCATTTAATATAGCACTATTACCCTTGGGAAAGGTATGAATCCAATTATTCTCCCTCCAGCTATGGGTAAATAGTAGGGCAGACTGGGTTCTTCAGCCTTGAGGAGGTAACTAGTCTAGGAGAAGGAAAACTCTGAATTCAAAACTGTTAAACTCCGCTTAAAAAATTGACCTTGTGTCATATCCTGCCCGAGCGGAGTTGTTGGTATATATATATATATGTGTGTGTGTGTGTGTTTGTGTGTATAAGTTAGGATAGCGTAGACAGAGTCAACGTAGTTTAGAAACTATCAGTTTCTCGCCTATGCGACAAAGGCGTGAAAGTGACAGTTACTGACCAGTTTCACAAACACACACACACACACATGATAAATTTAGTTTGAAAAATCTTTAGATAATGCAGCGAGCTGTATTGAACAAGTCCTAGGGGCAGCATCCCACGTAACAGCAGATGTACGGACATCTACCACACATCTCGAAAACCATGGGGGACACTGCTGGAGAAGTAAATGCGAGCCCATAAGCGATTCACTCCCGTGGACCCCTTCACATGGACGAGCAAAGGTTGGATGACCAGCCAGAATCTATCTACTACAGCTCTGCACTGATACAGGATGTAGCATGGAAGACCTGTAGAGAGCGATGGATGATAGAGACGAGTGGCGAGAGAGGGTCAAGGAAATCCGTGCCAGCGGTACGCGATGATGATGATGATGATGATGACAAACATATATAATTCGAGGCGCGGATACTGTCACCCGAGTTCAAATCCTGGACAGGGGTGTGTCCTCGTGGTGTAATGGTTAAAGCGATGGACTGCGAAATCGGAGGAAGCGAGTTCGTACTCTAGTCGCGCTATTACGTTCACTTTCGGGCCAATACCCTTGGGAAAGGTATGAACCTCCTTATCCTCCCAGCTATGGGTTAAATAGTACCACTACTGTTCTTGTAGGAGAATAGCTCTGGCATTAAATAACCGACCAAGGTTGATATGCCATTAAACAAAGAAACCAAACCAAACCGAATCCTGGACAGGTCTGTTTGCATTTCACACAGCACTAATACCCTTGGGGAGGTATGAGTTCATCTATTCTTCCTCCAGCTATGGGTAAAATAGTAGAATAGTCTGGCTCTTTCGCTTTGGTGTGACAACCGATCTAGAAGAAGGAAAACTCCCTTAAAAATCCAGCATAGTAACCCTAACCCTAACCCTTTGGCCAATCAACTCTTGTGTATTGACTTCCTTACTCCTCCCACACCTCTCATCATCCCTCACAGACTCCCTGCCTTCCTTGAATCTCTTATGCCACTTAAAAACTGATGCTCGATTCATGCAAGATGCTCCAAAAGCAGTCTGAAGCATTCCATACGGTTCTCTGGCATTTTTTTCAAGTTTAAAACAGAATTTTATTGCATATCGTTCTTCTAATGTGTCCTCACGTCCAGATTGCATTTTTGAAATTCACCAGCTGTGATAATCAGGCTTTCGTAGGGTGTATTCCAATTGCTGCTGTAGCTGTTCATTTGAACCTGAAATCATAAAAATTGATCTGACATCTCATAAGATGTATAACATAGTGAATTTTGAAGAGTCTACGACAATTTTAAATGCCTATACAAACAAAGTCATGAGACTTATTGAATGTACCACGTATATATATATATATAGAGAGAGAGAGAGGTTTATGGTTATCACTAGCTGACTTGGTTACCAAATTTTGCACCCTAATTAAGTAGTGCTCAATATCAATGATAGAGCTTTTATAAATGTAGGAATATATATATATGTATATATATGTATATATATACATATATATATATATATATTACATGGTAGTGTGTGTGACCTTGGGTTTCATGCTTTCCCCTTTCATCAGACAGAGTGAAAGGTTTTTAAAAAAAGACTGATTATATGGTTAATTTTTTTGTTTTGGAAAGAGGATTTTGTGTGTTTGGTTTTGTTTTGTTTGTTTTTTTTGTTTAATGGCATATCAACCTTTTTTAGGTTATTCAATGCCAAAGCCATCCTTCTAGAAGAACAGTAGTGGTACTATTTAACCCATAGCTGAGAGGATAAGGGGGTTCATACCTTTCCCAAGGGTATTTGCCCAAAAGCGAACGTAATAGCGCGACTCGAGCACGAACTTGCTTACGATTTTGTGTGTATGTGAGCCTAAGTTTGTGCGCGTTAGGATGTTAGTGTGTTTGTGCTGGTGCTTTTGCTCGTGCACACATATATACGTATATTTAAACAAATAATGCGTGAGTCATTCCAAAAACTCAAAAAATGGTACTTGATTCTGCCTTGCTTAACCATCAGCATAACCATCAGCATTATAAAGTACGTATCAAGGGTAAAGTGGAGCAATCAAGGGAAAGGAGTACCGCCCTCCCTTACACCTTGGTGTAGAAGCTATTAAAAAAGGGAACATTCGGGTCACCCTCAACTACAGTCGTCAACTTTACTTTTACTTTTGCTTATATTTTTATATAGAAACGCTCACAATCAGTCTCAAATTAAATTTATTAAACTAAAATTTACCACTTTTGAAATATTTCATATACATTAATTTAATGAATAATCGACACTAGTTAATTCTTTTATATTTGGGAAGCACAACGGAAACTAAAGACACTTTTTTAATTTTCCCGAAATCTACCACAACTACAAGTAGCACAATAACATCTTTAAAGAAAACAAATTTTCAACGATGAAAAACTTTTTTCCCAATTGTGTATATTTTTTCCAATGATGAACAAAAGCCTTCATGCTGCTCTTATAAAAGAGCATCGGCCCGAAATGACTACCATCGTGTTTATTATGTTGTCAGTGAAGGACGTTAGTTGTATGGCAGTAGATGTTAAACTACATATAATTTGCTTTGCCTTATAACTGATAGCACCTGAGCAGCAATCTGAAAGCAAAAGTGTGTCATGTGGAAAAAAGCCAAAAAAAGCCAAAAAAACAAAACAAAACAAAAACAAAACTTGCGTCCGTTGACATTCATCGACGTTTACTGAGCGTTTATGAGGACAAAGTAGAGGATATGAGTACAGTCAAGATTCGGGTGATGGCTTCCAGCAACAACGACAGCAATGTGGGTGATAAGCTCGTTCGACATAGCTGTCAACCTATGAAACAAACTACGCACTGAACTGCTCTTCTGCGCAAATAAGGCTAATGGAAGATGGACTACGCGAAAACGTATTTCCAATGGCAATTTTTAAATATGCAGTGACTACGACAATATAGAAAAAAGATAACGTTTTGTGGCCGAAAACTTCCTCAATATTACGGTGTTATTGTGCTCCCTTTTTCAGTTACATTTTCGTGGAAACAAATTGGAGGCATTACTTTTAGAACACTCGTCGTATGTTTTGGTAAGATTATTCTCATAATTGTTTGTGTGCGTGTGTATGTTTCAGTGTGTGTGTGTGTGTGTGTGTGCATCTACTGCAGAAGATTTGCTTTTAGCTGTTTCCATGAAACCCGAATGAAATAAAAATGTAGAAAAATGTAGAATCTATACATTAATGCCTTTGTAACTATCTTCCTGACTTCGTTCTCGGAATATAGTGTGCGTCTCGTTTGAGGAGAAAAGCATAGACTAAGCTAAGTGAAACCTATATAACGCGTACCCATTCAAGTATACTTTTACTCTCCGGATCAAAAGACAAACCAGGTTACGATTTCACCGAGACACCTGTTCAGGCCAATGGCTCTTCCTCACGTTTCCTCGATTTCAATATTATTGAATACTGTTAACAGTATCGGAATTGTAACTAACAAGTGCTTCATCTTTTAATTACATGAAAATCAAATATACCAAATTTCCACAACCAGAAATATTGATATAGTTAAAGATGATGAAATGCAATAACGGTTTATAAATATGAATACTTATCAAAAAGTTCTCAATATTTTCTATTTTTTGAGTTTTTAAATTTTTAATGCATTTTTAAAGTGAAAGCGTAAGTGAAAGTGAAAGTTGTGCAATTCAACATTAAACCAAGCCAGAGCAATAGAAGAGGGAATTAATTGTTCTAAAGAGATAGCGCTAAATAGTCATTTAGTTTATCGGCTTAATTCATTTAATTAATTTTGCTGCACACACACACACACACACACTGATATTATGTGAAAGTATGCTCAGCGTAATGGCGATCGTCATTTAAAATGGAATCGGCGATCCAAGTTCAAATCCTGGAAGAAGTTGTTTGCTTGTTATTTCGCGCTAATGCTCTTGGAAAAGGTATGAAACAATCCTTCCTCCTCTAGCCATGGGTAAATAGTAGAGCATCTGAGTTCTTTAATCTAGGTAAGGCAACCAGTCTAGGAAAAGGAAAACTTTAAATGCAAACCAGCTGCACTCCACTTGAAAATTGACCTTGTGTGACTGTCTCTGGCTGAGGGATTGGGCAGAGACATAATGATTTTATATACATATGCTGTTGCTGCTGCTGCTGCCCTTGCAAAAAATATAGCCGAGCGGACAACAAAATCTTCATCAGATGATGACTCTAGGACCAGGGATGGTTTCTGAGTCAAGGCATCAGAGTGTGCCAGAATTATCTAATAATACTACTAAACTAGGTTTCCGTCACATCATAGAAATGTCAGATGCCGCGTCTTCGTATAATCCTTTGTTGTATGTATTTAATCCTTTTTTTCAGATGCCACTTCTTCGTATAATCCTTTGTTGTATGTATTTAATCCTTTTTTTTCAGATGCTGCCTCTTCGTATAATCCTTTGTTGTATGTATTTAATCCTTTTTTTCAGATGCCACCTCTTCGTATAATCCTTTGTTGTATGTATTTAATCCTTTTTTTCAGATGCCACCTCTTCGTATAATCCTTTGTTGTATGTATTTAATCCTTTTTTTTCAGATGCTGCCTCTTCGTATAATCCTTTGTTGTATGTATCTAATCCTTTTTTTCAGATGCCACCTCTTCGTATAATCCTTTGTTGTATGTATTTAATCCTTTTTTTTCAGATGCTGCCTCTTCGTATAATCCTTTGTTGTATGTATTTAATCCTTTTTTTCAGATGCCACCTCTTCGTATAATCCTTTGTTGTATGTATTTAATCCTTTTTTTTCAGATGCTGCCTCTTCGTATAATCCTTTGTTGTATGTATTTAATCCTTTTTTTCAGATGCCACCTCTTCGTATAATCCTTTGTTGTATGTATTTAATCCTTTTTTTTCAGATGCTGCCTCTTCGTATAATCCTTTGTTGTATGTATTTAATCCTTTTTTTCAGATGCCACCTCTTCGTATAATCCTTTGTTGTATGTATTTAATCCTTTTTTTTCAGATGCTGCCTCTTCGTATAATCCTTTGTTGTATGTATTTAATCCTTTTTTTCAGATGCCACCTCTTCGTATAATCCTTTGTTGTATGTATTTAATCCTTTTTTTCAGATGCCACCTCTTCGTATAATCCTTTGTTGTATGTATTTAATCCTTTTTTTCAGATGCCACCTCTTCGTATAATCCTTTGTTGTATGTATTTAATACTTTTTTTCAGATACCACCTCTTCGTATAATCCTTTGTTGTATGTATTTAATCCTTTTTTTCAGATGCCACCTCTTCGTATAATCCTTTGTTGTATGTATTTAATCCTTTTTTTCAGATGCCACCTCTTCGTATAATCCTTTGTTGTATGTATTTAATCCTTTTTTTCAGATGCCACCTCTTCGTATAATCCTTTGTTGTATGTATTTAATCCTTTTTTTCAGATGCCACCTCTTCGTATAATCCTTTGTTGTATGTATTTAATCCTTTTTTTCAGATGCCACCTCTTCGTATAATCCTTTGTTGTATGTATTTAATCCTTTTTTTTCAGATGCTGCCTCTTCGTATAATCCTTTGTTGTATGTATTTAATCCTTTTTTTCAGATGCCACCTCTTCGTATAATCCTTTGTTGTATGTATTTAATCCTTTTTTTCAGATGCCACCTCTTCGTATAATCCTTTGTTGTATGTATTTAATCCTTTTTTTCAGATGCCACCTCTTCGTATAATCCTTTGTTGTATGTATTTAATACTTTTTTTCAGATACCACCTCTTCGTATAATCCTTTGTTGTATGTATTTAATCCTTTTTTTCAGATGCCACCTCTTCGTATAATCCTTTGTTGTATGTATTTAATCCTTTTTTTCAGATGCCACCTCTTCGTATAATCCTTTGTTGTATGTATTTAATCCTTTTTTTCAGATGCCACCTCTTCGTATAATCCTTTGTTGTATGTATTTAATCCTTTTTTTCAGATGCCACCTCTTCGTATAATCCTTTGTTGTATGTATTTAATCCTTTTTTTCAGATGCCACCTCTTCGTATAATCCTTTGTTGTATGTATTTAATCCTTTTTTTTCAGATGCTGCCTCTTCGTATAATCCTTTGTTGTATGTATTTAATCCTTTTTCAGATGCCACCTCTTCGTATAATCCTTTGTTGTATGTATTTAATCCTTTTTTTCAGATGCCACCTCTTCGTATAATCCTTTGTTGTATGTATTTAATCCTTTTTTTCAGATGCCACCTCTTCGTATAATCCTTTGTTGTATGTATTTAATCCTTTTTTTTCAGATGCTGCCTCTTCGTATAATCCTTTGTTGTATGTATTTCATCCTTTTTTTCAGATGCCACCTCTTCGTATAATCCTTTGTTGTATGTATTTAATCCTTTTTTTCAGATGCCACCTCTTCGTATAATCCTTTGTTGTATGTATTTAATCCTTTTTTTCAGATGCCACCTCTTCGTATAATCCTTTGTTGTATGTATTTAATCCTTTTTTTTCAGATGCCACCTCTTCGTATAATCCTTTGTTGTATGTATTTAATCCTTTTTTTTCAGATGCTGCCTCTTCGTATAATCCTTTGTTGTATGTATTTAATCCTTTTTTTCAGATGCCACCTCTTCGTATAATCCTTTGTTGTATGTATTTAATCCTTTTTTTCAGATGCCACCTCTTCGTATAATCCTTTGTTGTATGTATTTAATCCTTTTTTTCAGATGCCACCTCTTCGTATAATCCTTTGTTGTATGTATTTAATCCTTTTTTTCAGATGCCACCTCTTCGTATAATCCTTTGTTGTATGTATTTAATCCTTTTTTTCAGATGCCACCTCTTCGTATAATCCTTTGTTGTATGTATTTAATACTTTTTTTCAGATACCACCTCTTCGTATAATCCTTTGTTGTATGTATTTAATCCTTTTTTTCAGATGCCACCTCTTCGTATAATCCTTTGTTGTATGTATTTAATCCTTTTTTTCAGATGCCACCTCTTCGTATAATC
Source organism: Sepioteuthis lessoniana (assembly GCA_963585895.1). Lineage (NCBI taxonomy): Eukaryota > Metazoa > Mollusca > Cephalopoda > Myopsida > Loliginidae > Sepioteuthis > Sepioteuthis lessoniana. The sequence continues at coordinate 41,717,448 of OY757911.1, forward strand.
CTTTGTTGTATGTATTTAATCCTTTTTTTCAGATGCCACCTCTTCGTATAATCCTTTGTTGTATGTATTTAATACTTTTTTTCAGATACCACCTCTTCGTATAATCCTTTGTTGTATGTATTTAATACTTTTTTTCAGATGCCACCTCTTCGTATAATCCTTTGTTGTATGTATTTAATCCTTTTTTTCAGATGCCGCGTCTTCGTATAATTCTTTGTTATATGTATTAACCCAAACCCTTCACCACGAGCAATATATGACACAAGGTCATTTTTTAAGAAAGTGAAATAAAGCTGGTTTGAATTCAGAATTTTCCCTCTCCTAAAATAGCTGCCAAACCAACACTAAAGAACCAAGCCTTCCTGATGTTTGTCCATAGCTGGTTAGAGAACAGATACATTCATGCCTTTAGTAAGGGAACAAGCGTGGAGTGAAACTTACCTGGCCAGTCCGGGGTCCATCTGGTGTTCACACCGGTTGGGTGATATTAAGTTGATTGCCTGGTCTCATAGGGAACTGCATCCCCCTAAACAGTACTTGCTATGCAGGGCTGAGTTTATTGCTTGGCACCTGAGGCGACCCAAGAGGAATGCTGAAGGAGCTGAGCATGTTTTGTGACGGCCAAGTATGTCTCGTTTTGAATTAACTGACAATATATCACCAAGAAGAAGGATCTTATCAGGTTCCCTAAAGGAGACAAGAGTACACTTCTTGTTTGTCTAAATGTCTTAGTGAGGGATTTTGATATCTTGAGGTGTCTTGGTTCACAAGGAATTGGTGTCTTCACTAGTAATAGTCTGCAGTTCTTACTGCTATTTCATGTGCCAAACCTGTTTACTCAGAACACTTGTTTTCCACAGAGGGATAAATATAAAGGCTCTTAGCAATATCTTAGGTTAAAGTACTGGCATTTGACTGATTATTTGTCTGACGACGTGATCTACAAGTCGTACATTGTTTCAGGTTATTAAGAGGTATAGATTGTTTGACCGATCATCGTCTTGCCGAATCAAAAGAAAATTCCTCCAAAAGTTCGATACCAGTGGCAGCTCGTCTATAGATGCAGTGGATCTGCAGCTATCTTTATTTTCTTCCAATATATACTAAAAAATATTTATTCAATTTTTTAAGATAGTTATAGTTATATATATATAGTTATATATAGTTATGTATATATATAGTTATATATAGTTATATATATATAGTTATATATATATATATAGTTATATATATATATATATATAGTTATATATATATAGTTATATATAGTTATATATATATTGTTTTTTAAAATATATAGTTATATATATAGTTATATATATATTGTTTCTCAAGGTGTGTGTAACACAATACTAATATAATCTTTATATTTTTTCTGCTGCAGTGCTCCCACGAATTATGGCTCAGTCAGCTGGGGCTGCAGAATACACTGACTGCATCTCTGTAGAGGGATAAGACTCTCCCAGCGAGTGTCCTGATATGACGTTAAACAATCTGATGGTGAGGACTTCAGTAATGCTGGAGATTTGGGGAATGTGGAGTACACCATTATCGCCATCGCTACCAGGTCCACTCTGACCCGGAGTGGTTGCACCTGATAGGTTCCTATCTATGGGTTAAATAGAACTAAACAGTGTACTTATGCTAAACTGAATTGTTTGAAATAGAACTGTTTATATGCATAAAATGGATTTGGTATTAAATAACCTGCAATGGTTGATATGCCATAAAACAAAGCAAAGCAAACCAAATATCACCAATTTATGTCACAAGCAGCAACTGGTCGATGCATCAATTTCCTAAAGTTTAGACGACTCAAAACTAAAGCGTCGAAAAAAGTTTTCGATAAAACATGGGAGGATATTGAAAGATCTTAAAAGATATTAAAACCAATCTTCATTTTTAGATGTATAGTCCGTTGTAACTACCTTGCTAGCTTCGTTCTCGGTTTTTGGTGAGCGTCACGATCCGGTAGAAAATGATAGACTAAGCTGAGTGAAACCTATTTCGCTCGTAGCCATGCAAGTATATTTTTACTTCACGGATCAAAAGAAAAGCTAGGTTACGATTTCGTCGTGACACCTGTTCCAGCTCACCGATCTTGCTCACTCTTTTTTCTCAATTTTACTTTGAAATACGACACAATACTTAAAAGCCTTGTCTGCTCCACTACTTATTCATAACTGTTGCTTGGAAGAAGAGATGGATTTATGCCTATCCCGATGGCATTAGCACAAAGTGAAATGCAAACAGCCTCGTCCAGGATTTGAACAGGACTTGGCGAATCCATTTCCAGTGATAAAAACCATTAGGCCTTTACTTGGCATAGACTTGCACATGGCTTAATTGGACAGTTGTTAAAGAAAATCTGGGTAATGCTATTTACTATTGAATGTTGATTGGCTCGCAATTTACACATTCTATACGCAGCATTACTTTTGGAATAATCTCCTATCAAAATGACTGAAGATATTCATTGTTAATTATCTATCCACCGGTATTTTTATTAGGCAATGTCCAGGTGATTAGATCATGCTACAGCGGCCGTTTTATTTATATAAATCGAGGCGCCATCTTGCATGAGTCAGCTATTTAAGAATTATTCATTGGTGTCCACTAATGACACTGGTTTGTTAACAGCACCAATGCAATTTTCAATAATTCCATGCAGCTACAGACTGACAGTAATTTGGGTCTCGGGGGTTATTGAACCATTAACCCTTTCTCACAATCCATTCCATACAGGTGGGATTAAATCAAATACCCCACATTGACAGGATGGGAAGCAAGGTTTAACGAGGGGATTTCAGAATGTGATCTTCTCGAGCGGGCGGTGGCAACAATTATTCTAACCTTGAATTGACGGAAAAGTGAGCTCTCTACTATTCTCTACTTTTTTGTATTGTTTTGCTTCTATTCATTAGTTAGTTTTACGTATTAATTCTTATCCTTTCATAAAACAATACTGAGTTGATCAGCTTTTACCAAAATGATTTTTAATTCCTGGAATTTTTGGCGGACTTCCAGTGTTCCTAGTTTTATATTTTGTTTTATTCGTTTTGTTTGTTTTGTTTTGTTGTATAATGGCATATAAACCTTCTTGGATTATCTAATGCTAAATCCATCCTTCTAGAAGAACAGTCGTGGTGCAATTTAACCCATAGCTGGGAGGATAAGGAGGTTCATGCCTTTACCAGGGGTATTTGTCCGAAAGTAAACGTTTTATATTTTATTGGGCGGTGCGTGTACATAAATATATATATATATGTGCGTGTGTGTGTATGTGCGTTGTTTCTTATATATATATATATATATATATATATATATATATATATATATATATATACAAGAAACAACATTAGAGAATAATGGTTACAGGAAAGCTAAGATTGCCTTTAGAAATGATAACACTCATAAACATTTGTCGGGTTTACCACCCTACCCCATTCAATTAAGTGATAAAATAAATAGGAAAAAAATTGTGAAGCATTTCCTGCCAACAACAACAATGCTGGGTCACTATGTCCCCTATCGGTTCTTGAGTGCTGATAAGTACACTAGTGGATATGTATGTAGTTACGTGTACAGTCCTATGGATAGGGTTGCAAGTATATTTACTTGTATCAGGGTAGGCATATTTGAACGGAGATATGTATGCATACCTACGAGGGAATAGGCAAATCAATGCAATAAGTGTATACATTTATGTGGGGGTGAGAGTGTCTGTCTTGGTTTATGTGCTCCTGGGTCGGGGTGTATAAACCTTTTTTTTAGTATCTATATGGAAATGGACATGTCAGTGTAGGTGTGTGTACACGGGGGTACGTAGAGTGTGTGTATTTGTTTGTGTGGATACCTGTGTGTGGATGCGTGTGTATGGTGATATTGGGAAACTGGATGAATCGGTCAAAATTAAGAAAACTCTTGGTGCAAATGATTCCTTTTTAATGTTCTTTGTTTGACACGACTACAGTGAGGAGGGCCAACACTTAGCAATTTATCCTTTTCAATTATTCCCAAAATAAATAAAAGTTGGCGAAAGCAGTCGAGGGCGGTCAGAAAGTTCCTTTTTAATTAGCTACTACACCAAGGTGTAGGGGAGGGCGCTACTCCTTTCCCTAGATTGCTCCACTTTACCCTTGATACGTACCTTCTATTGCTGAGTGTTAAACAAGGAGGTGTCAAGTACCATTTTTAAAGTCTTTGGTATGACGCGACCTGGGATTGAGCCCAGGTCTCCCAGACCATTGGCGAACACTCTACTCACCAGGCCAATGAGCCGGTAATAAATACTTATAATAAGTGCTTTTTGTGTGATCCACGTAAATGTCCTTGAACTTGTGAGACGACCAAGTTTCATTTGTGACTGGAGCACAGAGAATAATCAACCTCTGGGTCTGATAGAGTCATGATATATTATCCAGGAAAAATGACAAATCCAAATTTAATACGACAATGGACTCAGACGTCAGATGTGGGTGTTATGATTGGCAGGTGCTCGCTTGATTGCTAATATGGTGGGGGGCTTGGTCTGCATCCTACGAATGTTGACGTTACTCGCTTGATAAAAGAGGTAGTTAGTTGGTTATGTTTTGCGGCGTATCAAACCCTGTAGTTTATTTAAAGCCAAATTCTATTTATAAATATATACGCACATAATTTGTAAACTGATAGATAGCAGGCAGCATTTTTAAACGACTCGGACCTGATTTTGTTTGCACACAGTTAAACGGTTTTATAGTATAGTGATTGATTAAATTGACCCATGGATGGGATCCTTACAGGTACTACCAGTCCGAGTCACAGTGGACTCTGGAGTAGTCTCAGTGAAGGTGTACTCCACGTTCACTGAAGCTCTAGGACTGGAGTCTTCCAATGAGATGGTTTAGTGTCATTTATTTAGAACGCTCATTTCAGGGGCGTCTTTCTCCCCTACAGAGATACAGACGGTGTATTCTGCAGGCCCAACCAGGTAAAAGGAATGGGCCAATTTAAATATCGAACGTTGTAGGGTCGGTACTTGTGGGACGAGCAGGGGTGAGTATCCTATATATGCAGGGCATAGTCATTGAGAGTGAGTCAACCGAGTGCAGATAACAATTCGGCACAGTTGAGTCTTGCCACACGCTAGAAGCAGATGGGCAAAGCATTGAAGGAATGGACGAGTTGAAAGCTGAATAGATGAATCGTGCTAACCGGCCATATTGAAAAAAGTAGCACCGGGAAGTTTGCAGTGGTTTCCCAAATACACTGTCTGTAGAGCAAGTAGTCCTTGAAGTCTTATCTTTGTTTCTTTTGTTTTTTTTCTTTTGTGACACAATCTTGGGCTTGTGCATTTTGACTTAAACCATCGTTATACTGCAAAGTGCACAGATAGCTGAGTTTTCGCGTCGTATTACACAAAATATTCAATAGAAATATTATATAGCTGCATGGTTTACTTAATAATACAAAAACACAACCAGAAAATTATAAGAACCACAAACCAAAGAAATAATGAATTAAACCATCGGCGTAATTGCAGAATGAGTGAGCACTCACTGGAAAACAGATGACTAACTAAAAATGTAGTTTACCAAATAAAAGTAAAAGGTGATAACGGACAGCAGATGATATATATATATTTGCCAACTTGCTATATATATATATTAGTAGAAATAGCTGTTGTTTATTGGGTTCAGAAAGAGTCTTCAAAAATTGTTCTCTAATTCATGAAAGTTAATGCTTCGATATTATTTTATGTTTTGGAATGGAATATTTGCAAGCTCTTATTGCTTAACTTCGCCCCCAAATTTATAATATAGTCTAATATACATCATCATCATGTCGTGCCGCCAGCACAGATATCCTTGACCATCTCTCGCCACTTCTCCCTATCATTCATCGCCTCCGGCAGGTCTTCTGGGTTACATCCTGTGTCCTCACATAGCTGCTGTATGTAAGTTCGGGTTGGTCGTCCTGCTTTTGCTTGGCCATATGTGGGGGTCCATGAGAGTACGTCACTTACAAGGTCGTCCTTGCTTCTCCAGCAGTGTCTGGCGTGTCTGGCTCATCTAACCTGTATAGTTTTCGTGATGGGAGGCAAGTGGCCGTACAGTTGGCGTCTCGTGGGGTATTGTCGCCACAATTGAATTAAATACTCGTTTATCCTTATAAAAATATTGTTAACTATCATTTAGATTATACATCTAAATCCATTCTTGTAACTCAAAAGAAAGAAATGCTAGTTTTGCGTAAAAGAGATACTTCCTTTAAACGAGATATAATCATGGTTGCATATAAACCTCTTATTCTTTGGGGGTGTCCTCGAGGTGTAATGGTTATAGCGATGGACTGCGGAATCGTAGTAAGCGAGTTCGAACTCCAGTCGCGCTATTACGTTCACTTTCGGACAAATACCCTTGGGAAAGGTATGAACCCCCTTATCCTCCCAGCTATGGGTTAAATAGTACCACTACTGTTCTTTTAGGAGAATGGCTTTGGCATTAAATAACCTACAAAGAGTTGATATGCCATTAAACTAAAGAAATCAAACCTATAAATCTTATTCTTTATTTCAGTATTTTGGTTTATAGATTGAAGCAGCAATCATATAGACTGCGGCTTTTGTATGTAATATGCATGTAAATAAAAGCTTGAGGAAAATTATAGACATACCTATTGCAATGTTTATTCAAGAATAAAAACAAACAATTAAAGATTATCATAGAAATGGAACATCTTCATTATAACTATTTATGATATTTAACGAATCAAGGATGATGCTGGCGAACTTTATATTAAGGACATGGCTGCATAAAGATATAAATGTTTTTGAAAATACAGAAAATAAGCAATTAAACAAAAATGAGAAATATTAAAATTCTGAAAAATAATGATTTATCAAATCAGTTAAAACTTGAAATATATTATTCAGCACTATTTTCCTGTTTCTAATAATCAAATAAGTTCACATTTGAAATATGTAATTCTGTATTTTTCTCAGTTGCCAATAATCAAATTGGTTTTACTCTTCCAGATAAAGATCATGGATTCCTGTAAACATTAGCAATATAATCTTAATTTCATTAAAATCAGAAGTATTTGAATTTTCATCGGGGCGTTTACCGCTTTTAAGCCCCCTAATTGCACTGGAAACTAAATTTCTTATAGTTCATTGTCTTTCTCGTAAAATTTTACATTAGATCACAAGCTTTGTCTTTAAGTATCTTCCATAAGAACTGAATGTATTTGCACTTTTAAAGGGGCTCTGCACCGTGTTATAAGCCTCATTAGCGGGGATAGATATTATTGTAAGATGGTGAACATTTGGAAATCGACTCTATTTAGTGCCTCGTAGTTATACTTTTATTTTTCATCGAAATCGGAGGTATTTGAATTCTCATCAGGGGCATTTGCCCTCTTTAAACACCACTAACCGAACTGAAAAGTAAATTTCTTGTAGCTCATTGTCTTTCTCCTAAAATTTTACATAAGAATACATACTTTGTTTTTATGTGTCTTCTATTCCCTTTCGGGTCCGATAGATGTATAGAAACACACAGAGACACACATTGACGTTGAGCTTTATTATATAGATATATATTTGACAACTATATATATATATATATATATATATATATATGTACAGAGCTGTTGTAGATAGGTTCTAGCCGGACGCCCAACGCCTTATAAGCTCACCTTTACTTCTATTGTGTCCAGTATATCTTCGTCTGATTTGAATGGCTTTTAGAGACGAGAGGTAGGTGACTGTATAGCTGCTGCTTTGTGGGATATATATATATATATATATATATATATATATATATATATATATATATATATATATATAAATTGATTACAAGGTAATCCAAGTTGAAGGAGAGATTTATTGAGAAGCAAAATCGATACTATTGCGTTTCGGTTCAAATGAACCATCATCAGGACAGTGAGGGATGATATTAGTGATGTTAAATCAACTGTAGATGTTTAAAAATGCTAAATACAATAACCTTGAGAACATTTTGTATATCAAGAAAAAGTTGGCCGTTTAATCAGTGAATCAGCGCTTGTTTGTTTTTTCTTTTAATTACGTCATTTGACTTATTAGGAATATTGTATAGAATTTATGTTCCATTTGTTTATCGAGAAAGATTTCGAATCAAAAGAAGGAAGGAAAATCAAGAGAAAAAGAAAAAGCGAAAGTGTAAAATCATGATAATGTCGAATTTTAAACTAAAGATGGAATATATTGTAGCTATTTCAAATGGATTTGATCAAGTACAGAGAAATTTTATTAGAGCCTGGATGAGTATTCACGGAATTACTGAGAAAATTAGCACCGGCCTCTTAATCTTTTATTGTGAATGTAAATAAGCATCTTTTCAGGATTGAAATCGAAGTTATGATTAGATTGAGAAATGTGTTGAAGAAGTGCATTGTTTAGGTTACCAATTCTAATGTCTCTTTTGTGTTCTTTCAAGCGAACATGAAGGTTCCTAGATATTTCATCAATATATTTTAATTTTCAATTCTTACAAGAGATACAATAAACACCGGCGTCTGAAACTATGTTGCGCTGAGGGCTAGAGTGTACTAAATCTCAGATTGTTTGAGAAGGTAAAGAGGCAGTTTTAATATAGAGTTTATTCAAGTTGTTTATTATGCTGTTGATGGAACAATTGTTAGGCAAAGTTATGAATGTATGGCGGGGACTAGTTTTATAAAATTGTGAGTTATTATTAGTTCGAGGTTATTCTCAAACAAAACTTGCTTGAATAATAATTGCTACCTAAATATACACTCTTCAAAATATATGACCCTGCAGCACAAATGGAAAATACCACGAAAATGTTCTGGAAACACCAAATCGAACGAAGCCGAAATCTGCGAACTTAACACGAAAATAAAAGAGATTATGGAATCCCTTGTAGGAATTAATAAAGACAAATAAAACGAAAATAAATACAAAAAATGCAGAAACTCCTAGAAGCCCTGGACAGGAAAAGAGGCGGTGCATGGGCAAAGAAGGAACCCTCTCTGCAAAAGAATGAAGCCTGCTCTCTTTCAGCAGAGACCAGCGGAATGACAACATCTAAATCGTTTTTGCTACTGGTGGAAGGTGCCATGCGTCCATCTTTTGACGATGCGTTGGCTAACCTTTCCACTAGTAGCAGCTGCCTCTTTTACCAACAACCCACGACTAAAAACATCAAATAATGGACTCGTCAGAATCAAAATTAAGACACCATATAACGGATTTAATGACAAACACATTTTAACACCTTGACTGAGAGACAACCATTTCATTTGTATTCAAGTAGAATTTCCTCACCCACTGAATGATGGTTGAACCCAGAAAAAAAGACAAAATATAAAAGATATATTGGCCTCCATTCTTTTCTTCCTGTCTTCTTTCATATAATTCCTTTATAGTCATCATATCCAAGAGGTTAAACCAGCAAGATAACGTGGGGTAAGAATAGAATAACCCAGAATGGAGTCAGATAGCAAGCAACAACATAAATCACCTTGAAATTCCATAACCAACACCAAAATATATCTGAAACTCAAATAACCAAAATTCTACATAAACTTTCGGAAACCATCCAAAATCATGAACTTAAACGAAAGATAAAAATAAATCGAAAGCTGAATCATCTATATCAAGGAAGAATATTTCTACCCAACACAAGTAACAAATACATCAACCAATCACATATCAAACTCACTGGGACACAACAGGAATTTTTGGACATATGCCCAAACAGCCACCTCTCAAGAAAATACGACCTTAATATAAAAAACCAAAATTGAAATATTATATAACCAAATACAGGACCAACAGTAACGGTAAAATTACTATACACTCAAACCTTCGTGACTTACTAAAAGCTGAAGGAATTAAAAACCGTTTCAACCTCAGACACTACAACACTAAAAGAAGCAACAAACCAACTGTTCAACAACCCGGACATTACCATCCGTACCGATAACAAGACCAATATTTACATTATATTAAATAGAACAGACTATAACAAAAAAAAGAAAAAAGAAAATGAAAATATCCTCAACGACAAAATAAATTTAAAAAACTCCCCCCCCCACCGACCAACTTAAAAAACATATTAACAAAATTATCACCACCATTAAATTGGATCCATTAAACTAACAAAAATAACTGGAGATTATAAACCCGGATACAATAAAATAAAAACTCTCAAAGTAACCCAATTAGACCAATTATTTCACAGATTCCTACTCCCGTATACCACAAAGCAAAAAATCCTCAACTTTATAATTGTACCATATATCCCAAATAAATATAGTATCAAATCAACACATGAATTCATACAAATTCTAAACTTACCCCCCACCCCCAACTAATGCATAACGGCATCACTCGATGTCGAAAACCTTTTTACTATCGTTCCAGTTTACGAAACCATAAAAATAATAATAGAAAATGTCTATAATCACCCCTCAATTTCTCCTCCAGATATACAACCAAAAATTCTCGAAAAACTCCTCCTTACCTGTATCACAAAAGTCCCATTCTATGATCCATCCGGCAAGACATATATACAAATTGACAGTATTTCTATGGAGTCGCTCCTTGGTCCTACCATCTCCGAATTCTACATGTCCCACTTTGAAAACAAAATGTTTAAAACAATAATAACTAAACCCAAGATATACGTCCGCAATGTAGATGACATTTTCATCGCAACACTCTCCTACGACGAAATTAACCAACTTAAAGAAAATCTATAAAAAAAAACCCTCCGTACTAAACTTTACCGCCAAACCCAACATTAATAAAAAAAAATCCCTTTCCTTATTGTATTTACCGACTCTACTAATAATAACTAATTCACAACATCTTCACATAAAAAAAGCCTACGACAATTCCACCCTACTTAACTACCACAATGAATGTCCTCAAAAATATAAAATAGCAATTATAAAAAACTTAATTCATAAAGAATTTTCCATCTCATCTACGACAATATTTTATAAAGAACTTATCAACATAAAACAAACCCTTGTTAATGATAATTTTCATTATAAACTAATTGATCAAAAAATAAAACTATATCTTCAAAACTTTAACAAAAATAATAACACTACCTACAATAACAATACTAAGAGAATTAATCTATATTACAGAAATCAAATGCACAATTACTACAAATTAAACGAACAAGCAATAACCAACATCATAAAAAGACATAGTAAACCTATCGAAAAAAACAAACAAACAAAACAAAACAAAACTTATTATCTACTCCACTAAATTTAAAACATCAAACCTTATTGTTAAGAATAACACCAACTCCGCTAAAATACACCTAAACCAAACCAATGTAGTTTACAGATTTATATGTCTATTTCGAGAGTGCCTCTCGAAAAACAAAAATAATTCTTACATTGGCTATACAACCACAGCATTATCTCGTCGTCCTAGTGTTCGCTAATGGCACAGGAAACTAAGTTTCAATACCAGATCCAGTCATATCAAAGAGTAAAAAATGGTACTTGATGCCGACTTGCTTAACTCTCATCATTATAAGATACAGATCAAGGGTAAGTGGAGCCATCCAGGGAAAGGAATAGCGTCTCCCCAACACCTCTCTCTCTCTCTTTCATATATATATAGTCATGAAAAACCGAACGACCGTGAAAGCAACGATATAATAATAGCAAAGTTTCTTTCGGGAATGATACGCAGATAACAAAAAACTATCCAAATACATCTCTAAGCCTGGAATATAAAAATTAAATATACATTCGACAAAATTATTATTATCAAGTGGTTTTCGAGAGTATCTAAGATTTCCGAACGATCCCGAAGCCATCTTCTGTATGCCAACCTCGGGAAAGCTATGAATATAACTATTCTCCCCTCAGCTATGGGTAAATAGTTGGTCAGACTAGGCTCTTTAAGCTTGTTATTGCAGCCAATCTAGGAAAAGGAAAACTCTGAATTCAAACCTCTTAAATTCCGCTTTAAAATGACCATACGATTCGTGCGGAGGTGTCGGTAGATTTATTTGCCATCAGTCAACATATAAGCGTTCACGTACATTTCTATACTCTTTTACTTCAGATATAAACAGAATACTGCAATATTCTATAGACAAATATGTATAGTTTATTTTATTTTTAGAACTTATTAAATAATGCATTATATAAATAAATATAAAATAATGCACTATAATAGATAAACAAATGAAATTTTATATATAGAATTTTGACAAAGATTAATTAAGAGAAAATATTTTAATGAATAGACATTTAACATAAAAACGTGACTCTCACTTAAGAATGATCATTAACATTGATGTATACAAGGTCATACAATTCATCAAATGTCCGTTCATCCGTACACCTGATTTTGACCAGACTTTCAGAAATTTTTAGAATCATGCTTCGAAAGGTTTTAAACTGTTTTATTAGATCCGACTCAGTCTTGGTTTTAATACCTCACTCAATATCTTACAAGAGATTGCTCACTCCCTCTTTATATGTACTTAGACCTTCTCTGTTTCAGCCAGGAGTCGAGTGAAGATGAACTTATTTATTCCTAGCGGTCACTCAGCTTAAGAAAAGTCTCAGAAACTCAATTATAAAAACGGAGGTTAATTCTTCCTCTCCAAGTAAAGTTTGGTTTTTTGTTCAATGGTATATCAACCTTCGTGGGTTATACAATGCCAAAGTCGCCCTTCTAGAAAAACAGAAGCTGTACTATTAAACCAATTGCATACCTTTATTAAAAAAAAGTATCAGTCGGAAAGCGAGCGTTATAATACGACTGGAGTTTGAATTTGCTAAGTACGATGTTATAGATCAGCACGTTAGCCACTATACCGCCAAGACTTCTCTTCTACCTGTCTAAGTTTGTAAAATAAAAAAGTAAATATTTTTTTGACATAATTATTTATATTTAAGGGTTTTCGATTGTACCTGAGATCTCCGGACGAACCCGAAGCCATCGTCTATATGCCAGGATTGCTGTAAACAAGTCAGTAACATGTGGTCAATAAACGGTTAACACAAATCTTAAACTTTTTTTTAAAACTCATATCATATATGTATATAAAAAACACGTTAAAAACCTCAAGAAGAAAAAAGCAAATACTCCCACAAAAATAAAAAAAACCAAACAAAAACAAAAAAACAAAAAACAAAAACAAAACAAAACAAAACAACTGTGTTTATGCTCGGTGGAAGTCTCGCCGGAGGAGCATGAAGATGCAACAGTTTCGTGACGCTTGCGCGGCGAGCGTTCTCGGGGCGCGGCTTTCTTCCTCCTTATTGGGTTCGAGACGTAAAGAGAGGAAGACGAGAGAGACAGCGAGGAAGGATTTCGTAGTACCCTTGGGGATGCAATATCTACCGAATCGAAGACGCAAATTTTCCTGTGCTACCCCTAGAGTCCCATGGGAGACATTAGCGGTTAGAAAAAAACGTGCAGACGTGAAAACTGCCTCCAAATGCAATAGGAAAAAACCAACTAACGCAAATGCCCTGAAACTAAAAAAGACACAAAATGAATTAGCAAGCATATACCTAAAAGAGCAGATATAATACATACAAAATCAGATAGATAAGATTAGAGACTCAGTGGAAGATAGGCAATCTAGGATAGCATAACAAACGATAAACGAAGTGAACAGAAGGAAGAGCACTGCCAAAGCTAAACTGAAAGCTACAAACCAACAAGAACGAATAAAACTGTGGAAACAGCATTTCCAGAATCTACAAGGAAACCCACAGAAAGTTACACATGAACCAATCACCAGAATTATTAGAAAGCAATTAGACATCGAACTAGGACCGTTTACTTTTGAAGAACTCGACTCACTACTTAGAAAAATTTAAAAAATAGAAAAGCCGCAGGGCTTGATGAAATTCCCCCAGAAGTATGGAAGACCAGACAATTTGACGGCAAACTGCTCCGACGCTGTAAAGCAGTTTATTATCAAAATCCGATAGACTGATGGATGAAGGGATGCAACCCCCCTTTCCCTAAAAAGTAAAACCTCGGATTACCCAAGAACTACCGAGGTATGACACTTACATTCATAGTAGCCAATATATACAATGCCCTACTACGCAACCGCATAGAACCCAAGATTGACAGCATTCTTAGGAAGAACCAAAATAGCTTCCGGAGAAATAGATCCACGACCTCACAAATATTGATTATCCGTAGAATTCTAGAAGGCGTACGGGAAAAAAACCTACAGGCAACAATATTATTTGTCGACTTTACAAAGGCCTTTGATCCCATACACTGAGGGAAGATGGAGCAAATTCTACTCGCATACGGTCTACCAAAAGAAACCGTCGCAGCCATAATGATTCTCAATAGAAACACCAAAGTAAAAGTGCTTTCTCCGGATGGAGACCCAGACTACTTCAACATTGTAGCATGGGTACTGCAAGGAGATACACTTGCCTCATACCTCTTTATCATCTGTCTAGACTACGTGCTTAGAACATCGATCGATAAAATCAAAGAAAACGGGTTCGAGCTGACAAAGAAAAGAAGCAGAAGGTACCCCGCAAAAACAATTACCGACTCCGACTACGCCGATGACATAGCGATTCTGGCAAATGCACCCACCCAAGCAGAAACCCTACTGCATAGACTGGAACGAGCTGCCGCAGGCATTGGCCTCCATGTCAGTGCACACAAAACGGAATATATGTGCTTTAATCAAAGTGGTGACATTTCCACACTAAACAGTTGCTCTCTGAAACTCGTAGACAAGTTCACCTATCTAGAAAGCAGTGTCTCATCGACCGAGACAGACATCAACACGTGACTAACAAAGGCATGGACAGCTACGATAGGCTATCGGTCATATGGAAGTCAGACCTGACCGATAAAATGAAACGCAGTTTCTTCCAAGCAGCGATCGTGTCGATACTGCTATATGGACGCACTACATGGACGCTAACTAAAAGGCTGGAGAAGAGGCTTGACGGCAACAACACAAGAATGCTGCGAGCAATATTGAACTGGTCCTGGAGGCAGCACCCCACAAAACAGCAGCTGTACGGCCACCTACCACCAATCACGAAAACTATCCAAATTAGACGAAACAGACATGCAGTACACTGCAGGAGAAGTAGGGACGAGCTCATTAGTAATGTACTCCTATGGACCCCTACACATGGCTGAGTAAAAGCTGAGCAACCAGCTCGAACTTACATACAGCAGCTCTGTGAGGATACGGGGTGTAGCTCTGAGGACCTGCTGAAAGCGATGAACGATAGGGAGGGGTGACGAGAGAGGGTCAAGGATATCCATGCTGATGGTACGACAAGATGATGATGAGGAGTCGTTTACCTTATATAATTCTTGTTTGGCCATTTCCCGTTTATTGGGTAACGGCTTTGTGTTTTTGTTATACTCACAGTGAAAGAAACGTGCGAAGATTCCACCCAAGTTTCGAGATTTGAAGGAAGAACTAAAGTTACTTGCTGTGTTGTTGCCTAACTTCGTTTTTATTAATTTCGCTACACTCCTGTAAATAAGCAATAATGAAGGAAATATAAACTCACTACATTGGCCTGGTAGGTAGAGTGTTCGCCAATGGTTTTGGGACCTGGGTTCAATCCCAGGTCACGTCGTACCAAAGACTTTAAAAATGGTACTTGATACCTCTTTGCTTAACACTCAGCAATATAAGATACGTATCAAGGATAAAGTGGAGTAACTCAGGGACAGGAGTAGCACCTTCTACACCTCTGTGTAGTAGCTATTGAAAAGAGAGCCTTCTGGTCGCCCTCTACTACGGTTGTGAACTTTGCTTTACTTTACAATAACAAAAGCAAAAAAAAAACAAGGAGCCCCGTTGTCTGGTTCTGTAGAATATACTGCATCTCTGCAGAGAGGTAAGCCCCCCCCGCCAACGATTTTGCTGGATATGAAATTAAAATATCTGATGGTGATGCTCCAGCCTTGGAGATTTGGAGAATGTGGTGTACCTCTTCATTGCCATTGCTCCCAGGTCCACTCTGGCTCGGAGTGGTAGCACAGGGTTGGGTCCTGTCTATGAGTCAAATAAAACAAACTATATGTGCAAACAAATGATTGATGTTAAATTGTGACTGTTATATAGCAATACCTGAAAGCATTTAACTGTGTGCAAAAAAGAGCTCAAGCTCGTTTAAGAATATTATCTACAAAATATGTTTACAAATCATAAATATATTTAATATATATGTATAAAGAGGATTTGACAATAAAAAACCTACAATGTGTGATATGCCATAAAACCAAACCGAACCAAACCAAACTAAAATCGAAAGACAAAAAAAAAAATGTCAATGACTTCAATCGGAGAAAATCCAAGATTTTTTTTTTCGTAGTCTATCTAGTATACCTGCATATTATTGCCATGTATATATAAACACAAGATTTTAGGGAACGCTAAAAATTTGATGTACGAAAAAAATCAATATATAGGAAAGGATGCGTGCTTAGCGTAACAGAAAGGGAACCGGCAACCCCAGTTCAAAATCTTGGTGAAACTGTTTGTGTTTCACTTGATGCCAATACCCTTAAGAAAGGCTTGAATTACTCTCTTCTCTCCTAGTTATGAAGGGCTGATTGGGTTCTTTAGACTTGGTTAAGTAACCAATCTTGGACAAAGAAAACTTTACTTTTAACGGCATGAGAAACCGTCGAGGGTTATTTTATGCCAAAAATTCAGGAAATTATTTTGGAAGTTGTTTCTTAAGAGTTTTATTTTATAGATTTTTTTGCATACAGTCCTATCGAATACGATTATTTTTTTAAACAGATCTATTTAACTCATAGATTGGACCCTACGACCACTTCGGATCAGAGTGAACCTGGGAGTAATGGAAATGAAGTCGTGCTTCACATTCCCTAAAGCTCCAGGACTGGAGCCTCATCATGATGGTTTAGTATCATATCCAGGACATACCTTGGGGTAGGAATCTTACCCCTTTGCAGAGATGCAGTCGGCATATTGTACTGCCCCAGCCGACTATGATAGGAGATAGAGCGATAGATAGATTATAAAAAGACTGAAATAGATAGATAGATAGATAGATAGATTAGAAGAAAGTGATAGATAGATAGATAGATAGATTAGAAGAAAGTGATAGATAGATAGATAGATAGATTAGAAGAAAGTGATAGATAGATAGATAGATAGATAGATTAGAAGAAAGTGATAGATAGATAGATAGATAGATAGATAGATAGATAGATTAGAAGAAAGTGATAGATAGATAGATAGATAGATAGATAGATAGATTAGAAGAAAGTGATAGATCGATCGATAGATAGATAGATAGATTAGAAGAAAGTGATAGATAGATAGATAGATAGATTAGAAGAAAGTGATAGATAGATAGATAGATAGATAGATAGATAGATAGATAGATTAGAAGAAAGTGATAGATAGATAGATAGATAGATAGATTAGAAGAAAGTGATAGATAGATAGATAGATAGATAGATATGAATAACCTGAGATAACAACATATAAATAGACTGGGGTAAATAGGTTGATAGATCGATATCGATAGATTGATAGATTGATATGAATAGACTTAGAATAATATAGATAGATTGATAATAAATAGACTGTGAACGATAGATAGATTAATATGAATTGACTGGGATAGGTAATCTAGGTAGATAGATTGATAAATAGATAGATGGATAATGAATTGAACGAGAACGATAGATATATAGGTACACGTTATAATTCTAAAGTTTTTACTTATGTTGATGGTGATGATTATTGTGCCAATGAGTCATTCATTGTAATTGAGCTCCCATTCTCCAGTCAGTGGTGTTAACTGCAGCATCTGAGTAAGGGTAATTGCGTTCATGGCAATAGCGACTTCTATGGTTTTGAGATGTCATGATAATTACGCTAGCTTCTTCTTGACATGTTAAGGACACTGAATTTATTAATCACGGCTTAATGAAGCAATCAATCAACAATAAAAACGCCGTCGAATTTTTTTCTTGACTGTTTATTAATTAGAAGCTGACAAACGTCGAAATCATTTAAGACAAAATCCACTTTGTGCCGAGAAAAAGCCATCTTTCATTGACGCTCAATGCATTTCAAAGATATACTTGCTGCAGTTTCGCTTAAGTGATAGAGGAGAGGAATGAAAGCAGCTAAATAAGAGGTTCCATCCCTAGTATCCCCGTCATTATGTCCTTTTCTCTGTCAATTGTAGGAATGAATCTTCTCTCGAAGACAGTAAGGCATGGTTAGCGATGGCCTTCTATTCCAAGACGTCATGTCAGGCAGTTTGAATTTAAAGTCATTCTTCTCCAAGACTGGTTGCCATATCTAGACTCGAGATACTTGGTTGTCAAACCATTTTACACATAGCTGACAGAGAGACAATATGAACCCAGACAGATAGATAGGTAAATAGATAGATAGATAGATATGAATATATGCAGATAGACAGATACAAACTAACATAGATAAATAGTTCGGGTCCAGAGCAAATTCTTTTTAATCTTGTGACCATTACACACAATACATAGAAATTCAGAAGTGACTCGTTGGAGTTACGAATCATCATTACCTAGCATTTTTGTCCAATTTTGGAAAAGTATGGAAATCAGACCTGACCGATAAAATGAAACGCAGTTTCTTCCAAGCAGTGGTCCTATCGATACTGTTGTATGGATGCACCATTTTGACGCTAACAAAACGGCTGAAGAAGAAGCTAGACGGCAACTACACAAGAATGTTGCGAGCAATATTAAACAAGTACTGGCGGCAACACCCCACAAAGTACCAACTATACGGCCACCTGCCGCCCATCACGAAAACTATCCAAGTTAGACGAACCAGGCACGCAGGACACTGCTGGAGGAGCAGGGACAAGCTCATAAGTGATGTACTTCTATGGACCCCCGCATATGGCCAGGCAAAAGCAGGACGACCAGCAAGAACATACATACAGCAGTTGTGTGAGGATACGGGATGTAGCCTAGAAGACCTGCCAGAGGCAATGAACGATAGGGAAAAGTGGCGAGAGAGGGTCAGAGATAACTGTGCTGGCGGCACGACATGATGATGATGATGATAAAAGATACAATTTTTTGTGGCCACAGGTCTTTTAGATAACCGATTAAATTGTGTCTGAGGCAGTTATTTGTCACTGCCTCCCACCAGACAGGACTTGACAAAAGGTCAATGACCTGAAGATAGATTAAAGTGGTGATTAGGGAAGGGGAATTTCGTGCACGAACCGCGGCTCGAGCCCTGCTGCACTATGATGCAGCTCGTCCACCCTAAGGTGGCCCAGCCGAAGCTGGGAGCCTTACGGCCTCAAGTCTACCTTTGCTGGACTGTGCCCAGAATGAATAAATTTTTACCTCATTAACGTCATAATGACGTCATTAATAGTGGAAAAATTGTTCGCGATTTTTACAAAAGAGACACAATTAAAGTCAAATTTATCCCCCGTAGATGGAATTTCATCGGAAAAGTTTTCATAAGTAAAGAAAAAGCATAATTTGAACTTTTAAAAAATCACCAGGAACTTATTTTCATCCTTTTCCTTTACAAACAAAATCACAGGCATTTTTTCAAGAACCAAAATTAAGAATGATGAAAACTGAGAAGCTTAACTTGAAGTCCCTGGTCCAACCCTAAGTTTATAGAGCTCAACTATCATTGTTAAGAGTTGGGATTGTGTTATAGGCTAAGTTATTCAAATCGCAAAAAGTTGCTCATAGCGAACCACACCCAAAAGAGCCACACACCAAACAACAGAAAGCTAGAAAAATCGTTAAAAAATGGTAAAATATTTAGATTTTGCCAAAACTGTTCAGTTAGCTGGGGCTGTAAAATTCATCAACTTCATCTCCGTTGAGGTGTAAGACCCCTCCTCCATCGAATGTCTTGAATATGACACTAAACCATCTGATGATAAGAGCCCAATCCTGAAGCTTGTATACAAATCCTATATGATATATGTATAAACAAGAATGGCATTTAATAACCTACAAGGATTGATATGATATAAAACACAACCAACCAACCAACCAACCACAACTATGCTGCCTCAAGTCAAAAAGTTGCCAATCGTTTTGACTTTTCTTATGAATATCTAAATCTTATCAGAAAATATGAGTACCATAGATAAAGTTGATAGGTTGTAATATTTGGTTGTCAGAGATGTCTTAATTCAGGAATATCTAACGATGAAGATAGTCCAAAAATTCACTGTGTATTTGTATTCTTAAGAGTAATGCTTATCACTTTCATTTCAATGAAATATTAAGTTTGTAAAATTTACTGAAATATTCCATGTCACAAAATATGAGTACTTCATATTTCATTTTAATTTCCAATGGGAAATTATCCTTTTTCCTTGGTAAATAATGATTTCAGTGTTTTTGATAAGCCGAAGACTTGTAACTGAAATAGGCGCTGTTACATAGTCCTTGCAGTTTTGTGATAGATAAATAGATAGATAGATAAAGATAAAAACAAAGTAATCCAAAGAGAAGAATTTAATGCAAACGAAAGTCAACGTTATAACGATTCGGTTCTAATGGACCATCACCAGGATTTGGGAGAATGATATCGAATGATGTAAAATCCCCGATCTCTTATTTTTCCGTTCCCTTATCTTTTCCTTCCTTCTTTCCTTTCTTCCTTCCTTCCCCGTTTAATTCATTATTTCTCTTGATGATTCTATTTGTTCCACATCATTGTCTTAAACAATCATATGACATATTTCTAAATTCGAACGCTGATTTATTGATTAAACGGTTACCCCTTTCTCTGTATATATAATTTACCACTTGTTATGTATTTAATTAAAAATCCACTGGTGATCTAATGTTACTCGATATCATCCTTTCTATGCCCTGTTCATTGGGACCAACACGTTATAACGTAGACTTTCTTTCACATTAAATTCTTCTCTTTGGATTACCTTGTTTTTCAATTTTTCTCTATATTGTCGGATTCATTTGCATTATTTACTTCCATAGGTAGATATGAATACATTGAAATAGACAGACATACAGAAATATAGATAGATAGATAGATAGAGAGAGGTGGGGGGAGAGAGAGATGACCCATTTGTTTATGGATATTCATAGAAGAAAGTGTGCAAGTATGAGACCATTCAGACCATAGCACTGTTCAAATCAGAATTCTTTGAAGGAAATTTGCTGTCACTCAGACTTCAATGTAAAACCACCACTTAAAACTCGGAAAGTATAAATTAATGGTTGAAAAAAGGCTTTATTCAAAGACAGAAACAAATAAAAGCAGCAAACAATTCACTTGTTCATTTTCTCGATTCCTTTTCCGAGCGGATGGATATCACGAGGATAATGTAAAATGACTGGTTATTTTACATCACAAGCGCAATTTCTGCTTTTGCTAAAAACGGTGGCGTAAGTAATTGAATGCTGAGGTTGACGTTGAAGTGCAGCACCAATTGCTAGAAATTAATCAAGCAAAAAAGCTATAAAAAGTTTAAACCCACCATCACTTTTGCCATTGATGCGTTTATTATGTGCTTTCCCTTCAAAATAGGTTTCCTTTACGCCTAGTACTCGTAGATTTCATTCGGGGGTCTGCTCGGAAATATTCTTGAGATGTGGTAATTCGAAATCATATCAAACGCTAAACTTACGAGGTCGGTCTCAAAAGCAATGAAACCGATTTTTTTTCTGGTTGGGAAACCATGATTCAAAATCTACTGATCAATGTTGAACTTGATCACAAATATTCGATTATTACAACTCTTGGCAAAAATGATCATATTTACCCAACCCCTCCGGTCAGGCAGGATATGACACAAGGTCAGTATTTTTAAGCGGAGTTTAACAGGTTTGAATTCAGAGTTTTCCTTCTCCTAGACTAGTTGCCTCACCAAAGCTGAAGAACCCAGTCTGCCCTACTATCTTGGCAAAAATGATGGAGGTAGCATATTTAGTCGGTATTCACCACGTTCTTTTTTATTTAGCAGAAAATAAACTAATTACAGATAAGAAGCAAAAGATTTTTCTTTAACAGCTGAACATTTTGGTTTAATAAAATATTTCCTAAACAAATTAGATTGAATTATCTGAACGAATGGCATAATTATTTTCCAAGCTATGCAGAATCTTATGGACTAGTCCAGGAAAAAATATGGAATGCTCTTGAAATTTGTTTTCCTAGAATCTGTCCGAGGAAAACAAATTTCAAGAACATTCCATATTCCATACCAGCGAAAACCATATTCCATTCCATACCAGCG
Organism: Sepioteuthis lessoniana; assembly: GCA_963585895.1. NCBI lineage: Eukaryota > Metazoa > Mollusca > Cephalopoda > Myopsida > Loliginidae > Sepioteuthis > Sepioteuthis lessoniana. The sequence continues at coordinate 41,739,723 of OY757911.1, forward strand.
AAAACCAAGCTATGAAATTCGGTCTACAGTTAAAAGACAGTTTTTGCAGACGCCAACAAGTGGTTAGGTATACCTACTTCTATAAAATAATAACTGTGATGGTTAATTGTATTGATTATTTTATCATTTAGTTTGGTCTGGTCTCGGATTATTCAGGGGTCTTTTAGTCAGCTAATATCTTTGAGTGGAAATTTGTCAATTTGGAAAGGCCAGACGTGTGCACAGGGGAGCTAAGGTTTAATACCTGATATCAAAATAATGTTTTGGAAGACAGTCAGGCAAAATATAAATAAAATGGATTCATGTCATTTGATCAAGGGAAAATAAAAACATAATGACAGTTAGGGACACGTGTGATGATCATGATGATATGTCGCAACAACTTAGTGAGATGACATCACACTAACGATATACTTAATTTCAGAATATATGAAATTAGAGAACTTAAAGGTAGAGAAATCTAAAAGTTGAGATCCACAGAGCTCTTTGGGTGACTCTGTGTAGCGGCATGTAAGACGGTTCATAAAACTTTACTAGTTCTCTCTCTCTCTCTCTCTCTCTCTCTCTCTCTCTCTCTCTCTCTCTCTCTCGTGCTTTGATGACTGCTAAAAAACTGTATGCAGTCTGAAGAATAGCAAGCAGAAACCAACCAGAAAGAATCAAGGAACATAAAATAGACTTTAAATCAGGTAATTTTTCCAACGCAATTGTTCATAACATTTCCAAAAACCATAAATTTGACTTTCAACAATCAAACATAATCGTATTCATTCATAATAAAACCAAATGTAGAATCATAGAATCTTCCGCTATTTCACATTACAACAGTATAGAACAAAGACCAGGATTCTATAAAATTTCACCTTACTTAGCCAAAATTATGTTGAAGGATTTCAACTTACACTAACATCGATGATTAAACAGAAATGTTTATTTTCCCCTTTCTTCGCGCTCCCCCCTTTCCTTTCTTCTTTCTTCTTTCTCCTCGTTTTTTCTTTCATTCTCCACTCTCGACTTATACAGACTTTTTATTGGCGCTATGTTTCTCCTTAACTTGTTTAAAAAAATCATGTTTCATGGCGTAACCTTTTCGAATTTTTTCCTGAATTCGTTTCAAACCGCTATTTTAAATAAATGATTCCCATCCTGAAGATGACAAAAACACTTTCTACCTGAAATTTGCGTAATTTCATATGTCAAATATCTTGATATCGAAACGCGTTGGTGAAATTAATTAATAGATTTTTCACATCCATTTATATGTATTTTTCTTTCCGTTTTCTTTATACAACGTATCTGTCTGATTAAACCTCATACCTTACTCAAATACACTCCCCCATGGGGGTTGAGAACTCTGGCGAAGGAATTTACGGCTGCCACTTGTATAATGTAAAGCTCTTCAAACGAATTGAGAACTATGGTATTCGGTAAGGCAAAATGTAAACAAACGATAATGCCTTTAATTCCCGAGCTGACGTGGTTCGCTTGTTGGCTGAGAGGTTATATATATATATATATATATATATATATATATATATTTGGTTTCAGAGGTGATGCAATTTAAATTTATTTGATGCATGCCCTTCACTTCATCAGATTTACACTTTAAGGCAACGACTATGATGATGAACACGCAAAACATTTAAGTCAAAACACAATGGTCGCAACAGTATTTACACGATCTCACAGGAAATGACGAAGACTACGTAGCACGTTCTTCTTTGAAACGAGGAATCGTTTGTCGAAACGAGTCGGAACTCTTTTCAACAACACAAACGGAAGTGTTCATTTTCACAACCAGCACTCATATGACAAAAAACTAGGTACTACGGACGTCGCGACCCCCTTTATCGAGACACACTTCGATCGGCCGTGCTCGGGCGAGCACGGATCTGGTTGGATGTGTACTGGTTGCGGTGGCAGTCAGTCGAGGTGCACCTTGACCGGCATCCTCGAACCTCAGGAGGCCGTCCCCCCAGGCTTTTACCCTCTTTGGAGGGGTTTAGGTGTATCGCCTGGCGCCCCTCTTTAGGAGAATGCCGACGGGGCCTGAGGCATTTTTGAAGCCGTCGGGCGCGTCTGGCCTTTGGCCCTGCGTCCAGACCCACTTAAAAAAGCCTTGTGCCATACTCGTACAGTTGGTCGGATGTATGACAAATACCGCACTCATATGACAAAGATAGATAGAACACGCCCGCTTCATTACTGGAGGCATTACTCTCGGAGCGACCCAAAGACATTATATGTTTTTACCCAATCCCTCTAAACGAGCAGGATTTGACAAAAAGTTTATTTTAAGTGAAGTTTAACCGGTGTAAATTCAGATTTTTTTTTCTCCTAGACTGGTTGCCATACCAAGACTTAAATAGTCAGTCTACCCTACTATTTACCCATAACTGGAAGCAGAAAATTAGATTCAGTACCTTTCCCAAGAGTATTAGTACTATGTGAAATGTAATCAGCTTCGTGTAGGATTTGAAATCGTGTCGCCGTGTCCATTTTCTGCGACATACATACATACCGTGCCCGTGGTGTAATGGTTATCGTCGCAGAAAATGGACACGGCGACACGATTTCAAATCCTACACGAGGCTGATTACATTTCCAATGTACTAATACTCTTGGGAAAGGTACTGAATCAAATTTTCTGCTTCCAGTTATGGGTAAATAGTAGGGTAGACTGATATTTATGTCTTGGTTTGGCAACTAGTCTAGGAGAAGAAAAACACCACGAACCCCTCTATAAAGTATACATGCATATATGTAAGTAGGTATGTATGTATATATGTACCAACCCCTCAACTATGAGAACTCTCGAGGTAAGTAATGGGAACGGTCTTCGGGAATTTCAGTTAGTAACTGGTTGAAGACAAGAAACGAATTAAATTTCGAAGCTTGTGAAACCGCCCCACCACTTCGATTGAACAATTCCTTCATGGACTCAAAAAATACCACATCACATCTATTTGATTTGAGTCAGTTTACCCTACTATTTACCCATAACTGGAAGCAGAAAATTGGATTCAGTACCTTTCCCAAGAGTATTAGTACTCTGTGAAATGTAATCAGCCTCGTGTAGGATTTGAAATCGTGTGGCCGTGTCCATTTCCTGCGACGATAACCATTACACCACAGGCACGGTATGTATGTATATATGTGTGTGTGTGTGTGTGTATGTGTAATTGTATCACTATGGGCGTGTGGTATAACTGGATCTTGAAAGTTGACGGAGATAAGGACCAGATGAAAGAATGACGACAAGTTCACAGGAAAAGAAATTGTCAGGCAAGTGGTCAAAGAAAAAATACCACTCACTTTATAACTGTTTCAATCACCCTCTAGAACAGTCTCAAATCAAATTGGTGTGATGTGGTATTTTTTGAGTCCATGAAGGAATTGTTCAATCGAAGTGGTGGGGCGGTTTCACAAGCTTCGAAATTTAATTCGTTTCTTGTCTTCAATCGGTTACTAACTGAAATTCCCGAAGACCGTTCCCATTACTTACCTCGAGAGTTCTCATAGTTGAGGGGTTGGTACATATGTACATACATACATATCGACTTACATATATGCATGTATGCTTTATAGAGGAGTTCGTGGTGTAATGTTTATCGTCTTAGGAAATGAACCCGACGACCCGAATTCAAATCCTGGACGAGAATGTGGACATTTCACTTGCCGCTATTTCGCTTCGGAAAAATATGAACTAATTATTCTCCAGCTATGGGTAAATAATAGAGCAGATTGGCTCTTTAATCTTAGTATTGCAACCAATCTAAGAGAAGGAAACACTCTGAATTCAAACCAGTTAACCTCCGTTTAAAATTGACCTGGTGTCGCACCTGCTCGTGTGCAAGGGTAGCTATATACATATATACATATATACTATGCTTCTATGCATATCTACATGCTCCATGCTCGCACCAAGACGCATATTCATCATTGCAACTACATACGTGCATCAAGCAACAGAAAAGCTTATAGAGTCACATAAGCATACATATACCTTATAAATGTATAACAGACATGTATTGATATTTTACGAACTCTCTTCCCAATTTAGACATTAATTCACCGAAGTGCTATTCCGCTGAACAAAATTTGTCCGAGTTATTTTCCCAATTGTTCTGTGGTTGGGTGGGCTATGGTATTGACAACTTGAAGGCTGTCTTCGTATATTTGTCGTATCTGAGTACCATAAATCACCGCTACAAATTATTTGAGTATAAGAGGAAAACAATTTGAACACTTGTAGCAGAGGAAATGTATGTGGTAAATAACATAAAACAATTCAGGACGGATTAACAACATATTTTATTACCTTAGCAAACTTAATAGAATGAATACAGAAATGACATCAGATACACGAAAGAATTTGTAAAGAGTTGTGTGAAAGAAATGCCCCAGAATTTTTTTCGTACAAATTGAGAGTCTCTAATAGAATAGAAGATGTAAGGCATAGTATCGTGAACCATACAACGATATTTGTCGGCCGTCCCACCAACCGGACGAATGTGGCACAAAGCCTTTTTTAAGGTGGGTCCAGGTGCTGGGCCGTAGCCTAGACGCGCCTGGCATTCCACTAAAGAGTGGGGGGCTCAGGCGCCAGGCGATAAGCCGAACCCCTCCAAGGATTGTTAAAGCCTGGGGGAACAGGATCCTGAGGCTAGAGGTATGTCCAGTGACGATACACATCCGACCAGATCCGTACCGCTGACACCACGGCCGGCCGGCCGAAGTGTGTTTCATCAACTGGATTCATTTTGGGCAAAAGCCTCCTTTGTCAGGGAAATGTACTTCTGGTTGGAGAGAGAGAGAGAGAGAGAGAGAGAGAGAGAGAGAGTTTTGACTTTGCTGCACTCTTTTATCTGTAACTTTGTTTATGCCACCTAGCGGCCATTAGAAGTACTATTTGGAAGGCCAGAGATGTGATCTGTACAGGTCATATTTATTACAAAGTTTATATTGATATATTTATGTTTAACTAAAACTGAAGTTATTTTTTTTATTCGACATTGCGTCATATTTTACAATTGTAACTAGGAATATTGAATCCTGGAAAATAGGAAAACAGACTCGCTACGATTATATCTGTCTAAGTTTTTGGGATGAAGTTTGATAGTTTTTATCATTTAGAGGATTCGCACTTGTCATCATAATTGTTATATTCACAACATTGTGAATATTACAATAAACATGCCGACAATCGTCCGAATACTCTAAATGATAAAGAATATAATTTGACATCGACTTTTGAGTCTAAAAATTTATAGATAAAGAGGTTTCTTTTATTCTAAATGCATTTAAAATATTTTAAAAACTGGACACTGTCTAATATTAGATCAGTCGGGTAGGGCTTCTCTGCAGAAGTGTAAGACTCCTTCAACAAGTGTCCTGGATATGACACTAAACAATCTGATGGTGAGTTTCCAGTAATGCTATAGCTTTGGGGAATGTGGAGTACTCCTTCATTGACATCGTTCCCAGGTCTATTTTGGCCCAGAGTGGTAGTACCTTGTAGAGTCCTGTCTATGGGTCAAATAGAACTTAACTGTGTGCTTATCGTTTGAAATAGAACTGTTTTGACATTTAAATTGCATATTAATGCTAAACTGAACTTTTTAAAATATTTAACTGTGTAGATAAATGACTAATGTTTAATTGAATTGTTCTTGATTCATAGCATTAGTTGGAACCATTTAACTTTGTTGACTAAATTGAATAGAATGAAATAGAGCTGTTTTGACGTTTAAACTGTGTACATATGCTAAAGTGAATTGTTTGGAATAAAACTGTTTATATGTATAAAATGGATTTGGCATTAAATAACCTACAATGGTTGATATGCCTTAAAATCAAATCAAATTAAAACAGTTTTTATCGAAATGACTTGATTCGGCATCAAATAACTCGAATGCCGTAAAATAAACAACCAATCAACCAACCGACCAATAATCTAATATTCTCAATGAGATTAGACATGGCAATCCAATAGGGCATAGTTATTAAATACACATGGATTAAAGATTCTTTGGATCTTTGTGGATTTGATTAATGAATTTAAACAGTGGAAATAGTGAGTGCATCTCAGCTTAAAATTCGATTAATACTATCAAAACACACTTGGAATTTTGTGGCATTTTCAGAATTAACAGTCTCTTCTAATTGTTATTTTAACTTTCTTACTAATAAGATAACGATTTTCCTATAATCATTTCAATTATTGTTTTTACTCCTTCAATGTTCATATAAATAATGGTTGGTTGTTTTCAAAAGAAATCAAGTGACACCAAGTCTCCTCAATTCTCCGGCACTCTATGGAGTCGGATATAGTATGACGATTGTTGTCGTAAAAGATAAAGTCATTGAGTCAAGTTGAAATCCTGGACGAGGTTATTTGCTTAGCATTTCACGCTAACACTCCTGGGAAAGCCATGAATCTCTTCTCCCCTAAGCTATAGATAAATGATAGAGCAGATTAAACTCTTTAGCCCTGGGGAAGTCCTCGTGAGGTAATAATGACTAATATGCTAGACTCATTTTCGAACTTATCTCCTTATTGAACCTTCTTATCCCATCTGTAGGTATTGGTTAAATAGTACCATTACTGTCTTTCTTCAAGGATCGCTTTGACATTAAATAACCCACAAAGTTCGATAAGCCATTAAAACAAAGAAACCGAAATCAGATAATTACGTATTTTATATATTTGATTTCGAAACTCTCACTGATCTTTTTAGATTAATAATATGCAATTAATTTTATTAATTTCGGCATTTTATTTCCATCCCACGCAAAAAATTCTTACTTTATGGATAAAGAAAGAAGAAAACGAAGAAAGCGATTTAATGAAATTGAATCGTTTTTGGCTCAGGTGATTGATCGGATTTGAAGATGAAGTTTTCTGAGAATAAATTTCAACCTTAAATTCTACAGTCTTGAAATCGTTTTCTGCATTACCGTTTTCAGAACTTCACATATACGCTGTATTAACTTTTTAATCTATCTATCTATCTATCTATCATATTTACCAACCCCTCCGCTCGGGCAGGATATGACACAAGGTCAATTTTTTTAAGCGGAGTTTAACAGGTTTGAATTCAGAGTTTTCCTTCTCCTAGACTAGTCGCCTCACCAAGGCTGAAGAACCTAGTCTGCCCGACTATTTACTCATAGCTGGAGGGAGAATAATTGGATTCATACATTTCCCAAGGGTATTAGTGTGATGTGAAATACAATCAGTCGGGTCCAGGATTTGAACTCGTATCGGCGTGTCCATATTCTGCGACGATAACCATTACACCACGGGCACCTCCTCGTCTGTTATATATATATCTGTCTATATCTTTCAATCTGTTCATATCTATCTATCTATCTATCTATCAGGGGTAGTCCCCATGGAGTAATGGCTAAAATGCTGGACTGCTGCAACGAAATAAGTGAGTTTCGAACTCCAGTCGCGCTATTACATTATCGGACTGATACCCTTGGGAAAGGCATGAACCCCCTTATCCTCCCAACTATGGGTTAAATGATACCACTGCTGTTCTTCTACAATGATGATATGCGATTAAACAAAGAAGCCAAATGAAACTGAACTTCCTGTCTATTCATATCTACCAATTCATATCAATCCACGAATTTGCCTTTGTCTGCTTTCTCTGTCTGTCCGTCTGCCTGTCTGTCTCTCTTTCTCTCTCTCTCTCTCTCTCTCTCTCTATATATATATATATATATATATATATATATATATGTATGTATACATATAAATACTGTCATATCTTGACAAATGATACCGTCTTTACCACCAAAATTACAACTTAAACATCCTGGTTGGAATTATGCATAGGGTTAATTATATATATATATATATATATATATATATATATATATATATATATATATATATATCACTGTTCTAGACAGGTATGCAGAAAGCTGAATTCTACATCGGAGAGAAATGCAGTTAATGGTTAAATCTATTTTTAAACGTGTTCTACATTCTGATTAACATGAAAAATAATTCCCAGAAAGTTCAACTGTATGTAATCAACAGAATTTCACACGGTCGAAGTTAGCAACAAATAATCTTGGTGCAAATGAACTGTTGCATTTTGATAACCACTTCGCACATATTGTAGTCACATAAATATGAGGCTGAACCCCGTCAAAGTTGACTTGGCGGGGTTGACAGCTTTTAGGAGCTACTACCTTTGGTAGATAAGTTAGCTTTTGGAGAATGTTTTCGCAGAACTCCTGCTTTCTTCCAGCGACTTCGTGGCATCTTAGTAACGTGATATTTTGGTAAAATATCTATCGATCGAGCAGAGAACAGTGAGGAGCAGATTCACTCGCACAAACACATGTCCACACATGCATCTATCTATCTATCTATCTATCTATCTATCTGCGGGGCTTGGCATACATTCATTGTATCCCCAACAGAGCAGTAAGATCACATCAAAAAAAGGGTTGTCCTGTATATGACGTTAAACTGCATCTGTTGCGTATGTCCTTTGATTGTCATTACTCCCAGGTCCACTTTGACCCGGAATGATAATACCTGTTATTGGATATGAATAAGTAAAAGTTGGCGATCGTAGTCGAGCGTAACCCGAAGGCTCCCTTTTCAATTGCTACTACACCATGGTGTAGGAGAGGGCGCTACTTCTTTCCCTGGATTGCTCCACTTTACCTTTGATCCGTACCTTAAAATGCTGTGTGTTAAACAAGGCGGCATCTAGAACTGATTTTTGAGTCTTTGATATGACTTGATCTGGGATTGAACATTGGTCTCCCGGTCCGTTAGCGAACACAAATTATTTCTATTAAGAATAGTTTCTTGAGAATACTATTTTTGCTAAGGATTAACATTAATTATTTGAAACCATATAACTGTGTGCCAAAAAAATGACTATTATTAGATAGAAATAATTACTTGAAACCATATAATTATTAGCATTTGGTGGGAATACCAGAAACCATACAAACGCGTGCAAATTATTTGTATTGGATTGGAATGCAGTGTGCAAAAAAAAAAAAACAACAAAAAGAAAAAAAAAACAAAAAAAAAACAAACCAACAGCCAAAACAACAACAACAAAAAAAAAAAAACAAAGAAAAAAAACAAAAACAAAAATATCTCAAGAAATAGCAACACAAAAAATATTAATACAAACGTACAATGTATACAATTCCCTAAACACTAGGCATAAAATAAGCCAGGAGGTTTGACGTACTGTTAATATCGATCGATCATATATATATATATATATATATATATATATATATATATATATATATATAAATCATACATTTATATGATAATTTAAATACATGTATACATGAAAACAATAAAATTTTCATTGAACTATTATAGATATACATATCTATCTATCTATCTATCAATCTATCTTTGTTTGTTCATATTTACTCGTGTATACTAAGTCCAGTCGGCTGAAGCTGTAGAATAACGCCAATCGAATCTTTGCAGTGGGGTAAGAACCCCCAAAATGTGTCCGGGATTTTAGTGGTAGTACCTGTTAAGGTCCCATCTCTGGGTCAAATAGAACTATGTAATCATTCATTATACTTGAAACCATTTAATTCTGTACAAACAAATGATTAATGTTATATTGAATTATTAGAATTACAATGCAAAATTTGAAACTATTTAACTATGTGAAAACGAATGAATAACATTGAGTTGAATTATTAGTATTGAAACCATTTATTGTTTTTAGTATAACATTAAACTGCATCCGATGTTGAGGATCCAGTCTGGGAGTTTAGAGAATGTGGAGCACCTTAAGTTCCCTCTGACCAAACTAAAGTTAAATTGCAATACTTGAAATCATTTAGCTGTGAGAAAATAGAACTATCAGTGTTAAATAGCAATACTTGAAATCAACAAACATTTTGCAAACAAATCAATATCAAATAAAGTCTTTAGTGTTGGAAAACAATTATTGAAGCCATTAAAATCTGTGCTAACAAATATGCTCAGGGTCGTTTAAAAATGATATTACCAACAAACTATCGGAACATCTTTCAAAGAAATCTGTCCACAACATCACAGATTCTGTCTATCCATCAAATCATCGAAGGAGTACTTGCAAAAATCTCGAGACAACACTCTTGTTCGTAGATTACTCCAAGACATTTGATTCCATACTCATAATGATGCTTTACAAAAAATCGTTCCCTCACCTGATGGTGACACCAACTTCTTCGACACTGTTGCAAGAGTCTTGCAAAGAGATTCATTAGCACTATATATATATATATGTTTATAATCTGCTATATTTCACACTATAAACATCAATAGATCTAAGAGAAAAAGCTTTCACAATAAAAAAAGCCCAAAGCAGACAATGAGGTTCTTGTCTTTTTTATTGTAAAACATTTTTCTTTTATTAGATCAAATGAGTTCGTAGTACAAAATCTCAGTAGATTATAAACACACACACACGTGCGCGCATTCGCACACAGACGCGCGTGCGCGCACACACACACATATATATATATAAAGTAAAGTAAAGTTGGTGACCTTAGTCGAGAGTGACCCGAAGGCTCCCTTTTGAATAGCTACTACGCCGAAGTGTAAGGGAGGGCACTGCTGGATTGCTGCATTTTACCCTTGATCCTTACCTTATAATGCTGAGTGTTAAGCAAGGCTGTATCAAGTATCATTTTTTGAGTCTTTGGTATGTCTTGATCTGGGATTGAACCCTGGTCTTCCGGACCATTGGCGAACACTCTACTCGTTAGCCCAATATATATCGTTTTTCTCGCAAATACAACTGCTCAAACCGAATCCTTCATGCATAACCGAGAGAAGCTGCAGGAAACATTGGCCTCTATGTAAACGCAAATAAAGCTGAATGCATGAGTTTTAAATACGAAAGAGCCATCTGCATTTTAAGTGTCAACCCTCTGAAATTAGTAGATCAGTGCACATACCTCGGCAGCAATATCTCATCTACTGAAAGTGATGTCAACATACGCATAGCGAAGGCGTGGACTGGTATTGAAAATTTATTGATCATATGGAAGTCGCATCTATTCGATAAAGTTAAACAGGAATTAAAGCGGATACAAGAGGCAGTCTAGATGACGTGCCTGAAGCGACAGACGATAGGGACAGATGGCGAGAGAGAATCAAGGAATTCTTTGCTATTAGCACGACTAGATGATGATAGTGATAATATATAAATATATATAGATATATGTATGTACAAAGCAGATGTCCTTGTAAAAACACACACACACTGAGGGTGCGTTAGTAAATTGTTACCATTTCAACTAATCTGTCCCGCGCATACGTTTTATTAGTTTTAAGTTTTGTCTGCTATAGAGCAAACTAGAATCAATTGGGAACTGTCTGTCAGGAAAGTAGTTTCACGATGCAATTGACTCCTTTAAACATTTGGTGAGTCCTCGAGGCGTAATGGCTTAAGTGTCGGACCGCAGCCTTGAAGTAAGTGAGTTCGATCTCCAGTCGCGCTATTACGTTCACTTTCGGATAAATATTCTTGAGAAAGGTGTGGAACCCTTTATCTCCCCTCTTTCATTTAGGGGTTAGATAGTATCACTACTGTTCTTCTACAAGAATGGCTTTGGCATTAGATAACCAACGAAGGTTGATATACCATTAAATAATGAAAGAAAGTAGGAAACCTCCAGAAATTTGGAAGCGGTATGCCATATTGGATGGCATTCACGCCGAAAGCTCTGGTACGAACATTTCGGAGGGTTTGACTGTTACTCTGAGGACAGTGCAGAGGATTAAAAAAGAGTTGGATTAGTCCAATGGTGATCACCGATCCCAGCAAGTCACTCAGGTCCATAGCCAGGGCCAGGGACATAGAGAGAGACTGTGAGAGTTTCTTATCGTGCATGAAGACATTCGGTATTTCTCATTTGAAAAAGAGACAATTTTTATCACAGACCATAAAGGACAAGAAGAAAGACAGCGCTGTAAAGCTTTTCTACAAACTCATGCATCTCTCAAAACCGAACGTGCTTTGGTTTTTCTCTGATGAGAAAATTTTCTGTTTGGATCAGATGATGAACTTACAAAAACCGCTGGCTTACTTTGTCCCCACAAAATGTACCGATAATGATGAAACATTATGAAGTCCCAGTACACTTCATAATGTTTGGGGTGGTCTCTCGCGATTATTATGGTATGCCTCCAATCATATTCCCACATGGACTCAACACAGAAGCCTTCATCAAGTGTCAGGAGGAATTCGTGCTGCCCTTGATCGAGAGAATTGCTGCTGAAAGACTCTACTTCTGGCAACAGGGCTTTGCGCAATGCCAACCTAGCTGAAAATTTGTGAGTCTTGGTTGTCAGAAAATTTCTGCCACCACATCACTCCTAAGATCTGACTGCCTAACTTCCCAGATTGCAATTCCTTAGATTATTATGAGTAAGGCTAGGTTGAGTGGGAGAATAAAATGCGATATATATATATATATATAGTTATATTTTGAGTTATTTTGAGGGGCAAATAAATTAACTCTGTTATATAAGCTGCATACAGACTACTTTTCATAGTGTCAAAATGTCATTTTGTCAGTGTTGTCCCATGAAGATATATACTTAAATATCTGCAGAAATATGAGGGATGTACTCACTTTTGTGATACACTATATATATATATATATATATATATATATATATATATATATATATATATATATATAAAATCTAAATACACGTATATAGAAAAACAATAACTATATATATAAAGTAAAGTTGGCAAACGTAGCCGAGGGTGACCCGAAGGCTGCCTTTTGAATAGGTACTACGCTGAGGTGTAGGGAAGGGCTCTACTCCAATCCTTGGATTGCACCATTTTTCCCTTGATCCGTACCTTATAATAAGCAAGACGGCATCAAGTACTATTTTTTTTTTTTAGTTTTTAGCATGACTCGACCTAGGATTGAACCCCAGACACTCGGACTATTGGCGAACACTCTACCCATTAGGAATATGGCCCGATCAATATATATATATATATATATATATATATATATTACTTAGCATTACTTATAAAAGACTCTTTAAAAACGTGTAAATCACGCTTGTCTCAAACCCTTTATCATAGATGTAAATTTAACGATGTGAAGAATTAGTTCTCGTTGTAAAACAATTTTAGCGTATTCTTTCTTGGCCATTTTGGATAAACGGACAACAGCAAATAGGCGGCGGAATTTAATTAATCTGAAGGAAGGAAAATTATATATATATAACCCCGTGCATACATTTGGGAGTTACGGAAAATGTAATGTTCATTGCTTAACTGGAACAAACAACTCAGAATTTTTATGCTTTCTCTTCAGCCGCTCATAAAACGTTTTAACCATTTAATCTTCGGGATACCGCTCATCATCCATCGTTTTTTTTTTTTTTTCAGTTTCTAGTTTAATGAAGAAATTATTTTTCTGAACAATTTTTAGAACAACAGTCCTGAATACTCTCAGAGGGAAGGCATGAACAGCTATTTACAGGTTGTCGATCATATGGAATTCTGATCTCTCTTATAAAATAAAACGGGATTACTTCCAAGCTGTAGCCGAGTCGGTATTGTTGTATGGTTGCACCATTTAGAGACTATCGAAAAACTTGGAGATGAGAATTACACAAAAATGGTACGAGCTGCTTTGAACAAATCCAGGGAGCAGCACCCCATAAAAGAGAAGCTGTAAGTAAAATTGACAAGATGTGGTAGGCTGTGCTGGAGAAAAGTAAGGACGAACTCATAAGCGCTGTTTTCATTTCCACTGCTCCACATGGACGCACTAAGGTTGGCCGATCGGCAAAAATTTGCATCCATCAGCTCCGCGCGGGCACCGGATGCAGTCTAGAAGATCTACCCGAAGTGATGGACGTTAGGAACGGGTGCAGAGAAAGAGAGAGAGAGAGAGAGAGAGAGAGACTCCGTGTTTCAACTCTACTTTATGGTGATGAATACTGATTGTCCAATACTTATAACTTCCTTCCTCAATTTCTACTTTCAGATGTTAGTCTTGTGTACTTAGTAAATACTTGTCTTAAGTTAAGCAGAGATGAACCTGCTAAGTAGTTAGTATGAGTGATTACTTACGAACAGCAGATACTATAAGCAACCAAATATCTGTATATGATGCTGTAAGCTCTTCTGTCCCTGGTTGTATACAATGAAGTAGAATAATTCATATGCGTGTTGGTACGAGTGTGTCTATATGAATATGTATGTGTACAAACGTAGCATATGCGTATTTACCCAACCCCTCTGCACGAGCAGGATGTAATAAAAGGTCAGTTTTTTAAAGCAGAGTTTAAGAGGTTTAAATTCAGTTTCCCTTCTTCTAGACCGGTTGCCACACCAACGTTAAAGAACCCTATCTGCTCTACTATTCACGCATAGCTAAAGGGTGAATTGTTGGATTTATACCTTTCCGAATGGTATTAGCCCTATGTGAAATGCGAACAGCGTCTTCCAGGATTTGAACTCGTGTCGCCGTATCCATTTCTTACAACGACAACCATTACATCGCGAGCACCTCCATATAGGCACATCATATACGTATGTATATACCGGTCCATTGGACTAGTGAGTAGAGTGTTCGTCAATGATTCGGGGAAACAGACGTTCAATCCCAGGTCGAGTCATACCAAAGACTTAAAAATTTGTACTTGATACCTCCTTGTTTAACACTCTGCATTATAAGGTACATATTAAGGGTAAAGTGGAGCAATCCAAAGAAAGGAGTAGCGCCCTCCCTAACATCTCGGTGCAGTAGCTTTTGACTACGGTCACCAACTTTTCTTACTTTACTTTATATATGAATATGCTTGTGACTACAGTCGGCTACCTTACCTATACAGGGTGTCTCAAAATATATACAACCCATTAATATGATAATGATTTATTACTGAGACAAGCGTAATGGCAGTCATTTGGAACATGTCCTGTAAAAAATGCATCCTTTGAGCTGGAGACACTAAATCAATGTTTTTTTAATTATGAGATACACCCCTTCGGCCAACCCCGTACTTATCAACTTCTTTAAACCAATACTATTCTTGGCCTGTGATTCATCTAGTGGGTTCCGCCAGGGTATTTCACATTTCTTTACGGCCTCAAAAAATACAACCGAGTGAATGGGAGAAGAAGAACAAACGAACAAACACGGACTTGTAGACTAACGCTGGCTTGTATTTTGCGCGAAACTTCTACAAAAAGGCACCAACAATGCTGACATCTTTTCGCGTTGGTTAACCGGCCTCTGTGTAGCTCATCAGGTCTTAGCAGTCACCTTTCCGACTTCTGTTGACTCTGTCATTCTCTGGACAGCCAAACTCAAAGCCGACCGCTCTCCTCTGCCCTCCGTTGTCGACTGCCTCTCTGCGTCTTCCTTCGCCAACTGCCCCTGTCTTCTCTCGAACCTTCCTTTCCTCTTCCACTTCCGGTCTCGCCGGAGATCTCGAATTCAAGCTTTTTGTTTGGGTTTTGCGCCAAAACAAAGAGATTGTCTGCCTCGCGTATCACCTACGTAGTGTCACAATTATTATTATATCAGCTTTCAAGATATGCAATCTTTTTTTTTTTAGTTTCTTGTCTCAGTAATAAATCATTAATTTATCAATTGATTGCATTTATTTTTAGACAGTTTCGAATGATTTTGTCTCCAAATAAGTAGTGAGGCAATTTTTTTCCTCTCTTGTCCTAGGCATTGTGATCGAGGATTCATCATCATCATGTCGCACCACCAGCTCAGATCTTCCTGACCCTCTCCCGCCACCCCTCTCTATCGTCCATCGATCCCGGTTAGTCCTCAAGGCGATATACTATATCGGCACAGAGCTGTTCTATATAGGTTCTTTGCTCGTCCATGTGAAGGGGTCCACAGGAGTATGTCACATGAGTTCGTCCCTACTTCTTCAACAGTGTCCTGTATGTCTGGTTCGTGTAACTTGGATAGTTTTCGTGATGTGTGGTAAGTGGCAGTACAGCTGCTGCTTTGTGGGGTGCTGTCTTCAGGACTTGTTTAATATTACTCGCAGCATTCTTGTGTAATTGCCGTCAATCTTTTTCTCCGTGGGTTTAGTTAGCGTCCATGTAGAGGATTGATTGTTGTTATAGTATACTATTTTCAAATCTGAAACAAAAAACCCCACGACATTATTATTAGTAGAGTTATTAGCAGTCACATGGCTCCCATGTATATTGAGACACCATATATATCCTCTAATGAACCGGATCCTACCCTTTTTAGACGAGGGGGTAGTTGTAACCTATGAAGACGCACTCTTGAGGTGAGCCAGATATTTTTCCGATCAAGAATGCCATACAAACGTGTTATAGCATTAAAAGCTAAATTAATAAAAACAAACTTATTTACAATTCTTATTGTTTTTTTCATTGACGATCTACCCTATAATAATTCACATCAACAAATAAAACGAATTCAGATCAACATAATGAATTCAAGTCAATAAATACCATGATCATCATCATGATCATCATCAAATATCCCTGATTCTCTCTCTCGCTCTCTCGCCATCTATCCCGATCGTCTATCACTCCAGGCAGGTCCTTTAGGTCGCATCTTGTGTCCGCACAGAGCTGATGTATCTAATTATTTACTGGCCAGCCAGTACTTACACGTCCATGTGTATGAATCCAAAGAAAAAGTCGCATACCGGGCCATTGGCCTAATGAGTAGAGTGTTCGCCAACGGTCCGGAAGACCGGGGTTCAATCCCTGGTTGAGTCATACCAAAGACTAAAAAATGGTACTTGATGCCACCTTGCTTAACACTCCTCATTATAAGGTAAAGATCAAGAGTAAAGTGGTGCAATCCAGGGAATGGAGTAACGCCCTCCTCTACACCTCGGTGTAGTAGCTATTGAAAAGGGAGCCTTCGAGTCATCCTCGACTAAGGTCGCCAACTTTACTTACTTTACTTATAAGTTACCTCATAGACACTTACAAAACACATTGAGAGAAGGTTAGATAGGAACTACACAAGAATGCTGTCTTGAACAAATCCTGGGAATACCCCCCAACCAAAAAAACAAAAAACAAAAAACAGTAGCTGTATGGCTACCTATCTTCCATCTGACAAATCATCCAAAACGAACAATAAATGTGGAGCATTGCTCAAGGAGCAACGACTAATTCAACAGATATAACGAATTCAGTTAATAGATATAAATTCAGATCAACTGATATAAGAAATTTAAATCAACTGACAGTTAACGTCTTAAAATATTGTCTCTTGTTAGGTCACTGATGCTGTTCAGCGCTGAACCTGTTCAGATCTGAAATGGTTGACCGTTTAGCAACAGCTGGCACTGTAAGTAAACTGGGCAGATACTAAACGTTACATAAGTCTGGGTGCTAGACTAAGCAAAGTTTAGTAAATAATGACACCACCAGATGGAGCAATTATTATTCATTATTCAGGATGTGAATAAATTGTTAGATTAATAAAAATGATTGTATTAGAATAAAACTATTTTCAGTATTCACTTTAACAAAGAAACAAAACAAAAACTTTTTTCCCTTATTCCTCTTCTAATTATCAGAATCAAGTCATACACTTTGTTTATGATTTGATGTTACTGGCAAAATATTTTCGTTAAGAGTATTTTCATTCCATTGCCAAAAGTATCTTTTGTCAATAAATCATTATTATCATTTCAATTCTTCCAAGTTTTTCCCACCAGCTGACTCTGGTGGTCTTTCACTGGATACTGATTTACTGTAAGACTCTTCAGGTCTCAAGGACATTTCTGAGTATTCTAGTCGACTTCTATGATGCTGTGGTCTGGATGATCTCGATTCTTTTTCTGATTTTCAACTCCTTCAGATTTTCTTCCAAGCCTTTGGGGACCGTTCTAAGTGTACCAACTACAATTGATGTCACCGTCAACCTCATGTTCCATTGTTATTTTAGTTCTCTGGCAAGGTCCTTGTATTTGTCTATCTTTTCATTTTCTTTTATTTTCCCTCTGTGGTCCATCGTAACAGCAAAGTCCTCTAGATGGCAAGTTCTTTTTTCCTTCTTGAACTGGTCTTCTGGCAGATTAAGTGATTCGTTGGTCTCTCAAAACCCCAGAGAATTTTAGGCGTCTCATTTTCAAGGACGGATTCTAGTTTGTGCATATACCATTGGTTAGTATGGTCCTGGACTTTTAGCACCTTAAGTGGTTATAATCGATAAAACATGCGGGACACTGCTGGTGAAGTAAACGCACGCTCATAAGCGACGTTCTCCTGTCGACTCCTTCACACGAACGAGCAGGTGTTGGACATCCAGATAGAACTTATCTACGACAGCTCTGTATAAGCTTAGGATGTAATCTAGAGGACTTGCTGAATTCGATGGACGATAGATACGAATGGTGAGGAAGAGTCAGGGAAATCCGTCCTCGCGGCACGACATGATGATGATACATATATGTATATTTAAATGCAAACAAGAAAAGTTTGCATGAAAAAGTGTTATGATAGTAGTGCAGGTATAAAACCTTAAAATGTTGGAATATCATAATTAATAACAATAGAAGACAGTTATTTGATTTTTTCGGTGTTGTGCACAATCATCAGACGGAAACGAGTGAAGGTAGTTAATCAACATTATCATGGTGTGGTGTATAGTGTGACGTAACCACCTCGTCTGGCGCCCGTATATCTGTTCATTGTGCATACTGCATGTTTTGTTGCACAGCTATATGTTCTGCTGTGCCGCAATTTCCGCATCCCTCACAATTGTACTTTACAGACACAAAGACAAAGATAAAGAAAAGACGACACAGAATTTAAGTGACTGAACTTATTCACGCCCTCCCCTACACGTCTATTGAAAAGGGAGCCCTCGGGTCACCCTAGGGTCACCCTCGGCTACGGTCGCCAACTTTACTTACTTTACTTTAGCAAGACTTGAAACACTTTAACTTTGTGCTTAAAGTGATTCGTTCGTGTTACATAGTGATGCTTGAAATCATTTAACTATGTGCAACTAAAACTATTGATGTTAGATAGCAATATTTGGAACCAGTTAACTGTATGCAAACAATAGTTATACTTGTGTGCAAACAAATTAACTCTGTCTCATTTAAAAATAAGTTTACCGACAAACTATTGACTTACAAATCATATGCATATGTCGGGTTATATTTGCGAGATGTGTCACAAGTATAAAATAAAGTTTGGAGGCAGTACGTGTTCCTCGCAAGTAATTTCCCGAACAAAACAAAAACAAAATCTGAATAACTATAAAATAAAGGTTTATTATTCAGTGGGAATATGTACCAAAGAACTTACAATGTTGTTGTTGTCGTTGTTGTTGCCGATTTCGCCTTTGGTGTAAGTGGAAATGGCAATGTCTTTGTTAGACAGCGTGGCGTCTCTCGTGTTTTGGTGGGTGAGGGAGCAGTCCAGTAGCGTAACATAGGTTCCTTGTTGTTAGCGGCGAGATCTCTGTTGAATTCGTCAATCGCTTTCTTTTTATAACTCTTAAGAGGATCAAAACGGGTATGAATGTTTTTTTTTGGGGAAAGTACTTGATTGGTTAAAAAATCTATGGGTGCGAATTTTGTATATTGTAGTTTGGATCCTTTTTTTCTAGAATGTTCTAATGTTTGTTGATTGGTTTAAAAATATGAGTGCGATGTTTGTGTATGTAAATGAAATTTACGCTACACATAGCCATTTAATTGTACGCAAATAAGTAAGCTCTGGTTCGTATAAAAATGTTATTAACAAATAATGCGTTTACAAATGATATATAATATGTATAAAAAGATTTGGCATTAAATAACATACAATATAAAACCCAACTCAGCCCAACCAAATTTTAAATATTTAATATATATGTATAAAGAGGATTTGTAATTAAATAACCTACAATGGTTGATATGCCATAAAAGCTTAGCAAGCGAAATCATGTACATTTACAACATATGTATCAAGAGGATTTGGAATTAAATAACCAACAATGGTTGATATGCCATAAAAGCAAACCAAGCCATATCATGTATATTTACTAACATATATAAAGAGTATTTGGCATTAAATAACCTAACATGGTTGATATGCCATAAAACCTAACCCAACCAAACCAAATTTGGTATCATATAACAGTGCAAACATGATTAAACAAGCAACTTCTATTCGCAGGAAGCAGGGATCCATTAAGTTTTCGTCTATTTTTCTACAAGTCTCTCAACGTTGCTTCTTGTGATTTCCGAGATATGAAAAACGTGGATTTGACCCCAGCTGTCCCATTATTCATTGGGTCAAAGATATTTTGTATTTCATAGTAAAGTTTCCATTTCACTCTGTCTGACCCCAAAATTGGCGTATTTTGTCATCTGATGACTTTCAGTGACATCAATTGACTTCAGAGACCAAGTTTCACATAGTCTGTGTTGGAATACGCTGTAATTCAGTATTCATACGGTAGGGCATGTTGTGAGCTGCCTGAGGCCTGTGTGCCAGACAAAACAATTCTGAGTCAATCTTAACTCAGTGTTAATGTAGAAAAAATGGTCCCAGGGACTTTGGTGTGTGTGAGCGCTCTCTCTCTCTCTCTCTCTCTCTCTCTCTCTCTCTCTCACACACACACACACACTTATAAAATTCAGTAAAAGAATTATTCTTAAATGATATATAGAATTGATTTATTATTGTGTCAGCAATTTATCAATTGATAGAATCTTTTTTGAAGTTTTTTTTATCTGCAAACCTCAGATCTTTAAATAAATTTAGATGTCAACCACTGCTTAAAAAAACGAAAAGAAAGAAAGAAAGAAAGAAAAATTAATTCCATCCTCAGCTTTGTAAATACGAAGGGAAATAACTCTTTTTGAGTCAGTACAGTATCGTTTATGAATTATGACACCCAACAAATTTTTATAAAATTAAATAAAAAGTTAAAAGTTCTTCTGGAATAGATAGCAGAATTTTAATTATTTTTAGTTCAAAATTATATTATCAAAACCGATGTTATTAGGTATTTTTCAATCATTATCAAAAACTACTGCATTTAAACTCTATATCCAAAGAATATGTAGCAATTAAAAAATAAATGAATATATTATGCAATTTTTCTTTTGGTTATTGAAGTATTGCAGTTTTATTTTTGATCATAAGTGAGGTGCAATCTTATTTTTCATTACAGAAGCGTTATGATTTTCTTTCTCATTATACAATTATTGCAATTATATTTGTTTCTTATAAAGCCTTCATGGTGTTGGGCATCATAATATATTATATTTAATGATATCTGATTTGATTGTATAATGTTCCACTAGCAACAATAAAAGCTTGGTATCAATAGTTTAGAAGAAAATGAACTTCTTATCTAAAAAAAACTGTTATGGTGAGGGGTCAACCTATTTAGTGGCCAATCTGTATAATCCTCAGTGCAAATATAAAATCCTGAAGAGAAAGAAAGAAAAAAAAAAAAAAAAAAAAAAGAATGAAAAACAGCAATTTTAACACTGGTGCAAAATACTATCTATTTGCTTCAATGTACTGAATGACTTATTTTTCTTCCTCTTTTTATTCTTACCAGCTAAATCCAATTAACTGTCATATACAATATTTTATATTGTGTAATATTATTGACTTTCCTATTAATATTTATATAATTTATATAATTTTGGAAAACTTGTATATCAGTCTACATAGTTTGAAGATAGGTCATTGGTCTGAATTTACAATCAATGAAGTGACCTTTCCAGCAATATCATGAGAGAAAGAACTTCTATCTAAAACCATAGAAAATGACTTTCATGAGAAATACTCTTTGTCATATTTGTGAAATTAAAAAAAAAATCAAATAACTATAGTTAAAGGGATACTCTGAAAGTAAAGTCTTCACTTTATTTCTGCAGAAACTATAGCAGGTACAGGGAGCACAACAGAACAGTTGGATAGAGCAATTTTTCAGGCACAAAATACTTTGTGATCACCACCGTTGGCTATTCATTTTTCACCAGCAATTAATAAAACTCTGCTTGTATTCATCTGACCCCTCCACCAAAGGCAGGATGTGTCACAAGGTTAATTTTTAATCAGAGTAAAGTAAGTTTTTCTTCTCCTAGACTGGTTACTTAACCAAGGCTAAAGAGACCAGTCTGTACGACTATTTATCTGATGGAAGAAGACATGGATTCATGGTTTTTCCATGAACATTAATGTGGAATGAAATGTAAATAGACTCATCCAGGATTTGAATTCAGGACACGTTGCCTTGTAAAAAAATGATATTCTAAATATTCATTTACCTAACTCTTCCATCACAAACAAGATATGACTCAAGGTAATTTAGTTTTTAAACGCCCTGTATTTCTAACATTTTTTGTTAAAAAGTTAATTTTCATCTAAACCAATGATGCCATGATTTTATTATTTCTGGTGGAACAATGTACAGTCAAAATGGATATTATTGGGTTTTATAGATTTTCAAACTGTACAGTCTTGAAACACTATTACCAAAAATAAGAATACAATACTTTTATAAGATAAAATGAAATTGCATAGATATACATAAAGAGTGGTAGTGGGAGCCTCAATGGTAAAAAGGCTAACATGTTGGATTGTGACATAGTGAGTTCAAACTCCAGTCATGCTATTGTGTTCTCTTTTGGACTAATTCCTTTGGGGAAAGGGAATTAACTCCCTTATTCCCCAGCTATAGGTTAAATAGTACCACTACTTTCTTTCAGTCTTTAGCATTAAATAACCCACAAAGGTTAATGTGTCAATAAATAAAGAAACCAAACTAAATCAAATCAAACAGTGGATTACTACATTTATCTTTGGTTACTGAGTTTTGCTGTAGATTTTGGTAATAAATACTACCTAATAATTTCCATTTTGATTTGGTAATGTTAGACTAGAAATAAAATCTTGGTATATTTGCTTTCTGAAAAAAAATAGTTTTCATAAAAATTGCTAGGCATGTACTTAAGTATGGACAGTATTATATAAACTTATATATATATATATATATATATATATATATATATATATGTATAAATTATTATATTTCTTATTTATCTTATATATCATACATTCCTTATGTATTATTATGCATTATATATTATTATGTCACACACACACACACACACACACATATATATATATATATATATATATATTGACAAGTTGGAGGAAGCTGTAGAATACACCAACAGTATCTCAGCTGAGAGGTAAGACTTCCCCAATGAGTGTCCTGGATACAACACTAAACAATTTGATGGTAAGGCTTCAGTAATGATGGATCTTTGGGGAATGTGGAGTACTGCTTCATTGCCATAGCTCCCAGGTCCACTCTGGCCTAGAGTGGTACCACCTGATAGGGACCAACCTATGGGTTGAATAGAATGTTTGACGTTTAAACTGAGTGCAAACAAATGACTTATGCTTTATTGAATTGTTGGAAATAGAACTGTTTGATCATTTAACTGTCTATAAACAAATGACTGATGTTTTATTGAATTGTTAGTTATGCATGGCAACACTTGGAACCATTGAAATTTGTTGACTTATGTTAAACTGAATTGTTAGAAATAGAACTTTTTGATCCTTTAACTGTGTGTATCTTCAAAATGTTTTAACAAATCATATATTTGACATATATGTAAAAACAAGATTTAGTATTAAATAACCAACAATGGTTGATATGCCATATAACCAAACCGAAACAAACCATATCAGTGTGTGTGTATGTATGTGTGTGTATATGTGCATATGTGTATGTGTGTGTGTGTGTTTGGGTGGGTGTATTATGACTGTTTCTGATGTTATACAGACTTTATAGGAGGTTTTTCAAACTGAAGGATGTTACCAAGCTATTATATTCTGGAGTACTTCAGCAATTTCAATCAGTTGTAGAGCTAAAGTTTAATGTAGCTATTAGGCTGCTTAGAAAATATTTTCTTTAACAAAATAGATATAAATGTGGCATCAAATACTTGGAAGGATGTAAAGTAGTAAAAACATCCCATTGTGAATAAAAATCAAATAGAAAAATCTATTTCAAAATTAGAAATGAAAGATAATAATTAGGAAAATGGCTTCTCTGTGGACCATTGATAAGTAGTCTGTGGATCCCATATGACCTGTTTCTAGCTCAAGCAAAGGTCATACGTTTGTAGATCAGCTACGGGCCACACGTTGCCTGTTTCTGGCCCAAGCAAGGGTCAAATGTTTCATGCTCAAATATAAGTCACATGTTGCTTGTTTCTTGCTCAACTGCAAAGGGGTGCCACACCTACTGTGAGGCCGAGAAGAGGGTAGCAGTGGGCAAGCATGTGCAAGATCTTCAATAGAAAATAATATCAAGGTCTGTGTCTCCTCTCTCTCTTCTCATAACATTTTATTTCTCTTCGTCTAGCTAAAGCAGTGGACTTATTTTTTATATTCTGTTTCTCTCTTCTCAATACACTGCTAAGAGGTTTAGTAGTGAATTAGCTTTTGTATTAGTGAACCAAGGTGGTGTTTTGTATGTTCGTCACTTTATTTCATGGAGAGATTACAACAGGGGTCAAACTGAAACTTAAGGCATAGTACTACACTCATTGACCTGTTAGAACAGTGGTGGTACAAATGTTTAGGTAGTGTTGTTGTGCTACAAGGGTCTGCTGAGAACCCTGGTGGTGCAAGCATCTATTAAGTGATGTATTATTACAAACGTCTATTTGAGAACTGCAGCGTTACAGTCGTGAGGACCCAAGGAATATTAAAATAAAAAAGAAAAGAAAAAAGAAAAAATCAAAGAAAATTGAATTTGTTTTCACAAGGCTAACAACAATAAATATTCCAGTATATGCTTTGTGCAATTTCTTGGAGATATCAGTAAATTTTCGTGAGAACAAATAAAGCGGGAATGTACATGAGTTATCTTTCCTTTGGTTTTCTTTCATTGAAATGCTATTCAGTTCATTAAAACTTGGGTCCTAATAGTTATCTCCCATCCCTACTATTAGGAATTTCATCCTCCTCTTCTTACGGAAAAATGAAACGAAGAACTAAGGAAAGATAATTAACATGTCAGAAAGAGACCGTTTAAAGATCTTATTTATATTGTAAATAGGTCCTATTTACAATACAATTACAATATTGAAACTTTCTAAAACCACAGAAAATCAATATCTTTTTAATCGGACATATGGCCTGAGAAAAAGAACATCTGAATGCAAAGCAACAAAAATTAGTTGTAAATCCTTCTCCCCATCCAGCTAAAAAAACAAAAAAAAAAAAACAAAACAAAAACAAAAACAAAACAAAACAAACAAACAAACAAACAAAAAAACGACCAAAAACCTTATATTTAATTTTTTTTTTTAAATAAGTTCCATTTAAATATGTGCAGTTTTTTTTCTAATTTTTAATTTCTACTTTTTAGTCTTTATTTACAATTTCTATTTTTATCACATTTTTCTACTGGCTGCAATAAAACGCTTTGAGTAACTAATACATGTAATTATGAGTAAATATTCAAAAGAATGTCCGTAAAACATTATATATGACATTTACTTGGATGTTTATTTGGACTTGTGTGATAAATGAAAAAGAATGTTTATTATAAATGAAACTTTCTTATGTTGTTGATAGCAAAAGATTTCTTTCTCCATCATTTATTCATTCATAATACATCTATCAACATTTCCTATTTTAACAAAGTTAAAGAGAAAAAAAATTTTTTTTTTTAATCATTTAAATGTTTTTATTTGAAAGATTCCTTAATGCATACAGATAGCATTATCAAAGGAGCAATTAATGGGAGGTAACTCAATATTTTTTATATAAGTTACTTCCCTTGAAAAAATATACGCGCATCTAAAACGAATTGGATGACACAAAGGGGACAATAATAGCCACCAGAAAAAATACTGACAACACGAGGACTAACAAAACAAAAATGAGAAGAAAACAACTCTATGGACATTTTAAGCGACGAACAAGCGACATCTCATTCGAGAAAACCTAGACATGGCGAAAGATAGGAAACTTTAAGAGTGAAACTGACTTCTCAAAACAATGGTATAAGGATTAATCATATCAAAGCAAGAATAGATTAGACGTAACAAAACAGCAGATGTAGGTTATGTAGGTAGCGACAAAACGATCAATCACATAATAAGCGAATGCAGCAAATTAGCACAGAAAGAGTATAAAACTAGACAAGTTTGAGTGGGAAAGGGGATCTACTGGGAATTGTGCAAGAACCTGAAATTTGACCATACGAATAAATGATATATGCGTACAACCCAGAATTTGATGCTAGGGCTTTGGGGAATGCGGAGTACTCCTTTATTGCCATTGCTCCCAGGTCCACCCTGGCCCGAAATGGTAGCATCTGATAGTGCCCTATCTATAGGTTTAATAGAACTAAACTGAATACTTATGCTAAATTGAATTGTTTGAATTAGAACTGTTTGACTAAACTGAATATTTTGAAATAGAATTGCTTTTGACAATTAAACTGTGTACTTACATTTAAACTGCATACTTATTCTAAACTGAATTTATTCTAAACTGAATTTTGACATTGAAACTGTACTTACGCTAAACTGAATTGCTTCCTATAGAACTATTTTGACGTTTAACTGTGTATAAACAACATCTATACTTATAATAAACTGAATTGGCTAAATTAGAACTGTTTGAATTAACTAAATAGCTTGAAATAGAAACGTTTTTGACACTTAAACTGTGTACTCATGGTAAACTGAATTGTTTGAAATAGAACTGATTATTTGTATAAAAATGAATTTGGCATTAAATAAACAACAACGGTTGATATGCTAAGAAACCCGAACAACTAAGCAACCAACTGTCCTGGAGAATGAGATACACAAACTCCTCTGGGATTTTGAGATACAAATGGATCACCTAATGTCGGCCAGACGACCAGACCTAGTATTAACTAAAAAAAAAAAAAAAAAAAGAAAAAAAAAAGAAGAAAGAAGTTAAAGAGAACTTGCCGAATTGTGGACTTTGCTGTCCCGGCTGACCACAGTGTAAAATTGAAAGAAAGTGAAAAGAGAGATAAGTGTCTGGATCTTGAGAAAACAGTGGAATATGAAAATGGCGGTGATACCAATTGTGATTGGTGCACTCGGTATATTCACCAAAGGATTGGTACAATGACTGGAGGACTTGGAAATAAGAGGACGAGTGGAGACCATCCAAACTACAGCATTATTGTGATCAGCCAGAATACTGAGAAGAGTCCTGGAGACTTGAGGAGACTTGCTGTCACTCAAACTCTTGTGAGAAACCATCGGCTAACGGTGGTGTGAAAAACTCTAAAAAAGTAAATAATAATAATATTAGTATTAATAATAATAATTATAATAATAAAAGCGCGGTGGAAGACTGATTTCAGCGATCAGAAATAATACAGACAACACAGGCATCAACGGGACAAAATAACCAGAAAACAAAAATGGAAAGAAAAACAACTTTATGGACATTTTAAGCGACAAACAAGCTAAATCTCATATGAGAAAACTTGGATATGTCAAAGAAAGGGAAACCTTAAGAGAGAAACTGAACCTGTTCTAATAGTTGCACAAAACAACGTCCTATATAGGAAATTCGTAGAGAACACATGTGCGTGCGAAGGGCAAAATTGGTCAATCACAGTCATTCTGAAGGTCACGTGAGGCTAGCTATAAACGAAGCGGTCACGAAGGAATCGTTCTCTTTTTGCCACTACCTGGGCTAGCAGTTCTAGCTTAGACCGCATCGTGTAAGGGGCTTACACGATGCGGTCTAAGCTAGAACTGCCTAAGCTAGGACGGCGACGATTCGGCAGCGAGTCCACCACGTAGCTGCTGTGAACAAACAAACGCAACCACTACTACGAACCTTCGACAGGGCTTGAACAAGTTACCAGGAACAACTAAACAGCTAAGTTTTCACAGGCATATTTATCTGCAACCTTACTCATCCAAACTCTTTGAACATATCTACTTGTATATTCTTGTGCATATATTCAGTAAACCTTTTGTAGAAGTAAAAACTCGTTTGCGTCCTTTCTTCAAAAGTGGCATCCACCTCCTCACCGCGTTTTAATAACGGTTTATTCTCCAACAAAACTTAGGGGTTAAACAGTTTTTTTTTTGTCGGGGATAAAAATCCCCACTCATAAGGACACACTATGTTAAAGCAAAAATAAACTAGACGAAACAATATAGCAGATGCAGATTATGTGGTGATAGAGACGAAACGATCAATCACATAATAAGCGAATGCAGCAAATTAACGCAAAGAGTTTATAAGACTAGACGTGACTTGGCGAGGAAAATGATCAACCAGGAATCGTACAAGAAGTTTAAATTTGACCATACAACCAAATGGTATATGCACAACCCAGAATCCGCCTGAGAAAATGAGATGTACCAAATTCTCTGCAATTTGTAGATACAAACAGATCATCTAATCTCGGCCAGACGAATAGATCTAGAGATAGTCCAAAAAAAAAAAAATTACTTGCTTAATAGTAGACTTTGCCGTCCCGGCTGGCCACAGGGTAAAACTGAAAGAAAGGGATAGGAGAGATATGTACCTAGACCTTGCTAGAGAACGGAAGAACTATGGAACATGAAAGTGACTGTGATACCAGTTGTAATTAGACCACTCAGTACAGTCACCAAAGGATTAGTACGAGAACTGGAGGAAATGAGAGGACGAGTGGAGATTATCAAAAGACAGCATTATTAAGATCGGCCAGAATACAGAGAAGAGTCATGGAGACTTGAACAGACTGTTGTTACTCAAACTTCAGAGAAAAAACCATCTGTTAACGCTGGTGTGAAAAGCTGGTCGTAAACTTATAGCAATTAACACTCTGGCTGTACATGTCGTCACATACCGTTTCAATATAATGTTCTGGATTTTTACTGAAATAAGGAAAAACATGGATACTAACGTTAGGAAACTAATAACCTGCCGCAGAATGCATCCCCCAAGCGCAGATATATCACGTCCCTACATCAAGAGAGAAAGTGATGGAAAAGGATTAATCCAGATGTGATTGAACAAAGTAAATACTTGATTTATTTGGAAAATATTTTCCAATATTTTATCATTGTTATTCTTTGTTGGTAAAAAGCTAACTGCTGATTAAATTGAATTAGTCAAGGGAGGTAACTCCATATCGAGTCGGTAGAGACGTGAAACATTTTCATTTACAGCTATGCACACAGATATGCAATGCTCTGCGTCTGTAGGGACTAAAATTAAACAAAATTAATTGAATAAAATAGAATTTACATAATTTGTAGAAAAATTATTCACGTATCTTGAACAAGCAGCGTCGCATCAACCGAAAAGGACATCGACACGAGGTTAACGAAAGCATGGACAGCTATCAATAGGCTATCGATTATATAGAAATCAGACCTAACCGATAAAATGAAACGCAGTTTCTTCCAGGCAGCGGTCGCATCGATACTGCTAGATGGCTGCACTACATGGACGCTAACAAAACGGCTGGAGAAGAAGCTAGACGGCAATTACACAAGAATGCTGCGAGCAATCTTGAACAAGTCCTGGCGGCAACACCCCACAAGACACCAACTGTACGGCCACCTGCCTCCTATCACTAAAACTATTCAAGTTAGACGAACCAGACATGCAGGACACTGCTGGAGAAGCAGGGACGAACTCATAAGTGATGTACTCTTATGGACCCACACACGTGCAAAAGCAGGACGACCAGCACGAACATACATTCAGCAACTATGTGAGGATACGGGATGTTGTCCAGAAGACCTGCCTGAGGCGATGAACGATAGGGAAAAGTGGCGAGAGAGGGTCAGGGATATCCGTGCTACCAGCACGACATGATGATGATGATGAACATGTTGAATTTATGGAGAAACCGAATAAACAAAGTTTATTAAAGTACTGGAAGAAAATACAACGTGAACAATTCTCATTGGTTTGGTTTCTTTGTTTTAAAGGGCTTTTAATCATCGAGGGTTATTTAAAGCCAAATTCATCCTTGTGGAAGAACAGTAGTGGTATTATACAACCCATAGCTGGGCGGGATTGAGGAGTTCATGCCTTTCCCAAATTTATTAGTCCGAAAGTGAACGTAATACTGAGACTGGAGTTCGAACTCGTTTAGTAAGATGTCGCATATAAGTCACTACACCACGGAGATTCCCGTCACAATTCTCCTTGTTAGATCGCTTGTTACCAATCGTCTTCAAGGACAATAGATCAACCTTTAGAAAACTTGGTCAGTGGACTTCTTTAATTTCAAAGAGTATTTTAAAGGTATTTGGGACAGGTCAAAATTAGCCAAGAAGGTTTAATTCGAGAAAGTAAATAAAATTAGCACAAGGGGAGAGACTTCTCTCTGATTGATTTATTGAGAGAGAGAGAGAGAGAGAGAGAGAGAGAGAGAGAGAGAGAGAGAGAGAGAGGTTTGTATCTCGGGTTATAAAAGACTGATTGATTAATTGATGAAATGTTACACTTATTGATAAAACATTGCTATCACACTTGATTAGATGAAAGACAATATTTTTTTTCCGAATTTTCTCCGTGTGGATTTTATGAAAAAATAACTGCCCAAACATATTTGGTGAGTTAGACAATCTTCACACCAGCGTTAGCTGATGTTCTTTCACTGGAGTTTGAGTGACAGCACTCCAGGACTCCAGGACTCTTCTCAGTATTCTGGCCATCTCAACAATGCCTTAGTCTAAATTGTTTCGATTCTTCCTCCAATTTCCAACTCTTCCAGTGTCCCTTTTTAACTTTCAGGGACCGTTCAAAGCACACTATTTACAATTAGTTTCACTGTAAGTTTCATTTTCTACAAATTTCTTAGTTCTTTGGCAAGGTCTCTTAGCGCTTTCTTTAATTTTCATTCAATGGTCCACTAGAACGGTAAAATTCACTAAACGACAAGTTCTCGCTTTGTTGTTAAGTAGGACCAGATCGGGTCTTCTGGTCTGTATTTAAGATCCTTTTTTTTTTTTTAATCTCAAAATCCATAGGAATTTTATGTGTGTCATTTTATCGAACGAATTCTGCTTTGTGCATATATCATTTGTTCGTATGGTCAAATTCAATCTTTTGTACAATTCTCCGAGGATCATTTGTCCTGCTCAGTCGTGCCTAGTCTTTTATTATTATTATTATTATTATTATTATTATTATTATTATTATTATTATTATTATTATTATCCTATTTTATGGTCGAAATATTAAAATATTGTTCTCCATTAATGTAGTTTCTACATTTATAAATGAAAATAGTTCAATATTAGTAATAGAGCGTATATCTTGTAGTTAGGATAGCGTAGACACAGAGTCTACGGCGTAAGATGACTATCAATTTCTCGCCTATGCGATCATCGGGCCAAGTGCTTGGTCCAATAATCGACAAAGTGTCTACATTATCTAAGTGCCGTCGGCGTTGTGTCTATAGTATCCTAACTTCTTCGAAGTTCATCTTGTTATCAATATAGAAATATAACAAAAGGTACAACTCACAAAGGTCGAGACAGATCCATACGATATTTGGTTCGTGAATGCTATTAAAATACCGGTCTTTTAAGAAATCTCCTTACCAAACTATATATATATATATATATATATATATATATGTGTGTGTGTGTATGTGTGTGTGTGCTATTGATCATTTGAAAATCTGATCCCTCCGATAAAATAAAATGTGAATTCTTCAAAGCACAGACCACGTCAGTACTACTATGTGTTTGCACCACCTGGACTCTAACGAAACGCTTGGAGAAAAAGCAATATGTAAATTACTCAAGAATACTACGTACTGTTTGACACTAATCCAAGAAGCAGCACCCTACAAAACGGCAGCTGTACAGCCACTTATCTCCTATCTCACAAACCATCTAATTAAGACAAATAAGAGATGCCGGACATTGCCGGGGAAGCAGGGACGCACTCTTTCACATGGTCACACCTATGAAGACCGACCGACAAAAAATTACATATATAAGCTCTGTGGAGACACTGGATGCAGTTTAGAGGACCTACCAAGAGAGATGGCCGACAGGGACTGATGGCAAGAAAGAATCAAGGGAATCCGAGATATCAGTACGACTTGAGGATAGTGTTGCTATAGTTCTTTGCTTTAAAATGGAGTTTTCTCCCTTGCATCAATATTTACATCATACATATAACGATCATGATTCTTGAAATAAAGTCTACTCTATTTTCAAAATGAATACGTCTGTGGGAAAGTATTATAATGACCGTTCAAATTTTATTAGTAGAATTTTGGTTAGCTGGTTGGTTGGTTCTATGACATATCAACTTTTGTGGGGTTATTTAATGCCGAAGACAGCTTTTATTACATAGTTTCACGTCACTAATAACAATAATCCTGTTGCTTCAAGTAACTATTTTTAATACACATAATTTGCTCACAGTTATATATTTTCATAAATTGCTGTCTATTGATGATAATTCAAATAACAATTCGTAATAGATGTTAATAAACATTGGTTTGCACTCAGTTAATTATAATAATTTTCCGACAGGTCTATTTGATCCAAACATGGGATCTGAAGACGTACTATCACTCCCGGTTCGAATGGACATGGGAATAATGGCCACAATGGGATACTCCACACTCCATAGAGTTAAAGAACAGGACCCCCACTAACAGATGCTATTTAGTATTATACCCCGGACAATCTGTTGGCTGTGATTGGTCCAAAACTATTAAATCAATTAGGCAGATTATGTATTTTTATTATGTATATATCGGTATCAAATTAGAGTTCACTGATGGCCCGGGAGATCGAGGTTCAATCCCAGGTCAAATCATACTAAAGACTCAAAAAAATGTTACTTGATCCTTTCTTGCTTAAAACCCAGCATTACAAGATATGGACCATGGATAAGTGGAACAATCCAGGGAAAGAAGTAGCCTCCCTATACCTTGGTATAGTAGCTATTGAAAAAAGAGCCTTCGGGTCAGCCTCGACTATAGTCGACCAACTTACTTATATATATATATATATATATATATATATATATATATATATATATATATATCCAGTAGGACAGCAAGAATTAAGTGTAGTTGTTAATTACTTAGGTTTGCAGTTAAATATCGAAAATGCTCTATATTTCAAATTGACATAGAGCTAGAATAAACCCATACTCATACTCATAATCGATCAGAAGCCGTAACTAAAAGTTTCACGTGTTGTGAACCTCGATTATCTGACAAAAATGCACATATGTTTGTGTGTGTGAATATATATATATATATATATACATATATATTTGGATTTTTAAAAAGCTAGGCATAGTTCCTACATCTCATTAGGTTTTGATTTTACTGTTACAAATTTTCCCCCACGAACCGAAAACTATTTCAGAGACCATTAATTTTCTGATTGCTGTTTTCTCTTAGTCTCATCATGACAAGTTTCATTGTGCACAGAAGAATAAAGTGAAATATTCCTGCCCAAACCTGCAATATTCAAATTCGGCGGAGAAGCGACTTGCTTTGCTCTAAAATCAGCCCTAAAAAATGACATCAGCAAATGGAGTGGGCCCGGTCCAAGACGAACAAGTGGGTTGCTCACTGATTGTTCCTTTCACTGATATGAACTCCCGAGTTCCAGACAATCAGATAACCAAACGCCACCATCTTGGTTTCCCAGCGACATTCAGTGAACCAAGCTGTCCAGCTATTCAAAACTGCCTTTTTCAGGGCAAGTAGATCTTTCTCGTGGATCTGGCTTGGAGGATCAGCCAGTTCAACACCATCCTGCTTATTTCCAAGACACATGAGCATGAGTAACAGAGCGATCAGCTCAGTGTAGCGATGCCTAGAGACTCAAGCCACATTCCCTGGCCTTAGAACCGCTAGACTTAACACAAACACAACTCCGTATTTTAATATTGATATTGAGCTTGAATAAACTCGAATATGTTAAGTTTGTTTAGTTTTATGGCATATCGACCATTATAGGTTATTTAATACGAAATCCTCTTTATACATATATTAAATATATATGATATTGTTTGGATGGGTTTCATGCCATATCGACCATTATAGGTTATTTAATACGAAATCCTCTTTATACATATATTAAATATATATGATATTGTTTGGATGGGTTTCATGCCATATCGACCATTATAGGTTATTTAATATTTATTTCAATTTATAATATAATTGCATTATTTTAGAAAATTAAAAAAATGTATGTTTATTTCCTTGCCTATAAGGTTATGATTACGCGCATGCGTATCTTCCATCCTCTTGGGAATACGTAGCCTTTGAGGTGACGATGTCCTTTGTAAGAGTACAGATGTGACGTCAAGACAGTTTTGATTAGTTTAACTAGCCGCACATTTACCGTTACTAGTTGATTTGTCGTCGTGTGTGTGCGGTGTGGAGCAGTAACTCATTGATCGAGTTTTGGCTTTGTGGTTGCTGGTTCGATCTCAAGTGGGGAAGTTCACGGTATACATTGCTGATTCAACCTAATAAGGTCGAAACAGCTGTCCAGTGATTTCGTATGTCACGTGCAGTGCTTGTCGGATTTTCTGGTCATGGTAATTCAATTAATAAGATTTTGTAGATAACATTTTTAAACGCGCCTAACCTCTTTTTATTGTACACAGTTAAATGGTTTCAAGTATTGCTTTAACATCAGTCATTTGTTTATACATATAGTTTATTCTATTTGAATCATAGATAGGACCCTATCAGGTGCTACCACTCCCGGTCAAAGTGGACCTGGAAGCGGTGGCAATAAAGGCTGGAGTCTCGTCATCAGATGGTTTAATGTCATATCCAGGACACTCGTTGGGTGGGTTGGGGTTTTCTTACCCCTCTGCAGAGATGAAGTCGGTGTATTCTACTGTCCCAGCCGACTAGTCTACCTAAAATGTTTAAATACTCTTAACCGGTCAGAAGTCGTAAGTAAAACTTTCACTTGGATATCATCTTTGGTGGTGTAGAAAAAGTTGACATCAGTACGACAGAAGAACCAGGGAAACAAAGGTATCTATACTCATATGGTGTCGATCACCAATCAGAAATGCCCTCACAATAGGACTTTTTCAAATTGAACACAGCAACAAAAAGTAAATTATTCCAATCATATAATGACAACAAGAACAACTATACTTGCATATAACAAAGCATGAAGTTTTTTCGGATGCGGGAGTCTTAATTTAGCCGGGTATAACAACCGGGACATTGGCCCAGCGGTTAGAGTGTTCGCCAATGGCCCGGGAGACCTGGGTTCAATCCCAGGTCGAGTCATACCAAAGACTTTAAAAATGGAACTTGATACCACCTTGCTTAACACTCAGCATTATAAGGTACGGTTCAAGGGTAAAGTGGAGCAATCCTGGGAATGGAGTAGCGCCCTCCCCTACACCTTGGTGTAGTAGCTATCGAAAAGGGTGCCTTCGGGTCACCCTCGACTATGGTCGCTAACTTTACTTTAACTTTACTATAACAACCGCAAATAATACAAAAAAAGTAAGATCAAGCAAGCATTGAAATAAAACAAGTTATTTTCTTGCGTACAAGTAACAGAGTGAAAAGTTCGAATAATATCCGACAAAGTTGAGTCAGAATTTAAAGTTCCATCAATACATTTTCTTTGAGTGAGAAAGTTTCTCATTGCAGCAGTTCATTTTCTTTTGTGTTGCAGGAAAAAGGGAGAGAGAAACGCTATTTTACCCTACGGAAAAGGAAAGTAAGATAAATAAAGGTGTTATTTTTTTCGTGCTGAAGAAATCACATTCTATTTTCTGGTTGTATATGTATCTGACGATATATATTTTATCTAACGCCGGTCTTTCTGATGTCTGTTAGCGGATCTGAGTGGTTTGTATGCGGTATTTAATTGACTTCCCACAAAGTCAGGATGCGATATGTGGTCATTTTATTGTGGGGAACCACAAACGAATCGAGACATACGTGCTTATTTAAAAAAAAATAATTGGTTGCTTCGGCATTCCCCACATTGATGTTCCCCAGGCTCCAAGCTATCAACGCAGCCTTGCAGAGCAAGTATTGCATGGGATAAAGGCCTCCTAAGATCTGACAAACTGAGGTGAGCCCGAGTGTGGGTGTCTTGCGTGGGTTTATGTTTTAAATTTCTGCATATAGATACTCTGGTTTGGCTCTGAATTCAGTATTTTTTTTTTTAATCATTTAATTTAAGCGGGAAGTATTTTTATTGGTTGTTAATTTTAATAATGATTCATATCTTATTTATGGGCATGCATCGAGTCTATTCGCAGAAGACATTTCTTATCGTTTTTAACTGGGCCGTTGTTGTGTTTACATCCGGTTAAGTACTATTTCGTATTCAAACAAAACAATGTCTTCTTTGCTTTAAGCGGAAAATGACTATCATTTCCGAACCAAGAAAAAAACAAAAACAAAACAAAAAAATAAACGAAAACAAAAACAAAAATAAAACAAATAAAAAAATAAACTATGACGTTATTTATCATTCCGTTATGAGTAGAAACTATTTCGCAACCATTAATCAAAAATATGAAAAATTGAATAATTCCAGTTTTAAAATTGACTGAGAAATCTTCAGTGTCTTCAACGTTGATATATGAAATGAAACGAAATGCTGTCGTAACGAAACGAAACACTAACAAAGAAAAATGGTTTCTTTTACGATAAGTAAAATAAAAAGTCAGAAAAAAAATGAAAATTAGATAAATAATTAAATAGAAAATATCTCAAAAAAAGATAAAAATAAGTGACGAAGAAATTTATATCGGTGAATTTTAAAATTTTACTGGAAACTTTTACTGAAAAAAGATAAGAAAATCGTTTAGTTTGGGGAATTATAAATTAATCATTAATTATATGAATGCAGTATACTCTTGATTCGGTCGTTATTTTATGTGCAAATTTTTGATGGCGACCTCTTCACAAGTGAATGGGGATTCACTTCCGGGTGATTTTCTTTTTAAAGCGATAGTTTTATATTTTTTTTGTATAAGGAATTTGAATTTTCAAAATGTTCTATCTCATATTTAGACTAGATTTTATTTTAGTTTTTCAAACCTTTACAAAATTAAAAAAAATTTCTCTGACACAGGCTATGAATAGGATACGTTATTTGACTAAATGGCATATCAACCCTCAATGGTTATTTAATGCCTTCTTATATATATATATATATGTATATATATATATATACCGAACTTAAAAATTACACACACACACACACACACACACACACACACACACACACACACACACACACACACATATATATATATATATATATATATATATATATGTACTTTTTAAGTTTGGTTTCGTTGTGTTTTATGACATATCAACTCTTGTGGGTTATTTAATGCCAAATCTTTTTTCATATATGTATATCATATATATGATTTGTAAGTGAATAGTTTGTCGGTAATATTATTTCTGAATGAGCCAGAGCTTATTTGTTTGCACAAAATTCAATGTTTTCAAGTATTGTTATCCAACACAAATAATTCTATTTAATATTAATCATTTGTTCGCTCGCCGTGAAATGTTGCCGAGTTCTACAATTCATTATTTGCCCACACTCAATGGATTTCAAGTATTGCTATTTGTTGTTTTCACACAATTAAATAGTTTTAAGTACTGCTACTTAACACAAATGATTCAATTCAATACTATTTCTTTGTACAGAGATAAATGGTCTCAAGTATTGCTATTTAACACTTATAATTCCATTAAATATTAATCATTTGTTGGCGCACAGTCAAATGGTCTTAAGTATTACTATTTATTGTTTGTGCACAGTTAAATGGTTTCAAATATAGTAAATGATTAAATAGTTTTATTTGACCCATAGATGGACCCTAACAGGTACTACCACTCCGGGTCAGAGTAGACCTGGGATTAATGGCAATGAGAGGTACTTCATATTCCATAAATCTCTAGAATTGGAGTCTCATCAGCTGATGGTTTATTGTCCTATCCAAGACACTCGTTGAGGGGTCTTACCCTTCTGCAGAGATGCATTCGACGTATACTATAGACCCATCCCCAGTCGACAGAGTTAACATAAGCTATGGATTTTTGCCTGAGATTAACAAGAACTTACACGCAACGATCGTAAAAAATCTGCCATATATTTTGATTTAATAATTTTCTTTGAGATTGTTGAGAAAAGTTGCACGCAAACATCCTCTTGCTAAGAACAGGAAGAAGAAATGTGGAACAAAATCCTCCGTCTGTATTTTCCAATTGATCACAAGCTCTTTTGGCTTAAGATATAAGTCATCATCATCATGTCGTGCCGCTTGCGCGGATATCCTTGACCCTCTCTCGCCACTTCTCCCTATCGTACATCGCTTCTGGCAGGTCTTCAGGGCTACATCCCGTATCCTCACATAGCTGCTGAATGTATGATCGAGCTGATCGTCCTGCTTTTGCCCGGCCATATGTGGGGTCCATAGGAGTACATCACTTATGAGCTTGTCCCTGCTTCTCCAGCAGTGTCTTGCATGCCTGGTTCGTCTAACTTGGATAGTTTTCGTGATGGGAAGTAGGTGGCTGTATAGTTGGTGCTTTGTGGGGTGTTGCCGCCAGGACTTGTTCAATATTGCTCGCAGCATTCTTGTGTAATTGCCGTCTAGCTTCTTCTCCTGCCGTTTAGTTTAATGGCCAATTTAATTTGTCTCGTGTATGTAAAAATAATGTAAATCCAAAAAGTTAAGCAATTAAACAAAGGCATGTAAATCTTAGATACAAAACGAAAGACAAAAGGAAATCGGTTCAATCTGGACAGATAACAAACAACTTTGTTAAAATAATAGCCGTAGTAACTGCACTTTTCTGCTAAAAGATTTTTTTTAAAGACTAACTTTCAAACATGTATTGGTATGCTCGATGCTCCGGAAGATATTTAGTTACGTTTTCACTCACCAAGGAGTAATGTTAGGAGCAATATCCGTGATATACTAACGTGGAATAAACGGAAGATAAGGCAAAATAAACGCATTAAAAAATTTGATATTTAGAATATATAATATACCTCCAAGTGGTATTATTAACTTGTAGTAGCATATTTGTTATTAATTACTTGGAGTAATAGCTTTTATTATATTGGTACACTTGGAGTTAGGGAAGATATTTAGTCGAATCCTCAATCACCAATTAGCATTATTATATCTGTGATATACTAGCACAGAACACAATTGAAAGAAAGGTAAGATAAGAAGATTTAACCTTTTAATGATAAAACACAAACACATCCCAACAAATAGAAGTATACACATATTATTACACGAACTAGCAGTATATGTAAAGTTGTACAAAAATGGAAAAAAAAGACTTACTTGATGAAGAAATAAAAGAACCACTTGGCTTTACCGTTCCCTGACAGAGTCCCTGACATGACCCTCTTGTTCAAAGAATAGAAGTTAAAGAAGTCTAGAATGGGTTTCTGTAACTTTTATGTGACATACTACGAGGCACCTGATGAACACGCCCATTCTCTAAGGAAAAGAATTATCTATTGTCTCCTTACACATGCAAAAAAAAAAAAAAAAAAAAAAGGAAACGACTTTGATTGAATTGCTTCTATTTTGCTTATCAGAATTCAAATTTAGATGAGTGATCTTGGTT
The DNA here is from genome assembly GCA_963585895.1 of Sepioteuthis lessoniana. Lineage (NCBI taxonomy): Eukaryota > Metazoa > Mollusca > Cephalopoda > Myopsida > Loliginidae > Sepioteuthis > Sepioteuthis lessoniana. The sequence continues at coordinate 41,779,386 of OY757911.1, forward strand.
TGAATTCGTGTGTTTTAATTGTGTCACGAAAATAGAAAATAAGAAAGATCAAATTCTGTTTTAGACTTCAGAAATATTGAAAACGTTCACAAGGGCTTATGAGAATCAAGTTCTATCAGGTTTATTGGTGGCTCAAGATATTTTTGAATATTGGCAAATATCGATCCTGTTTTAGTCAATCGAACTGAAGAAATAAGATAAAAGGTCTATCATATGATCTAATCGGCGTTTGGCAATGATTTGTAAAAAAAATAACATTGATCAGCTGATTTTAATTAGGGTTGCTAACCTGAAAAAACCCAACAAAAAACAAAAAAACAAAACAACAACAACAAAAACAAAACAAAAAACAAAACAATCTGATTCCCTTCAATACATATTTGAGCTTTTAACTGAATATACCTGTGGTACTGCATTTCCTTATTCCCTTGAGATAAGTCCTCATGGCTTTCTTGAATTATTCCTATCAAGGATACTTGAAAGCTTCTAACTGTGCAAATCATTTGCATCAAATAACTCGTTTGTTTTGGTTTGGCTTCTTTGTTTAATGGCATAACCTTTGTAGGTTATTTAATGCCATAGCCATTCTCCTATTTAACCCATAGCTGGAGGATAACGGGGTTCATACCTTTCCCAAGGGTATTTGCCCGAAAGTGAACGTAATAGCGCGATTGGAGTACGAACTCGCGTACTACGATTCCGCAGTCCATCGCTTTAACCATTACACCACGAGGACACCCCCTAAATTACTCGTAATTAGTTGATATATACCATATTAACAAAACCACGCGCACACACACACACACACGTGCGCATGTGTATGTGTAAAAAAAGTGTAGAAGGTGCTCCAGTCTAAAGACAAAACCGTTGTGAAGGCAACCTTTCAAGAAGAAGTCAACTCCAAAATCAAAACTGGAGAAGGAAGCTCCAGCATCAAATCTCTGCTCACTTGTTGGCATCTTTTGGCGGGAAAAGCCCCCAAAAAGTTACCCTGAAATAAAACCTGTAGTTAGTATAGTCACGAGTTAAATTGCTATGCTTGTAACTGGGCTGTAGCTATGTAGACCCAGAGAGAGGCATAATTATCGTACAAACATATGTCACTATAATCTAATGATGTATAGATGTGTTGATATGATCTTACGCATCCTGTATATTTTTCACTAGTTGAGTTATTTATTAAACTGGCAGAGTTGTAAATTTGTTGTTAAAGACATTTATCATTTGACAAGATGTGGCAGTCATCATTCATGTTTGGGTTTATATTTAGGCTGCATTATTTCCCATAAATATGATCCGTTAAAAATCGCATTTTTTAGCAACTTTTTAATCGATTTTTCTTGTCTAACAGATTTTCTTAAATCTACTTTAAGTTTATCAAAAAATTGCCTGAAGTAATAATAGTAATATCTGGAACCATATACCATATGCCAATAAATGAATATTACTATTAAATAGGAATAGTTATTTGAAACCGTATTGTGACCAAATTACTAGATAGGAATACTTGAAACCATATAACCTATGCAAATATATGAATATCATAATTAAAGAGAATAATTACTTGAAACCATCTTGCGGCCAAATTATTAGTATCAGATAGGAATAACTGGAACCATATAACCATATGCAAATAAATGAATATTATTATTACTTAGGAATAATTACTTGAAACTATATTGTATGTAAATTATTAGTATTACAGAGGAATACTTGAAACCATCTGTGTGCAAGAAAATAATTACACTATTCTATTGCCTTGTAGGTAGAGTGTTTGCCAATGGCCCGGGAGACCGGGATTCAATCTCAGGTTGGGTCATACCAAAGACTCAAAAAATGGTACTTGATGCCGCCTTGAGTAACACTCAGCATTATAAGGTACGGATCAAGAGTAAAGTTGAGCAATCCAGGGAAAGGAGTAGCATCCTAACCTACACCTTGATGTAGCAGCTAATGGAAAAGGAGCCTTCAGTTCGCCCTCGATTACGGTGGCCAACTATTATTTTACATTATATATATATATATATATATATATATATATATATAAAAGAAACAATCAATTGGACTCTAACAGGTACTACAATTCCGAACCAAAGTCGACTATTGATCAATGTCAATGAAGTAGGAATAGTTCCGTAAAACCACTAGAAACTTCAAATCCTACACTGTTTTCCTTTCACTTTGCAATAATGACCTTTAGAAAGTCATGAATCCATCCCTTCTCCTTCAATCTCTCTCTCTCTCTCTCGCTATATATATATATATATATATATTGTTGAATAGACACAGTTCTTTAGCTTTGGTATGATAACTAGTCTTGAAGAAAGAAAACTCTGAAATTAAACCAGCTGTAATCCGCTGTACTTTGATTGTTCAAAATTACTTATAGCTGTTTTAGTCGATCGAACTGAAGAAATAAGACAAAAGGTCAGTCATATGATCTAATTGACACAATGACAGGATGTATAAATTATGAGTATCAGATAGTACTACCGTATATACTACTGTAATGAACGACCTTTAAGACAAATTTCTTACCTCCAAAACAAGAAATATTGAGTAGATATTTTTGTAGGCTAACATAGACAAAAGTTAGGGGTCGTTCATTACACCCGATATACTATCAAACACCTTTTTAGGGCTACAAAAATTGGGATCGTTCATTTCACGAAGTTGTTAATTAATTGAGTACAAACGATATTTGAAACTAAATAACTGTGTTCAAATGCTATCGTTATTTGAGGACGTGTAATTATTTGTAACGAAGGAAAAAAAACTGACATTGGCATTAATTAACCCAATAAAAGTTTACATGCAAGAAAAGCAAGCAAGCAACTAATTAACCAATCAACCAAATAATCAAGCAAACTGCAAGCCAACCAACTAAATAAACAAACAAGCCAGCAGCCAACCAACCACCCACCAAATAACCAACGAAACATCGAGCCAAACAAGCAATGAAACAACCAAGTAAATAAACAAACAAGCGAGCAGCCAAACAACCAACAAATCAACCACCTAAATAACCAACGAAACATTGAGCCAACCAAGCAATCAAGTAACCAACCAACCAACCAACCAACCAAATAACTAACCACACACCCAGCCAACCACGCAACCACGCAAATAAACAAGAAAGCAGCTAAACAGCCAACCAACCAAATAACAATCTTACCACATGACCAACCAAACAGCCAGCCAAGGAAGCAACCAAACAACCAACTAACCAAGCAAGTAAAAGCTAGCAACCAAGAAATCAAGCAAACATGCGACCACTCAATAAACCAACCAAATAATCAACCAAATAGCCTGCCAACCAAGCAACTAAACAAGCAACCAAATAATCCAACAAAAAAGCAAGCAACCAATCAAGCAACCAACAAACCAATCAACCAACCAACCAACCAACCAAACAAACAAGAAAGCAACCAACTAACAAACGAACAAACAAACAAGCAAACTTATAAACTATATTTATGATCTCAGCCTTAAAAATAACATGAGGAATTCACGAAACAGCATTTCTAATATTGAGTGTAATTGCACTAATTTTTTTTGTTTGGTGGGAGGACTCCCTTAAATAATTAAAAGAAGCCACTGCACCGTCCGGTTTGTCTTTCCACCATCAAAGTGTTCTTTGTTCTCAGATGACTTACCCATTAAAGCTCACCAGCTGAGAGAGAGAGAGAGAGAGAGAGAGAGAGAGAGAGAGAGAAGAGATGAAACGGCAATTGAGAACAAGAACATGCTGGAATATATAACAATAAATGATGAAGAGGAAGTCCAATTAAACATCACACGCCCATATCCGTATACGCATGCGTGGGCTTGCATTCAAGTATATTACCATGTACGCGTTAACATCCAGGCTTAGAAATAAATGCATAACACAACACATTGCAAGCTGTCAAAGATGCCCTCATACCAGGAACACAGACAGACAGACAGAAACATAGACACAGACACACACTTGTAAACCCTGTGTACAATCACATGGATACATACGCCCATGTATACTTTTGTACCCTCTCACTCTTTCATGTCTACATGCACTCACACACTTCCATATATATATATATATATACAGAGAGAGAGAGAGAGAGAGAGAGAGAGAGAGAGAGAGAGAGAGAGAGAGAGAGAATTAATTTGAAAATTTAAGGTCAAAGCGCTAGTAAATCGTAAAATCTTGACAAAACTATGGAGCGATATCGCTATATGTTATCAATAATAAAAAAAAATGTAAGGTAAGAGAGAGAGAGAGAGAGAGAGAGAGAGAGAGAGAGAGAGAGAGAGAGGTGGGGAATCCTTTCTAAAAGTACGCATAGCTTGTTAATACCTACAATAGTTATTACATTAAACCTAAGAAAATACTTTTAAAGAGTACTTGTTATGACACAGTTAAGATATAAAAAAAGTTTAACCATCGTAAATTTCAATGACATTTAGCAAAATTATTTTTGCTATTATTATTACTATTGTAATCATATTAGTCCTTGCAGGTTTTTCCCACCAGCGTTTGCTGATGGTCTTTCATGGGAGTTTGTGAGACATCAAGTCACCTCAAGTCTCCAGGAGTCTTCTCAGTATTCCTGCCAATCTTAACAATGCTACTATTATCATTTTACTCTTTTGAGAGTTTTTCACACCAGGATTAGCTGATGGTTTCTAATTTGAGTTTGAATGACAGCAAGTCATCTCAAGTCTCCAGAACTCTTCTCAGCATTCTGGCCGATCTTAATAATGCTGTAATCTGGTTGGTCTCTACATGTTCTCTGATTTCTAAGTTTTCTAGTCCCATAGCATTTTTTGGGATTATTATTATTATTGTTGTTGCTGTTGTTAGTGCTTGTGAATTTTTCACACAAGTTTTAATTATTGGTCTTTCACTGGAGTCTTCGTGATAGCAAGTCTCAAATTTTCAGGACTCTTCTCAGTATTCTAGCCGATCTCAACAATGCTGTGGTCTGGATGGTCTCGATTCTTTCTTTGATTTCGAATTCCTCCACTTTTTTTTTTACTATCATTTGGGGAAAGAGTACCAACTACAACTGGTGTCACCGTCATCTTCATGCTCAACAGCTTTTTTAGTTCTCCGGCAAGGTTTAAGTATTTTTCTTTCCTTTCATTTTCTTGTATTTTATCTCTGTAATTCATTGGAACTGCAAAATCCACTAGATCACATGTTCTGTTTTTCGTATTAATCAGCACAAGTTCTTGTCTTCTGGTCGGGATTATATGATTTATTTGTATATCAAAATCCCTGAGAATTTTATGCATCTCATTCTCTTGGACGTATTCTGGTTTGTGCTTATATCATTTGGTTCGTATGGTAAAATTTTAATCACTTGCACTATTCCCAACGGATCACCTTCACCACTCAGTTGTACTTAGTCTTGTACCCATTTTGCGCAAGATTGCTGCATTCGCTTATAATGTTATTAACTGTTTCATCAGGTCACCATATAACCTACACTTGCTATTCTGTTGCGTATAATCAATTTTCGCTTTTATATAATTGATTTTTATGGCATTATTTTGTCTTGTTTTAAAGGGAGATTCAGTTTATCTTTTGAGGCGTCCCTTTCTTAGCCATGTCTAGGTCTTTTCCCTATTTTGTCACTTTAAGTGTCCATACAGTTGTTTTTCTTCTCATTTCTGTTTTCCAGTTTTTGTTGTTTTGTGACACGACGTACGGTTGAGTACTTAATTGATATGTAAAAATTAGAATTTATGAAATATATATATATATATATATATATATATATATATCAAAAACAAAGAAAGATCCTTAAAATAAGTATCTTTTTGGTCAAGGCTTATGTGACCTAAAAAGCTGGTTGATCGTTCCTAAAGATCAGTTAAGTGCAGGACAGTCGTTTTTGATTTTAAAGGTCAGTTAAGTGCTAGACAATTGTTTTTGATTTTAAAGGTTAGCAAATTTATTTAGTCTTTCGGTTGTCAACTGAAACTTCAATCACATTGATGAAACGGGTCATTTCGTAAAATATATTTTCCTAGTCCTTATCTTGAAGGTCAATGTCAAAGGGAGATTTAATTTTGCTCCCCGCTAAACGAAGGGGAGTTGGGCATGCCTCATCCAGTCAGGTGAGGCTGAGAATTTCTTTTTTTTTTGTTCAAACCCATTGCTCTAAACCTGTTCCCATTGGTCAAAACATCTAAAAAGGGTTTTCCCTATACCTGTAAGATATAATGTTGAACTAGGATTGGCTGACTAATGGGAATATGACTCCTAATTGTCTCTTGTAGGACAACCAATCAGAAACCATTTTTAGTCCAGATATTGATCTATAAAAAATGGGATAATTAAACGAATCCTCAGAGAGGATAATAAAAAGGGACCAAGAAGAAACTCAAGACTGCCAAAGACGCGTCTCTTCCATTCCAGACCCGAAGTACTCCGAACAACATTCAGATGTTACAAAATTTCAAAGTCCCAGACTTTAGAGACGTTAGTGTTACTCTAAACGCACCCCATCGTCACTCTTCCTCTCTCGATATTCTTTCTTCTTCTGTTTGCCAGGAAAGCAAACCTCATTTGTTTGTTATTTATTGTCTCCCATACGTGTTTCAATAAAAACGATTTTTTGTTTTTGTTGTTAAACAACGGGTTTTCGCTATTCTTTGAGTTGCTAGACAATCTAGCCACTCATATTACCTGACCGTCAGAAGAATATCCGGCTGAATTGTGTCAACCCCCCCCCACTCCGTGGATCTTTCAAACACAACGTGGGCACGGAACTGGACAAAGCAAACAGCCGGAAGCTAATGTGGTAGTCACGAATACAATAGCCACAACAAGTACTGTGAATAGTCGTCACACCACATTGGGCTCTGTGACTAGCATTGAACCACAGTTTGGCCTCATGTTTCCATTGCTGTTTCTGGCTACTTTGATCAGATTTTCTTTGCACTTTTTAGCATATTCCTCAAGTCCCTGAATTTTTGCATAGATGCAACAGTTCAAAGACTCGGGGAATATACTAAAAAGAATTGCTGCATTTCTGCGATCCTCAATGAAAAGAATAGAAAGGAGGCCGTAAGGAAACAAAGGGAACAGACTACCTACCTACTATAAATAGACCAGCACACCATCAATGAAGTTTAAACAAGCGGAAAAATGTAGCCATTATCAGTCTTGTCAGCAGTTATCTTTTTTTCGGTCTTTTCATTTCTTTGTATTCTTGTATATTTTTTCCTTATTATTTTCTCTTGTTCTCGTAGTTTCTTTATTTGTCCTTCCATCTTCATTTCCCATCCGATGTTGGTATTTCTATTCCGGTTCCTTAGGGTGATACCAATTTTTGCATTAACTAGTTTAGTTCTTGCATAGATTAGAGCGTTTAGCTTGGTGATGTCCGTAGGGATATTTCAAACTACTCTTCGGGTTCTATCATGATTTTTCCAGTCCTGATTCCTTAGGGATGGTAATATAAACTTTTTTTCCTTCATGATACTACTTCTTTACTTTCGTCTTGAGTTAACATTGATGTTTTGGTGCTGGATTCGGCACGTCTTTAGCTGGTATTGAATTTAGCGGATTCAGCCCAAATTTCTATCATTATTTTTCTATAACCTCTTTTATAAGATTGTTTTTAAAATAACATTAGATTACATTTTTGTTGTCTTTTGTAGTCCATATTTTGTGTCTCTCGGATGCATTGTTTATTTCGTCTTTGTTGGCATCCTTGAAATTAGCACAGCCAACTTTTGCAGGATGAGGTCGGGTCCTTCTTCTTGGCTATTAAAGTGTAATATAATGGCCGAGGGATTTCGTTTTATATATCTTGCCTTTCGGTTTAGTTAGGCTGAGAACCTTTCGCTTAGCGCATGGGTTAGTTAGGTGCAAACATGAACGCAGGTGTTCACGTGCGCACGGAGCGGACGTGTCATTCAGAGATGTCACAATAGAAACCCCAGATAGAAAAATGTGACCGCGGGATGTGAATGACGTCACGCACCGGATGCGTGGGCTGAGATTTGAGAAAAAGTCAGTGAGTTGAGTTCCTGCTTTGGAAGAAGACGGTTGACTTTCGGAGCTCGCCGAGGCCTTGCGGCGGTTGCTGCACGTGGTGGGGTGGGGGTGGGCAGATGGAAAAGTCGTCATTGAAAGATTGTGCCTCTCTCTTCCTCATGTCGAAAAACCTTTTAACTCAAAGGTAATAGAAAGTTTCGTATCTGAACTAAGTCGTTAAGTTTTTCGTGTTTCGGGATTCCTATGTTATCTATATGTGCATTATGGACATTATGAACGTTTTGCGTACCGGTATGAATATGTCTATTTCACGTATTCATGCATGGCTATGTAACAGAAGGAGCACATGCCAATCATGACACTCAAGACTGTCAGCTGAATCCGACATCTATCTGTATTTGTATTTATCATTTTTAATAGGTAGAATATTGTGGCTATACCAGGCCCTGGGGTTGATTTTTATCTGTGCTCCTATCACAGATGTTATCTGGTAGCCGGGAAAAATAGTTAAATAAATAAATAAGTAAAATAACACCTTTACAATTTCTAAGTTTTAACTTATTTAAAGTCTAACAATACCTTTTTAAAAAATTCTAATCAGGTTTTGTGAGTTAATCTTACATCCTTTTTTGTGTTGCCAATTTTCCCATTTATTAAATTCATTAAATCTGACCAATTTTTAGAGACTTTCGGAAATCTTTCTTCTCGGATTGAAAGACACAACAGATCGAAACAGTTTCAAAGATTAAAGACAGAACGCTATCGGTTTTTTTATCCTATTTTTTAATCTATCAAGAAAAATTCATAGTTTCAAGCAAATAATAATAAAAAGAGAAAAAAGCAAAAAGCTGAAAAAAAAACAACAGCTAAACCTTGTCAGAGAACTGAAAAAGCGATGGAACATAAACTTGACAGTAATACCAATATCATTAAGGACCCTTGGAACAATTCCCAAGACCCTGGGGAAGAGATTAAAGGAAAAAACGAAACCATCTTAACCCCAGCACTACTAAAATCGACTAGGATACTTAAGAGTCCTGGAAACCCAAGGAAATTAACAGTGTATTTTAAAGTTTTCATGAATTAAAAACGATATATATATATATATATATATATATATATATACAGGATGCCCCCCCCGCCAACCCCATAAACTTTTTTTTATTACTTCTACAAAAATAAACCAAAATCTAATTTTGTACACTCGAACTTCTGCCTGTATATGATTATGCCCAAAAGTTCTGGCAATCTTGGTGTTACATAGCCACAATTAACGCCATGTGCGAAATAGGTAAAATGGACATCAAATGTTGGTAACATATATACATAACGTAGAACACAGGAATCTGGAAATTCGAAAACACGTAGCGACTTCTTTGTTCAGGTACGAAACCTTTTTATTACTTTTGAGTTAAAGGTTTCAACGTAAGGAGAGAGACACAACCTTTTTATGCTGGCTTCTTCATCTGGCCCCAATCTCGTGCGGCCCCCACGGCGCGCAAATTTGTCTCGCCTCAGCGAGCCCCAAAAGTTGAACCTCCTCGTTCGGCGTCTAGTTTTGAACTCTCTAACTTTCTTCGAAATCCCCCAAATCCTCCGCGCGCTTCCGGTGCGTGACGTCACTCGCACCCCGTAACCCCACTTTCAATGTGGGCTATTGTGACATCTCTGAGTGACACGTCCGCCCTGCGCGTCACACCTGCATCAAGTTTGCACCTAACTAACCCATGTGCTGAGCCGGAAGGTTCTCAGCTTAACTAAACCCAAAGGCATGAACCGAAATCCCGTGGCTATTATATTACATTGGATGCTTTGAACAAAAGTTATGGTCTCTCCAGAATATATTCCAAATGACCTCCTCGGCGTTGGAGATAGACGAGCAACCGTTGCGCAAAATTGTTAATCACTCGCATGCACTCCTCTCTGGGGATTTCCCTGAATTTTGCTGAAAAGTATATTAAATTCAAGCACACACACATACATAGAGAATTTACGCAATGACAACGAATTTCACTTTCGGTTTTTTGGTAAACTACAAACGTTGTCAGGAGTATTTCTTAGAGAGAGAGAGAGAGAGTGTATATCTGTATGAGAGAGAGACAGACAGACAGACAGACAGACAGAAAGGTTGATAGAGGGAATGTGTATGTCTGTATGAGACAGTGAGAGAAATAAGGAGAGAGGGAGAGAGAGAGAGAGAGAGAGAGAGAAAACGAGTGCATATTTGTGAGAGATAGAGAATGAGTGTGTTTGTATGAGACAGAGAGAGAGAGAGAGAGATAATGTGTGTGAGTGTGTATATCTGTATGAGAGAGAGAGAGAGAGAGAGAGAGAGAGAGAGAAAATGAGTGCATGTTAGTGAGAGACAGAGAATGAGTGTGTGTGTATGAGAGAAAGAGAGAAAGAGAGTGAGAAAGAGAGAAAATGTGTGTGAGTGTGTATATCTGTATGAGAGAGAAAGGGTTGATAGAGGGAGCGTGTATGTCTGTATGAGACAGTGAGAGAGAGAGAGAGAGAGAGAGAGAGAGAGAGCGAGTGCATGTTTATAAGAGAAAGAGAATGTGTGTGTGTATGAGAGAAAGAGAGAGAGGGATTGAGTGAGAGAGAGAGAGAGAGAGAAAGAGAGAGAGAATGTGTGTGTGTGAGAGAGAAAGAGTGAGAGAGAGAGAGAGAGAGGTTAGTAAAAGTCATAAATAAAGAGAAAACCACGTTGTCAAGGATGTGCACCTGACAAATTCAGATGTTCAGCATCAGTAATCATGCTATTTGTTAACCAGACTCTCCTAATGAAATGAGATAGGCAGTCCGGGTAACAGGACGGACCCGGATTTTGCATCAGGTATTTTATTAGGTGACACAACTTACGGGTATCTGCACACATTTTAAGTCAGTAATCTTATCTTCGTTGCGTGTGCCAACAACGACATAAAAATAACAAGTAAATCCCTAAGGATGTCAGTAACTCGTCTTTTCCATCATAATCATCGCACGCACACATACATACATACGTCTATCTGTCTGTCTGTAGTCCCCGTGGCGTAATGGCTAACGTGCTGGGCTGCAGCATCGAAGGAAGCGAGTTCGAACTTCAGTCATGTTATTCCGTTCACTTTCGGACTAATACCCTTGGGTAAGGCATGAACCCATTCATTCCTACGGCTATAGATTAAATAGTATCACTTGCTGCTCTTCTACAAGGATGGCTTTGGCATTAAGTAACCCACAAAATGGATATCCTATTAAACAAAAAAAAAAAAACAACAACCAAACCTATCTATCTATGTCTGTTTCTCTCTCTATCATCATCATCATGATGTCGAGCTGCAAGCACAGATTTCCCTGACTTTTGCTCGCCATTCGTCTCTATCCTCCATTGCTTCCGGACTACATCCTGTGTCCGTACAGAGCTGTTGTTGATAAGTTCTAGCTAGTCGTCAATCACCTGCCCACCAGTGTGAAGAGGTCCATAGGAGACGTCACTTATGAGTTCGTCCTTGCTTCTCTAGCAGTATTTCGCATGTCTTGTTTGTCTAATTCCACTGGTTTTAGAGATGGGAGGCAGGTGGCCGTACAGCTACTGTTTTATGTGATGTTGCTCCCAGGATTTTTTCAGTACAGCTCGTAGCATTCTTGTGCAATTACTGTCCAGTTTTTTCTCTATACACTTAGTCAGCATCCATGTGGTGCATCCATATAGTACTTTGGACACGACCGCTGCTTGAAAAAAAATTGCGTTTTATTTCTTCGGATGAGTCTGACTTTTATATGACAGATAGCCAATCAATAGCTGTCCATGCCTTCGCTAGTCGCGTTATGATGTCATTTTCCGAAGATGAGACGCTGCTTCCGAGGTTGGTGAACTTGTCCACTAGTTTCAGAGAACCGCCATTTAGGGTGAAGATGTCATCTGATTAAAGCATATTTTTTTTCTGTTTTGTCAGCATTCACATGGAGGCCTATGCCACCTGCTGCCAGCTCCAGACTGTGCTGCAGGGATTCCGCCTGAGCGGGTGTATTTGCTAGAAGTCCGCGTCCGTATTAGTTTGTATGGGGGTATCGTTTGCTTCTTGCCTTTTCTAGTATAAAGCCATCCATGACTCCCACTCTCTCTCTGTATATTATATTGGTAATATGGTTAGTTATATCTAGGAATAAAGAGTGCTCACCATCAATGATAGAGCATAAAGATCTGTTGACACTATCTCAACTTATATATATATATATATATATATCACTTCCTCACTTTTGCAGCTCTTAAAAATTTTTCTGAAAATTGCTATTTTTTCTCTTGGAATTCGGACCGCCATCTTGTTTTTAGTTGTGGGATTCTTAATACAAAAGGTACGTCTCGTCAGTACAAAAGCTGAAATATGATTTGATGCTAAGCCGTGAATTGCCCCTCCTCATATATGCTCTCGTCATTTCCTGCTACTACTAACGGCCATATATATATACAGTAAGTTTGTTGATTTAGGGAAATGACAAAATTGACTATATTCTTTTTATTTATTTGAATAAAACATTTTTAATGACTTAAATTATTCAAATCAATTTCATGGCATGAATTTTCTAAAACTAATTTTAATAAAGTCTAATATTATTAATTATTCATAATGACGTGAATTGTTGAATTTATTTCCCTAACGTGAACAGTTTCAATTATTTTTATTATGGGAATATATGAATTGTTTTTAATGACGTGAATGGTTGAAATTATGGTGTGGTTTGTTAATTTTTTTAATTGTGTGGGTTGTTTTAATTGGCTGCATAAAATAATGCGAATCATCTGAATCATTTTAAAGAAATAAATAATGTAAATTATTTGATGACGTAAATAGTTGAAATCATTTTTAATGATGGGAATTGCTTGAATTATATCTAATGACATTTTTTAGTGATTTACAACTTCTGTTTGCATTTTTTTCCACTGAATTCAGTGCAAAAAGATATTGCGATTGGCTGTATCTATGATAGCTCACTTCTGCAAAGTTGACATTATACAGTGCAATGTAACATTTATTAAAAAAAAAAATGTCTCAGCTTTGCATCAGCCAGAGAGTAAATTTATGATGCGTAAAAACGGCTGTCACCATTGGCTTTTATTTACGCGGCTGTTAAAACGCTTGACTTTTTTTTTGTTCATTATATTTTTTGAAAAGAAAGACTAAAAGAATGAATTTAACATTTTTACAATTTTTATGGAGATGTAACAACTTGATTTGGCACCCAACAATTCTTGAATTACATTCATGGTCAGAACTGGGGAAATCAGTGCTGGGGTTAGAATACTTCCCACAATAAAAACAAAAGACGTAAAAAAAAAAGCAAGAAAAAAAAAGCAACAGCAACAAAAAAAAACAAAAAAAAACATAAGAAAGCAAAACAAAACTAAACAAAAAACAAAACGAACCACTGCCAAAAAAGAAAAAAAAACCCAGCAAAAAGCAACCCCCCCCCAAAAAAAAATTAAAAATTAAAAACAAACAAACAATGTAATACAAGAGTAGACATGACTGAGTTAAAATAGTGATCCGTTGGAAATTGTGCAAGAAACTAAAATTTGCCTATTCTAACAAATGGTTGATGCATAAACCAGAATCCGTCCAAGAAAATGAGATGTATAAAATTGTCTGGGATTTTGAGACCAAAAGAGCAAACCTTGATTTGATTAAGAAGAAGACCTGTTATCTAGTGGATTTTGCCGTTCCAGCGAAGCTGGACTAAAAAGAAAAGAATGCAAAAAGATATACGAATGCTTGGATCTGGCCAGAGAGCTGAAAAAGCAGTAGAACATAAAGATGACGAGGATTCTGATCGTAGTCGGAACTCTTGAAACGGGGGAAACTGAAGATCAGAGGAAGAATCGAGACCATCCCAATCACAGAATTTAAAATCAGCAAGAATTCTTTGAATACTGATGACCTGAGAAGACTTATAACTCAGACTCCGCCAGTTAAGTCTAGTTTGAAAAACTCGCAAGGAATAATAATAATAATAATATGGGATTTTAAGATACAAACAGATCGCCTAGTGACAGTTGACAAAAAAAAAAAGAAGATAAAAGAAAAAAAGAGAACCTGCTGAATAGTTGACTTTGCCATCCCGGCAAACCCTAGAGTGAAAATCAAAGAAAACAAAATAAGAGACAAGTACTTGAATCTTGCTAGAGAACAGAAAAAAAAACATGAAAGTGACAGTGATACCAGTTGTAATTGGTGCGCTTGGAACGATCCCCAAAGGCTTGTTAAGGGTGCTGGAAGAGTTGGAGATCGGGGGACGAGCCGAGACCGTCCAAACTACATCATTTTTAAGATCAGTCAGAATACTAAGAAGAGTCCTGGAATAATAAAGAACAAATCAGCAACTAGATCCCCCCCCCACAAAAAAAAAAATTTGGGGTAAAATATGGAAACGGAAAGAACATAACCGGAATGATAAATGGATACATTACATGAGAAAAGAATTCGAAGAACTCTAAGAAGACCCCAAGGTGAACATACACCTGTATTCGCTTAGAGCAACACTCAAGAAAATATTCAATTGGAAAACACCAGGCCATGATAGCATACATTGATTTTAGTTTTAAAAATCCACGTCTTCCCACGGCAAGTTAGTTCTGCAACTAAGAAAATGCCTACCAGATTCATGCATAGCCGAATGGATGACTAAAGGGAAAACTACTCTGATTCAGAAGGTCCCTCGAAAAGGAGCCATCCTCAGAAACTATAGACCGATAACATGTTTACCTATGATGTAGAAAATCCTGACTGTACAGATAAGAGAAGAAATCTATTATTCGCTTGTATGCCGCCGACTATTTACGAAAGAACAAAATGGGTGCCGCAAGGGAACAAGAGGATCGAATTACCAATTATATATAGACCGGCACGTCATGAAAGAAGCCAAAACGAGGCGGAAGAATGTAGTCATGGCATGGATTGACAACAAAAAAGCCTAAGATATGGTTCCGCAAACTTGGATTATAGTGTCTGAAAATGTTCAAAATATCTGATAAACTCATAAACTTCATCACGAATGAGAGGAAAAACTGGAGGGTGGAATTGACAGTGGAAGAACAAACCCTTACAGACGTAAAAATTCAAAGAGGTATCTTCCAGGAAATTCGCTTTTGCCACTTTTATTTGTTGAAGCAATGATGCTACGTAATTACGTACTTAGGAAGTGCACAGGGGTCAACAAATTTACAAAATCACAAGAAAAGACTAATCGCCATATTTACATGGAAGATATAAATGTATTTGCAAAAAATTATAAAGATATAGAGACCTTAATATAGACAATAAGAATATACAGCAAGGATAAAGAAATGGAATTTGGCATTGAGAAATCTGTCATGCAAAAGTGAAAAGTGGGAAATAAGAAACAACGGAAGGATTAGAACTTCCAAATCATAAAAGAATCAAAACTTGGGAAGATTGGAAGTGGATACCATCAAACAGAGTTGAAAAAAAAAAAAAATAAGAAAAGAGTACCTCAGAAGAACAAGAAAACTTCTCAAAGCCATGCTCAGCAGCAGTAATCTCATGAAAGGAATAAACATCTGGGCAGTTCCTCCTGTAAGATATTCGGGACCATTCCTAAAATGGACGAGGGAGGAACTCAGATACATGGACCAAAGCACAAGGAAATTGATGACCATGCACTGGGCCTTATACTCCAGAGAAGACATAAACAGACTCTTTGTCAGGAAAACATTGAGGAAGAGGACTTGATATCATTGAGGATTGCGTACAAGCATCAATTCAGGAGGTGTCCGTGGTGTAATGGCTATCGTCATCGGAAACGGACATGGCGATACAAGTTCAAATCCTGGATTAGACTGATTGCAATTCACAATATCCTTGGGAAAGGTATGAATTTAATTTTTCTCTCTCTAGCTATTGGCAAATAGTAGGGTAGACAGGGTTCTTCAGCCTTGGTTAGGGAGAAGGAAAACACTGAATTCAAACCTGTTAAACTCTGCTTAAAAATTAACCTTCTGTCGCATCCTACCCATGCAGAGGAGTTTTGGTATATATACAAGCGTCAATTTAAGAATTCGAGGAAAATTCTAAAAAGAGCAAAGAAAGACTGATTAAAACAGCCAATAACAATAATGGCAACATCAGAACAAACAGAAAAGCAACAAAAACTAGAAAACAAAAATGGGAAGAAAAACTTTATAGATATTTCAAGCGAGAAACTGTCCAGAATGCAGTTAAGAAAACCAGTATATGGCTTAAAAGGGAAATCTCAAGAGAAAAACTGAATCTCTTCCAATAACAGCTAAAAATAACGTTAAAATGACCAATTACGTTGAAGCAAATATTAATCATATGCAACAGAATGGCAAACGTAGGTCACGTAGAGACAGAGATGAAACGGTTATAATTATAAGCAAATCCATCAAACTAGCTCAAAACAGGTATAAGACTAGGTACGACAGGGTAGGGAAGGTGATCCAGTAGAAATTGTACAAGAGATTAAAATTTGACAATACAATCTAATGGTGTATGCACAAACCAGAATCCATTCTCGAAAACGAGATGCACAAAATTCTCTGGGATTTTGAAATACAAACGGATCACCTAATCTCTAATATACAAACGGATCACCTAATCTCTACCAGAAGACGAGACTTAGTATTAGTTAACAAGAAACAAAGAATTTGCCACCTTGCAGACTTTGCCATTCTAGTGAACCACAGAGTGAAAATAAAAGAAAACGATAAGATTTACAAATACTTGGACCTTGCCAGAGTACTAGTAAAACGATGGAACATGATGATGACTGTGATACCAATTATAGTTGGTGCGCTCGCAACGGTTTCGAAATGTAAAGAAAAAAGACTGTATGAGGTGGAAATCAGACGATGAAGCGAGTCCATTCAGATCATAGCAATGCTGAGATCGACTAGAATACCCAGAAGAGTCCTGGAGACTTGGGGAAACTTGCTGTCACTCAGACTCCAGTGAAAGACCTCCAGTTAATGATGGTGGGAAAAACTCGCAAGGAGTTAAATGTTAATAACAATAATTTGCAAATAACTAGGGCTAATAAAAATATTTTTTAAAAGAAATAATCTCTGCGCAATTACATGATATCAAGTGCTCCTATTTAATGTTTATAATTTGCACAGTCATATGGTTTCCAGGAACTACTCAATATTTGATAACAATTTGTAAACTGTTGTGGAGTGCCTAGATTCCCCACTCCCTTCAGGATGGACAAGACTGAGAACTATTTAGAGCGGTGCTTGCTTTAAACTGGGAAAACAAATACGACTGAACTCACTTCGGCCGGCTGTGTTTTTCAGTGTACGGATCGGGTGGGATATGTCATTTTGTTAGTCGGTCAAAACTGCCTGGCATAGGTGCGGGGAAGCCTAGCATTCACGCCACGTAGTTCAGACTGACACTCTCTTGGGCCTCGGAGTCTGTCTCCTCAGGTTCTCATTTGTTTCGGCAGGGCTTGGTTTATCGCCGGGCACCTGAGGCACCCCTTTTTAGGTAAATGTCGACGAGGTTTGGGGCTTTTTTTGGAGCTGCCGAGTTTGTCTTGGCTACTGTCCCGCGCCCGGCATCTACATTAAAAAGGCCTTTTGCCACACTTTGGCATGGTGTGATGCCAAACGAATCACAGTAAACAAATACAACTAAGGTTATTTACATTAGTCGGCGTACCTAAATGTGTACCGTATTCTCTCTGGAATAAGATATCTCTTATTTTAGATGTGTGTCGACCTTACTTATTTCTAGACGCAGCATTAGCAATTATATATCTTCAATGAAATATTTCAATCTAATCCGAATAATTCTAAAGCTTCTCTATTGCATTGAGTCGTCATTATAATGTAATACAAATCATCTTTATATAATTACGTATATGGTTTTAGAAACTTGTAATATTGCCTAGTCGGCAGGGGCTGTAGAATACACCGACTGCTTCTCTGCAAAGAGGTAAGACACTCCGCCCCGCCCAACGAGTGTCCTGATATGACACTAAACAATTTGAAGGTGAGGTTCCAGTAATGCTGGAGCTTTGGGAAATGCAGAGTACCCCTTCATTGCTATCGCTCCCTGGTCCACTCAGGTCTAAAGTAGTTGCACCTGATAGGGCTCTAGCTACGGGTCAAATAGAACTAAATTTCGTGCTTATGCTAAACTGAATTGTTTGAAATGAAACTGTTTTTATATGCTAAACTAAATTGTTTGAAATGGAACTGTTTTTGACATTACGCTAAACTGAATTGTTTAAAAAAGAACTGTTTTGACATTTAACTGTGTGTAAACAATATCTATACTTATACTAAACTGAATTGTTTGAATAAGAACTGTTTGAATACACTGAATAGCTTGAAATAGAAATGTTTTTGACAATGAGACTGAATCGTTTGAAATAGAACTGATTATTCGTATAAAATGGATTTGACATTAAATAACCGACAAAGGTTGATATGTCATGAAAAATAAAATAAGTATAAAGAAAAAAAGAAATTCTTAATATCAATGTTCTAAGAACAAACGCATTAATGTAGTTCAAAATCATTTCTGACATTATCTCCAAAACAACTATTTTGATCCGTAAATGAGGCCCTAACAAAGGGTCAAAGTGGATTTAGTTTTATTGGCAACAAAAGGGTGACAGTGTACTCATCAGAATGGGAGCCTCACCACCGGATGTAGTTTAATGTGATACTGGCTTAACGGCGGTATAACATTGTTGATCATTATGCTGCTGTTTTTACAGAAGAATATTTGATGGGCAGTTTGAAATTTAGGTTTAAAAAAAAAATAAATATGCACAAAAGATTC
>OY757911.1:41803192-41853953 GCA_963585895.1 Sepioteuthis lessoniana
TAAATATTAAAAAGGCTATTAAAAAGTATTATTTTTTCATTATTTTAATAATGAATAATATTAAATTAAAAATAACAGATATTGGTCCAGTGGGTCGAGTGTTCGCCTAATGGCCCCTGAGAGTTGGGTTCAATCCCAGGTCGAGTCATACCATAGACTCAACACATGGTACTTGATACCTCCTTGCTAAACACTCGGAATTATACGATATCTATCAAGGGCAAAGTGGAGCAATCTAGGGAAATGAGTAAGCCCCTCTTCTTCACCTCGGTGTAGTAACTATTGAAAAGGGAGCCTTCTGGTCGCCCTCGACTACGGTTGCTAACTTTACTTTTATATATATAAAGTGTATTGCATTTTCAGTTTATTGTTTTCATAAACACCTTGATGGGCGCCTTGGGTGGTGTAATGGTTAGCAAACTAGACTAACAAACCTTCACGAGTGAGTTCTCCATTCATATGGTCTTATGCCACATGTCAGTAAAAAACTTATAGAGTTACTAATAAACATCTTAATATGATGTGCCTTTTTGTTGGCAAACACTATGAGTATTTTATTCTAGAATACACCGACTGCATCTCTGCAGAGGGTAAGACCCCACCCCCAACGAGTGTCCTGGATATAACATTAAACAATTTAATGGCGAGGTCCCAGTTATGCTGGAGCTTTGGGTAATGCAGAGTACCTTCCCATGGCCATCGCTCCCAGGTCCATTCTGGCCTGGAGTCTTAACACCAAAAAGGGTCCTATCTGTGGCTCAAATAGAACTGTTTGACATTTAAACTGTGTATTTATGCTAAATTGAATGGTATGAAATAAAACTGTTTGATTATTTAACTGTGTGTAAACAAATGACTGTTTTATTGAATTGTTAGTGATACATAACAATACTTGGAACCATTTAGCTTTGACTTATGCTAAATTGAATTGTTTGAATTAGAACTATTTGTTCATTTAACTGTATGTAAAGAAATGACTGATCCTTGAATTGTTAGTGATACATTGCAATACTTTGAACTATTTAACTTCATTCACTTATGCTTAAAAATCCTATATAACTAATATATATGAATAAACTCGATTAAACATTAAATAATCTACAATGGTTACCATAAAACCAAACCAAACTACTTTGCTTTATAGCATATCAACATTCGTGGGTTATTTAATGCTAAAGTCATCTTTGTAGAAGAAAATCAGTGGTACTGTTTAACCTATTGTTGGAGGGATTTGAGAGTTCATGCCTTAATCAAGAGTATTAATCCGAAAATGAATGTAACAGTGCGACTGGAATTCAAACTTGCATACTACAATATCACAGTCCACCATGTTAACCACTACGCCACGAGGATTCCCTCGCATGCATTATACAAGAATGGCTTTGGCATTAAATAATCCACGAAGGTTGATATGCCATTAAAGTAAGAAACCAAATCGAATCAAATCAAACCAAACCAAATACAACATATGCATAAGCATATATATATATATATATATATATATATATATATATAGTTATGCCCGGAATTTTTCGTACCCCTGTATAATTTTAGAATATTTTTGAAAAAACATTTCAAAGAGAGAATTTTCTAAATTATGCTTATATCAAAATTTTGTAAGTTATTGAATAATCCACAAAATCAGTGTTTTTAGAAAAACTAAATTTTGAAGTATGTTCATATTTATTCGTATCCATCTAATTAAACTGTTGCGAAGCCCTTATTTTCAATAACTGCCTCAATACGTTTGCTATAGTTAATTATTAGATTCTTACAAACAGCAGAAATATTGGACTACTTTGACAATTTTTTTCTAATCCTACAAGATTTTTGGGTTTTCTCGTATTGACATTTTTCTAAACAAACACCCACAAATTTTCAATTTGATTGAGATCCGGGTTTTATTATCTCTCGGTCAATTTTTGACTGATTTAGCAGTATACTTCCGGTCATTATCATGTTGAAACATCATACCGGATCCCATATCGCGAGCTTCGGCAGACTTTTCCAAATTCTTTCTTAGAATTTTTACATATTAGTCTTGTTTCATGATTCCTTCAACCCTCACAAGTCTTCCAGTTCCAGTTTTTCGGAGAAACAACCTCAAAACATAAGACTCCCACCACCATGTTTGACAGTTAGGATAGTCTTTTTAGGTTTAAAAGTTTCACCTTTTTTCTCCAAACAAAAGAAATATCCCTATGACCGAAAATTTTTATCTTTATCTCTGACCATAAAACTGAAGACCAGAAGCTAGTTTCTTTTTTAATATATTTTCTGGAAAAATATAATCAGGCTTTTACGTGTCTTGTAGTAGGATGAGGTGTTTCCTTAATCTTCATCCTTTAAGTCCTTCCTTCTTAAGTGTCTTTGTTGTGTTGATCTCGAAATTTCTATACATACTGAGATTTTGCAAAAGCACTTTTCCGATAATTCTCAGGCTTTTACTAATTTCTCGCACGACTTGTCTTGTCGATCGAAGTAAAAGTTTCTCCTTTCTCCTTCATTCTTTAAGATTTTGAACAGTGTTAAACTTTTAAAACTTCTGTATGATACTTTGAACAGCTGATTTTGGCATATCAAATCGCTTCGAAATGGATTTGTTGTCACTACCATTCTTATGGGCAGTTACAATATTTTGTGTTATCTCAATACAGACCTCCTTTTTCTTTACCATATTGTGTTTACGAGGCTAAAGTGTAAATTGAATATTTCACTGATGCTAACGCTAAATAAACTAAGTAGAAATGCTCTATAATTAACATGAATATCACCATTAATCAAGCAAAATCCACTAATAATCCAAAAATATCGCTTTGCTTTGCTACTGATGGTTGCAGAGGATTAGAATAAATATACTTAATTTTTAATTTTTTATCTTATTTTTACAAAATAATTTTTGTTGCAAAACCTTTATTTTGTGTATTATTCTAGAATAACTAAGAAAATTTTTATATAAGCATTATAAAAAAATTCTCATAGAGAAATATATTTTCAAAAATATTCTAAAATTGTACAGGGGTACGAATAATTTCTGGCGTATATATATATATAATGTAGTGGAAACAGTTGCTCTCTTGTGTCATAATTTTTATTGCACAGACACGTACACCTATATGTATTGGCCTAATTGAGAGAGTGCTCACCAATGGCTCGCGAGACCGGGGTTCAATCCCAGGTCGAGTCATACCAAAATTTCAAAAAATGGTACTTGATGCCTTCTTGCTTAACCCAGCATTATAAGGTACGTATCAAAGGTAAAGTAGAGCAATCCAGGGAAAGAAGTAGTACCCTCCACTACAGCTATTGAAAAGCGAGCCTTCGGGTCACGCTCGACTACTGTCACCGGCTATCATGTTCAAAAAAGTGCCTCCTAGATTTTAGGCCCAAATAAACTTTGCTAAATAGCAATGGTAGTTCCATCATTTCTTTTCAAATACGATTAGTTACGATTATTGCTAGGACCAGTGCACTGTGTGTACGCAGTTGAAACTTTTTTTTTTAAATTGGTGAATCTGTAGTTGTAACACAGAAAGTTTTTCGTGTTGATCTCATGTTTGTCTTAATGATTTTGTTCCGGATAGAAAATACTTTGATGGGTTGAAAATCACCTGAGGATTTATAACGCGAAATTCAGAGTCAATAATTAGCTTTACTTTATATATATATATATATATATAAAGTAAAGCTAATTATTGACTCCGAATAAATCATCAGGTGATTTTCAACCCATCAAAGTATTTTACATATATATATATATATATATATATATATATATATGAAAGTAAATATGGATCTAAATCAGACAGTATGAAGAAAGCAGAAAAACAGAATAACCTAAATAGGTGAATTTATTGTGATGTTTCGGTTTCAATAACCTTCATCAGGACTTTGAAATTAGGAGAATTGTTCACACAGCGATGGATGCTTGTCAAGATAACAGGAGCAAATAAAATGGATACAACAAAAAGATATAAACGTGCACATAGCGTTCTTAATTTAAAAGTATTAAGTACGTGTTTGGCACGTGGAATGATATTTGAAAATGTTGGATTTTTTTAAGAGACAAGGCGCACCCAGTGAGAATGGAACTCACTAGCAAAGGTCTGTTTGTCTCACTCGTTTACTACTACACCATGTGAGGTTCCGAAGAAGTGCTATTATACGAGAGGTTTGTGGACGTAGGCAATGATTTATATAAAAAAAGCACCTGTACCAATAAAATATCGCGGTTCATGTCTTTCTTATAAACTGCCGAGGAAAAGAAAACATTTTAAAATTTATGTCCCTGATTGTTACGAGGAAAAGAAAAACTTAAGATTGAGCCGAATAAACACGAACGCGTGCGCGCACACACTCTCATACACACATTCATTGTCATACACTCTCAAATGTACACACACATTTTCGTTTGTTCACTTGCATGTTTTTTTTTGTTGTTTTTTTTTAAATGTACAAACTCAAAAATACTGCCACGTATAATTATTTACGCTTACAACTTTACGTACTTCGGGGCATTCATATCAATTCTAGACACACGTACGCATGCGCTTGCACATGCGCGTGTATACGTATAAGTGTACACGCGCATGTACAAGGATGTATAAGGATACGCATGTATAAGGATGTATAAGGATACGCATGTATAAGGATACGTATGTATAAGGATGTATGTATAAGGATACGTATTAGATACGCATGTATAAGGATATGAATAAGGATACGCATGTATATGTATGTATAAGAATATGTATATGTGTATGTATAAGGATATGTATAAGGATACGCATGTATAAGGATATGTATAAGGATACGCACACAAATTCTGATTTGTGTAGTTGTATGTTTGTAAAGAAAACAACACTTAATTGAATCTCTCCGGGTGTAGTATGGTAAGTTTAATGAGGAGATTCACGCACTTTCCTTTTAGCAAGGCAAAAATTTAATCTGGCCCACGCGCCTTGTGTCATGAAATTCAAATTCGCCATGTTTTTTTTGTTTTGTTGCGCCCCTACCAAAAAAAAAAAAAAACCCAAAAAACAAAAAAGACTAAAAAACCCCAAACAAACAAACAAACAAAAACCATGATAAACGAAGGAGAAGCCTTCCCCTAATCCCGGTCCAAAGCCCTGGAAATTGAGAATGTCTGTGCGAATCTGAAAGTAACTTCGAAAGGAAACCTGCACAACATCAATGTTCATCTTTTTTACTTATTTAAATGCTACTTACAATTTCCCGACTTGTCCGTCCGTCCGTCTACTTATGGCTCCGCCTAACAACCAAACTTTTAGGTATTGTTAGAGTCAGCATGCAGATATTTGAAGATGAGTATCATACGAGCCTTTAAGATGGGATCCACTTCTCACTTTCTACGTTTTACTATCTTATTCGCTTTTTATCGTCGTAGGAAATGGAATCGGCGACCATAGTTCGAATCCTGGACGAAACTGTGTTTCACTTCGTGCTTATGGCCTCGTAAAAGGCATGAAAACATCACTTCTCCCTCCTGCGTTGCTTCACATACATATTGCTTATCTTACTTGAAACCATGTAATAACTTATTATGCTTGAAGTTACTGAATTGCTTATCGTACTTTAAACCATATAAATGTTTACTCTACTGGAAGCCATATAATTTCTTAATATACATGAAACCATACAATTGCTTATCAGACATGAAGCCATATAATTGCTTATCTTACTTAAAATCTTATAATTGCTTATTACGCTTGAAGTCATATAATTACTTATCATACATGAAACCACATAATTGCTTATCACACTTGAAGTCATATCTTTGTTCAATATACATGAAGTCATATAATTACTTATCATACATGAAACCACATAATTGCTTATCAGATTTGAAGCTATATCTTTGTTCAATATACATGAAGTCATATATTACTTATCATACATGAAACCACATAATTGCTTATCAGATTTGAAGCCATAT
Organism: Sepioteuthis lessoniana; assembly: GCA_963585895.1. NCBI lineage: Eukaryota > Metazoa > Mollusca > Cephalopoda > Myopsida > Loliginidae > Sepioteuthis > Sepioteuthis lessoniana. The sequence continues at coordinate 41,809,149 of OY757911.1, forward strand.
CTTTGTTCAATATACATGAAGTCATATAATTACTTATCATACATGAAACCACATAATTGCTTATCACACTTGAAGTCATATTTTTGTTTAATATACATAAAACCATACATATTATTATTATACTTGTAAACATATAATTACTTAACATATATAAAACCAAATGATTACTTAACATACATGAAGCCATATAACTATCAAGTATAGCATGAGTATCCAATATATTTACAGATGTGAATCACTGGACTTGCTATACTAGTTGTTTTGTTAGTGAAGGCGAAGATTTATGTAGAGTCAACCACATTTTTTGGGATTAGCAGATGGAAGAAGAGTAGTTGGAGGAGAAGAAGGATTAATGCTTTTCTCAACTTAGTGAAACGCAAATATCCACGTCCAGGATTTGAAATGAGGTTCATTTTCATGAATTGAAATGAAATAAAATAAGACGAGACAGTTTGGTATTTTTGAGGCTAAAGTTCCAAATTATCATAAAAAAGACAATGAAAGAAAATCTAATGCAAAAAAAGAAGATAAAAAAATGACTTAACAGTATAATATAATGCTTAGACTCATTAGCAGTGTACATTCTGGGCCCTTCTTAAACTGAACAGGAAAAAAAGATTGGATGGTTGTTTGATTTCAACAACATGTCAAAAGATCTAAGTTTATTCCATGGCTTGAGATTAGAAAATCGCATTCAATGTATATTCTTATTGACATTTTTTGTGAAGCTGTTTTTTAAAGTTGTTTTTGCGAACGGTCTTAAGGAGAACAAATAAGTTTTTGCTCACAGTTATATAGTTTTAGATAATCAATCATAACCCTTCATAATCATCATCATCATCATCATCATCATCAAATTATGCTGATATCACGGAGTCTCCTAACTCTCTCTCTCTCTCTCTCTCTCTCTCTCTGACCATCAATATTTATCATCCATAAGTCCTGGCAGGTCCTCTAGACGGTATCAAGTTTCTGCACTGAGCTGAAGTATATAAGTTTTTGCACGTCGAACAACCCTGGAAAGTCCATGTGTCAGAATCCATTAGAGAACGTTGCTTATGAGTTTATCTTTACTTCTCCAGCAGTGGCCAGCATGTCTTGTTTGTCTGATTTAGATGGTTTGTGAGATGGGGGTAAGTGGCTGTTCAGCAACTGTTTTGTGGGGTGTTGCGTCCAGGACTTGTTCAAAGCAGGGCGTAGCATTAATGTGTAGTTCCCATCTAGCTTTTTCTCCATGTATTCGTTAGCGTGCTGAAGGTGAATCCATACAGTAGTGCTTATACAGCCACAGAGTAAACAGTTGTAGCTTCAAGTACAGTTATACAGTTTTAAGTAACGAATAATAACTCTTAGCAAACAATTATAGCTTCAAGTAACTATTCCTGATACAAATAATTTACAGTCATATGGCATCATGTATTCCAATCGAATACAAATAATTTTAAAAAAGATCTATTTGACCCATAGATGGGACTCTAACTTCGGGTCAGAGTGGACCTTGTAGTAATGGCATTGAAGAGGTTTCTCTATTCCACGTATCTCGGGAATTGAGGTCTCAGAGAGTGATGCAGTTTAGTGACATACCCAGAACACCCTTTTTTTGGGGGAGGGGATCTTACCCCTCTTCAGGGGATACACTCAACATATTCTAGGCCCCACCGACATGATGGTGTGTTGTATTTCGACGTTCATACTACCAAAATTAGGCTAGGTTATTTGGTTAAATGGCCTATCAACCCTTGATGGTTATCTAATGCCAATCCTTATATATATATATATATATATATATATATATATATATATATAGTTTACAGGTAACTTTATTTTTAAATGATTTAAAGCTCATTTGTTTGCACACAGTTGAATGATTTCAAGTATTGCTATTTATTGTATGCGCAAAATTAAACAGTTTCAAGAATTGGTATTTAACAGTAATAATTTTATTTAATATTAATCATTTGTTTGCACACAGTTAAATGATTTCAAGTATTGCTATTTATTGTATGCGCAAAGTTAAACAGTTTCAAGAATTGGTATTTAACAGTAATAATTTTATTTAATATTAATCATTTGTTTGCACACAGTTAAATGATTTCAAGTATTGCTATTTAACAGTAATAATTCTATTTATCAAGTATTCCGATCTAATTTGATTCTAATCATTTGTTTGCAGTTAGATGATTTTAAGTATTGTTATTTGACATAAGTAATTCTATTTATCAAGTATTCCCATCTAATTTCATACTAATCATTTGTTGGTACACAATTAAATGGTTTCAAGTTTTGCTATCTAACACAAATCATTCTATTAAAAATTAATTATTTGTTTGCACACAGTTAAATGGTTTCAAGTATTTCTATCTAACAGTAATAATTCTATTTAATATTTATTATAAACCTTAATAAAAGATTGAACTATTCTATTTGACCCATAAATAGGACTGTTTGTTTGTTTGTTTGAGTTTTATGGAATATCAAACTTTGTTGGTTATTTAATACCAAATCCATTTTTATACAAATAAACACTTCAATTTCAAACAATTCAGATTAGCATAAGTACACAGTTGAATTGTCAAAAACATTTCTATTTCAAGCTATTCAGTTTAGTCAAACAGTTTATTTCAAACAATTCAGTTTAACGTAAGTACGCAGTTTAATACTGTTTGACCCATCGATACGATCCTATCAGGTACTACCACCCTGGATCAGAGTGGAACTGGGAGTGATGGCAATAAAGGGGTACTCCACATTCCCCAAAGCTCTATAATTAATGGAGCCCCATCATCAGATTGTTTAGTGTCATATCTAGGACACTCGCAGTGGGGAGGTGGGTCTTACCCCTCTGCAGAGAAGCAGTTGATGTATTCAAGAGCTGCAGCGAATAGATATGACTCTGGGCAAATAGATAGTTTGTTTGTTTGTTTGTTTGTTTGTTTGGTTTTATGGCATATCAACCTTTGTAGGTTATTTAACGCCAAATCCATTTTTATGTAAATAATCTGTTCTATTGAAAACAGTTCAGTTTAGCATAAGTACACAGTTTAATTGTCAAAAACATTTCCATTTCAAACTATTTAAGCAGTTATATGTAATAATTCAGTTAAGTGTAAATACAGTTTTAATGTCGAAAAACACTTCTATTTGAAATAATCCAGTTGAGCATTAGCACGCAGTTTAAGTGTAAGTACAGTTTAATTGTCAAAAACGTTTATATTTCAAGCTATTCAGTTTACTCAATTCATTTTAGCATAAGTATGCTGTTAGTTCTATTTAACCCATAGATAGGGCCCTATCAGGTGCCACCACTCCGGGCCAGAGTGGACCTGGGAGCGATGGCAATGAAGGGGTACTCCGCATTCCCCAAAGCTCCAGCACTGCTGGAACCTCACCATCGGATTGTTTAGTGTCATATCCAGGACTCTCGTTAAGGGGGTGGTCTTACCCCTCTGCAGAGGTGCAGTCGGTGTATTCTACAGCCCCAGCTGACTGGGCAAGCAAATAGATAAGACTGACAGGTACTACCATTCTGAGTCAGAGTGTACCTGTGGGTAATGATAATGAAGAGGTACTCCACATTCCCTAAATTCCAATACTGGAGCCTCAGCATCAGCTGCAGTTTAATGTCATATATAGGACACTATCACTAAGCAAACAATCACCGGCCATTGATGACGTAAGGAAATGAAGAATTATTCTTAGAAAAGGAGTTGTGTTTGTTGTGTACGTCTTACTAGGAATTTAGAGAGGTCTGTAACACGTCCAGTAGACGGTCAATGAGATTCAACCTTGTTAACCCGGAAGTCATTAGGATACCGGAATTGGGCCAAGTGTTCCAGGAAGCAGTGCATTATACAGATATTCTAAGAAGAATGGAACGGTTTATTAGTTTACGACGATGGTAATGTAATGTAAAAATAATACAAGTGTTCCAAAAAATGATATTTGCTCCGCTGTCAACGCTTAGAATACGTTAACTGTATCTCCCACAGAGAAATAAGACCCCCACCTCCCCACAAAAAAAAGGTGTCTTGGGTATGACTCCCAACTGCATATGATGATGAGTCACCATTCCTGGAGATCTAGGGATTTTGGAGTACCTCTTCATTGCCATTACTCCCAGGTCCACTTTGTACCGGAGTAGTAGTACATGTTAGGTTCCCATATATAGGCCAAAATGATTTGTTTAAAAATTATTCTTATACGATAGAACCATGTACAAGAAAGGAATAAATAAATAAATGAATAAATAAATAAAAATGCAGGAATAAATAAATAAAAAACGAAAAATAAATTCTTTAAGAAATAACTATATGAAATATGGTAATATGAACGTACAATGAACGCGATTCTCTAACCCCTAGGCAAAAAATAACCTGAGATGGGTTGACTAATTGTTTGTTTGTTTGTTTGGGTTTATGGAATATCAAACTTTGTTGGTTATTTAATGCCAAATCCATTTTTATACAAATAAGCCGTTCTATTTCAAACAATTCAGTTGAGCATAAGTACACAGTTGAATAGTCAAAAACATTTCTATTTCAAGCTATTCAGTTAAGTCAAGCAGTTCTATTTCAAACAATTCGGCTTAATATAAGTAGAGTTTTTGTTTACACACAGTTAAATATCAAAACAATTCTATTTCAAACAATTCCGTTTAGTGTAAGTACAGTTTCAATGTCAAAAACAGTTCTATTTCAAACAATTCAGTTTAGCATAAGTATGCAGTTTAAATGCCAAAACAGTTCTATTTCAAACAATTCAATTTTGTATAAATACACTGTTTAGTTTTAACCCACAGATAGGTCCCTATCAGGTGTAACTACTCCGGGTCGAGCGATGACAACGAAGGGACACTTTGCATTCCTCAAAACTCCAGGATTACTGGAGCCTCACAATCAGATTATTTAGTGTCATATACAGAACACTTGTTGGGGGAATCTTACCCCTCTGCAGCGAAGCAGTTGGTGTTTTCTACAGACCTAACCGACTGGACAAGTTGACTAATTAAAATCAATCAACTGATATTATTTTATTGACAATCCGAGAACCTTTTAAAAATATTTTTTGTACATTTTTTGTATTTATACAACCCTTTCGCTACTGTGACACTATGTGGGTGGCCCGCCAAGCAGATGATCCCTTTGTCTGTTTTGGCGCGAAACCAAACAAAGGGCTTGGACTCGAGATCTCCGACGAGACCGGAAGTGTGGGTGGGAAGGAGGTCCGAGAGAAGCCAGAGAGGGAGTTGACAAAGGAACTCAGAAAGGGTGAGTTAGCGAAGACAGGCGAAGAGAGGCAGTCGAGAACGGACAGCAGAAGGGACCAGTCTAGATGAGTTAGCAGTCCTGAGTCGACAACGGCCAGCAGAAGGAAGCAGTGAGGGAAGACCAGTTAAGATGAGTTGGCTTTCCTAGTAGCTTTGTAGAAATTTCGCGAAAAATACACTCCCAGCAATAGTTTACAAAATGCACGAAAAGCTGTACAAAAACGTGTCACAAAACTACCCTTCTTGCACTTGGAGCTGACCTAAGTCCATATTGTTATTTTTTCCCACTCCCTCGGTTGTATTTCTTGTGGCCGAAAAGAAATGTGTGATAACTTTGTCGGAACCCACTAGATGAATCACGGGCCATGAATAGCATTGGTTTTAAGAAGTTGATGTATTCTGGGGCGGCCGAAGGGGAGTATCACACTTCTACCTCGATGCTGCTCAAGGTGTCATTTTAAAAGGGAGTACAGCAGATTTGAATTCACAGTTTTTTCTTCTCCAGATAAGGATATTGAAGGTAATAATAAAATCTTGGTTAAGGCATATATATCGGGTGACTTATATAAAATGAGTCCTAATAGATATAAGCAGATTTTGCACAAAGAAGTCATTAAGCATAATAAAAAAAAGTCCCGCCTAGTTTAGAGACTGATTTGAATAAAGAAGCTGAATTATTAAAAGTCAACGATAGGATAGAGAAATTTAATATTAAAAATTGTTTTATTTCTCTTCAGAACCATAAATGTGATTTTCATAGTAACCAGGCATGTTAATTAATCCTTCCAAAACGCAAATGGGAAAACTGACTATGGTGATTTTGCAAGATATTTACGCTATGCTTAGAACAGCTTTAAATATAAACCGAATGGCTTAAACACAAATGACTGTATCAAGCGGTATAGGGATTAGGACAAAAATGATAAATGCTCTTTCGTTAAATATGATATTAGAGAATTTTATCCTTCTATTAAGGAAAAGGGCGTTGACGAGGTATTTAAGCTGGTTAAGGAGCATATATTGATATCAGAGGATAACATTAATATTAAGCATTCTCGTAAATTGCTATTGTACCATAATGAGGAATTATGGTTTAAAAAGGGTGTTAGTGGTAACTTCGACAACCCCATGGGTTCATTCGACGGAGCTACATTATCAGAATTTATTGGGTGCTTATTGTTATACAACCTCAGTAGTATTATTGAACCCTGTAACTATGGTCTTTATCGGGAGGATGCATTGATTTTTGTAGACGACTGTATTTTGAGATGAAGTGATATGATTAGGAAAAATTACATTGGTCGTTTAATAAGTTTGGATTCAAGTTGGACATTTTAACTAATTTAAAAATTACGGATTATTTGGACGTTACATTTAACGGTACCGTATTCCCTATTTTGGAAAAGCAAGCAATACTCATGTTATATTAATGTAGGTTCAAACCATCTTTGACAGGTTTTCAAGAATATTTCTGATGGTATTATGATTAGATTATCTATTAATTTTTCTAATATCGATATCTTCACTCAGAACAAACACGAATATGCGGTGGCGCTAAAAAAAAAATGTGCCTATATGGCCAAACTTTTTTATGAGTCCAGGAATTAAACGGCAGATGTACATAATAGAGTAAGGAAAATTTCGTAGTTTACGTCACCATACAATATGGCCGTACCATGGTCAGGGAAACTAGGGTTCAATCCCAGGTCGAGTCATACCAAAGACTTAAAAAATGGTACTTAATACCTCCTTGCTTAAGACTCAGGATTTTGAAGTACGTATCAAGGGTAAAGTGGAGCAATCCAGGAGAAGGAGTAGCGCCCTCCCTAACACCTCGGTGTAGTAGCTATTGAAAAGGGAGCCTTCGGGTCTCCCTCGACTACTGACTATTTTTTTAATAAGATAGGGAGGGAATTCTTTAGACTATTAGGGAAAACTTCCCTCCGTCGAGTAGCCTATACAAAATATCTTATAGAAACACAACTAAATTAAGTTACAGTACTATACCTAATGTGGCAAGTTTAATTAACATAAAAAAATTCGGAATAATTAATGTACTTACTTACCCCTAATTGTAATTGTACCAGTAAAACTAATTTCCCTCTCAAGGGGAGAAGTCAATTTGAGTGTATAGTGTATAAGGTTGAGGTACATAGTTGTATACCAAACAATAGTAACGTAAGTAAAAATGATAAAAAAAAGTAAACAAATATTCTACGCCGGGACTTTTCAAAAAAGGATATTTCACTCACAGAAGTAGTTTTGCACACGAAAGATATAGACATAGAACTAGTTTACCTATGTGCGGGAAATTAAGAATAATCTTGGTATACATCCAATATTAAAATGGGAGATTGTAAAAACAAATGCTGTAAAGCGGGGGATAAATATTATCATATTTACCAACCCTTCCGCTCGGGCAGGATATGACACAAGGTCAATTTTTAAGCGGAGTTTAACAGGTTTCAATTCAGAGTTTTCCTTCTCCTAGACTAGTTGCCTCACCAAGGCTGAAGAACCTAGTCTGTCCTACTATTTATCCATAGCTGGAGGGAGAATAATTGGATTCATACCTTTCCCAAGGGTATTAGTGCAATGTGAAATGCAATCAGTCTCGTCCAGGATTTGAACTCGTGTCGCCGTGTCCATTTCCTACGACGATAACCATTACACCACGGGCATATTATAATTTATGAATGGAGGGGAAGCATGCTATAGCTTCCTACAATAATCCTAATTAATCAAAGGTCAGAAATGCTAAATATTTGTAGACATAAGAAAAGTTGTTTGCTTGGTAGATAAGGAACGAATTAATCTTATCCTTCACGTTTCGGCCGATATGTCCTCCGAGCTTCTTCAGGTGTTTGTCGATTCCGTTAATTATTCCTGTATTATTACTCGCCTGCTGTCAGTATTGAACCTACAAATGATTGTCTCCTTTGGGAATCAACGCCTATAACCGTTACACCATGTGTCCTGCTGGACAATTCAGAGTGAATTTTTGGGACTTATAAACTTAATGTTCTTACCTGACTAAAATTACTACTATTATGTAATTTTATTTTTATTCATTTATTTAGTTTTTAATTCAATTTAATTTTATTCTATTTTATTTTATTTCTTTATGCTGGTTTTATTCTTTCAAGCGGTCTTTTAATCAACAAAATGTAGTTTTGATTCAATCCTTTTTTAGTCAGAATCGTTCTAATAATCCAGTTTGGTGAAACCTTAGTAGATTCTTTTGGCTTAATAGACATTTATATATATACATCCCTACAACAAGCGTGTATTGTCATCTGATGAGGCAAAGATAGAGTCTCTTCGTCGAAATAAATTTATAATGACACTTTAACCGTGGTTGAGTTTTCTTCCAGTTACATTATATATATATATATATATATGTGTGTGTATGTGTGTGTGTGTGCGTAAAATAACAACAGTAAATTCTGTATAACTTTTCATCTAGCATATCAAATCCTTTAAATATTAAAAAAAAAATAAACAAGCAAAAGCAAAACCAAAAAAAAAACCCAAAAAAAAAAAAAAAAAAAAAGGACAACCAAAAAACTTTAAAAACTTTCTAAAAAAAGCTTCCTTTTTCCAACAAGACCTTTTTCTCCTGAAAATGACCTGAGATCGAAATAACCTGAGAACAATAAAAGAAAGTCTACTGCTTATTTAGCTTCTAGATAAGATCAATACTGAAATTCACAAGTTAACAACCGTAATTTATTAATGAGACACCAGATGTTATCAGTAATCACACACACACACACACACACACACAAATCAGGGTAAAATGAAGAGGATGACAGGAGTACATCAGACAAATGATGATTTCACAGTTGTGAACGCAGCATAATCTTAGCATGCTTCATTTTAGAGAATAATTGTGCATAGCTGAATGTAGTGTTAAACATAATCATTACTTGCTTGGTGAGGAGGATAAGGTTAGTGAATTGTCCAGTTGGAAGCACACGGTTCTTATAGAAATAAAGGATGTGGCTAGCAAGAAACTTGGACTTCAAATCTTCTTAACACTGAAGGTCAATGGGTTCCATCTGCAGTTGTATTGGTACTTATAGTAAATATCAAAAGGCGTAGAGAATTTTTTTGAAAGTTGGATGTAGGGCCACACGAATGGGTCTCAAGAGCTGCATGGGACCTGTGGGCCTCGATTTGAGGACCTCTATAGATTTCACACCATTATTGAAACTTGTATAGACCTGCTTTGAACTGATATCTAGCGAGCGAATTTACTAAGGTCTACAACACGCTTCGTACAAGCTCATGGCTAAACGCACAGTTATCGTCGTAGTAAGTGGAAACAGTGACCAGGGTTCAAACCCTGAACAAGGCTGTTTACCTTTTACATCGCACTTATGCCCTGTTCGCTCACTCCGAGTAATGGGTAAATAGTTGGGCAGATTGTTTTTTTTAACCTTGGTTAGGCAATCGGAAAAGGAAAACTTTGAATTCTAACTAGTTTTACTCTGCTTAAAATTTGACCTTTTGTCACATCTAGTTCGCAGCGGAGGGGTTGGTAAGTGCATTCAAACATGCTCATGGTGGTTCAATTCTAGCGCAAGTGGGTACCAGTGGAGTACCTGAAAGTCAACGAGAATTCCTGGAGCCAGTTTCCTATGATGATGACGATGATAAAGTGTTTCATTATTGTATTATATCAGTGTTTTACAAAAAGTGTTATTACATGACTGTTTTAAAATCTATTTTCTTGGCCGTTTTGAGCGGTTTCAAAGACAAAATCAGAAAATCGAAAATCTGAGGATGTTTGAAATCTATATGTATTTTAGCATTCTTGAAGTCAGAAAAAATAATGAAGAGAATGGTAGAGGTTGGTTTTCGAGTTACTTTCTACTAGTCCCCGAATAATGTGGAACTTCATATAACACAGGGTGTTCCATAATGATACTACACACTTTAATTTTCAAGAGCATGTAAATATGATAATGAGTCTATTTACCCAACCCCTCTGCCACGAGCAGGATTCGTCACAAGATCAATGTCTAAGTGGAATCTAACAGGTTTGAATCCAAAGTTTTCCTTCTCCTAGATCAGGTACCTTACCAAGAACCCAGTCTTCCCTCAATATGTAATTTGGTGACCTCGTAAACCATCAATTATTACAGAAATCAGCTATGTCTGATGTGTTGGTCAAAAGGTCAATCGCATGAACTCTCGTTTAAGGATTAGAGGCAATGAGGCAAGGAATTGGAAGACCGTTAGTACGGGGACAGTGAAGAGTTAAGTCAAATATTTTGGGGCACAAGGAAACGATTTATAGATGAACAATTCTTTCCTCCAACCCTAAACCACTCTACGTATTTTGATATTTATCTTATTGGTTCGAAGAAACATCCGAAAAAACAAAAAAAAAACAAAAAACCCACACACACAAAAAAACAATAAAAGCAAAAAAAAAACAAAAACAAAAACAAAAACAAAACAAAACAAAACAAAAACAAAAAACAAAACAAAGTAAAAACAAAACAAACAAACAAACAAACCGATAAAACGTATGTGTATCAATTAAAAAAATATTTTCTTATCTTAATTTCTTATGGGGGCTGGATTGATTTTATACAAGTACCTATCTAGAGGGTATTTTTTTAATAAATGTAACATTATTTTATTTCATTTTTTAAAACCATTTTTACCCTAGTTATAGTCTAAATCCCATCACAATTGCTCTTTAAAAGGGTGACTTTGGAATTACATAACCCTTGAATATTGATGTACAATTAAACAAAGAAATAGAAAAACATGTTCTAATTTACTTTTTTAAAAAGTTATGTTGCATTTATTTTGAAGTTAGGGGTTCATAAGATCACAAAACTGGAGTCCAAGTCGTAGCAAAAATGAAATTCGACTTATCTTTTTTATTCTTTTTAAAGTTTCAAGGTTTAACTAAAAATTAAGGATTCAGTTTAGCTATGTGTTTAGATTGTAAATTGAATATTCACTGTTATTAAGATGGATATAAATTTTTTCTCGCAAAGCAAACACATTCCAAGGAAATTAGTGTCATAACAAAACAGAGCAGAAAAACTGCGTAGGAAAGAACATTTTTCTGCTGTCATTTAAGATGGATATAAAAAACAAGGTACATATACTGTGAATCGAGCCCCCACTTTAGAACCATTTCACTCGCTTCGACTTCAAATCAAATTTTTCACTGAGGTGGAGAAACCCGTTGAGTAGTAGCTAATGTATTGGACTGCGACATCGTAGTTTGCGAGTTCGAACTCCAGTCGCTCTATTACGTTCACTTTCTGACTAATGCCCATTGGGAGAGATATTGAACTGTCTTATTCTCCCCAGTTTTAAGTTAAGTTGTATCACTGCTGTTTTTCTACAAGTATGATTTTGGCATTCAATAACCCATAAAAGTTGATATACCATTCAACTAAGGAACCAAACCAAAGTTAATTTATCTACAAAAGGAAAAATATACTGAAGAAATAAAGAAATAAATATTCTGAAGAAATTTCCGAACATAGCCGATGAAACGACATTGGTAAGAATATTTTTCATTGAAAAATAAACAATCAAACACAGACATTTGAATTTTTTTATCAAATGTTTGTCTGTTTGTTGTTTTTAATGGCATATCGACCTTCTTGGGTTAGTTAATGCCAAATACACCCTTCTAGAAGAACAGCAGTGGTACTATTTAATCCATAGTTAGGATGATAAGGGGGTTCATACCTTTCCCAAGGGTATTTGCCCTAAATGCCGCGACTGGATTTCGAACTCACGTATAGCAGTTCAGCGCTTTAACCCATTACACCCCAAGGACACTGTCTTTTTTTTTATCAAACAAGAGGAACCAATAAATCACAAATAATGCTGGCCATCCGGAAATCCGGTTGGATATCTGGAAATCAGCCGATTTTCTTCTGAAATCTATTTCATATAACCTACGCACGATGTAACAGTTTATCATATTTGTATTCTGAGAAATTTGGAAGAAGAAAGTAGAAGTTTCGTTGTTTCTGGTGAGGATATTGATGACGTGTTTCAAAAAGTATTATACATGTGTTTAAATGATATACCAGGAATTTGCCAGGGAAGAGAACATTGAAAATGTTCCAATTTATTGGAACACTTCGGACAATCTAGAAAGACATTAACTTATAGCATGAAAGAAGAAAGATTTTGAGGGATTGAATCCCTTGATAACACAGCATCATTTAAACTGGTATAAACTAGCTTTGATGCGCGGTTGCTTAGTTTACGACATGTTAACTCTAATTGGATTATTTAATGTCAAAATCAGTCTTTTTCCAAGCAATTATATGATTTCAAGTTACTAATGATACTAATTTGTAAATAATTAGGGTTTCAATAAAACTATTATGATAACTTTTAATTTTAACTATTGTTATATTATATTATATTATAATATATTATAACTGTCAATTATAATTATAGCTTTTAATTATAGCTATTATTCTATTCTATTATTATTTTATTATATTATATCAATTATAACTATTATAACTATCAGTTATAATTATAGCTTTTAATTATAACCATTATCACATTCTATTATAGCATATTTTATTAATTATAAGTATTATAACTATTGATTAAAATTATAGCTTTTATTTATAACTATCATTATATCATATTATATTATAACGGACCCCCACATATAGCCGAGCAAAAGCAGGACGACCAGCTCGAACATACATACAGCAGCTATGTGAGGATACGGGATGTAGCCCTGAAGACCTGCCGGAGGCGATGAAGGATAGGGAGAAGTGGCGAGATTAGGTCAGGGATATCCGTGCTAGCGGCACGACATGATGATGATGATGATATATTATATTATGTTGATTATAACTATTATAACTATTAATTATAATCATAGCTTTTAATTATAACTAATATCATATTATTTCATTATTATATTATATTAATTATAACAATTATAACTAATAATTATAATTATAGCTTCCTGTAGCGTAATGATTAAGCTTTAGTAAACGAGTTCGAGCTCAAATATGGTAACTTATAATAATAATCATTTGTAAACAATCATGAGTTTTTTTGTTTAATGGTATATCAATCTTTGCGGGTTATATAATGCCAAAGCCATACTTGGAAAAGAACAGTACTAACCCATAGCTGGTAGGGATAAGAGAGTTCATGTCTTTCTCAAGGAAATTAGTCAAAAAGTGAACATAATAGTGCGACTGAATTTCGAACTCGCTGACTTCGAGACCGCAGTTCAGCACTTTAGCCCTTAAACCATGGGGACTCCTCCCTTAACAATTATAGGTAGTGTTCGCCAATGGTCCGGGAGACCTGGGTTCAATCCCAAGTCGTGTTATACCAAAGACTTTTAAAATGGTACTTAATACATCCTTGATTAACACTCATCAGTATAAGGTACGTATCAAGGGTAAAGTGGAGCAATCCAGGTAAAGGAGTAGCGCCCTCCCCTACACCTTGGTGTAGTCGCTATTGAAAAAGGAGCCTTCTGGTCGCTCTCGACTAAGGTCGCCAAATTTACTTTACTTATTCAAATAATTTGCCCATAGTTATACGGTTTTAAGTATTCCTATCTAATACTAATAATTTTCAATCAGAACAGTTGGATACATTGATGGGAATCTAATAGGTATTTTGAACTTTTGGGATGAGAGTGGGATCTTACCTACACGTAATACATCCACTCCAAAACGGACTTGCCCAGTCGGCAAAGGGTGTAGAATACACCGACTGCTTCTCCGTAGAGGAGTAAGAGCCTCCCAACGAGTGTCCTGGATACGACACTAAATAATCTGGTGGTGAGGTTAAATTAATACTGGAGCTTTGGGGAAAGCGGAGTGCCCCTTTATTGCCATCGCTCCCAGGTCCACTCTGACCTGGAGTATCCTATCAATGGGTTAAATAGAACTAAACCGGGCTTCCTTCACCATACTGATTTTTTGCATTTAAACTGCGTACTTATGCTAAATTGAATTATCTGAAATAAAACTGTTTTGACATTAACTCTGTGTATTGCCCAGTTGGCTGGGGCTGTTGAATACTCTGACTGCATCCCTGCCGAGGGGTAAGACCACCCCCTAATGAGTGTCCTTGATATGACTCTAAACAATCCGATGGTGAGGTTCCAGTGATGCCGGGGCTTTGGGGAATGCGGAGCATCCCTTCATTGCCATTGCTCCCAGGTCCATTCTGACCTGGCATGGTAGCACCTGATAGGGCCCTATCTATGGGTTAAATTGAACTAACGGCATACTCATGTTAAACTGAATTGTTTGACTGAACTATATAGCTTGAAATAGAAATGTTTTTTGACAATTAAACCGTACTTACATATAAACTGATTTTTATTCTCAACTGAATTATTTGAAATGGGACTGTTTTTTGACTTTGAAACTGTACTTACCCTAAACTGATTCGTTTAATATCGAACTGTTTTGACATTTAACTGTGAGTAAACAAAATCTGTACTTATGCAAAACTGAATTTGCTGAATTAGAACTGCTTGACTAAACTGAATAGCTTAAAATAGAAATGTTTTCACACTCAAACTGTAATTACATTTAAACTGGGTACTTATCCTAAACTGAATTGTTTGAAAATAGAACTATACAACCAACTAAACTATACAACCAACTAAACTGAATTGTTTGAAATGTAACTGTTTTTGACATTGAAACTGTACTTACACTAAACTGATTAGTTTAATATAGAACTGTTTTGAAATTTAACTGTGTGTAAACAAAACCTCTTCTTTTACTAAACTGAATTAGAACTTTTTAACTAAACTGCGTGGCTTGAAATAAAAATGTTTTTGACAATTAAACTGAACACTCATTCTGAGTTGTTTGAAATAGAACTGATTAAATGCATAAAAATGGATTTGGCGTTAAATAACCTAGAAAGGTTGATATGCCATAAAAATCCAACGAACCAACGAACCAACCAAAAGGGACATCCTGAGTATGACACTAAACTGCATCTGTCGGTAAGTCTCAAGTGTTATATTACTCACAGGTCCACTCTGACTTGGAGTGGTAGAACTTCCTAGGGTCACATCAATGAGTCAAACTGATATGCCTGAAAATGATTAGGGTTAGATTGTAATACTTGAAACCATGTAATTGTGCGAAAACAAATAATTATCATCACTGACTTGGACGTAACTTGAAACAAAATAATTGTGTATAAAATATTGATATTAATTACTTAAAGTTATCAGTGGTTATGAATGAATGAATGTCATTAGTCCCTTTAAACTTTGTATATATTTTTTCCTTCGGCCTAATTTTATCCCTTGCCCAGTCGGCTGGGGCTGTAGAATACACCGACTGCACCTCTGCATGTGACACTAAACAATCTGATGGTGACGCTCCAGTATTGCAGGAGCTTTGGGGAATTCGGAGTACCCTTTTATTGCCATTGCTTCCAGGTCCACTTTGGCCCTGAGTGGTAGCATCGGATAAGGGTCCTATCTAAGGGTTAAATAGAACTAAACCGTGTTTCCTTCACAATGCTGTTTTTTTGCATTTAAACTGCGTATTTATGTGAAATTGAATTGTTTAGAATAGAACTGTTTTAACATTTAAACTGCATACTTATGCTAAACTGAATTTCTCGAAATAGAACTGTTTTGACGTCTAAACTGTGTACTTATGCCAAACTGAATTATCTGAAATAAAACTGAATTGTTTAACATTGAACTGTTTTACATTTAACTATGTATAAACAAAATCTGTACTTATACTAAACGAAATTAGCTGAATTAAAACTGCTTGACTAAACTGAATAGTTAGAAATAGAAATGTTTTCCATAATTAAACTGCACTTACATCTAAACTGCGTGCTTATGCTAAGCTGAATTGTTATATATAACTGTTTGAATAAACTGAATAGTTTGAAATAGAAAAGTTTTTGATAATTAAACTGTGTACTCACGCTAAACTGAATTGTTTTTAATAGAACTGATTATTTACATAAAAATGGATTTGGCCTTAGATAACCTACAAAGTTTGATATGCCATAAAACCCAACCAACCAACTTAATAATTTTATTCCAAACTTTACTCATATCGGCTGCGGCTGTAGAATACCCTGACTTTATCTCTGCTGAGGGGTAAAACACCCACCTCCAACGAGGGTCCTGATATGACATTAAATAATCTGATGGTGAGGCTCCAGTAATGATGGAGCTTTGGGGAATGCGGAGTACTCCTTCATTGCCATCGCTCCTAGGTCCACTCTGGCCTGGACTAGTAGTCCTTGATAGGGTCCAATCTATGTGTCAAATAGAACTGTTTGACATTTAAACTGAGTGTAAACAAATGACTAATGCTAAATTGAGTTGTTTGAAATAGAACTATCTGATCATTTAATTGTTGGAAGGCAAATGACTGAAGTTTAATTGAATTGTTAGTGACACACGACAATACTTAGTTTTGACTCATGCTTAATTGAATGGTTAGAAATAGAACTGTTTGGTCATTTAACGGTATTTACAAAATGTGTTTACAAATCATATATTTACCCTACATGTAAAAACAGGATTTGGCAATAAATAACCAATAATGGTTGATACACTGTAAAACTAAAGCAAGAAAAACAAATCATATATATATATATATATATATAAGTAAAGATTGAAATAAAATTCAACCGAATGAAAACTCTCTCTCTCTCTCTCTCTCTCTCTCACACACACACACACACACACACACACACACACACACACACATGTATATATATTGCATAAAATGCTGAATATGAATGAGAAAGGTTTGCAAAGAGTGCTCCATGCGACTACAGCAGAGCAAGTATATAACCCCGAAAAATATAAAAATTATAGAAGTCTGTTACTTAAATTTTCATGTGGTATGTACGATCAATGGACCGAAAAGTGAGAGAAAAAGAGTGGCCAATCAATTGTAAATATATTGTGGAAAATCACGTGTTAAGATGGAGGTACTCGTGGCATTCACACTCAGAAAACAAAACAAAACAAAACAAAAAAACAGCCCTATTCTAAACATATATATATATATATATATATATATATATATATATATATAAAGTCTTTCCTTTTGTTGGTCTAATGAGAGAAAAGTAAATATTTTAAAATAAATAGATCTGCAAATAAATTTGAATGTGGTACTTAAGGTTTTATTTCAGCCAACTAAGTTTTAAGTATTTCATACTTTATCGTCGTCTTCAGAAACGTCTTGCGATCCGATTGGCCCAGCGGTTAGAGTGTTCGCCAATGGCCCGGGAGACCTGGGTCCCAGGTCAAGTCATACCACATTGCTTAACCACATTGATACCACATTGCTTAACACTCAGCATTATAAGGTACGGTTCAAGGGTAAAGTGGAGCAATCCTGGGAATGGAGTAGCGCCCTCCCCTACACCTTGGTGTAGTAGCTATCGAAAAGGGAGCCTTCGGGTCACCCTCGACTATGGTCGCTAACTTTACTTACTTTATATATATATATTGTCATTATCTAACTTGGTGAGTTTGTGGCAGACAAAATGCGGTATAATTTGGAGAGTGCTCAATATCTGTGATAGAGCCTTTATATAATAATAAATAAATACATATTACTTTTTATATAGATCTAATAGCATAGATGCTCATCTGCTACCACTGGTTTCATGCCGTCTTTTTACGACAATCATCAGGAACAGAAAAAAGATATGGGAGAAATCGAAAAAAATCGAAAAACACAGTCAAAAGAATGTTTAGGCCAGGAAAGCATATAACTTTTTTTGTGTATGTATGTGTGTGTATGTGCGTAAGTGTAGATTATATTTGCATATTATTGTGTGTGGTGGTATATGTGTTGGTTAGTATGTGTGAGAGTGTATGATGATACATGCGCCACGTGGCAGATTTGAGGCTGTATCCTAAAAATATGTGTAGCTATGTGTAGCGGAGGTCGCGAGACAGACGGGGATTTGGCTGAATAAAAAAAGAAAATTGGGCGTAGTGATGATTTTTGATAAAGAACAAATTTGTCATCATCTTGCATTATGAAGAAAATTGATTTTTTGATTCCTTCATTCCCTGTGTGATTTTCAAGTAACACAGATGAACGTGCAACATTGTCTACTTCGGGAGGTTAAAGCTTTATAAGTTCGAACTGGATCTTTACATTGCAAAAGCAAGCAAAAACATTGGTTGTGCGAAAGGGGAAATCCCAATTGATCACAGAAGAGTAACCAGTATATGGACTCTAACAAAACGGCTGGAGAAGAAGCTAGACGGCAATTACATAAGAATGCTGCGAGCAATCTTGAACAAGTCCTGGCGGCAACACCCCACAAGACACCAACTGTACGGCCACCTGCCTCCTATCACTAAAACTATTCAAGTTAGACGAACCAGACATGCAGGATACTGCTGGAGAAGCAGGGACGAACTCATAAGTGATGTACTCCTATGGACCCTCACACATGGCCGTGCAAAAGCAGGACGACCAGCACGAACATATATTCAGCAACTATGTGAGGATGCAGGATGTTGTCCAGAAGACCTGCCTGAGGCGATGAACGATAGGGAAAAGTGGCGAGAGAGGGTCAGGGATATCCGTGCTACCAGCACGACATGATGATGATGATAGTAACCAGATGCTTCAAAAAAAAAAAATTTTGCTTGGGTCGCAAGAACCTTGAGGATTAGTTTTAATATAGCCATAATACGTAAAATATACGGATACATAAAATGTTCACATGCAAAGGAATCCCGAAACATTGACGACTTTCTATAGTTCAAGTACGAAACGCTTATTAACTTTTTTTTACTGTTAGTTTTTCGACACGAGGAGAGAGAGAGAGAGAGAGAGAGAGAGAGAGAGAGAGAATTTTTACTATACTGACCGTTTTATCAGAACCCAACTAATGCGCGGCGAATCCCGTTGGCCCCAATTGGACTGGCCTCGCCCAGGTGCAAAAATCAACTAGCCTCCCCCAGGTTCAAATCTCAACTCACTGCTTTTCTCAAAAATCACCAAAATTCTCAGCCCATTGCTCCCGGACATGACGTCATTCATACCCCAACCACATTTCCTATCTGGGGTTTTTATTATGATATTTGTAATTGTTACATCCTCCGCGCGCGAGCGTGAACTGCACTCAATG
The DNA here is from genome assembly GCA_963585895.1 of Sepioteuthis lessoniana. Lineage (NCBI taxonomy): Eukaryota > Metazoa > Mollusca > Cephalopoda > Myopsida > Loliginidae > Sepioteuthis > Sepioteuthis lessoniana. The sequence goes on from OY757911.1 coordinate 41,828,566, forward strand.
TGTGCACCTGCATGTGCACTAAGCCGAATAGTTCTAAGCCTAACTAAACCGAATGATAAGATATAACCAACGAAAAATGATTATAAAAAATCATTCCGCAACTACATAACATAGGCAAGGTCAGATAGCTCTAAAACTGTGGATTTTGAGGCTGTATTTTAAATTATAGAGGTTAATCTGGTACTATTTACCAACCCCTCCGCTCAGGCAGGATATGACACAAGGTCAAATTTTTAAGCGGAGTTTAACAGGTTTGAATTCAGAGTTTTTCCTTCTCCTAGACTAGTTGCCTAACCATGGCTGAAGAACCTAGTCTGTCCTACTATTTACCCATAGCTGGAGGGAGAATTATTGGATTCATACCTTTCCCAAGGGTATTAGTGCTATGTGAAATGCAATCAGTCTCGTCCAGGATTTGAACTCGTATCGCCGTGTTCATTTCCTACGGCGATAACGACTACACCACAGGCACCTCCAAAGAGGTTAATCTGGTAATTAGTCCTTAAGCTTAGGACTTCGCTGTATAGTTCATCACCTTCGCGATCTCAGCAAAAGCATGCGAATTGTGCCTTGCGTTACCAAAATATTGCAAAACTTTTGACTCATCCTCGTATCAGTCCTGTCTATAGAATACGCCGACAGCAATTCTGCAGAGGGGTAAGACCCCTTCCCAATGAGTGTCCTGTGTATGACGCTAAACTGCATCTGATGGAGACTCCAGTCATGGAAGCTCTAGAGAGTGTGGACTAACCCTTCATTGCCATTGCTTTGGCACAGAGTGGTAGCACCTGATAGGGTCCTATCTATGGGTAAAAAAGAACTGCTTGACATTTAAACTGTGTGCAAACAAATGATTTATGTTAAATTGAATTGTTAGAAATAAAACTTATTTTTAATCATTTGACTTGTATAAACAAAAGACTGATGTTTAATTTAATTGTTAGCGATATATAGCAATAATTGGAACCATTTAACTGTGTGCAAACGAATGTTGAATCGAATTATTAGTGTTAAATCGCAATATTTGAAAGTTTTTTAAATGTGTGTCTAAATTGAATTATTGGTATAACATAACAATGTGTGTGTGTGTGTGTGTGAGAGAGAGAGAGAGAGAGAGGTGGAATCAGAGAGTCAAAGGTGACTGATTTGTTTCGTCATAAATTCGGCGCGTCTTCCCGGCTCCTAAAATCAGTTTCTTTTAGAAATCAACAATCGTCTGCGATTGACTTGTCCATAGAATCCTGTGAAATAGAGGTCGGGTCTCTCGCCAGTCATCACCATCCAAGCAATCGTTTAGAATTGTGGTGGGTGGGAACGACATGGAACACACACACATACACACACGCAAAAACAAACAAAAATAAAATAGAATAAAATAACGATGTGAAGGAACAGGATAAGCAAGAAGTAGTGAGGATTGTTTGCTAACGTTTGCTCCATTACACGGATGGGTGGCCATAAGGGTCCATAAATCAAGTAAGAGAACAAATAAATAAAAGGAAATGTAGAGTGTAAAGAAAATGATGGAAAGCGTTCTGTGTCTTAAAATGTATTAGAAAGAGAAGGAAAGAGATAGATGGAAAGACAAAAAAGCCAAGTGAACTGGGTTTAAAGAAAGGAAAATGATAAGCGAAAGTATATATATATATATATAGATAGATACAGAGACCGAGAGAAAACAAATAAAGAAATATATACATCTATAAAAACCACCCATAAAATATATAGTGGTAAAACATCCCCATCCCTCTCAAACATAAATTTATGTACAGGTGTATGTGTGTGGCCATTTTATGGTAGAACGTTTGGGGTTTTGGAGACTTTGTGCTATCCGTATTCTAGAAATTCGCAAAGAGTCAAAGGAAATGACAGGAATCGATATTTACTAAAAGAATACATTTTCTACGATTTAAAAAAAGTACAGAGAGAGAGAGAGAGAGAGAATTAAAAGCAGAGAGATAAAGGAATGTAAGGAGGGAAATAGACAGGGATTAAAATTGAGAGAGAGAGAGAGAGAGAGAGAGAGAGAGATTCAGATTAGGAGAGAGAGAGATTAGGGTTGAGTGGGGTAGATAAAGAAAGAAATAAAGATAGAAAAAGAGAGAGATAGGGGAGAGATAGAAAGATTGGTCAAGAGAGAGAGAGAGAGAGCGCGAGAGAGAGAGAGAGAGAGAGAGAGAGAAAGAGAGACGGGAGAGAGTGTAATATTGTTGGGACTTAAAAATGTTGAGGAGACTAGGTTGTCACTTGTTCCTTGTGATGAAAGAAATGGACAAGAACACAAACCTACACACATTTGATTACAATGAAAAGAGTTCTTTTTGGAAAGAGGAAAATGTGAAGTGGAAAGATTCTTTTTCTTGAAAATCATATCCCACCCGCAAAATAGTTTTGGGGCGGTCTTGATTAAGTCCCAAAATATACTTTTGGTTCCCTTGGTGTCTGAAACTCAAATCTTTACTTTTCTTTAAAATTCTGACTCTCTTTTAATTCGCACAAGATTGTCCACACAGATATCCACAGTTTACTACTGTCAGTCAACCCTACCGAATGTTTGCCACAATGGGGCATCCAAAGAGACTCGAGCTCACTTGTGAAGGTCTGTGAGTCTAGCTTGCAAAACATTACACCACTAACGATGCAGTCTGACCTCAACTAATACTGCCAACCCAACAAGAAAGAAGAATTATTTGTTGACAAAATGATATGTAAAAAGGACTTTACACTCTTTGGTTGTATTTGAGTTTGAAGTTCTTCGGGTGAAAAAGAAGTGTCTTTAAAAAATCATGGCGCAATAAAGGAGAAGGTTTTTTTTTTTTTTCAAGAATCTATTTTGACCAATTTTTAAGTGTTAAAGGTACAGTCTTTTACGGCAACAGATTTTTTTTTAGATAATCATTTATAATGTGACTCAAATTGTATATTTTTTCATTCCTCATTATAACGTAAATCTGACGTCCTCAATTGTGGGACATTTTTATACGAATAGATTATATTGAAGATACAACAAGCAAACAAACAGACAGACAGACAAACATTTAGAAATTATATAATTTTACGATATTCGCATTTGAAGTTAATACTGTTCCGTAAAACAGTTTCCGAAATTTCTTTGAAAAATTATCTTTTAATCTAAAAAAGAAATTAAATTCAGAAACATTAAAGAGGTAAAAAATTTAAGCATTTTTAGGTCCGAATAGTTCGTTTTAACTAAGTAACGATTCTTTGTTATTATTTTAGATCTCAACAGCGAGGAACTACATTTAAACCGAGGAAGTAATATTTCATCATCAAGTCATGATGATACCATGGATTCCCTTGACTCTCTCTAACCACCCGTCTCAATCTCCCATTGCTTCTGGTTGGTCCTCTTGACTCTACCCTGTGTCCGCATAGAGTTGATGTATGTAAATCCTTGCTAGTTGACCCAAACTGGAGCGTCCGTCAGTAGGAGTCCATTTGAGAAAGTCACTTATGACTTTGTCTTTTTTTCTTCAGCAATGCATCGCGAGTCTTGTTCGTCTTACTGGGATAGCTTTTGAGATGAGAGGCAAGTAGCCGTACAGCAGCTGCTTTGTATGGTGCTGCTTCCTGGATTTATTAAAAAAAGCACGAAGACTTTTTGTGTAGTTTAGATCTAGCTTTTTCTCCATGCATTTTATAAGAGACCAGTGGTGCATCTATACATTAGTACTGGCACGGCCACAGCTTGGAAAAATCTCGTTTTTTTTTTTTTGTCAGAGAGATCAGATTTTCATATAGCAGTCCTTATTTTAGTATGACAAATAATTCCTTTATATTTTCCCCCACGATGTTTGTAAATCTAAGTAATGTACGATTTATCACGTCTGGCACTGATTTTTGTTTGCAACAGAGACACACTTTCTATGACAGGTCTCCACCTTTTCTCATGAGGAGCAAAAGTGTTTTTCAACGTTTCAGCCTTCTCTTAGATTTAAAAAGTAAGCATGCTAAATTTGATAGCTCAACAGCACATCGTTTGGACATGCGTATAAGATTTAATTTATTACCAGTGAAAAGAAAAAGATAGTTCTTAATTTTGTTTAAAATTAAAGTTATAAATCTTTTCAGTAATTTTAACTTTTTCTAGTACATTGTTGCCATTTAAGTCATAACTAACAATTTAGAAATTTTTATTGAATTTTCTTGACTGCAAATATGTTTTACTTGGAATACAATGGTTATTAAACATAAGGACTTAGTTGTTTTACTTTGGAATCTAAGATTTTATTAGGGGGAAATGTGTGTTAAAAGAATATTAACTTCGAATTGAGATATAAGCAAAACCTCGACTTTTATACTTCCATAATTCATTATTGGGATATATATTTTTGAGTGACTTTGTAGGTAATCAATAAGAAATGTTCGAAAACAACAACAAAAAATAAACAAATGAAAACAGAAATAAAAATAAAAGAATAATATAAACAAAAATGAAGACGTGAAACCGAAAAATAAAATATTTTAACAACATAAATAACCAAGAATTTAACAAGTGAAGACAAAAAAAAAAAAAAGGAAAAAAGTTGTCCATAAATATAATGTTTGGTGAAGACAAGACAGGAAGAGATAAAAAAAAAAAAAAAACCAACGAAAAATAAAAAAAAAGTTAGGAACGTTTAAGAAAGTATCTTATTTTCTAGAATTTGTCACAAAATGTAAAGTAGAAATTTTATGCCTGGATATAAATTTACGCCTTTCTTGTTTATAGCACCCCTCCATAAAAAAGACGTAACAAATAAAAACCTATTACATAGTTACATACATACATACATATATATTTGTGTGTATGAGTTTGTACATATATATATATTGAGTGAGAGAGAGATATTTATGGGCACCTCGAGTAGTGTAGCGGTTAGCAAGGTTGACTAGTAAACCTTCATGAATGAGTTCAAGTCTCATTGGATGCCCCATTCATTCGAACTTGCTCCACATCGAAGCAAAAAGATTAGTAAATTGATATATATATATATATATACTTGCGGAAATACTCGGTGTTGTTCATGTATTATAACAGACCTTCAAGACACGTCAGACCACAACCGGCCAAAGTACGTCTCGTCGTTTTGTTGAAATGACGATGGCGTATTCATAGTGTACCAGAGTTTCTTTAAATTTGAACCAATAATTTTTCATTTTATGAAATTATTTTGCGCCTGAATTTTTCAAATTGATTAAAAGTCACTGTTTAACAACCTTTTTTTTCATCGATATTGGCTCAACTTTGTCAATTTGAAATCTGAAATTATTAAACAATTAACCCCCAAAAAATTGAAGTCGTAGTTCATGATTTTTTCTCTTTTAATTCAATAATTTTCCATTTTTATAAATGGATTTTATGCTGGTGTTTTTTTTTAAGTAAGGAAAAAAAGCAAAAATTTCACAGAAAAATGTTTGTAATTAAAAAACAACAGCAAACAAATCCTTAATTGTCCGTCTATCTAAAATACATGAACGATGTGAAAATTCGGAAACAATATTTTCAAATTAATTTAATTTTTTTTTCAATTCATAATTATAATAACAAATCATTTTTAATATTATCCGATTTAATGTTTTTGTCACGGTTAATTAAAAAAAAGATTCATTTTACTTTTTTTAACGATACATTTCATTTATAGTATTAGTAGCGAAAAGAACGTGTATATGCGAAAAGTTTCAAATGAGAAAAAATGATAGAATAATTACACAGAAATGTTATACTAAACTGAAAGAATCATATGAAATTAAGTTTCATTGAAGAATTAAATAATTAAATGAAAAAAAAACAACAAAAACCCCGCAAAACAAACGTACTTTACTGTTGTGAAATGGCTTCAGAAGCAAAAAAAAAAAAAAAAAAAAATGATATTTTCGAAGCGGAAGTAACAAAGTAAAATTTGTTCGGTCTAATTTTTTTGGAAGTCAATTTCGTCTTAGGTCTAAATTTATGATACGATAAGAATACTATCGATTGAAAAGTGGTCTTTCGTGCCAAATTGCAGCTTTCTATTTCCAGCCGTTGGAGTCTCCATTAGCTTCAGACACACACATGCATAGACAAAATCAACTTTATTATGTAGAGTGGTGTAGTTATGGCATTGCAGGTATGTATGAATGTATGCATGTGTAACTTTCCTACGCTTACACACACACATGCATTAATATGTGTTTGTGTGTGTATGTATGTGTTCAGGTCTACGCTCTGATTTGAACATTCCCATGAATATATGTGTATGTGTATAAATATATGTGTATGTGTATGAATATATGTATATGTGTGTGAATATATGTGTGTGTATGAATATATGTGTATGAATATAAGTGTGTGTGCATGTATATGTGTGTATGAATATTTGTATATGCGCATGAATATATGTATATGTCTGTGAATATATGTCTGTGTATAAATATATGTATATGTGCATGAATATATGTGTGTGTACGAATATATGTAAATGTGCATGAATATATGTTTCTGTTTGTATGAATATATGTGCGCGTACGAATATATGTGTATGTGTATGAATATATGTGTGCATTAATAAATATATGTGTTTGAATATATGGGTTTGTATGAATATATGTATATGTGTATGAATATAAATATTTACCTGAGTACCAACCTTCGTACATATATATATATATATATATATGTGTGTGTATATACGCATGTGCGCACACACGAATATATGTTCATTTATTCATATATCTATATATATATATATATATGTGTGTGTGTGTGTGTGTGTGTGTGTGTGTGTGTGTGTGTGTGTGTGTGTGTGTCTGTGTGTGCCTGTGAGTTTGTGAGTATGTGTTTTGGTCTGCTCTCCGATTTTAACTTTCCATTGAATACAAAGTATGTCAGAAAAGTAACGGGACTCGTATCACAAACAATTTATTTCAAATCCAAACAATAAGCCACGTGGTTACTCCTTCAAAGTAATCCTCCTCGAATTTTATGCATTTTGTCATCCTTCTTTGTCATGGTTCTATGCACTGCAGGATGGATTCTTCTGGGATGCCCCTCCGCTCTGTTGTTACGGCCCTGTTGATGGCCTCCGCGTTCTCAGAACGGGTTCTACCAGTGATCCTCTTGACCCCCCCAAAAAAGTCCCATGGAGCAAGATCAGGTGAATCGAGGGTTAATCCCGTACTCCGATGTTTTTCTCGGTCAGAAACTGCGGGAGGGTCAGGGGCTTTTGCAGAGGTACTTAGTCGGGAAGAAACAGCCAAGATTTGTCCAGCCACATCTCTCATTTGTTCTCGTGTACAAATTGAAGAATGCCCCGCCGGAGCTACTTGAAAGCTCGGTGATTGATTGTCTGTCCCTATGGCAAGAAATCACAGAGACTATGCGCCTTTCACTAAAGAACATGATCAACATGACTGACGTTTTACTTTGACAGTTTTGCTTCCTTTGGTATCAGTGACGTTGGAGACTTCCATTGACTGATACTTTGTTTCCGTGTCATACTCAAAAGTTCATGTCTCATCACTATTGATAACTCAATGCAGAGAGTCTGGTTCAGTTTGAAGACGCTCGATTATGTTCTGATATATCTGCATGCTGTGCTTCTTCTGATCATCATTTAGCAGTCTTGGCACTAGTTTTGGGTAGACTTTCCACATGCCCAGATCTTCGATGATAATCTTCCAATCACTGTCTTTTATCATATCATGCAGACTTGAGATCATTCAGTCAAACGACGATCGCCACAGGCCACCTGCTTTACGAGCTTGACATTTACCTTAGCCCTGTTTGTTGAAGGCCTCCCGCTCTTGGAGTCATCGTTCACCATCTTGTTTCCAACTTTGAAACCTCTTCTATTACCCACAAAAACGCGTGTGCAACATGGAATTATCTCCATACAATTGCTAAAGAGGTTCAAATGCTTGTGACGGAGTTTTTCTCAACCGGATCAAAAATTTCAAGTTTACTCGTTGTTTGATGTTCATTGTTCGTTACACTGTATTCATAGTCGAACAATCTGAAAAAGAGGAAAAGTAAACAAAAACATGTGACAAAATGCAATGGTTGCAGGAAGCTAAGATTAAAGTTATATACACCGAAGATATGTTATATTCTCCGAAGATATCATGTTAGATGATAACACGATCTGGTTATCTTTCTTTTCCCATCGATGATTCAAATAGAATTAGTGTCCCGGGTATGACATTTAACTGTATCTTCCAGTTCTGAAGCTTTGGAGAATGTGGAGTACCCCTTCAATGCCATTACTCCTAAGTCCACTCTGACCAGAAGGGGTAGTACCAGTTAGGGTTCCATCTATTGGTCAAACAGAAATAATTAACCATTTACCTTACTGTAAACCATTTAACTGTGCAAATGAATAAGTAATGTTGACATGAATTATTAGTGTTGGGTAGGAATACTTAAAACTATTTGACTGTGTACAAACAAATGACCTCTGACACATTAAATATGATGCCTACAAACTATTCACAAATAATATATAATATATTTATACATTTTACATAAGAATATAAAAATAAAAAGAAAAAAGAAAAAAGAAAAAAAATTCAGTTTTTTGGTGTTATAAAAAAAAGATATTTATAATGACACCAAAGAAGTGATTTTTTTTCTTTTTCTTTTTATATAAAATATCTTTTTAGCACTGTATATTGAATTTTGAGGTATTTTAAATCCCGAATTTGCATACATCGATAACCGTTGGCATTGAGCACTCAAATTGTATACTCCCACCCACTGAATTTTCTCCTCGGATTATATATATATATAGGCTTTGACATTAAATAGACTATAAGGATTGATATGTCATAAAACATAATCAACCAACCAACCAACCAACCAACCATTCATTATCCCTCTTTTGCTCATAGCTTACACAGCTCACCTAGACCTTTTACTTTTTAGACAAACTTTGCATATTTATATGCATATGAATATTCATACCTTGTAAATCTTCCCCGAAACAAACAAATATATATATATATATATATATATATATATATATATATATATATATATATATATATATATAATGTTAAAATTCAAATATACTAATTGCAATTGTAAAGTTCTCGTTTTCATGATTATCAAGCGATAATGAAAAATATTATATATCGAACAACCATCTTAAATAGTAAATAATGTCAGATGATCATAATTTATTTTATATTTTTCACTATATATTATCGATCATATCTTCTGTTCTTTTGTGATTTCATACAGAGTACTCCTCAGTTCTCCAGAAATCTTATCAGTGAAAAATTATTATAAATAGTAATAATAATAACGATAATAATTAGGATAATAAACTAGCATAAAGAGTAATAAGACTAGACATGACTGGGCGGGGATGGTGATCTACGTGGAATTGTGTAAGAAATTGAAATTTGACCATTCTACCAAATGGTACATGCACATACCAAATTCCGTCTTGGGGAATGAGACGCATTTCAGGGATTTCGTGGTACAAACTGATTACCTGATGCCGGCCAAAAGATCAGACCTAATGAAAATTAAAAAAAAAAATAAGAAAGGAACCAGCCGTTTAGTGGACTTTGCCGTTTCGGTGGACATCACAGTAATAATCTAAGTAAATTAAAAGAGAGACAAGTGCTAGGACGTTGCCAGGGAACAAAGAAAGTTGTGGAACGTGAGGGTGACGGTGATACCTATTGTAATTGGTATGGAAAGAGGGCTGGAAGAACTGGAAATTTGGGGACAATCGAGTCTTCAACATTGTTGAGATCGGCCAGAATTCTGACGAGAGTACTGGAGATTTGAGGAGACTTGCTGTCACTCTGTCTCAAGAGAAAGACCATTAGCTGGTGTAATGAATTTGCAAGAAGTAAAATAATAGGACACTGGAAAAAAAAAGAAAGGAAAACTGCGAACACTTGGAAATACTAGAATCAGATACCATCGAACAAACGTAGATGCAAGAAAAAGTAAGATATGAAACACCTCAGAATACCTCTGAAGAATATAAAAACTTCTTGAAAGCAAACTCTTCAGCAGAAATATAATGAAAGGAATAGATACCGGGGCAGTCTCTTTTGTAAGATATTTTGGACCATTTCTAAAATGGACAGGAAAGGAACTCAGATAGATTGAATAAGGGAATTAATGTAGATGCACAAGAACTTCCTCCCGAGGGACAACGTAGAAAGACACTATGTGACAAGAAAAGGAGAAGGAAAAAGAATCGCTAGCCTTGAGATGCAACAATTCAGGGACTCGAAGAATGTAGAAAAAAGAGCAAACTAAGACTGATTACACCAGCTGGGATTAACTTGAACAGGAAAACAACCAACAAAAATGTGAAGTTAGAAAACAAAAATGGGAAGAAAAAACAACTCTGTGGATACTTCAAGCAACAAACTAAGAAAATTGCGCATTAGAGGACCCAGTGGTCTTCCTGCGAATGTTGGCTGTTCAAATTTCAGGTACACAGACAAGAACCACTGCTATAAGGATACATCAAGAGGTCATCAAAAAGACATGAGATAGAGAAGATAATGAAGATGTAATACATCTTCATTATGGTATTTCCTGTCTTTTTTTTTTTTTGACCGGGTCATTGGCATAATGATTAAAATGTTCGCCAATGGTCCGGGAGACTGGAGTTCAATCCTAGGTCGAGTCATATCCAAAACTGAAAAAAGGGTACTTGATGCCTTCTTGCTTAACACCCAGCATTATGAGGTACGGATCAAAGGTAAGTGGAACTATCTAGAGAAAGGAGTAGCCCCCTTCCCTACATTTCGGTGTAACAGCTATCGAAAAGGGAGCCTTCGGGTTGCCCTTGACTTCGGTCGGTCAACTTACTATTATTATTATTATTATTATTATTAACACAGAAAAACAAACATACACATATAATAATGTGTATAGTTAGATTTATTTTTCAATATACACATGCATAGTCATGAACACATATACAGAAAAACTTACATGAAAACATGTGCACTTACATACAGCACACACACACACACACACACACACACACACACACACACACACACACACACACACACACACACACAATATGTATATATATAATTATGATTGAAATTTAATGCTAAAATCATTTTTAATCAGTAAAACAGTGCTCTATGCGCAAAATACTGAGCAATGTCATATTTTCAACAGTAAAAGAGAATAAAAATGTATTTGAGAGAGAGAGAGAGAGAGAGAGAGAGAGAGAGAGAGAGAGAGTTTCGCGTTACTGAACATCAAGCGTGCTGGTATCAACACATCTCTCCTTCTCTGTCTGTCTGTCTACATATATAGTTGTAGATATGTAGACTACACATAGATATCATGTACTGCATAAATATTAACTGGCACTTAGCAACATCCATATATTATAAATAGTATGCATAATAGCTATATATATATATGCATTATACAAATATACATATAGCTGCAAAAATTGAATTGTAAATCATCATTTATATATAACTAATGTATAGATATGCTGATGTATGAATTATATCTAAAAGTAATCATGATTATATATATATATATATATAGTTTGCTATATCTATAAATAAAGAATGCTCAATATAAATGGTAGAGCATATATATATATATATATATATATATATATATACTCTACCATTTATATTGAGCATTTTTTATTCATAGATGTAGCAAACTATATATATATATATATATATATAAGTTTGTATATAAGCATATATATATATATATATATATATATATATATATATATATATATATATAAGTTAGGATATCGTAGACAGAGTCAGTAGTGCTCAGTGACAGTCAGTTTATTGCTGATGGGATCATTGGAATACGATATTTTAACATATATATATATATATATATATATATATATATATATATATATGCATGGCCATATCTACTTTTAATATATATACATATGTATATATATATATGCATGGACATATATACTTATAAGCAGGTGCATAGACCTACAAGCAAAATACACCAACACTTCACACACACACACACACACACACACACACACACACACACACACACATATATATATATATTCAGATATATACATTTTCTTTATTTTCGGATGCATCTGTTTACGTATGTATTCATACATAGCTGTATGGTTGTATGTATATTTAGATATCAATATGTGTATGTGTGTGTGTGTGTTGTTCGACGCACCTGGTAATATACATTTAGATTCACATATACCCAATTATTAATGTTCGTTTTCGAAAGACGCTCATATTTTACTGGGTTATTAACAAATAAAGAAAGCCGCTTAAACGGATTAGGTTTTTCAAATTGAAGTAGACATTTTTGAACATGAAGATAAATAAAAGAAAAAAAAAAAAGTAAGTAAAAAACTAGAAGCCAAATCACCCGCTCAGCAACAACAACAACAACAACAAAACTAACACAGAATTTATATTGCTTATATTTAATGATCTTCATAGTCGTTTAAATACTTTAAATAAGCTCTTTTCTTGAAATTAGTCTGCGTAAAACGGCGATACAGTAAATTAACGACAATTCGCGATTATCTTCTAAAATTACGTTTTATAACGGCATTAAAATGAACCAAGTATTTATACAATACTTGTTTACTTAGTTGTGGCACATGGCCAAAAAAAAAAAAGACAGAGCGCAGATAGTGAGATTCGAATTCACAACTAATGGTCTGCTAGCCTTGCTAATCAAATATTACTATACAAAGAATAGCTTAGGTTTGTCACAAGGTCGTGAGAACAGAGTACGTCGTGAAGGTTAAATTAACTATTTAGTCGTGATTGATATGCAAGATAAGCTTGCTAGCTATTACACCTCAATGAAGTGCCCGAAAAAAAAACCTTGATTTGCCCCGGGGATGCGAGTACAGAGTACAGAGGATTCCTAAGTGTAATTTATCTACGAGATCAACTTGCTTATCGATGCATCAGGACGAGGTAATCTATTCTTTGATTAGTAAAGCTTACGATGACAACTTTTTTTTTAGAATACAATTGTGTATTAGTGCAATGTGAAATGCAAACAGCCTCGATCAGGATTTAAACTCGTATTGCCGAGTATATTTCTTGCTACGAGAAGCGTTACGCTATGGGCTTCTCTATCTTTGAAATGTATGTCGTACTGTATTCGGCATGGTCCTATATGATTTCTGAATTGATAGTTTAAAAATATGGATGATAATAATAATAGTCGATGCCGCAGTGTTTCTGTTCCAAATTGAAGGCGTAGGCCTTGACCGAGATAGTGAGAATTGTCTTGACGCAGTTATGCTTTTTTCTATTCGAGGGTGATAAGTTACAAGTTTGGGTTCCCATCTGCTATTATCCATTTTTCGTGACAATCTCGTCACTCCAACCCTGAACTCCGGCTCCAGTCAAAAAACAACAAACTGGCCAAATATGCGTCTTTTTCAGGCAAGGTCACCGTATCAATAGTCACCATTAAAACTTCCGACTTATTACCAGTCTTCAGAAATTTGGTAGAAAGGCCATTGTATGCGGTAACTTGTTTTCATATAGGCAGGATAAGTAACAACAACAACAACAACAACAACAACAACAACAACAACATTAATAATAATCTCAGGAGAAACAAAACCTACAAGAAACAAATCTATATAGCAGAAACCTTATCAAAGGGGTAAATACCTGGGCTGTTTCTCCTCGTAAGATATTCGAGACCATTCTTAAAGTGGACCAGAGAAGAACTTAAACAAATGGACCAGAAAACAAGAAAACTAATGACCATGCATTAGGCATTACATCCCAGAGATGACGTTGACTGACTGTATGTGCCAAGAAAAGAAGTAGGAAGAGGACTTACCAGCATTGAAGACAGTGTTGACGCATCAATACAACGACTTGAAGACTACATACAAAAGAGTGGCGGAAGACTGATTACAGCCTCTAGAAACAATACTGACAACACGAAGACCAACAGGACGACGATAACCAGGAAAGAAAAATGTAAAGAAAAACAGTTCTATAGACGTCTTGAGCGACTAATAATCAACATCACACACGAGAAAACATAGATGTGGCTAGGAAAGGGAAACCTTTATAGAGAAACGGAATCTTTCCAAATAGCAGCACAAAACAACGTCATAAGGACCAACCATAGCAAAGCAAGAATAGATAAGACGCAATAAAATAGCAGATGTGTGTTATGTGAAGATAAGGACGAAACCAACCACATAAATGAATGTAGAAAACTAGCACAGAAAGAGTATAAGACTAGGCACAACTGGATGGGCAAGGTGATCCCCTGGGAATTGTGTAAGAAATTGAAATTTGACTATAGGAATAAATGGTATATGCACAAACCAGCATCTGTTCCAGAAAATGAGACGCACAAATTCCTTGGGGATTTTGAGATACAAACGGATCATCTAATCTTGGCCAGACGACTGGACCTCATAATAATCAACAACAACAACAACAACAACAAAAAAGAGAACTTGCAGAATTGTGGACTTTGCTGTTCCGGCTGACCACAAAGTAAAATTGAAAGAAAGCGGAAAAAAAGATAAGTACTTCAACCATCCAAACGACTGTATTATTGAGATCGGCCCGGATCCTGAGAAGAGTCCTGGAGATTTGAGAAGACTTGCTATCATTCAAACTCCACGCTGATGTGAAAAAACCTCAAGGAGTAATAATAATAGTAAATGACTTAAGACAAGTAAGACAAGTACTTAGACCTTGCCAGAGAACTAAAAAAAAAAAAGCTAAGGAACATGAGAGTGACGGTGATTCTAAAAGTTAATGGTATCTCCGTCACTCTCATGTTCCCAAAAGGCTTGATAAAGGGGCTGAAAAAGTTAGAAATCGAACGACAAGCAGAAACCGTCCAAGCTACATCATTATTGATATCAACCAGAACACTGAAAAGAGCCCTGGAGACTTGAGGAGACTTACCGTCACTTAGACTCCAGAGAAAGACCATTAGCTAAAGCTGGTGTGAAAAACTAGCTAGGAATAATAATAATCATAATAAAAATAATAATAATAATTACCGAAGACATGGAAATTTCTAAGAAAAGGAAACCTCAAGAGAGAAACTGAATATCTTTTAACAGCAGCACAAAACAATATCATAAAGACCAATCATATTAAAGTGAAAATTGATAACACGCAGCAGAATAGCAATTGTAGGTAACAAGAAGACAGAGAAGAAATGGTTAATTTTATTAAAGACGAATGCAGTAGACTAACACAAAGGAGTACAAGACAAGGTATGAAAAGGTAGGGGAGGTGATCCATTAAGAATTGTGCACGAGATTAAAATTTGACATTACTATCAAGTGGTATATGCACAAACCAGAATCTGTTTTAGAGAATGAGACGCATAAAATTCTCTGGGGTTCGGAGATACAAACGGATCACCTAATCTTGGTCAGAAAACCAGATCTAGTATTGATTAATAAGAAAAAAGAACTTGTCATCAAGGGGACTTGGTTGTCCTGGTGAACCACACAGAAGAAAGCGAAAGAAAAAAATCAAATTCTTGAACCTTGACAGAGAATTACAGAAACTGTGGTACATGAAGGTAACTGACACCAATTGTAGATGGTACGCTAGGAACCGTCCCCAAAGGCTTGGAAGAGAGTCCCTGTGGCGTAGTGGTAAACATTCTGGATTGCGACTTCGTAGTTATCGAGTTCGAATTCCAGTCGCGCTATTACGTTCATTTTTGGATTAATACTGAACAGAAAGATATGAAACCTTTTCTACTGCCAGTTACAAGTTTAATAATATCAGTGCTGTTCTTCGACGAGTATGCTTTTTGCATTAAATAACTCTTGAGAATTAATATTGCATTAAACAAAGAAATCTAACGAAGAAACCAAAAGTTGACACGCAGCGTAAACGGTTATCGTTTTAGCAAAAATGGATTCGACGAACTTAGTTTGAATATTTTTAAAGTCAATTTGCATTTCTTGAATTTTTATTTGTTTCGTGTTTTATCAGTTTTATGGATTTTTAATATTCTGCTGTTTCTTTAGAAATAACGACAATTGTTTAAATTATTCTTACGAAAAATAATCATATCTCTATAGTTTAAATCAGTATTCTTTGTACTCATGGTTTTATATAGCTAAATATCTATCGATCCATCTACCCATACATCTATAAATCTATCTATCTATCTATCTATCCGAAGGTCTTTCAAATGTTCTTAGCCTTACCAAGAAAAAAGCGACATTGCTAAACATTCTTGTTGTGGCAACAAGCTACCACTTCTTATAAAACTAGAAAAACTAATTAAGATCTCTGTTTTGATTTCTATGCAGGTGAAGCCCATACAAATGTGAATGGCATGTGGCAAATCTAAAAACGGACAAAGCAAAGGCCCGAAAGCCATAAAGTATCAGCAAAAGAAAAGTAAGTCAACCAAGGAAATCCATGAGGACATTGTACGGATACTTGCTGGGGACTCCCCTTCTAATGCAATTGTAAAAGATGTGTTTGGTGGTATTCAAGCGGGGAAGAGATGGTACAGAAGATGTCACTCGGTCAGGTCATTTAAAAATCTTAACCATTGATAAACAAGTTGATGGCATTCACCGTATGGTTTTGGATGATAAACGTCTTACTTTTCAGCAAATAGCTTGGTACATAGTTATCAGCTCTGGTTCGATCTAAACTATTTTAACTGTGATCTTGGGGACGAACAAGCTGTCTGCAAGATGGGTCCCAAGAATTTTGACGCCAGAGCATTAGCTGAAAAGGGATGACATTTCCAGAAGACTTTCAACTGGCTTTCAGGCCAACCCTACGAATTTTGACTGCAAATTAGTAACCCAAGATGAAACCTGGATTCACTACTTTGAATCTGAATCAAAGATTCAAAGCAAACAGAACTCTTACTCCAGGATAACACGCCTATTCACACTGTTCAGGTTGCAGTTGCTGAAGTAGTCAACTGTGACTTTGAATTGCTACCCCACCCTCCTTACTCACCAGACTTTGCTCTACCTAACTTCTTCCTGTTTCATAAACTTAAATCCCACCTGGGCAGTCGTCAGTTTAGAAGAAATGAGGAGGTCATGTGCTATGGAGGTTTTGGAGTATCAGGATGTCACTTTCTTCCGTGCTGTGATACAGTGCAAGAGCACTGTTCGACCTGGTACGTTGATGTCAAGGAGGGCTATATTGAAAAAATAGTGAAAAACAATCTTCTTTCTCCGACTCTTGAGTGAAAGTTTGAACGATTTGATCGACTCTCGTATATACCTCTCTCTATATTAATATAAACAATATACATATATACTATATACATATATACTATATACATATACTACTATTTACATACATACATACTATATACATATATATGGCGGCAGATGTGCTACATTTTTTGTTTCATTATTCGTAGCATATTTTGTAATGTATCAAAGTATTGATAATCTTTGGGAAATTATTCTGGTCTTCTGATGAGAAATTCGGGTCGAAATTAACAGAGAAAGAATGAAAAGTAAGTAATTATTTAGTCCAGTATTTATCCTGCATTTATTATTTCTTCCTAACTGCATTAAAAAGGTTATGAGCATTCGCTGATGTCTACAGTCTTTATAGATACGTCATTGTTGAGGTTTTGAAGTAAGTTTCTTTTTTAAAATGTTCTGCATCGTATTCTGAAGATAAAAAAGACTAAGCCTGTTGGAATGATGAAAGGAAATATCTTTGGTGAAAAATATCTATCTATCTATCTATAAAGAAAGAAAAAATTGGAAGAAGAAAAATAAAAAGAAAAAATGCACAAGGTTATAACGTACGTATTCTGGACTAGGAATATACATACGCGTATATGTGCCTGCGTGTTTGTATATATATGTGTGTGTGGAAGAAGAAGAAGAAGAAGAGGGATAAGCAGAAGAGGAGGAGAAAGAGATGGAAGTGGGGATAGCAACAATAATAGCAACAGCAGTTGCAGTGTCAGCAACAACAATAGCAACATCCCCCATAACTAGATCGACCAGGGGTCCAAATGTAATGTCATGATGGATGATACTGGCTAGCGCTATATCAAGTTACAACAACAGAATGACATGAGCGCCTCTTTTTACCCCTTTCGATTGTGCACGTCGACCTAAAAAAACTCGGACCCATCGCAAAAGTTTATGGTCTTCCTTGTGGGGCAGATTTGAAGCTGTGGTCGCGGCTTGTAAACTTTTTATCACTATTGGTTTCTAATTGGCGAAATGGTGGTGTCATGGGATAATTAAAATTAGACTCGCACCCTTGTGGTCTCATGAATAAAAAAAAAACACGCAGACAGAAGAGAAAAGAGATTTGATCATCAGTTGAAAGGGAAATCGGATAGGAACAGTGTTGAATGGGAGAAGCCTCTTTGCATCGTTTGTACACACTTAGATTATTTTCTCTTTAGACATGTTTACGTACTAGAGCACGTGCTGAAACACACACACACACACACACACAAAAAGAAACAAAACAAAATAATAACCCCCTCCCCCAAAAAACCAACAAGCCAACAAAAAATCAATAACAAACAAACAAACAAACAAGATGCATTTTCGTGCCAACTTGCATACAAATGTGAATTAGACTTACACTGTTTGATGCAGAACTGAAAAGATCCTTTTCTTTTGTATGCACATGATTAATCTACCTATAGCATTCTCACTTTACACGTATATACATACATGGTATATATATATATATATATATATATATATATATATATATATATATGTTTGTGTGTGTGCGTGTGTGTGTGTGCGTGTGTATGTATATGTGTGTAGACCTTTTGTCACATGCTGCCCTTGCGGAGGGGTTGATATATATATATATATATATATATATATATATATATATATATATATATGCATGTGTGTGCGTGTGTGTTCTCATCTCATCATATCAGTCTCATTGGCACGTTTCATCAAATGATTTCATTTTTTTGAATGCAGGAAATTTATTGTCATGTGACTGACACGTGGAGATGAGAACACTATTTATTTATTTTTGATTTTATCCTGCTCTTCAGGCTCGTGTTTGAGCACTTTTCTCATGATAGAACGTAAAGGTTTTATAATGATTTGTTCATTTCTCTATTAAAAATTCCAAACAATTATAAATGTTTGTTGAAGCCCTCTTTTTTGTTAAGGCACATTTCATATAAAGATTGGATTTTCTTTTCTAAATACATGAAAATTATAGGCATGAGATTGACATAAGCATTATGTGTGTGTGTGTGGATTCGCTCCCTCTTTACATATAATCATCTGTGTGTTCATATATATATATATATATATATATATATATATATATATATATATATATATATATATATATATATATTTGAATTGAGATCTCGGTGGCCGTTGAACGAATGTATGTAAACAATAGTAATTGTGATTCATAACCGTTTAAAATTTACTTCGCAGCTAATATCTCCTCGTGGCTAAATGGTTAGAAGCTTTTGCTTGGCGTTTGAGTCAACCGGGTTTCGATCCCAGCTACGTGGCGATACTGTCTAGCCACCCTGATGAGTTCTGATAGAACGAAACAGATCTGTCTGTGGATGACTATATATATATATATATGAGTGCGTATGTTTGTGCGTTTTCTCTCTTTCTCTTTATTTCTTTCTCTCTCTTTCTTTCTCTCCCTCTTCATATACACATGTGTTAGTGTTTGTAGATATATCTGTGTGTGTATATCTATGTACATATGTATATGAATTTCATGGAATTGAAGAGATGAAAGTCTGAAAGTGATAAATCTGGTGTGTATGGAGGGTGCGCTAAGGTTGTCCTTCCTCGACCTGAATGAGGTGATTGTCTCCCATGTCTTGATGGTCGTGTGTGGTTGTGCATTGCCATTTACGAGGACATTATCAATTGGCAAGAATTAAGATTTTCAGACAATCATCGTCTCGGCCCCATGAAAGAAGGTTTAGTGGCAAACATTATGCCAGTGACGAGGAAATTAAACCTGCAGTGATGAAGTGGCTTAAAGAACAGTCAACAGAATTTTATGAGGCAGTGATATACGCTATCATTCCAAAGTGGTGCATTGCTATAGTGAGAAATTGTGACTATGTTGTAAAATAGGGATGTGATCCACAGAGGACCAGCTTCATTTTTATGTATGATACATGTTCCTGTATCGGTAATTATTCCCGTACAAAAGAAAAAGAGATTGCTTTTTTTCACCCTCGTATATATATATATATATATATATATATATATATATAAGTAAAGTTAGCGACCGTAGTCGAGGCCGATCCGAACGCTCCCTTTTCAATAGTTACTACACCGAGGTATAGAGGAGAGCGATACTCCTTTCCCTGAATTGATCCACCTTACCCTTGAACAATACGTTATAATGCTGAGTGTTAAGCAAGGAGGTATGAAGTACCATTTTTTGAGTCTTTGGTACGACTCTACTTGGGCCATTGGCGAACATTCTAGCTACTAGACCAATATTATATATATATATATATATATATATATATATATATATATATCAGCTCCCTAGGGTGAGTCGAAAGATTTGAAATATTTTTAAACGTTTACGGTGCCTATGTTACATGAGCAAAGCAGTTAAAGCCGTAGTAGTTACCTGCTGTGGTTGGTAGTATCGTGGTCGGTAGTGCTCAGACATGTCAAGCATTGCTTCATGCCATATGAGATTAAAAAGCCGCGCAGATGAACGGGTAACGTAGCTTAATTTAAGAACATGCATTACGGGTCTGAACTGGGCAATAATAACGCGGAAGTAACCGAAATATTTGTTGTGTTAAAAGTGAAGTTAGATTGATTACAGTGTTGATCACCCGATGCTTCAACAAATTTTGCTCAAGTTAAAAAACTCTCGACGGTTAGGTACGGGCAGGTACAACTAAATCAGTGGATTCCGAGATCATAAACCAAGCTATAGAGTAGCACTCGGTGAATATCAAATGCGCTCGGTGTCTCACAGTCCAGCGTGTTGTCACACGGAGAGTATCAGATGAACTCGGCGTCTCATAGTCCAGTGTGTTGTCACTCGGAAAGTATCAGATAAGCTCGATGTCTCATAGTCCAGTGTGTTGTTACACGGAGAGTATCAGATGAACTCGGCGTCTCATAGTCCAGTGTGTTGTCACACGGAAAGTATCAGATGAGCTCGGCGTCTCATAGTCCTGTGTGTTGTCACTCACTCGGAAAGTATCAGATGTGTTCGACATCTCATAGTCCAGTCAGTTGTCACTCGGAGAGTATCAGATGAACTCGGCGTCTCATAGTCCAGAGTGTTGTCACACGGAGAGTATCAGATGAGCTCGGCGTCTCACTGTCCAGTGTGCTGACACTCAGAGAGTATCAGATGAGCGCTGCATCTCACAGTCCAGCGTGTTGTCACTCAGAGAGTATCAGATCAGCGCGGCATCTCAGTCCAACGTGTTGTCACTTGGAGAGTATCAGATAAGTGTAGCATCTCACAGTACAATGTCCTGTTACTCGGAGAGTATCAGATTAGCTCGGTGTCTTACAGTCTAGTGTAATGTCACTCGGAAAGTATCACGGGAGCTCAGTGTCCCACAGTCATCTGTGTTTGTCCCTTTCATGACCTCAGTTAAGGTATATGGAGCTGTCGAATTATCTCACACGTTAGAAAAATATTGTAAAAGCTTTTGATTCACCCTAATATATATTTTTTCAAGTATAAAATTGGATAACAATAATAAAAAATGTATAAAACTTGCAATTCAGTTTGGTTTGTTTTGGTTTGGTTTTATGACATATCAAACATTGTTGGTTATTTAATGCCAAATCCTGTTTTAAATTTTTAAATTTTAAATTTTAAATCTCATAGTCCAGTGTGTTGTCACTCGGAAAGGATCAGATAAGCTCGATGTCTCATAGTCCAGTGTGTTGTCACACGGAGAGTATCAGATGAACTCGGCGTCTCATAGTCCAGTGTGTTGTCACACGGAGAGTATCAGATGAACTCGGCGTCTCATAGTCCAGTGTGTTGTCACACGGAGAGTATCAGATCTATATTAAATAGATGCATTGTAAACACATTTTGTAGATACACACAGTTAAACGATGAAAAAGTTCAATTACTATCAATTCAATTTAACATGAGTCAAAGATAAATGTTTAAAAGTATTGCTATGTATTACTAATAATTCAATTAGACATAAATCATTTGTTTACACACAGTTAAATGATCAAACAGGTCTATTTCAAACAATTCAATTTAGCATAAGCTATTTGTTCGCTCTTAGTTTAAATGTCAAACAGTTCCATTTAACCCATAGATAGGACCCTTTCAGGTGCTACCACTCTGGGCCAAAGTGGACCTGGGAGCTATGGTTTGGAAGGGTTCTCCAAATTTCCAAAAGCTCCAGCATAACTGGAACTTTACCATCAGATTGTTTAATATCACATTCAGAACACTCGTTGGTAGCGCAGTGTCTTACCCGTCTGTCAAGATACAGTCGGTGGATTTTACATCCCCAGCCATCGGAGTTTTACGATATCGGTTCTCAGATGAGCTCGTATTTGGTAGCAGTGTGGTTACTTGAATATCATTGTGATATGATGCATTTTTGCACATGGAGCACTGTGGAGATCTTGCTGATTAAAAATATATTTAGCATTTAAATTTAATCATAATCACACACTCCACACACACACACACACACACACACACATATATATATATATATATATATAGAGAGAGAGAGAGGGTAGAGTGATAGACAGATAGATGGGTGGAGAAAGAGAAACATATAAGAAGAGAGAGAGAGAGAGAGAGAGAGAGAGAGAGGGGGGGACTATATAGAAGAAAGCGAAAGAAAGAGCCAAAGAAAAAAAAAAGAGAAGACTATTTTTTAAACACATAAATGGAAAAAGAGAAATCCTTTAATGATCGAAGTGTTAAGTAGAGAGAAATGGACGGTCATTATGCATTTGATAAAGAGTGACACACTTCCTCGCTGACACGGCACCCGGCAAGCTACGAGCCAGATTGGTGGGTAGCCAGTACCACTTTCAGCCCAATATAAAAGAAGGTGGAGTCGGTCATTTCGAACAATGGAAATTGTTGAAGAGGAGTGTCAGTATGAGGTGGGAAACCACTGACAAGATCATCATTCTCCTCAAAGTGTCAAGGAATCAATAAATTTATATAATAATAATAGTAATAAAAATAATAATATGTTTCTTAAGAAGAGGGAGTGTATTCAATAAACACAGTACCCGACCGTTGTCGAATTTGTGATCAGATTAAATATCATTGGCGGAGTCGCATACAAAAGAATTGAGCCTTCGTTTTTGTAATGTAATGTTTTAATCAGAAACCTGAAACTCATTTTAGAGCTGGTGATTCTAAATATCGGCTTGAGCCTGACTGGCGTTTACAGAAGAACAAATCTACAGCTATTTAAAAAAAAAAATTTTTCTCAACTTTTCTTTTCGTTCACGAAAGCGGGGAAAAGCCATAAATTACAAAGTGAGAAGTGTCCAACATATCCTGAGATTGTCGAAAAAGCCAGCGACAACAATAACAGCAGCAAAAGACTCCATTTTAACTCTTTTTTTTTTAAAATAACTTAGTCGGTTATTTGCCTCCATCTTTTTTTTTTCGATTTGAACACTAACCATTTTCCCCGCCCATTTTGATCATCCCGTTACCGAAACAATTACAACCACAGCGTCTTAAGGAATAAAATAGAAAAAAAGAAAAAAGAAAGAGTTATTCATGCTCTTATCACACAGAGGATTTTGAGAGTAATCAACGTTATTAGTTGACCTCTAACTATGTCGTCTGGCCTCGTGTGTCTAAACCAGAGTCCAATTAAAAAAATGGATGTTTTGAGCTAAATATTCCATTCAACCAGATTTTAAAAAAGCTATTGCCAAAATAACCGTGAAATGAATGCAAACGAAATCAAATTGAATAGCTGCTTAAATTGTCATGTTATTGTAAATAAATGGAAATATATGGAAATTATAATTGAAATAAACTCGTATTCATTATAAATAAAAAGAGTGGCACACACACACACACACACACACACACACACATATATATATATATATATGTATAGGGAGTCACCGTGGTGTAGAGGCTTACGTGCTGGATTGTGATATGGCAGTAAGCGAGTTCGAACTCCAGTTGCACTATTACGCTCACTTTCAGACTAATACCCCTGCGAAAGGAATGAACCTCTTTATCACGCTAGCTGTAGGTTAAACAACAATTCATTTACAAGGATGACTTTGGCATTAAATAATCCATAAACGGTTTCATGCCATTAAACAAACTAAACCAAGGCAAATCTTACTCTCACTCTCTCTCGCTCTCTGACAATATATATATATATATATATATATATATATATATATATATATATATATATATTCGATTAAGCAATTTTGGACATAAACGTTGCTGATCTTTCTTGATTTCTTTTCAATACTTCTCTGTTGTGATGGCTACGCCAGGATTCAAGAGGCTGCTATGGATAATTCTACTTACCAATCAACAAAAAAAATGACCATAACTTACTTTTCTTACTGCCTTGCTTTAGAAGAAGTCCTTTAGTGCTTTAACTCCTCACAGCCATTGTGAAGAACGACAACCAAAATTATAATCAATTTAATTTTTTTCCAATGCGATCAAGACATTGATTTTTATTTTATAATTTAATTTTTGCAAAAGACAAAAAAACAAAAAAAAGCGCAGAGTAGACTCTCTCTCTCTCTCTCTCTATATATATATATATATATATATATAATAAATTTAACGAAAAAAATTAAATTCAGTAATTCTATAAATTTATTTCAGGTCTAATGACCCTCATCGAATAAAGTTTAATACATTTGTGCTTAGAATATCATGGAGACACCCTACCTTATTTCCGGCTAAAACAAAACAAAACAAAACAAAAGATAAACAAGACAAAGATAATTTTCTTCGGAGAAAATATCAGTTTCCTCGGATTATATATACTTATATATATATAATTGGCCTAATGGGTGTTCACCAATGCTCTGGGAGACCGGAGTTCAATCATAGGTCGAGTCATACCAAAGACTCCAAAAATGGTACTTGATGCCGCCTTACTTAACACTCAGCATAATAAGGTAAGGATCAAGGGTAAAGTGCAGCAATCCAAGGAGTGGAGTATAGCCCTCTCCTACACCTTGGTGTAGTAGCTATTGAAAAGGGACTCTTCGGGTCGCCCTCAACAAAGGTCGACAACTTTATTTTTACTTATATATATACATATATAATATTTATTTATTTTATTTTATTCATTTACTTACCCGTTCATACAATAAAATAGTAACACATGCATAACATATATCCATATTTCTACACAAAAACCGCAATTTATCTTTGAGGAGATGCCTACTTAGAACTTTGCC
>OY757911.1:41854153-41866653 GCA_963585895.1 Sepioteuthis lessoniana
CTTTAATAATTAATAAGCCACGATTACAAATTCTAAAAGTCCTACATATAAAAACAAAATAAAAACCTTGAATTGATAGAATTAATAGTGAAATTCTAGTTTGTTATTATTATTTATTAGTAAAATATTAAAAAAAGGTAGGGTGTGGATGGTTTTTAGTTCATAAGTGAAATGTATGGTAGGTTCATTTTTGCTTCGTCTATCCATAATTTTTGATAAGTCATTATTCTGTGGATATACAAGTAATGTATAATCTATATAACGGAAATAGAATCTTTAGGTATTGTAAATCTAAGGAGGACCAAATTCAAGAAGGTATGCGAGGAACCTACTAAGAGGCGAACCCATGGATAAACCAAACTTTTTGTTTATAAAACATACCATTATATAAAAAAAGGGAAATGCTTCGTGCATAATGTGCAGATTTTAATTATTTTGTTAACAATACAGTGAATGCAATGTATATTTTCTTGAGGCAAATTTCTTTGCGTTTAATACATTTATTAACAGGAATATTGGGGTATAATGATTTTGTCGAAACTGAACAGAAATTTGTTTACCGTGTTTATATTATGCATTGTGTTGAGAGTTCTTCATGTCCGAATGGCTCTAATCGAACCCAAGAGTTGGGGATAAAATAACAGCTAAAAATTTTGCGATGTGGGTTGTGGTGCAGTTTCAATCCCAGAAATAATTGGTCATAAAGGTCACCTAAAGGATATTGCATCGAAATAGGAGTATCCGATATCTGGGATAGGGAATGTATAGAAAGAATAACAGAAATCAAAACCACCCATTGCTACTTTTTAAAAATTCAATCTAAATTAAATTAAATTAAATTCAAATTCAAATTTACATTTGTGGTATCAGAAAACAAATGGTATGATAAAAAAGATAAGAATTAGCATTTTATGACTTGTAAAGTGTAACCCCCCCAAAAAAAAATCATATGTGGGGGAGTCCCCATTGTGTAGTGGCTAACGTGCTGGATTGAGACTTCTTAGTTCGCGAGTTCGAACTCCAGTCTTGCTATTACGTTCACTTTCGGACTAATACCATTGGGAAAGACATGAGCCCCCTTATCTCGACCCACTGCTATGGTTTAAATAGTTTCACTGCTGTTCTTCTACAAGGATGGCTTTGACATTCAATAACCTGCGAAGGTTGATATGCATAGGGTTCCCCGACTCTCTCGCGTCACCTGTTCCAATTATCCAGCGCTCTAAGTAAATCCTCTGGACTGCATTCAGTGTCCGCACAGGACTGATGTATGTAAGTTCTGGATGATCGGTTAACACCGGCGTGTCCATGCAGAGACGTTCATTTGAGAACATCACTTATGAGTTCATTCTTACTTTTCGAGCAGTTTCCCGCATGTCTTCTTCATCTTACTTGAATGATTTGTAAGATTAGAAGAAGCAGGTGGCTGAATAATTTCTGTTTGTCGGGTTTTGCTTCCAGGATTTGTTAAAAAAATTCAAATTATATGATTTATAAAATGATATGAGGTGTAATTGAAAAAAATTACATTTAAATTTAAATTCAAAATTTAAAGGAAAGCGTGTCAACAGTTGAGCAACTTATATAATGAAGGGATGATGTCTCGACGTCTGGATCACTGTCTACATGTGTATACAGCTGAGCAACTTATGCAATAAAGTAATGATACCTTGACGTCTGGATTATTGTCTAGATGTGTACACAAATGAGCAACTCATATTATAAAGTGATAGTGTCTAGATGTCTAAACAACCGTCTAGACGAGTCAGCGTTAATTAAAGAATATAGAGCTAGTCTCAATACTTTTTGAATTGTAATTTTAAAAAAAATAAAACAGAACTGTACAAGTGCAGGACATTTCATACTGATTAAACCTTCAGCTACGTGCAACATTTTTAAAAAGGGTTTTCTTTTGAACTCGGTGTTGTAGACAGGATGTTTAAAAAGTAAACAAATTGAATGCATATTGGCTGACTTAAGATAAGACGACCTATCACTAAAAGTTGATGACACGTGTTCTTATCATAATTTGAGGGTGAAATAATTAATATATTATATAAGCAGGGATATTTTTGGAAGTTAGTTTAGTTAGTTGAGAGTTCAGAGTCGGAAACAATCGGTTGAGTAAGATATTCGGGCCTTCTGGAGCTGAAGGCTGGGGTCGGGGGAGAATAGTAAAGTCAGTATTTCGTTTTGTCTACCACAATTGAATATCCCTGTGTTTCTATGCGACACAAGTATATCTTTCACTCTTCCGCACTCGTTTCGCTGACGACTGCTGTGAAAATGTTGTGTTCTGAAAATAAACGTTTCGTATTTGAAACCACTGGGTCTGTCTTATATTTGAGAAATGTAACACCTCTTGATGTTCGTGATGGTGCCGTATCAGTGAGGTAACGTTATATTGATTTGATCACCCAATGGAATAACTGTGTTGCGTATTAAGGGAACTATTAATTCTAGGTTCGTGTCTATCTCGATACATTTTGATCGCATCTAGTACATACAAACATAATAAGAATTTTAGTCATATCTAGACCACCACCACCACCACCACCACCAGTCCCTTCATCATTATCAAGGTGTTCCGACAATATGGAGTCCATTGACTCTCTCTCTCTCTCCATCCTTCCCTATCGGGTGTAACTCTTTGTAAGTCATCCAGAGAGTACCCAGTGTCTGTCCTAGTCAGCCAATAATGGTGTGTCCACGTGTAGGACTTCATAAAAGAACGTTGCTAATGAGTTCGTCCTCACTTTTCCTGCATTATTAAATTAGATTTGATATTGGTAAATACATTTTGTAGATAACATTAAAAAAAACCCTGAGCACTTTTTTTGCACACAGTTAAATGGTTTCTAGCCTTTCTATCTAGCCTGAATAATTCTATTTACTGTTAATCATTTGTTTGCACACAGTAAAGTGGTTACAAATATTGCTATTAACATTATTTTTGTTGTTGTTGAACACTATTTATTCATTTGCACGCAGTTAAATGGTTCCAAGTATTGCTATGTATAACTGACAATTCAATTAAACATGAGTCATTTATTTACACACAATTCTCCTTCAAACAATTTCTTTACAAGTAGTTCTATTTCAAACAATTCAATATAGCATAAGTTATTTGTTTGCAGACAGTTTAGATGTCAAACAGTTCTATTTGACTCATAGACAGGACGCTATAAGGTGCTACCACTCCGTGACAGTGTGGACCTGGGAGCGATGGCAATGAAGGAGTACTCCACATTCCCCAAAGCTCCAAGACTGGAGTCTCACCATCAGATAGTTTAATATTATATCCAGGACACTCGTTGTGATGGTGGTGGTGGTGGGGGGCTTACCCTTCTGCAAAGATGCAGTTGGTGTATTCTACATTCCCAACCGACTGGGCTATCCGGGATTTGTTCAAGACAGCACTCAGCATCTTTGAGTAGTTCCCATCAAGCCCTTTTACCAAGTGTTTCATTAGAGTCTAAGTAGTGCAACTATACGGTAATACTGACACGGCAACAACTTTTAAAGAAATCCCGTTTTATTTTATTTTATCTGTGAGATCAGATTTTCAAAACAGTCAAAATTAGACTATATCAAGAATTTCGTTATAATTACATGCAATTTATCTTTGACTTCACGGCGAGGAAAGAAAAATCACACGCTATTACGAACAATAATACTTCCTCACTGGGTGCCTCTCTTGAAAATAAAAATTGGCTATGACTTATTCCACAATTGCATTAGTATAAAATGTTAGTGGGTATGAAAGAAATTATATTTTTATTATTGTTGTAAAAAATTGATATATATATATATAAGAATACTTGAGGATAGATACCGTGAAACTCTGAGTCATGAGTTTTGAACCTGCTTTATTATGGTCCTTTTTTATACTTGAAAGAAAAAGTGTATGTGAAAGTTTTTTCTTCAAACCAGTAGAAAACAAGTTTTTGTAGAATATACACACACATATATATATATATATATATATATAGATAGATAGATATAGATAGAATATTTACAATGACCATGGAAAGCTGTTATGGAATGGTGAATGAGAAATATTGTTTACAATTGACTAATTCTAATAATACTATAATTATTTTATCCTCTGCGAAATTTTCACACCAGTTTTAACTATTTTTTTCCACTGGAGTCTCAGTGACAGTAAGTCTCCTCAGGTCCCCCAGGATCCTTCTAAGCAGTCTAGCTGATTTTGAAACTGCTGTTTGCTGGATAGTCTCAATTCTTCCTCTGGTCTCCAATTGATCCAGTCTAGTTTCCTGGTGTTTGTGTGACCATACCAAGGTCACCAATGAGAAATGGTATTACATTCCCCCTAATGTTCCATAGCCTTTTCAGCTCTCGGGCAAGATCCAAGTATTTGTCTAGCTTTTCGCTTTCTTTTACTTTTCGCTGGAAAGGCAAAATCTACTTGATGACAAGTTCTTTTCTTCTTATTAATTAACTTTGTGTCTGGGCTTCTGGCCGGAATTTGATGATCCGTCCGTCTCAGAAAGTCTCAGAGAATTTGATTTCGTCATTTCTTTTTGTCAAGTGATCTGCCAGGCCGCACATAGCTTGAGTATTACTTATTATATTCATATAAAAATGAAACTGAAGCAATTACATGTATCTTTAAAAAAAAGGTGCAGCAGGAATATGTCCCACATTTTAAACCCTCACTTTTGTGCTGCAAGGGAACATCGACAAATTTCAATAGTAGTTTTCAATTGAAAATTCAGTATGTTATTGCTATATATCTTCTGTGACGACTGACCAATTTTTATGATTTCAGGTTCAAATGAACAGCTACAGAAGCAATTGGAATACACCCTACTAAAGCCTGATTGTCACAGCTGGTGAATTTCAAAAATGCAATCTGGACGTGAGGACAATTTAGAAGAACGATATGTAATAAAATTCTGTTTTAAACTTGGAAAAAATGCCACAGAAACGTATGGAATGCTTCAGACTGCTTTTGGAGCATCTTGCATGAATCGAGCATCAGTTTTTGAGTGGCATAAGAGTTTCAAGGAAGGCAGGGAGTCTGTGAGGGATGATGAGAGGTGTGGGAGGAGTAAGGAAGTCAGAACACCAGAGTTGATTGGCTAAAGGGTTAGGGTTAGGGTTACTATGTTGAGGTTTTAAGGGAGTTCAGGAAGAGATTCCTTGGGAAGAGGCCAGCACTCTTCAAATCGGGTCAGTGGCATTTCCACCAAGACAATGAACCAGTCCACAACTCCATCCTTGTCACAGACTATTTGACCAAGATGGACATCAAGACAGTTCCTCAGCCTCCCTAAAGTCCAGACTTTGCTCCCTGTGACTTTTGGTTATTCCCTAAGCCCAGAGGCTGTCGTTATGAGACAATCGAGGAGATGAAAGAGGCTGTGACGGAGGTCATTGATACACACACACACACATGAGGACTTTCATGGGGCTTTCCAGAAGTTGTTGGAACGGTACAAATGCATTGCAGCTGGAGGAGATTACTTCGAAGGGGATTGGAGTTTCATATGTGTACTATCAATAAAAGAGCCCATACGAAAAAAGTCTGGAAACTTATTTAATGATCTTCGTATACTCCCAAATATTGTATTCCTTTTTAATAACAATCATCACTTGTTTTCAAACATTTATATGCTTTCAAGTAACTAATAATAATCGTTTCTAAGAATTTTAGCTTCAGGTAACTTACCACAACTAATTTGCATACAGTTCAATGACTTCAAGTATTCTTATCTAAAATCAATTATTCTATTTTTCTTTCTTTATTTGTGTGCAAATAGCTATATGGTTTCCTATCTAATATCAATAGCTTATAACTGGTCTATTTGATGGTTTAATTGTATTTGATGGCATATCAATCATTATGGGTTGAGTATTGCAAAATCTTGTTCACACATACACACATACACACACACACTCTCTCTCTCTCTCTCTCTCTCTCTCTCACACACACACACACACACACACATATATATATATATATATATATATATATATACATGTACATATACATATTTACCAATCCCACCACACGAGTAGAATGCGATACAAAGTCAATTTTATATCAGAGTCTAGCAGGTTAGAATTCGGAGATTTTCTTTCTCCTTGACCGGTAGCCATACCAAGGCTAAAAAGCCCAGTCTGCTCTATTATTTACCCATTGCGAGAGGGGGAACAGTTGGATTCACACCCTTCTTAAAAGTATTAGCCCAATGTGAAATGTAAATAGCCTTTTCCAGGTTTTGAACTGAGGTCACTGGGTCCATTTCTTACAACAGTAACCATTACACCATAAATGCAGTATGTGCGTGTGTATATATATATATATATATATAGACACACAGACATACAAAGACACAAATGAGTATACATATATAAGCACACACACACATGCTCACACATAAATATACATGGATATATGTATATGTATGATTGGTTCGTTGGTTTCTTTGTTTAATGGCATATCAAACTTTAATGCCAAAGCTATTCTCCTAGAAGAACAGTAGTGATACTATTTAACCCATAGCTGGGAGGATAAGAGGGTTCATAGCTTTCCCAAGGGTATTTGCCCGAAAGTATATGTATGAGTATACATACATGTATATATATATATATATACACACACAGCGACACACACACGCACACACACACACACATTCACAAATATATATATACATATAAGATATATATATATATATATATATCTTACATGTATATATATATTTGTGTGTGTGTGTGTGTGTGTCGCTGTGTGTGTATATATATATATATATATGTACATATATATACAGTTATATATATATATATATATATATGTACACATATATATACGGGGAGACCCCAAATGGATTTCTAGTCTATTGCCTTAACCACTCGGGCACAGCATGATTAGATTGTCGGCCAATAGTCGAGGAGACCCGGGTTCAATCCTAGGTCGAGTCATACCAGACACTCAAAAATGGTATTTGATGACTCCGTGCTTAACATTAAGTTGTAGAAAGTACGGATCACGAGTAAGTGAAACATTTCAGAGAAAGGAGTTGCACCCTCTCCTACACCTTAATTTAGTCGCTATTAAAAAAGAAGCCTTCGGGTTACCTTCGACTACGGTTGGCCAACTAATTATATATATATATATATATATATATAATCTGATAATCGCATACGTGAGAAACTGCCAGTCACTAAGCGTCGTTGACTCTATGTTTACGTTATACTAACTCTATCACTGATATTGAGTACTTCTTTATAAATATGCCAAACTATATCATTAATCTCTCTCTCTCTCTCTCTCGCTCGCTCTCTTTCTGTGTGTGTGTGTGTGTGTGTGTGCACGCGCGTGCGTGTGTGTGTGCGTGTAAATAACTATTTTTTAAATTTATAATCTATTATATATCTTTTTTAATGCATTTCACAATCAGTTCAAATTAATTTTTAAGAGCTAAAATTAATACAATTTAAACATAAATTTCTTTACTTTTTTTCATTTAAGTTTTGTTCAAATTTTTAAATGATCACCTTTGCACCATCATGAGAAACAAGAAAATCAATAAGTATATTCCATTATAAATTTATTTCGCTCGTTTATAATGGAATATACTTATTGATTTTCTTGTTTCTCAATGATATTTTGCTTTGCATAAGCTTATTTATAAATATTTACATATATTATAAACTTTACAGTGAGCACTCAATTTGGATAATACCTTTTTAACACACACACACACACACACACATATATATATATATATATATATATATATATATATATATATATATATATATGCACGTGTGTGTGTTAAAAATGATAATTAAAATTCGGGTAATTATATCAGGTTAATTAATATGTTCGTCTGTTAATTTGCCTCGCATTTCCCGTGTCTCGCCAAATATACCACACATTTCTCTAAATCCCAGTACCATGCAATAAAAATTTTTATTTTCTATAATTCTTTGTCTTTCTTTGAGAACGCTATTCCTTGGCTTTAGTTTTCCAAAGCTTTGGATTGCACTCTCTCTCTCTCTCTCTCTCTCTCTCTCTCTCTCTCTCTCCCGATGTGTGTGTGTGTATGTGTGCGCGTTACTAATGTGTAAATAAAATTCTATAATCGGAAAGCAGTCATAAAGAAATAGCAATAAAGTTAATATAATGTTAACATAAGATAAATATATAAAGAAAAGATTGAAGTGTATTTTTATCATCGAGCAACACTTAGTCCCGAGAAAAAGCCGAAACAACAACAGCAACGACAACAGAAAGGAAGAAAGAAAAGAAAGAAAAATGGCGAAATATGTCCTTGTACTTCTCAAAACACTGATGGAATAAAAATGAACAAATAAATAAACAGATAATGCATGACAAAAGGACATGATAAATTTTTTTGGTTAGAAATGCGATCAAGAATGAGATTTTTATGTTTCACTGTATTTCTTTGCTGGTCGACTGTAATCTTTTTTTTTTTTCTTATTTATTTATCTTTTTTGGGTGTCAAAGATTGATTTTTTTATGGTGATTTAAAGACATAAGTCGTAGGTAGGGCCATTTCTTCAGTTTTTTCCTTCTTTTCTGCATTAAAAAAAAATAATAATAAAACTTCTTAGACTCCACTTGGCAGTTTTGTCACCACCTATTTGATATCACTTTTTCTTTTTTTTTTTTTTTTTTTTTCGTATCAATACATTCACTCTTGCTGGATTTTCATAGGTTTTTTTCTTTCATAAAACTACACAGTAAAAATAAAGCCTTCACTTCTTTTTCTTCGGTTGCAAAAGAAATCTCTATCAGGGGGATAGCAATTAAAGAAAGTGCGAGCGAGCGAGCGAAAGAGAGAGAGAGAGAGAGAGAGAAAGAGAGAGAGAGAAATACGGCAATATTCCCTGTTAAATCATCGCCCGTAGTCAGGGGTTTTCGAAAACACAGTGCGTGGAATTTGTGAGTTCCATATTTTACGATTACTATCGTACTTTGACGTTATAAAATCAAAATCACTCTTGTCTTTTTCGCTCATACGCGCGGGAACAAATAACTACAAGAGGCAGTGGTAAGAGGAGAGAAGCCGTACAAGAAAGAGAACATGAATACTTTTCTGGCATATTGACATTTATATGAGTCGTAGAGCGTCAGACTTTATTTCCTTT
This sequence comes from Sepioteuthis lessoniana, assembly GCA_963585895.1. Classification (NCBI taxonomy): domain Eukaryota; kingdom Metazoa; phylum Mollusca; class Cephalopoda; order Myopsida; family Loliginidae; genus Sepioteuthis; species Sepioteuthis lessoniana. Next base: position 41,863,301 of record OY757911.1, read on the forward strand.
GGTGCGAATGTTCCATTTTTTTTAATAAACTAAAAAATGAATAACCATATGATTTTAGATATTTACAAAAATCAAATTACTTTAGTACAGAAAAAAGGGGATAAAGTAGTTCTGAAGACTGTATTGCGTCAATTTTTCATGTTAGAAGGGTCAGTCTGTTTTGGGAATCATCATTGGAAATCTTGGCTTTTATACAGGCTCGAGCACAAAGTATTTGAGCCGATGCAAGTATGCCACTACTTAAGCTACAATGTAAATATTAACCCAACCTCTCCATCATGGGCAAGATGCGAAACAAGACAGTTTGTTTGCGGATTATTGCTAGCTTGAATTCAGAGTTTTACTTCTTTTAGACCGATTGCCAAAACGAGGCTAAAGATCCTAGTGTGTTCTACTATTTTCCTATAGTTGATAGAACATGGATTCATGGCTTTTTGAAGGGTATTAACGCGAAGTGAAACTCATATAGTTTAGTCTTGAACTTGAACTCGGATCGCTGATAAACGTTTCATTAAACGCTCCTTCCCCTATCAAGTAGATCATTATTCAAAGGATTTCTTTCCGACTGTTGTATAGCCATAATACGAATAAGTAAAATATACGGATATGGGAAACGTTCATATGCATAGGAACCCCGAAATACGTGAAACACTGACGACTTTCTTTAGTTCAGGTACGAAACGTTAATTAACTTTTTTTGACTTTTAGTTTTTCGACACGAGGAGAGAGAGAGAGAGACACACAATTTTTACTATGCTAACCGTTCCATCTGACCCAACAAACGCGCGGCGCGTCCCGTAGGCCACAAACTGGATTCGCCTCGTCCAGCTTCAAATCTCAACTAGCCTCGCCCAGAGACAAATCTCAAGTAGCCTCGTCCTGCGTCAATTCTCAACTAACTGCTTTTTTCAAAAATCACCAAAATTCCCAGCCCATCGCATCTGGGCATGACGTCATTCACACCCCAGTCCCGTTTCCTATCTGTGGTTTTTATTATGACATTTGTGATTGTCATATCCTCTGCGCGCACGAGCGTGAACTGCACCTAATGTGTGCACCTGCACGTGCCTAACTAAACCGAATGATAAAATATAACCAACGATGATAATATATAAAAAAAATCATTTCGCAATTATATAACATGACTGTTCATTTATCATATTTCAAAGAACTTTGTTGACTAGACCAAAATATTAATTTCATGGATATTTAGATGTAAAGACAATGAATTGATTTACTTTTGAATGAGATTTGTACTGATATCTGAAAAAAACAAAACAATAGAATTATCCAATGAACTTATAGATTATCGAGTTACCATCTTAGGTTGCTTTAATTTTCAATTGTTTGATTTTATGGGCTTATCTTGTGGGATATCTTTTCGTTAGGCCCAAGAATTATTACTGCAGATGTTGTAATATATGTGATATTCGTTTCGGGAGGCTGCAAAACGAACGTATAATCCAGTGGGTTTACAAAACCCAAAGAGTCTGTATTTTTTTTGAGGCTCACCGAAATTTAAATTTTCGGTGGAACTGGAATTGTGGGATATTTTTACTTTGATTTATTCTATTTTCATATTTTTCTACTCGTTTTATTTTCATGTTCGCATTTTATTTTTTATTTATACTTTATTTATTTTTCAGGCCTAATTTGCTGAGGCTGTAGAATCTTTGTAGGGGGGTAAGAACCCCACCCCATGAGTGTCCTAGTAATGACACAAAACCATCAGATGGTGAGACTCTAGACCTGGAGCTTTGTGGAATGTGGAGTACCACTTCACTGCCATTACTCACAGATTCACTCTGACCCGGATTAGTAGCACTTGTTATGGATCAAATAAAGTTGTTTAACCATTGAATTATGTGCAAACAAATAACTAATGTTACATTTAAGAATTAGTATTTCATAGTTACGCCTGTGCAAATAAATGAGCTCTGACTTTTAAAAAATGTTATGTACGAACTATTTCTTAACAGATCATATATATCTAATATATATGCATAAACAGGATTTGGCCTTAAATAATCTACATGGGCTGATATACCATAAATACCAACCAACCAAACAACCAACCAACCATTTAACTGTGTGCAAACAAATGAGCCGTGACTCATTTAAAAAAAAAAACTTATCTACGAACTGTGCATTTACAAATCATATATATAAAGAGGATTTGGCATTAAATAACCTACGAGGGTTGGTTGTTGGTTGAGTTAGGTTTTATGGCATATCAACCATTGTAGGTTATTCAATGCCAAATTCTGTTTTTTGCATATGTTAAACCTTATATTTCTAAACGGATAATTTTGAGATAACATTTTAAACCGGCAAGAACTCATTTATTTGTAAACGATTAAATGGTTCCAAGTATTGTTATCTAACACTAACAATTCAAATTAACATCAGCCATTTGTTTGCAGAAGGTTAAACGGTTATATTATTATAGGATGTGGCCGTGGTGTAATTGTTATCGTCGTGGGAAATGAACACGGCGATACGAGTTCAAATCCTGGACGAAACTAATTGCATTTCACATAGCACTAATACCCTTGGGAAAGGTATGAATCCAATTATTCTCCCTCCAGCTATGGGTAAATAGTAGGACAGACTAGGTTCTTCAGCTCTTGGTTAGGCAATAGTTTAGGAGAAGGAAAACTCTGAATTCAAACCTATTAAACTCCGCTTAAAAATTGACCTTGTGTCACATCCTGCCCGAGCGGAGGGGTTGGTAAATAGGATAAACGGTTATTGTTTGTAAGTTTCTTTGGTTTCATGTCGTATCAAACATTTTTGGTTGTTCAGTGCAAAATCCTTTTTAGACTTATATATTAAATGCATATGATTTGTAAACATTTTGCAAATAACATTTCTAAACAAGCTCATTTTTATTCAGTTAAGAAGATTTCTAGAATTTTGAATTCGATCCATTTTATTTACTTTTAATCCTTTGTTTGCATACCGTTAAATGGTTTTGAGATTTGCTATGTAACAGTAACAATTAACATCAATCATTTGTTTGCACACATTTAAACAGATATGTATGAACGTAAGAAATTAACATTTAAAAAGGAGAGTGAGCTTATCTGTTTTCTCATAGTTAAATAGTTTAAAGTATTGTTGTTACTTATTATCTCTTCTAGATTAAGACTGACAACTATAAGGCCTGTGTCACTCTCTATACTTTCTATACTATAGGTTCTTTGTAGGGGTTTTGTCGACCCCTGAGCATTGCGCTGTTAATTCATTCTTATAGGTGAATTTGTTCCTAATGTTGAGGGGACTGTATAGAATTTGGTTGAGAGTAGTTTGAATGAGTTTTCTGGTCTTTCATTGTTAATTTTGGCGTTCAT
>OY757911.1:41871653-41971653 GCA_963585895.1 Sepioteuthis lessoniana
ACTACTACATTATTGAGAACGGCCAGAATACTGAGAAGAGTCCTGGAGATTTGAGGAGACTTGCTGTCTCTCAGACTCCAGTGAAAGACCGGTAGTTACTTGTGAAAAACTCTAATGAGTAAATAATAATAATAATTATTATACCAGACATTGGCCTAGCGGTTAGAGTGTTCGCCAATGGCCCGGGAGACCTGGGTTCAATCCCAGGTCGAGTCATACCAAAGACTCAAAAATGGTACTTGATGCCTCCTTGCTTAACACTCAGCATTATAAGGTACGAATCAAGGGTAAAGTGGAGCAATCAAGGGAAGGAGTAGCGCCCTCCCCTACACCTTGGTGTAGTAGCTATTGAAAAGGGAGCCTTCGAGTCACCCTCGACTATTGTCGCCAAGTTTACTTTTACTTATTATTATTATGACAAAAACAAATAGAGTGGCAAATACTTGGACCTTGCCAGAGAACTGAAAAAGCTCTAGAGCATGAAGTTGACAGTGATACCAATTATAGTTGGTAAGTTCAGAACGATACCTAAGGGCTTAGTAAAGGGGCATGGAGGGTCTTGCAACGAGATACACTAGCACCAAATATGTTTATAATCTGCCTAGATCATGCGCTACGAACGTTAAAAGATCTTGATAAAAGAAAATGGTTTCTCTCTAAGAAAGATGAGAAGCAGACGATATACCCTAGAAACCATTACAGACCCAGACTACACAGATGATCTAGCGCTTCTTGCAAATAACCCTAAGACGAATCCTGGTTGCATAACCAGTAGCAATCAGCAGGAGACATTGGCCTATACGTGAACGCAAATAAAAGACTTCATGTGTTTTAAACAAGAAGAAGCGCTCTCCACTTTAAGTAGCAAGCCTCTGAAACTAGTTGACGAGTTCGCTAATCTCAACACCAATTATTCATCAAGTGAAAGTTATGTCAGCAAACATCTAACGACGGTGTGGACTGCTGTTAATAGGCGATTGATTATATAGAAATTTGATCTCTCTGATGAAATAAAACGAGATTTCTTCTAAGTTTTGGCTGTATCAACACCAATTGGTTGTTTGGTTTGGTTTTAAGGCATATAAACCATTGTAGGTTATTTAATGTCAAATCCTGTTTATGCATATACATGAAAAATGATTTGTAAACACGTTTAGTTAATAACAACTTTAAACGAACTTGAGCTCTTTTTTGCACCCAGTTAAATGATTTCAGGTATTGTTATCTAATACGAATAATTCTATTTACTTTTAATAATGTATTTTCACATAGTTTAGTGGTTTCAAATATTGCTATGTAACAGTAACACTTTAACATTGGTCATTTGTTTGGTTTGGTTTGGTTTGGTTTTATGGCATATCAACCATTGTTGGTTATTTAATGCCAAATCCTGTTTATACATATATACTAAACCTTATGATTTGTAAACACATATTGTAGATAACATTCTTAAACCAGACTGAGCTCTTTTTTGCTCACAGTTAAATGGTTGCAAGTATTGCGATATAACTGCCACAATTTAACATCAGTCATTTGCTTGCACACATAGTTTATTCTATTTCACTTATAAATAAGACCATATCAGGTGCTTCCACTCCAGGTTAGAGTGGACCTGAGAACAATGGCAATGAAGAGGTACTCCCCATTACCCAAATTTCCAAGGCTGGAGCCTCGCCATCAGATGGTTTAATGTCATCTCCAGGATATCCGTTGGTGGGGGGGGGTCTTACCCTTCTGAAGGGATATAGTCGGTGTATGCTACAGCGCCAGCCGACTGGGCTGGTCAATACTAGTACAAGGGTTCACCACTTGAATACTACAAAAAGGTCGATGTTGACACACACAAGAGTGTTTGTGTTTTGCATTTGTGGCATATAAACCTTTGTCGGTTATTTAATGCCGAATCCATTTTATACAAATAGACAGTTCTATTTCAAACAATTCAGTTTAGCATAAGTACTCAATTGAATTGTAAAAAAACCTTTCTATTTCGACCTATTCAGTTTAGTCAAACAGTTCTATAAGTTATTCAGTTTAGTAAAACTATAGATTTTGTTTACACACAGTTAAATGTCAAAACAGTTCCATTATAAACAATTCAGTTTAGCATAAGCACGCAGTTTAGTTCTACTTGACCCATAGATAAGACCTTATCTTGTGCTACCACTCCGGGCTAGAGTGGAACTAGGAGCGATGACAATGAAGAGGAGCTCCACATTCCCCAAAGCTCCAGGATTACGGGAACCTCACCATCAGATTGCTTAGTGTCATATCCTGGATACTCGTGGGGGGGTGTTACCTCTCTGGAGAGGTGCAGTCGGTGTATTCTACAGCCCCAGCCAACTGGGGAAGACATACAAAAGAGTGCCAGGAGCTATTTTGAATGACTCTTGGAAGCAACATCCCACAAAACAGCACCTTTACATTCACTTTCCTCTCATCTTAAATCATCCAAGTCAGACGAACAAGACATGCAAGGCACGACTTGAGAAGCAATGTCAAACTCATTAGTAACGTTCTCTTATAGACATGGACGCACCAGTGTTGAAAGATCAGCAAGGACTTACATACATCAACTTTGAGCGGACACTGGGTGCAGTCTAGAAGACTTATAGGTGTAATGGACGATAGGAACGGATAACGAGAGGATCTCTGTGCTGTCAACGTGACCATATGATATATATATATATATATATATATATATATATATATATATATATATATATAGAGAGAGAGAGAGAGAGAGAGAGAGAGGACAAATCGATTGATCGTATGTGTGTTGTTCTTGCTTCAATGCGAATATTATATATGAATATCTATGTATATATATGCATAAATATGTACAGTAACTCCTATGTGTGCCTGTGTGTGTATGTGTGCATATGTGTGTGTTTGTGCGTGTGTGCGTTTGTGTCCATATGTGGGTGTGTGTATGTGTGTCTAAGAATGGTATCAATTTGAAGTTTCCGAACAAATCTTCGTAATAGATTTATTTTCCTTTTTCTTGCCACACACACACACACACACACACACTCTCTCTCTCTCTCTTGAAATATTTTCAGTAAAAAGACTACAAAAATCATCTCAGGAGAATTCGAAACGTAGACCCTGACACAACCGACTTATTATGTAGGTTAACTGCATATTAGAAAAAAAAAAAGTTAAAAATAGACTAAGTACATTTTAGAAATGAATAAGCAAATAAATAAATTAGTCCCATTTTCTTTTTATTTGTATTCCAGAAATAAATCAGAAAATGACGCAAAATGAAATTGCTGAGTGTTTGTGAAATAACTACCCACCCGTTTATAATCTGGCAGGGACGTCTGAGGTGGGTGATCTCTTGAGGCGACGATAATAAACAAAATACATTGGAGGTTAACTATCAAACAAAGGCGATAAAATAGAAATAAGTAAAATGGAACGTTAAAGCAAACATTAAAAACAACCGGATTGAAAAAGCATTTGCAAAACTAGTGCAGTAAATACCATGTTTTTTGTTTATTTATCGAGACGTGAGAAACTTTTACGTTTCAGAAGTTATGTGGACTGATGATTACAAATGTTTAATAACATATATATCCGCTCAAAAGTTAAGCATTAACTTTTTTTTCAGCCCGATCCAAAATTAATTTTACTCACAAATGACTATTGCAGATTTTTAGAGATGGCAAATATAAAATCTGTATTGGCTATAGAGTTGTGAATACCGGTAAATACAAAAAGAAAAAAAATGTAGTGTGTGGTGTGCCACAGAGTTTCCATTGCAATATGTCGTCTATCTCATTGTTTTCTTTGTAGTATGTTATCTATTGTCGACTTTACTAAGGCCTTTGACTCCATTCACAGAGGAAAGATAGAGCAAATCCTTCTCTCATACGGCCAACCAGAAGAAACAGTCGCAGCCATAATGATGTTCTATAGAAACACCAAGGTAAAAGTCCGTTCTCCAGATGGAGACACAGACTACTTCGATATTGTAGCAGGTGTACTGCAAGGAGACACATTAGCCTCATACCTCGTTTTCTTCGTAGTATGTTGTCTATTGCATTGTTTCTTTTGCAGTATGAGATCTAGCATATTGTTCTCATTGTAGTATGTGGTCTATCTCGTAGTATGCGGTCTACTATATTATTTCCACTGTAATATGTGGTCTACCACATTGTTTTCTTTGTAGTATGTGGTCTACTGCATTGTTTCTATTGTAGTATGTGGTCCACCCTGTTGTTGCTATTACTGTATGTGAAACGTGGACTACTTATCAAAGGTATATAAAGAAGCTAAACCACTATCCCACGACCTGTCTAAGGAAGATTATCGGCATCACATAGCAAAATACATCCCCGACACCGAAGTTTTAACAGCATCTATACCATCTTAACGCAGTCATAGTTTCGTTGGGTCGGTCATGTTGTCCACATGAAAGATAACCACCTTCCGAAGAACTGTCTCAGGACTAGCGCTCCCAAGGAAGCTAGTAAAAACGCTTCAAAGACACACTGAAGGTCTCCATAAAATCTTTCAGTGTCACCCCTAATTGCCTGGAATATCTGGCACTGGATAGAGACAAGTGGCAGGAAGTTGTCAAACGTTGAGCGAAAGTCTGTGAAGCAAGAAGGAACACAGCAACTGTCGCATCAGCCATTGCTGCCACCATCCCTTGTTCTCGCGGCCCAAGACTCATCCGCTCATAGACTGGCCTATCTGCTCACTCACGGATCGCGTCATCAATCTTAAGGTTGGTCCTCATCGATTACGATGGACATATAAGAAGAATGTAGTCGACCACATTATTTCATTTGTAGTATGTGCTTTACCTCATTTTTTCTTCCGTAGAATGTGGATTACTGAATTGGTTCTATTCTAATATGTGGTCTACCACATTATTTCATTTGTAGTATGCGGTCTACCTCATTCTTTCTTTTGCCGTATGTGGTCTACTAAATTGGCTCTATTGTAATATGTGATTTACTACATTGTTTCATTATTTTGCCGTCTACCACATTGTTTTTAATGAAGTGTGCACTTTATCTTTCAAAATTAATTTAAGAAATTGAAATTTATCAGAGTCGAAATCCTTCGGCAAGCATCTTTATTATTTGCGACACACACACACACACACACGTGTGTATATTTACGAGGGTGGTCTGAAAAGTTAATAGGCTGAAAATGTCATATGATGTTATATCTGCTGTTGTTGACCCAAAGCACTGCAACACTGTGAGAAGAAGTGTGTCAATAGAAAAGTGGAATGTATTGAAAAATAAAACTCATTGAATGAGAGTATCTTGATCAGCCTATGAACCTTTCAAGCCACCGCTGTGTGTGTGTATATATATATAATGTCTGTGTGTGTATTAAGGATTGTAGTCCATTTAACTTCCTGTGAATTTTGGAGATATTGTAATATTAAAACCAATTGTCGAGATAGTGAAACACAAATAAAAAATAAAATTGGTGAAAACAGTTCAGAAAAAATTCTTTCAAAATCTGAAACGAGTGAACTTGTTTTAACTTTATATCACATTCATTGCGTGTATTTAGCCAATCCCTCCTCCACGGGATGCAACACAAGATCAATATAACATTTATTGCATGTACCTAGCCAACCCCTCCTCCACAAACAGGATGCAACACAAGATCAATATCACATTTATTGAATGTACCTAGCCAACCCCTCCCTCACAAGCAGGATAAAACACAGGATCAATATCACATTTATTGCATGTACCTAGCCAACCCCTCCCCCACAAGCAGGATAAAACACAAGATCAATATCACATTTATTGCATGTACTTAGCCAACCCCTCCCCCACAAGCAGGATGCAACACAAGATCAATATCACATTTATTGCATGTACCTAGCCAACCCCTCCCTCACAAGCAGGATAAAACTCAGGATCAATATCACATTTATTGAATGTACCTAGCCAACCCTTCCCCACAAGCAGGATGCAACACAAGATCAATATCACATTTATTGCATGTACTTAGCCAACCCCTCTCCTACAAGCAAGATGCTACGCAAGATCAAAATTAAATTTATTGTGTGTATAAGTACAAAACACCTCCTCCACTGACAGGATGCAACGCAAGATCAATATCCCATTCATTGCATGTACTTAGCCAATCCCTCTTCCCCAGGCAGGATACAGTACAAGATCAATATCATATTTTTATGTGTACTTACACAACTCCTCCTCCACAGACAGAATACAACACAAAATCAATATCACATTCATCGTATATATTTACTAACCTCTCCTCTACAGATAGGATGCAAAGAAAAATCAATATCACATTCATTGTATGTAATTACCCAACCCCTCCTCCACAGGCAAGATACAACGCAAGATTAATCTTAGATTCCTTGAATATATTTATTAAATTTTCCCACCACAGATAAGATACAACACAAGCCAATATCACATTTATCGTATATATTTACCTAACCCCTCCACCACAGACAGGATGCAACACAAACCAATGTCACATTCATTGTATATATTTACCCAAAATTTTTTACGGACCTAAAAAGAACGTGTTATTGCATTGCACTATAAAGTTTTGCTTTTGTGACTATTAATATCCCAATAATAATAATGAAGTTAATTTCTTATTTAAGAAATAATTAAATTAACGACAAAATGTAAACTTGAAAGACGGTGTCGTTTAGTTAAAATGTAATTAAAAATTGATAAACTTTACTTTTCTTTTGTTCAAATTATTTAATAAAAAAAATATATGAGTAGATTTTGTAAGTATTTATTAAACAAGAAAAATTTAAAAAGAAAAAAGAAAACGTAAGAGAAAAATAAAACACCAACCAAAACCATTGTTTGTAAGTTATTGTCATTTTCCAGATGAGTACGTCACGTGGCGTAACGGCTCGTGAGCTGGATTCCATGCCCATTGTTAGGGAGTTCAATTCCAGCTATGTGTAACAATTTAGGTTATAAATAGTTACTTTCAAGTGGTAAAACTTTCATGTAATGGATATGACATTATTTTTTTTTTTTAAGTCAAAGACATTAAGAACCTCCTTAATTTTGTACTGCGTAATTATTAGTGCATAATACGCACTTTCCCCTGGATTTTTATGGCTAAAAGCTAGAGGCGCATAGAACTGAATATTGTCTTTTTTTCGGCCACGTGCATAGCCACATCCGGAACGGAATGAATAAGCTAACTAATGTGTAACGAATACTTTTGTTTTATATCGTTACTGAGAAATAGCCATTAGAATGAGTTTTTATTTATATAATGATTCTTTTATTGTGAACTTATTTTTCTGAAAAGTTTGATTCATTTTCATGAGGACATCCCTTTGCCTTTACTGTGTAAATACTGTGTAAATTGTGTTTCGAAACATTATATAAACTATATAGATGTTATTTTTAATCAATACAAATCGAATAAAAAATTGAACAAAAGTTAAATTTAGTATCAATTTACTTGCTACAAATTCCAAAAAGTTAATACATATTATATACGTGAAATATTTTTTCCAGGATTTCGGAGCCGAAAATTAGGGGTTTATATTATACACGAATGCGTGTTAAACATGACGAATTCAAATATTTTCTTGTTCTAAAATTAAAAGAAAAATGGCTTTTATATCAAACGATGTTGCTGGTTTGAAAATAAGGAGTGTTCTATTCTGCAAGGTAATGTTTTCGAACACCGACATTGTTTTGTTTCGGTTGTACGATGCAAATCGCCTTTCCTTTTGTAGAGCAGCAGCTCCTATTACATACTTTTTCGCGAAACAATGTCTTTGTTTGGAATGCACGATTCATTTTGCCTAGTTAGCGAATCGACATGTTTTGTCTGGCTGAGACAAAAAGAGAAAAATAGAATTCAGCAAGCATGACGAACGAGAGACAAAATGTCGCTGCTGACGACCACTGGATGCTATCAGAAAACGAGGCAAAGAACGTCGGAAATATATTACCGGCGCGAAACACAGCTATTCTGAAACGATGCCCTATAACGAGATAGAGTAGGCTGAAATGCACATTGAAACATTATACATATACACCTATAAAAACACAAATATACCCCCGAACATTAAAATATTAATTTACAAAGCTCTTTGCTTTGATATAGCACAAGGCCGAATGAATGGGGCGTCCAATGAGACTCGAACTCACTCGTGTAGGTTTGCTAGTCTAGCTTGCTAACCGTTACACCACCAGAGGTGCCCACCCGAACATTAAAATATGCACATTCGACAAATGAAAGCTTATATATAAAGGAAATATTTACACACACACACACACAGATGAACATATATCCATACCAATACATTCAAACTTAATTTCTTGTTAAGGGCACATCAGGTGGTGCAGTGGTTAGCAAGCTAGACTACCAAACTTTCATAAGTGAGTTCAAGTCGCATTGGGTCCTCCATTCACACAGACTTGTGCTACATCTGAGCAAAACGTTCACTAAATTACTACTTGCTTGTTAAAATAAACACCTCTCTCTCTCTATATATATATATATATATAATTTATAAGATTATAAAGAAGGGAAGTTCCGCGGTCTTTAACCAAACTTGTACAAGCAATAGCTCGCAGCCAAAACACACACATACATATATATATATACAAATACATCTTAACTTACTCTCTTATTAACACATAACCGCCCCCCCTCAATCCATTTATCAATAACCTGATGAGATCACAAAGAAGGAACGTTCCAAACTTGTATAAGAAATAGCTTAAGCAGAAATACTCACACACTCACATACCAAAGTATACACATATTCCAATATATACAGAGTATATTTTGGCTGTAAGTTATTATTCATACAAGTTTGATTAAAGACCATGGGGAACCCTCCTTTTCTGTGATCTAATGTATTTTCTAGTCACATCTCTCTATCTATGTTAGATTTTTTTATCGTTTAGTCCCTATTTGTCTATTGTAAATATCCCACAATATATCTATTCGTCTTTATCAGTGTAAACTAGATGAAAGTCTAAAAACAAACGTTTAAAGTTGCCAAATATTTCTACAAATAAAATCATCTTTTGAAGACTTCGTGTTTTCCATATATATATATATATATATATATATATATATATATATATATATATATCACCGTTTTCTCTTTTAAACGTGTTTGATTAGACGGAACAGTTGCTTCGTGTCTGCCTATTTTATCTTTGAACCCTTCAAGTCTTTGTATGAGACGTTTGATTTCTTGATGAAATGAATTATGGAAGGTGTCGTATATATATATATATATATATATATATATATATATATATGTATACGGAACTATTTTCCTGGCACCCTAATATATATATAAATTTGGGTGCAAGAAAAGTAATTACGTTTTACTTGGGTGGATAAAAACGATGTAAACGGAAGTTAATTTTATCAAAATATTATCATTAAAAGTGTAATTATCTTTAGTTTCAACGATTATAGTTCAACGGGAAGACCAATTCCACGTTTAAAGAAATAGGGTTTTCCCAGAAAAAGTTTGGAACATCTTTTTGAATTTCTTTGTTATTGAATGTTCTGCCACTCATAAAATGTTTTAATGATCTAAGCAAATGAAATGCAATCGTTCAAAATGAATGTGGTAATATCCATTGCGGCCAAGCAAACATAAGAAAAATATTAGATCGTTAGGATGCAAAGTTCTTCCACATCCCCCATACTCACCAGATTTACACCTTCAGATTTTCATTTGTTTCAATCACTAGACCATTTTATAAATGGCAGAGCATTCAAAATCAAATCAGTTGAAGACGTTCTTCCAAACTTTTATGAGAAAAACCACAGATTTCTTCAAATGCTGAATGGGTAATTTGCCTTTTCGTCGGGTGGCAGTCGTTGAAAATGACGATGATCAACTTTTTAATGATAATTTTCAGTAAATTCGACTTACATCTCTACAGGTCGACATAATCCTATATTGGGATGTTCGCAAAGAAATTACGTATTTATTATTTTTTGTTTGTTATGCCTCCTTGGGCATCTCCACTTTTTGCCATCTTCTCACATCAACATTAAAAAAAAAGTTAATATAATATTAATATACTGATCAGATTCTGTTAATTTTTCACTCGATTGTTCCCTAAAATGCTCTCTTAATTTCTTTAACTTACCACTATATCTGAAATCATCTAATTCGATTTTAAAACTTTCAACACTATTTCTGTTCGTAATCCGATTAGGCAATGTTTTTCAAAAATATGAAATTTTATTTGAAAAAATATAATCGATTAGCTGATAGAATTAGTTTTTAAAATCTGTCTTGGCACTTAACTTTTAGTTTGAGAAGAAACAAAAAAATATCAACCATCATAAGAAATTCCATTAATTATTTCGAAAGTGTCTATTAGATCCCCTCACATACTTCTTAATTAGTTAATCCGCGTTCTTTTAATATTTCCCTGTAACTGTAATCTTTTACTCTTCGTATTAGTTTTCGTTGGCCTCCTTTGTTTAAAGGCATATCAACCTTCCTGGGTTATCTATTGCAAAAGCCATCATTGTAGAAGGACACTAGTAGAAGTATTTTACCCATAGCTGTGGCAGGGAATAAGGAGATTCATACCTTTCCCGAGGGAATTAATCCAGAAAGTGAATGTTATAGCGCGACTGGAGTTCGAACTCGCTCACTATGATGCAGCATTCTAGCACTTTAACCACTACACCACGAGGAATTGTCCGAAATGTTTCTTACAGTGATGTCACAGATCAGCACGTGAGCCTCTGTAACTCACTTATTTTTGCCACTTTTTTTTGTATGGTTTCTTTTAGCCGAGGAGATGCACATATATGCATAGAGAGTTATAACATGGCCGTTCTCGCCAGACTATGTATCTGGGTCCTGTGAGAACGAACAGTACCTTTTCATGCTGCAGGTCTCCCCTCTGTACAACACAGATATTTGTCCAAAGGAGAGGGCAAGGTGTCATACGACTTGGCATCAGTTTTGCCCGAAAAAGTCCGAGAACGAGGTTGAACTCATTCGACTGCTTCGGAAACTTCGACACCTGATTTTGAATTCGGAGTCTTCCTTCACCAGTTACTCAGGCAAGGCTAGAAATTTTACTCATGGTTGGGTAAGGAGAAAAAGAGATGCATGCTTACCTTTTCCAAGGTTAGTTGTCTTGGGGGAAATGCAAATAGCCTAGTTCAAAAATTGAACTTGTGTCGCTGAGTCCATTTTCTTCGTCGACAACCATTACATCACCTGTGACAAAATCATCCTCATCATCATGTCGTACCGCAAGCACGGATATCCCTGATCCTCTCTCGCCACTTCTCCCAATCGTTCATCGCCTCTGGCCGGTCTTCAGGGCTACATCCTGTATCCTCACATAGCTGCTGGATGTATGTTCGTGTTGGTCGTCCTGCTTTTGCCCGGCCATATGTTAGGGTCCATAGGAGTACATCACTTATGAGCTCGTCCCTGCTTCTCCAGCAGTGACCTGCATGTCTGGTTCGTCTAACTTGGGTAGTTTTCGTGATGGGAGGCAGATGGCCGTATAGTTGGTGCCTTGTGGGGTGTTGCCGCCAGGACTTGTTCAATATTGCTCGCAACATTCTTGTGTAATTGCCGTCTAGCTTCTTCTCCAGCCGTTTAGTTAGCGTCCAAGTAGTGCATCCATACAGCAGTATCGATACGACCGCTGCCTGGAAGAAACTGCGTTTCATTTTATCGGTCAGGTCTGATTTCCATATGATCGATAGCCTATCGATAGCTGTCCATACCTTCGTTAGCCGCGTGTCGATGTCCTTTTCTGTTGATGATACGCTGCTTGAGATGAATATATTATTTTGTATTAAACATACGTGTATTCACACAACCATTCCAACAAATGCAGAATGCGACACAACGTCAATTTCTTAAGGAGAGTAGATTTTTTACACACACACACACACACACACACACATATATATATATATATATATATATATATATATATATATATATATATAATTACAATTCACGGGTTCTTTCTGGCTAATGTGCTGAACTACTCCCAAGAAGAAAGCGAGTTATAACTCCAGTTACGCTTGCCCAGTCAGCTGGAGCTGTTGAATACACCAACTGCTTCACTGCAGAGGAGTAAGACCCCCCTCCACCCAACGAATGTCCTGTTATGACACTTAGCAATGTCATGGTGAGGTTCTAGTTATGTTGAAGCTTTGGGGAATGTGGAGTACCCCTTCATTGCCATCGCTCCCATGTCTACTCTGGCCCGGAGTGGTAGCACTTGATAGAGTCTAACTAAACTACGTACTTATTCTAAACTGAATTGTTAGATATAGAACTGTTTTTGACATTGAAACTGTACTTACGCTAAACTGAATTGTTTGAGTTAGAACTGTTCGATTAAACTGAAAAGCTTAAAATAGAAATATTTTGACAATTCGTTTGTACTTATGCTAAACTGAAATGTTTGAAATAGAGATCTTTAACTGGCTTTAAATTAGCTACAAAGGTTGATATGCCATAAATTCAAACAAACAAACAAACAAACAAATCCAGCTGCGCTATAATGTTCATTTTCGGACTAATGCCTTTGGGAAAGATATTGAAGTACCTTATCCCCCAGCTATGAGTAAAATATTATCTTTACTTCTACGAGGATGACTTAAAATTAAATAATCCCCAAAGGTTAATGTGCCATTTAAAAAAGAGACTATATATATATATATATATATATATATATATATAATATTCACTCGGGTCGTTTAATAAATAAGGAGACATTATGAAAAGCAAAATGCCTTTTTTCAGAATTTGTTTATGAATATAAACTCAGCAATGTCTAAAACTGGTTTCCGGCAAAAGTTAATTCAGTCCATCAAAAATATTTTTTTTGATGTTTTTCAAAATGGCGGCATATCAAACAGAGAGCTCCAGACTGAAACAGAGTTTTGTATTCAAATATTTGTGACTGAGAAGTGTAAGTCATATAAAATTAACAGAAGAATGTGTGATGTATACGGAGAAAGATGATTTAGCCAAAAATGTTTACAAATTTACAGAATATTGGTTTGCCATTACGAGCCCGAATTGAAAAGACAGTGAATTGGAGTGGTAACACACCGATTCTCCGGTAAAATAAAAGTTCCGGGCGCAACGATCAATAAAAAAAGTCATATTGACAGTCTTTTCAGACATGTGAGGACACATCACAATTGATTTCCCTGAAAAAGGTACGACTAGAAACTAATCCTTTGGTAATATTTCATCTTATTTATTGATTAACCTATATATATATATATATATATATAAATAATTGATATTGAGCACTATTTTATAATAGTGCAATATTTGGTCCTTCATTAACTCAATAAGTGAGCTTGTGAGAACCATAAACCTCAACAATATACGCTCGCCCATGGGGATTGAGCACTCTGGCGAAGGAATTTACGGCTGCCACTTGCATAATACAAAGCTCTTCGAACGAATTGAGCACTTTGGTATCCGGAAAGGTATAAATGTAAACAAACAAAAGCTACTACTTAATGCCTTATAATTTCCGAGCTGATGTGGTTCGCTTGTAGGATGAGCGGTATGATACTAAGTCTAACGTAAAGTTGGTCGGGTTTCGATCTCAGCTTCATGTGTCCTACGTGTCTCGCTACACTGATGAGTTGTGATGCAACGAACCAGTCTGTCTGTGGATGACACTATATATGTATATATATGTGTGTGTGTGTGTGAGTGTGTGTGTGTGTATATATTCAGGATGTACGTGATGATGTTCATGTCAAGGAAGAGTGAGTGAGTATGTTAGAGATGAATAGATAGATGGAGATGTGTTATGTGCATGTACGTATCCAGATGAGTGAATGAATGAATGAATGAGTGATAGATGTTGTGTGTGTCTCCTTGACTCAAATTTTACCGGTATAATTAGTATCCCCAAACAGCATTTACTGGATTTTCAATAAAATCTAATTATATACGAGAGAGCGCTGAAAAGTTGTCGGACCAACCAAAAAGGAAATTAGTTTTTCTTTTATTTTTCTTAACTTGAATTTTCATTGAATTTTGGGGGGAAAACTTAAAGAAACTCGAGAACCGATTTGCCAGGCTTGCTTAATTTCGGTTTGATTATTTGGAATAGCATGTAGGTTTCAAGTTGGTTGCTCCGAGAACTTTTCTGTATGCGTCATTCTGTTAATTTTTATATACATTTTTGTTTGATATCTATTTATTACTTCCATAAGTAAACAGATACTCACAAAACATTAAAAAACCTCTGTTTCTCTTTATTCTTTTTTTTTATTTATCTCTAAATGATATCAATTTGTATTTTTCTCATCTTTTCTTGTATCTCTAAATCTTTTCCTGCAATCTTGTTTTTCTTATATCCAATCTAGTTATTTTCTTCGATTAGCGCTTTTTGTTTGATTTGTTTTTTGTCACTCTTAATTCTCGGATTACTTTGACTAGTATTCTCCGAACTGACCGAATTTATTTCACCTATTTCTGCTCTCCTTTCTAATATGGATCTTCTTTAGCATTGCTCTCCTTTCATTCATTTGAATTCAACGTACACACGCCGTCGTCATTCTGACCCAAGGGCAGACTGATGATACTTGATAAAAGAAACCGTTTTTTGATATCATCCTGATTAATTGAATATTGACTACCCGTTTTCTGCTTCATGTCTTTTCTGCTTCATTTCTTTCTTTCTTTCTTTCTTGCTACCTTTTCTCCTTCAGTTAAACACCCAAACTTCTTTCATTCATTCTTTTATAACGCTGGTTCTTTCTTTCTTTCTTTCTTTCTAACTCAGAACCTTTGCTCCCTTTTTGTTAAAACAGTTTCTTTCTTTCTTTCTTTCTTTCTTTCTTTCTTTGTCAAGATTTTCAAACACCTACTCAGTTATCTTCGGCGCTCTATGAAAACCGATCATGGATTATAGCCTGTTTGAGTTTCATTCCGTTTGGGACGACACATGACAATGGTCGCGACAGTAAGTCTTCATAGGAAGATGGATTACCGTTGGTAAAACTGACGAGAAAGGGTATACGGAAGAAGATGCTTCCTTGACAATTAGATTAGATAAGAGATATTGGAGAAGAGTAACTCGAGCGAGCAAGAGAGATAGATAGATAGATAGATAGAGAGAGAGAGAGAGAGAGAGAGAGAGAGAGAGTATAAAGGAAAATAGAACAAAGTGCATCTAATAGTGCATGTTATATTGAAACCGGCTCATTGGCCTAGTGGGTAGAGTGTTCGCCAAATGTTCCGGGAGACTGGGGTTCAATCACAGGTCGAGTCATACCAAAGACTCAAAAAATGGTGCTTGATACCTACTTGATTAACACTCAGCATTATAAGGTACGTATCAAGGGTAAAGTGGAGCAATCCAGGGATAGGAGTAGCGCCCTCCCCTACACCTCGGTGTAGTAGCTATTGAAAAAGAAGCCTTCGGGTCGCCCTCGACTACGGTCGCCAACTTACTTATATTGGAGCACATATTTCGTACCGTCGAGACAGGTCTTCCATGTGTGGAAGAATGGTGCCTGAGAGTGCGCTCGCGCGTGCATACACACAAACACACATTCTTTCTTTCTCTCTTTCTCTCTCTCTCTCTCACACACTATTTCTCAAACACGTGCATATATACACTCAGAGATATATATTTGCATAGACCATGTGGAAATGCTAGTAGAACAGAAAAGAAAAAAAAAAACAATTGAGAACACTGATCTATATATATACTCCCCTACCCCCGTACGGTTGAGTTATCTGGCGAAGACGTAATCGTGTTGCCATTAGCGTTTATTGCAAGCCTCTTCGTATATGAATTGAGGTCTCGGTAGCCATTGAACGGATGTATGTAAACAATAGTAATTGTGATTCATAACCGTTTAAAATTTACTTCACAGCTAATGGTTTCTCGTGGCTGAATGGTTAGAAGCTTGGCTTGACGTTTGAGTCAACCAGGTTTCGATCCTAGCTACCGGAAGTTAATGTCTAGCCACACTGATGAGTTCTGATAGAACGAAACAGATCTGTCTGTGGATGACTATATATATATATATATATATGTAAGAGGTTTATGGTTCTTATTAGCTCACTTGGTGAGTTAATGGAGGCCCAAATGAAAAAGTATTGTTAAATAGTATTCAATTTCAATGATAGAGCATTTACATATATATATGGTTCAGCCTGCGATCCTGAGTTTTATGCAATCAGTAATCGTCGGACACAGTGAAGCTCTTTAAAAATAAAACAATTGATATGGTTAATTTTTTGTTCGAAAAGAGGGGTTTATTTTTGTGTGTGCCTATGTTTGTGTGTTATTGAATGTTAGTATGTTTATGTGCTGTTGTTCGCGTGTACATAAGTACGTTAGTCTGTGAATGTACTGGCATGCATCTTAACATATTTACACATATTTCCGCTGTCTGTTGGTGGGGAGGAGTGGGACAAAGGAAGGGAGTGTGAGAAGTGAAGACTGGGTGAGAGAGAAGGAAATGGATTGTTGCAATCAGAATTTCTTTTACTTTCTAACTTTATAGCTGCTAAAGGTTTTCTTTGATTTAAATATGAAATATTTATTTTGTGGGGAATTTTGTTGAGTGATGATGATGATTAAAATTAAAATCATCATCACGTTACTCGAATAATACAACTCTATCAGCATACATTTGGAAACTGAAAGGCAAGAACATTACATCAAGTATAACTTGGGAAGTTATAAAATAAGTTCCCGCCTACAGCAAAATATCCAGAAGATGCTTACTATGCCTCGTTGAAAAAGTAGCGATAATCACCCACCCATCCCAATATACATTCCTAAACTACAAATCTGAGATAATCTCCAAATGTGGACACGAAAACAAACATCTCCTATTCCAGTTTGACCCAAACACTTAACCAAAACATAAACTAAATTCCTTACCCCTTCTCATTTTTACGCACCATAATTATTTTCATATTTACATATATTTCTGCCAACTCTGTTCACATTACTCACTAAAGGTTCCTCCTTGTCCTTTCACCATATCCCACTCGTTTTTCCAATACCTTTCTTATTGCCACACCATCCATCACCGATTACCGACACCACACTAATTATACAACAGTACCATCGACCGTAAGTACCATTTCCCTCATATTATCATATTATGAACACCCACAAGTATTGCCAGTTTATCTAAGTAACATTTTAGTATTGTCAATAATTATAAGCACTATTTTTCATATTATTGCATTATAAACACCCATTTTAATCTTGTCAAAGACCATTATGACCATAACTGTTACTTTTATCATTTTATTATTATTCATCATTCTACTATTTTTTTATTTATTTAATTTTTTAATTTTCTAATTTTAAAAAATATTATATATATATATATATATATGTATATATATTGTGTCATTGCAAAAGGTATCCAAAACCTATCATCTTTATTACCTGCCCATAAATACCATACCACATTAAAAAAGGTAACGTGATGATGATTTTAATTCTAATAATCATCATCACTCAACAAAATTCCCCGCAAAACCGACATTTCATATTCAAATCAAAATAAAACTTTAGCTACCATAAAGTTAGAAAGAAAAAGAAATTCTAATTGCAAAATTTATTTCCTCCTCCCTCACCCACCCAGGTATTTATCCCCTTGAAAAGATTCCTGTAATAGTTTTGTCTCGAGTAGTTTTCTCGTTCTTCTGAGATATTCTTTTTTATTCATTCATTTTATTTCCCCTCATTTGATGGTGTCAGCTTCCAATATTCCCAAGTATTTGTTGGTTTCCTTTTCTCCGTGCTTTCTGATTTTTTCTTGATTTGGTTGTTCGACTCTTTCCGTCATGTGTCGTTTACCATTTTTCATTACTAGTATGGCGCATTTTTCTACACCAAATTCCATTTCTATATCTTGACTGTATATTCTTACAGTCTGTATTAGGGTTTCAAATTCTTTTTTCGTTTTTGGCAAACAGTTTGATGTCGTTGGTTGATCTTTTCCTGCAATTTACTGAGTTTGAATCCGGCTGTGCATTTCATAAGGATGTGATTGAATGGCATCATGGCTATTACAAATAGTAATAGTGATAGTGCATATCCCTGGAATATGCCTCTTTGGATCTTTACTTCTGCTAAGCTTTTTCCCCCTTCTGTCAGTACCACTCTCCAGGTTTCCATCGTCTTCTCGACAAATTGTACGATTTGGTCGGGTATTTTATACATTTTGAGACTGAAGTATTCAGCTTTAGGGTATCATATCGTAAGCCATTTTGTTGTCAGTTCAGGCCAAAGTTAGATTTTTCTGTCTCATTTTACTCTCGTCAAGGATGTGTTGATCTATATATAGTAGTCCTCCTGTGCCTCTGGTTCTCTTGTGGCATCCTTTCTGTTTGTCGGGGAAGATTCCACGGCTTATCAATGAGTAGTACATCTCCTTAATTTTTGCCGTTAGTATTTTCCACATCATTGGTAGGCACGTTATGGGTCTATAGTTGTTAGGGACAGTTCCTTTTTGGGGATCTTTTTGGATCAGAGTGGTCTTCCCTTTGGTCATCCATTTGGGTATTTCAGTTTTCTGGATGCATTTATTCATTTCGATTGCAAGTCTATCGTGGGTGGAGGTGAATTTTTAAAACCAAAATTCGTGTATACCATCTAGGCCAGGGGTTTTCCAGTTTGATAGTTTTTAATTGTCGACTTGAGTGCGTCGGCTAATATGTTCACCTTAAGGGCTTCTTCGAGCGTTTCCATGATGTTTATCCATTCGGCTTTTTTATTATGATCTTTCCGTTTCCATATCTTGCTCGAAAATCTTGCCTCTTTCGTATCCGGTTGTTGGTATGTCTTCGCCCATTCTTCCCCTACTGGTGGGTAGAATTTTCTTTCGTTATTTTGGAACGTCCTGTTTTATATGTTCTGTTTAGTTTTGTCACGGGATCTTTTTAGTCTTCCTTCTTTCGCCTATATCTTTTGCTTAGTCTCCTCAAGTTTTATTTTTCGTTCTAGTTGCCTTTCTTGTTCAGTTTCGTCCGAATATATTTTAATGTTCCGTTTTAGTATTTTTGCTTGTCGTATTTTTTAAATCTATGATTCTAGCCTGAGTTCCCATCAGGGTTTTGACTTTCTGTCTTTAGTCTTCAGAGGAACCCCAATTTTTTCACAGACTAATTTTGCTCCAGTATATATTAAATCGTTTTACTCCGTAATATCGTTTATCTGGATATTCGTTAATAAGTCGTCCACTTTCGGACTTGACTGTCCTTTAGACTTAGTTCCTGAGAGATGGCATTATGGTTTTCTTTTCAGACATGATTCTTTTAATGATATCTATATTCATTTTTCCTCTGGGGTCAATGTTTGCGTCTACGTGTTTGCGGTGTATGGGTCATTGTCATGTAGTGTTTGCTTAGGAGTTTCTGGCTTTCCTGCATTTAGTGTCTCGATTACTGTATTAGGGATCTGTTGATGTATTTGCCTACATATTTTTTGGTGGATTTCCAGTATTTCAAGGTCAGAAAACCAACCATTCTTTATTTTGTCCTAATCTGGTCAGCGAGACTTTGCTTTGTTGTCTTAAATCTCAAGATTCTGTCATGATTTCTATCATTCTTTTTCCATACTCTCTTTTTGTAAGATTGCTCTTGTCCATTTTTCAAGCTGTGATCTCTGGTCCAACTGGTCGATTTGTTCATCGTTTGTGTACCTGAAAGAAGAAACATTTGTGTATCTGGAGGAAGAATAGCCAACATTCGCCTATCGGGTCCCCCATGCTGGTTATCAAAGGAGCACTTGCCGATCATGACACCCAAACCTATTGTCTGGGCCCCATGTTGAATTATGTTTCGATTTGTCATTTTTCATTGGTAGTATATTGTTTATTATCGGCGAGCCTGGCATAGATGTGACCGAGAACAGTTATGGTAAATGTTTATATATAGCAGGTCACTCAAAAAAAGAAAGTTTTAACTTAGTTAAAGTCCATAGTCAGGCTATTTTATACTACCGCTTACAATAAGTACCTGAGCTAGTTTCAGGTATTCTTATATCACCTTTTTGGTTTTTATCATTTTACTGCTGTAATTTTAGACTACGTTTTTACGAAGTCTGTTTCTTTCAGAGTTAAGACTACGCTCCTTACATATCTTATCTGTTTCATTGAGGACGGTAATTGTTCTTAATTTGTGCTTTCAGACTATCCCAGTTACATTACTTTACCATCTATCGAAAGAAGGCACTGGTAAAGGATAGAGCATTTATTGCAAAAAATTTAAAGGTTCAAATCTAATTCATGCTTTCGAAATAGTTTAGCTGAAAAAAAAAAAAAAATCTGGAAAATTTGAATCTCAAACATTTAACAAAAAATTTCGCGAGCGACAAAATCTATTATGCATCTTAAATTAAAGACAATTTTCACTAACCGAATCTTTCCGTTCGTATAGCAGATAGTACACAGCGAAGATTTCGTCCTTATTCCTACGCGCAGTTGTTCGAGTCTATGCGGTTCCTATTTTTTATAAGAAAGAAAAGGTCACGTGATATTCGAGAATATTCGATTCTAAAGTCAGTCCCCCCTCTATTTAATTACTTTTACTGACCATCCCTGATACTTTACTTTCTCATCTATCACGAGAAGGCACTTATTATTATTATTATTTTACTCATTAGAGTTTTTCACATCAGTCGTAGCTGATGGTTTTTCACTGGAGTTTAAGTGACAGCAAGTCTCCTCAAGTCTCCAGGACTCGTCCCAGGATTCTAGTCGTTTGGATAGTCTCTACCCGTCCGCCAACTTCCAAGTCCTCCAGGCCTTTTAATAATCCTTTAGTTATTGTACCTAAGGCACCAATCACATTTGGCACAATCGTTACTTTCATGTTCCACAGCTTTTTCAATTTTCTAGCAAGGTCGAGGTACTTATCCTTCTTTTCACTTTCCTTCAGATTTATTCTGTGGTCCGCCGGGACAGCAAAGTCGACAATTTTGCAGATTCTCTTTTTTTGTTGTTGTTGTTGATTATTATGAGGTCTGGTCTTCTAGCCGTGATTAGGCGATCCGTTTGTATATTAAAGTCCCATAGGAGTTTATGCGAGCCATTTTCTAGGACAGGTGCTGGGTTGTGCATATACCATTTGTTTGTATGGTCGAATTGAAATTTCCTGCACATTTCCCAGTGGATCACCTTGCCGACCCAGTCGTGTCTCGCCTTATACTCCTTCTGTGGTAATTTGCTGCATTCACTTATTATGTGATTGATCGTTTCGTCTCTGTCACCGCATAGCCTACATTTACTGTTTTGTTGCGTCTTATCTATTCTTGCTTTGACAGGATTGGTTCTTATGGCGTTGTCCTGTGCTGCAATTAGGAGGGATTCTGTTTCTCTCTTAAGCTTTCCTTTTCTTAGCCAGGTCCAGTTTTTCTGGTATGAGATGTTGTTTACAAGACGTTTAAAGCGGCCATAGAGTTGTTTTCCCTCCCATTTTTGTTTTTTAGTTGTTGTCATTCTTTCGTCTATCGTGTTGTCCGTATCGTTTTTCACTGGAGTTTTAGTGACAGCAAGTCGCCTCAAGTCTCCAGGACTCTTCTCTGCATTTTGGTTGATCTCAATAATGCAGTAGTTTGGATGGTCTCCACTCGTCCTCTTATTTCCATGTCCTCCAGTCCCATTTTTAATCATTTGGTGACTGTACCAAGAGCACTAATTACAATTGGTTTAAACATCACTTTCATGTTCCACATTTTTTCAGTTCCCAAGCAAGGTCGAAGTATTTATCCTTCTTTTCACTTTCATTCAATTTTATTCTGCGATCAACTGGGACAGCAAAGTCCACAATTCAGCAAGCTATTATTATCATTATTATTTGTTATTACAGTAATTATTATCAAAGATTTTTATTTGCTATTATTATTATTATTGTTATTGATAATACCAGCCCATTGGCTAAGTGGGTTGAGTGTTCACCAATGGCCGGGATGACCGGGGTTCAATCCCTGGTGGAGTCATACCAAAAACTCAAAAAATGGTACTTGATACCTCCTTGCTTAATACTCGGCTTTATAGAGTACGGATCAAGGGTAAAGTGGATCTATGCAGAGAAAGGAGTAGCGCCCTCCCCTGCACCTCAGTGTTGTAGTTAATGAAAAGGGAGCCTGCGGGTCGCGCTCGACTTTGGTCGCTAACTTTACTCTTTATTATTATTTGTTGTTATTATTATTATTATTATTATTATTACCATAATAATTATTTAACTATTATTTAACTATATTATTATTATTACTGTTTTATTATTTAACTATTATTTAACTGTTATTATCAGTTTTCACAGTTATCATTATTATAATTTGTTGTTATTATTACTATTATTATTTGCTATTATGATTATTATTATAAATATAAGTTTCTTGAAACCATATAACTGTAAAAACAATTTAGCAAGGTTCGGCCAGATGATAACCTAGGCGAGAGACTGACAGTCATCAAGCGCCGTTGACACTATGTCTACACTAAAGTAAAGTTGGCGACCATAGTCGAGGGTGACTCGAAGGCTCCCTTTTCGATAGCTTACTACACCAAGGTGTAGGGGAGGGCGCTACTCCTTTCCCTGGATTGCTCCACTTTACCCTTGATCCGTACCTTATAATGCTGAGTGTTAAGCAAGGGGGCATCAAGTACCATTTTTTGAGTCTTTGGTATGACTCGACCTGGGATTGAACCCAGGTCTCCCGGGCCATTGGCGAAAGTCAAACGGGGTATATACACATGCACCTGTATGCATGCAAGTTCATATTTAACGTAATTATTAGAGTAAGAGTACATATGTGTATGTGTTTATACGTGCCTGTATATGTTGATTGTGAGATGTATATGCACGCACGTACGTGTATGCGTGTGAGGTGGAGAACATAGAGGAAGATGAAGGGACAGAGCGTTAAATGAAAATGAGAATTTGGAGCGGAACTGTCCAAACAAAAATAAATATAAGTTAGGGGTAGGGAACCTTTTCATGTTTAAAGACCATATTCTAATTTATTGTTTACTAATAAGGTCGCACTCAATTTACGACAAAATATAAAGTTTAAGCGTCTAGTTAATAACTTAGTTTAAATTTAATTGATATAAACTACTTAAAAGAAATGAAAAACCTTCTAATGACTTTTTTTATTGCCTTTCGTGAGAAAGGATTTGGAATATCAGGTTTTAAAGTGGAGGTACACAGTTTTAATTAGTCTTTTAGACAAAGCTATGGAAGGACGCACTTGATGGTTTAAAAGGTTTTATGCGGCTTTAAGGTGGCAGGTTCTCAAATCCGGATATGACTGAATAAATGATTATGCACCAGAATCAATGTGGAAGGTTTGGAATGAAACCCTATCGTATTAAAAAGAAGAAGACAGTTCGGAAATTTAGATTGATATGTTTCTCTAGAGATCTTGCGTCATTAGAATGAAAATAAATTTATTAAAAAAAAAACAGTTCTTGAACAAGAGAAAGAAGTGTGATAATTTTGATTTCTCTCTCTCTCTCTTTCTCTCTCTCTCTCACGCACACACGCACACACATAGAGTAGTATGTATCAATTAAATTCAAATTAAGTTATTAACTAATCGTTTAAACTTTATATATTTTGTAGTAAATTGAGGGCGACCTCATATATATATATATATATATATATATATATATATATATATATATATACAAGTGTGTGTGTCTGTGGGAGATTTCCTCCTTTTTTGGAGTTCTTTTTCCTTTTTTCTTTTTAACATAGTTTATTCGTCTTCTCTTTCTTTCTTTCTATTTAACGAGGTTCTTTCTTTCTTTCTTTCTTTTTTCTTTCTTTCTTTCTTTCTTTCTTCATAACGCAGTTTCTTTTTAAGGTGTTAACACAGTAATTCATTCTTTTAAACGCAGTTTATATGCTTTCAAGTAACTACTCCTATGTAATAATGATAATGATAATAATAATGACACGAATAAACTCCACTGGAACTTTGACATACAGACAGATCACCTAATCTCGGCCAGAAGACCAGACCTAATAATAATAAACAAAAAAAAAAAAAAAGAAAAAATAAGAAAGAGAATTTGCAAAATTGTCGACTTTGCTGTCCCATCTGACCACAGAATAAAACTAAAAGAATGTGAAAAGAAGGATAAGTACCTCGACTTTGCTAGGGAATAGAAAAAACTGTGGAACATAAAGGTGATAAATATACCGATTGTAATTGGTGCTTTTAGTACAGTAACTAAAGGATTATTAAAAGGACTGAAGGACTTGGAAGTTGGAGGATGAGTGCAGACCATCCAAACTACAGCACTATTGAGAACGGCCAGAATACTAACGCTGATGTGAAAAACTCTCAAAGAGTAAATAATAATAAACCTACTAATACTTCAGAATATTGGAAGCTGAGATGAAAGATAAAAAAATAAAAAAGAGTATCTCAGAAGAAAGAGAACGCTACTCGAAACAAAACTATATAGAAGGAACCTTATCAAAGGGATACATACCTGAGCTGTCCCCTTGTAATATACTCGGGACCATTCTTGAAATGGACCAGAGAAAAACTTAAACAAATGGACCAGAGAACAAGAAAACTAATGACCATGCACAAGGCTTTGCATCCCAGAGATGACGTTGACAGACTATATGTGTTAAGGAAAGAGGGAGGAAGAGAACTTGTCAGCATTGAAGACAGCATTGACGCACCGATGCAGCAAATCGAAGACTACATAGAAAAGCGCGGAGTAAGACTGGTTATAGCCACCAGAAACAATACTGACAACACGAGGATCAACAGAACGAAAATAACCAGAAAAAAATGGGAAGAAAAACAACTCTATGGACGTTTTTAGTGACTAACAAGCGACATCTCACATGAGAAAATGTGGACGTGGTTAAGAAAGGGAAACCTTAAGAGAAAAACTGAATCTATTCTGAGAGCAACATAAAACAGTACCATAAGCTCTAATCATATCAAAGCAAGAATAGATAGGGCGCAACAAAACAGCTGATGTAAGTTGAGTGGTGATAGAGTCGAAACGATCAATCACATTATAAGCGAATGCAGCAAACTAGCACTGAAAGTATATAAGACTAGATACGACAGAGTGAGCAAGGTGATCCATTGGGAATTGTGTAAAAAATTTAAATTTGAACATACGAGCTAATGGTATATCTATAACCCAGAATCTGTCCTGGAGAACGAGACACAAAAATTCCCCAAGGATTTTGAGATACAAACGGATCCCCTAATCTCAGCCAGAAGACCTGATCTTGTAATAATGATACATGTAAACAAAAAAAAAAAAAGAAACAAACAAAGAAAAAAGAAAAAAGAGAACTTGCCGAATTGTGGACTTTGCTTTCCCAGCTGGCCACAGAGTAAAATTGAAAGAAAACGAAAAAAAAAAAAAAAAAAAAGGATAAGTACCTGGACCTTGCTAGGGAATTGAAAAAACTGTGGGATAAGAAAGTGACAATTATACCAATTGTAATTGGTGCTTTTGGTACAGTCACTAAAGGATTATTACTGGGACTGGAGGACTTGGAAATAAGAGGACGAGTAGAGACCATCCAAACTACTGCATTAGTGAGATCGGCCAGAATACAGAGAAGAATCCTGTAGAGTTGATGAGACTTACTGTCACACAAACTCCTGTGAGAAACCATCGGCTAACGCTGGTGTGGAAAACATGAAAAGGAGTAACAACAATAAAAATATGTACAACCCAGAATCCGTCCTAAAAAATGAAACGCACAAAATTCTTTGGAATTTTGAGATATAACCAGATCACCTAATCTCGGCCTGATGACCAGATCTAGTGATAGTTAAAAAAAAAGTACCTGC
Source organism: Sepioteuthis lessoniana (assembly GCA_963585895.1). Classification (NCBI taxonomy): domain Eukaryota; kingdom Metazoa; phylum Mollusca; class Cephalopoda; order Myopsida; family Loliginidae; genus Sepioteuthis; species Sepioteuthis lessoniana. The sequence goes on from OY757911.1 coordinate 41,897,486, forward strand.
TGAATAGGGGACTTTGCTGTTCAGGCTGACCGCTGAGTAAAACTAGAGAAAAGTGAAATGAGAGATAATTACCTAGACCTCGTTACAGAACTGAAAATAAAAAACATAAAAGTGACGGTGATACTAATTGTAATTGGCGCGCTCGGTACAGTCCCCAAAGAAGTAGAACAGGGACTGGAGGACTAGGAACAAAGAGGACGATTGGAGATCATCCAAACTACAACATTGTTAAGATTGACCAGAATACTGAGAAGAGTCTTGGAGACATGAGGAGACTTTCTCTCACTCAGACTCCAGTAGAAGACTATCAGCTAACTCTCGGTGATTCATTGGGAAATGTGTAAGGAACTTAAATTCGACCATACTTACAAATGGTATATGCACAACTCAGCACCTATCCTAGAAAATGCCACGCATAAACTCCTATGGGACTTTAACATACAAACGGATCACCTAATCCCGGCCAGAAGCCCAGATTTAATAATAATCAACAACAAAAAAAAAAAAAAAGAAAAGAAAAGAGAACTTGCAAAATAGTCGACTTGGCTGTCCCGGCTGACCACAGAATAAAACTAAAAGAATGTGAAAAGAGGGATAAGTACCTCGACCTTGCTAGGGAATTGAAAAAAGTGTGGAACATGCAGGTGACAATTATACCAATTGTAATTGTTGCGTTTGGAACAGTAACGAAAGGATTGCTAAAGGGACTAGAAGACTTGGAAGTTGGCGGACGAGTGGAGACCATCCAAACGACAGCATTGTTGAGAACGGCCAGAATACTGAGAAGAGTCCTGGAGACTTGAGGAGACTTGCTGTCACTCAGACTTCAGTGAAAAACCTTCGGCTAATGCTGATGTGAAAAGCTCTAATGAGTGAATAATAATAATAATAATAATTTGTTTGTTTACAGTCACTTGGTTTCAATCGAATACGAATAATCTGCCCATATTCATACCGATTCAACTAATGCAATCTAATAATTTACACACTATCATATGATTTCAAATATTTCAATGGTTTCAACTAACTGCAACCACTACAACTAATAATGCTTTGTAAACAATTTTAGCTTCACATAGCTGTTCATGATATAAGCAATTTACACACAGTTATATAGTTTCAAGTATTCCTATTTAATATTAATAATTCATACATTATTATATAGTTTCACGTATCTATTAGGGTGAGTCAGTCACTGAACTGTGAGGTACTGAGCTCGCCTGATACTTTCTGAGTGTTACTCATCGAACTTACTTTTATGGCTCGGAGCATGGCCTCGGAATTCACGTTTTTTTTTTTTGGCCTACCTGACCTCGTTTGATCGTCGAGGTTCTTGCAACCCGAGCAAAATTTCTTTAAACTCCTGGTTACTGTTCTGTTATCAACTGCGACTTCAACTTTTGCGCAACAAATATTTTTTGCTTGTTTCCGAAAACGTTATGGCTCAGTTCGAACTCGTTAAGTACGGGTTCCCGGAGTAGACAACGTCACACGTTCATCCGTGTGGCTTTCAAATCACGCACGGAGTGAGGCAATGCACAATTTGCCATGACCCTACAAATCACAACGGGTACCAACCACAGCTTTAACAGTTTCGGTCACGTGATATGCCAAAATATTGCAAAAGTTTTGACTCAACCCTGGTATATTGCGAGTTCACGCTCGTAAAATTGTTTATATTGGCGCAAGAAACAACAGCAAGATCTGCTTACCTTTTTTGATAACTTGTTCGCACGTGACTGTTGCGCACAGCTTGTCTGAACTCAACACAAAAACCACAAGATCTCTTATCTGATAATTTCAGCGCGCGTTCGTGCCTCTGTTTTTAAAGTATTGTTATTAAATTTCTCTAAATTTGAACTTTTTGATTAAAAAAAAAAAACAAAAAAAAAACAGAGATAGGTCATATTTGTTGCAAGAACTAACGGTTAGGCTTGATTTAGTTTCTTTGTTTGATGTCATATCAATCTTTGTGGGTGAATTAATGCCAAAAACCATCTTTGTAAAGAACAGCAAAGATACTACATAGCTTGGAGAATAAACAGTTATATACCTTTCCCAAGTAAGTCGGTCCGAAAGAGAACATAATAGCGCGATTGGAATTCGTACTCGTTTACTTCGAGCTTGCAGTCCTGCACCTTAGCCATTACTTCAGGGGGATTCTCTAAAGCGATGAGCATGTTTTCTAAGATTTGATAAATTCATATATATGATGGATTTCGCATAGTATATTATCATCAACATCATTAAGTCGTTCTGACGGTACGGAGTCAATTGACTCTCAAGCCACCCGTCTCTATTGTTCATCGCTCCTGGAAGGTCCTCTAGACTACATCTGGTGTCCGCACAAAGTTGATGTATGTAAGTCTTTGCTGGTCGGACAGCATTGATGTATTCATGTGTAGGAGTCTATAGGAGAACGTGGATTATGAGATCGTCCTCACTTTACCAACACGTCTTGTTCGTCTTACTTGGATGGTTTGTGAGATGGGAAACAGGTGGATGTACAGTGACTGCTTTGTTGGCTGCTCCTTACAGGATTTGTTCAAAACAGCACGTAGAATTCTTGTGTAATTGTCATTGAGCTTTTTCTTTCTTGCAAGAAAATTGAAAAAAATGTGGAACATGAAAGTGACGTTTATATCAATCATAACTGGTGCTCTTGGTACAGTCATTGAAGGATGAATAAAGGAATTGGAGGACTTAGAAATAAAAGGACGAGTGGAGTCCATCTTAACTACTGCATTATTGTTGAGATCGGCCGGAATACTGAGAAGAGTCCTGGAGATTTGAGGAGACTTGTTGTCACGCAAACTCAAGTGAAAGACCATCGGCTAACTCTTAAACTGAGTGCAAACAAATACCTTACGTTAAATTGAATTGTTAGAAATATAACTGTTTGACATTTAAACTGTGTGTAAACAAATGACTGTTTAATTTAATTTTTAATGATACATAGTAATATTTGGACAGTTTAGATGTGTGCTAACGAATTAAAATAACCTAAAATAATTGATATGCTATAAAACCCAACGCAGCCAAATAGCCTTATAGCTACTTTAGGTCAGGTTAGGCCAGGTTATTTGATATAATGGTATATCAACCCTATCTAACACTGATAATTCTATTTAGTATTAATCATTTGTTTGCACACTGTTAAATGGTTTCGAGTATTGCAATCACTAATTATTCGAAATTATTTAAAATATTGCTAACACTCATAATTCGATTTAATATTAATCATTTGGTTGCTCATTGTTAAATCGTTTCAAGTCTTGTAAACGATTAAATACTTCTTTTTATCCCATAGATGAGACCGTAACAACCACTCCGAGTCAGAGTGGGCCTGGGAGTAATTACAATGAATGGGTACTCTACATTCTTCAATGCTCCAGGATTGGAGTCTCACTATCAGATTGTTTAGTGTCTTACCAAGGACGCTAACTGGGGGTGGTCTACCGCCTCTGCAGAGGTGCAGTCTTTTTTATTCAAAATTCACAGCAAAAAAAAAGGCGGTCTGGGTTAGGGTGGGCCTGAGAATAATGGCAATGGAAGGTGACTCCACAGCTCCACAGCTATAGCCTTTAGTGTCCTATTCAGGATACAAAATCGGTTGCGGTGTACTTATTTATGAACGATATTGTATATATCAACATATCGGTTTCTATCTTATGTACACATAAGATACAAATGCCGTTAACTGTAAAACGTTACGAATCCATTTGTGCGCTAGTGGAAGACTAGTCATATATCAACGATAAATGACAGGCGATTCACCCACTCTCATTTTGCTCCTTTCGTTCCCTCATAAATTCTCTATTTCTCTCATTCCCTCCCTCTCTCTCACTCTCCTTCTCTTACCTTTTCATTTGCTCCCCCCACCCAGGCTTATTTTCATTTTTTTTTCTCTCCAAGTCCACCTTTTCTCTTTTGGTGATGATGTCTGCAAAGCTTCTCCACCCTACGACGTTGGGTGTGAGATTAACGGCTCACCGAACCTGAAACTCTCGGTATACAGGAAGTCTATCTATTTGACATAAATACCGTGTTATTCATACCGGGTAGCAAACATAGGGAGGTGTATATATCGCATATCGCCTATTTTCATCTGTTCGTCATTATTTCAAATAGATAGGAGTGGGGAGAGGAAGGGGAGGAGTCGAAAGGATAAATGAAACTAAGATGAATTAACTTTCCTTTTTTTTTTTTTTTTTCACGATAATCGGTGAGTCGTGGAATCGAAAAAAAACATTCGTATGCAAGTATTCACACACACTCACACACAAATTGTAAACATAATAGTGATATAAAAAAAGATGAAAGTAACTCCGAAAAGCATGTTCGGAGGTAATCAGTAACCCATTAGAATTTAATGATAAGTAGGGCCCTGATATACTGTTATGCAATTCTGTTATTGGGAAGATAATTTCGCCTTGGTAAAATTATAATATTCGTTTTGGTAACGCATTGCCTCACACGAAATAACAAAATCCTGGTATCTTTTATTTTAAGGAAAGTTAACTTATTAAGTTATTATTATTATTATTTTACTCATGGCGAGTTTTTCACACCAGTTGATAAAATCACTTTTAAAAATTCTTAAATAAATATGAGTTATCTTACTTTATCGACAAGTTATCTCTTTTTATAACTTTGTGGGATATGATCGAGAGAGCTTTGGTATCGACAACTTAAAGGTGGGTCTTCGTGTATTTGTCGGATTTGAACACCCCAAAACTCACCGCCATAATTATTCGAGAATGAGAAACACAATTCGAACATTTCTAACAGAGGAAATGCATTCTGGTTTAATACCTTTTCGTGTCAAATAATATAAAAAGATTCACGACGAATTAATAATAAAACATTTATTCCCAGAGCAAACTTAATTGAAAGGATAGAGGAATTTCATGAAATACTAGGAGTATATAATAGAGAAGATTGTGGTATAAAGACCGACGTCAAAGTATTGTACTGTGTGTGATACGACACGGGTCTGTTGTGGCAAAAGCTTCACTTCCTTGTCAGGACACTCGTGCTTCTTTCTTATTGTCTTAGCCGGAACAAAGAGAGAGAGAGAGAGAGAGAGAGAGAGAGAGAGAGAGAGAGGGGGGTATTTGACATTGCTACGCGTTTTATAATGCCATCTAGCAGTTATTAAAAGTACTATTCTAGAAAACGAGGGATGTAAAAAAATGTTTTTAATGGCCGTGCTTTCACCTGTTGATGCACGGAGCTATATAAAATTTAGGACTTTTTCAAATTTGGGATCTTCTTGAGAAGTTATCTCTCTTTATAGCTAAAAAATGTTTGTAATTTGGGACCTTTCTCTAATCTTTGTGTATCAAAATCAATAATCAAGAAAAATTATATATATATATAATTTTAAAGAAATTATTGAAAGTGATGATACTATACGCCTTGTAAAGGTGTGGACTGCTATCGATAGGTTATCTATCCGATAAAATAAAACGGGATTTCTCACACGCTGTAGCTGTGTCAATACAACTGTATGGATGCACCACATAAATGCTAAGAAGATGCACAGAGAAGAAGATAGATGAGAACTACACAAGAAAGCTACGAGCTATTTTGAATAAATCCTGGAAGCGACACTCTACAAAACAACAGCTGTTGGGCCACTTACCTCCCATCTCAAAACCCATCCTAGCAAGACGAACAAGACATGCGGGACACAGCTGAAGAAGGAAAGATGGGTATGTTTTAATAAACATCTGCCGAAATCCCATTTTGATACCTGATGCTTGAATGCTTGGATATGGGAAGAAAAACAACTGTACAGATAGTTCAAGCGACAAATTAAAGAAATTTCACACGAGGTGACGTGGACATTGTTGAGAAGAGTGAAACCTGAAAAGTGAAGCTGAATATCTTTTAATAGTAACACAAAATATGCATGACTGGGCGGGGAAAGTGATCCACTAGAAAGTGTGCAAGAGATTAGAATTTGACCATACTAGCAAATAGTACAATCCAGAATCTGTACAGGAAAATGAAACGTATAGATTTCCCTGGCAATTTAGATGCAAATGGATCACCTAATCCCAGGCCTGGTGTTATTTAACAAAAAGAAACGAACCTATCGTCTTGTGAATTTTGTTGTTCTGGCTGGGTAGGGCTTCGTTTCTTTGTTTAATGGCATATCAATCTTCGTAGGTTATTTGAAGCCAAAGCCATCCTTTGAGAAGAACTGTAGTCATACTATTCAACCCATAGCTGGGAAGATAAGGGGGTTCTTACCTTTTCCAAGGTTATTTGTCCGAAAGTGAACGTAATAGAGCGACTGGAGTTCGAACTCGCTTACTACAATGCCGCAGCCCAGCGTTTTAACCATTACACCACGAGGACACCTAGCTGTTCCAGCGGATCATAGAGTAAAAATCAAAGAAAGCGAAAAGATAGACAAATGCTAGGACCTTGCCAGAGAACTAAGAAAGCTGTGGAATATGATATTGACGGTGATAGAGATTGTAGTTAGTGAATTGGAAAAACGACTGGAGGAATTGTAAATCAAAGGAAGAATCGAGACCATCTAGACCACAGAATTGTTAATATCGGCTTGAATGCGTAGGAGAGTCATGGAGACCTGAAGAGACTTGCTATCTCTCAGACTCAAGTAAAAGTCCGCCTGCTAACACTGATAGAAAACAAACTCGCAAGAAATGAGATAATAAAGTTTTTATCTTGTGGATTTTATAATTTCAGCTGACCACAGAGTAAAAATAAAAGAAAGTGAAAAACTCGACAAATACCAGAAACTTGCCAGGAAGATAAAGTTGTATAACATTCAGGTGACAGGGCTAACAATAATCTATGAATCCCTCTAATTTTGCAATCAAAATCGCGCGCACGCGCACGCGCATATGCACACATTCAAACATATAAATATATCATCAAATCGTGATGACAGGACGAAGTTCCTTGATTCTCTCTCTCTCTCACGTCATCCATCCCTATCATCCATTGCTCTTGGTTGGTCTTCTTGACTGGATCCAGCACCGAGCTGATGGACGTAAGTCTTAGCCGGTCGGCCAACACTGGCATGTTTATGTGTAGGACTCCGTCGTAGAACGCCGCTTATGATTTCGTCCTTATTTCTCCAGTTGTGTCCCACATGCGTTGTTCGTCTTACTTGAATGATTTGTGAGATGGGAGGTATGTGGCCGTACAACTTCTGTTTTGTCGAGTGTTGTTTCCAGAAATTGTTGAAAATAGTTCGTAGAATTTTCTCGTCTATCTTTTTCTCGTCTATCTTTTTCTCTCTGCCTTTTGTTAGTGGCCACGTGGTGCATCCATTTAGTAGTATTTATACAGCTACAACATTTTATTTTATTGGATAGATCAGAATAACAAACTTAAAATAAAACGATCCTTTGCCTAAGCTGAGAGACGTTAATTCTTGGATATGTTTGCATTTTATAAGATGATTTGTTTCATTTTGAGAAAATCAAAAACAAATGTATTTACATATTTACTCGTTGTACCACAACAGCCGGTTTTCTCATTACTGAACTCACGTACTTTGTCAGGGAAAAATCTAGTTACATAAAAATGTGTTGTTCATAATACTTCCCAACAACTCTACATATATATATATATATATGGGTTGGTTGGTTGGTTTCTTGGGTTTTATGGCATATCAACCTTTGTAGGTTATTTAACACTAAATCCATTTTTATCTAAATAATCTGTTCTTTTTAAAACAATTCAGTTTAGCATAAGTACACAGTTTAATGGTCAAAAACATTTCTATTTCAAACTATTCAAGCAGTTATATGTATCAATTCAGTTAAGTGTAAATATAGTTTTAATGTAGAAAAACAGTTCTATTTGAAATTATTCAGTTAAGCATAAGCACGCAGTTTAAATGTAAGTACGGTTCAATTGTCAAAAACATTTCTATTTCATGCTATTTAGTTTATTCAAACAATTCAGTTTAGCATTAGTATGCTGTTAGTTCTATTTAACCCATAGATAGGGCCCTATCAGGTGCTACCACTCCGGGCCAGAGTGGACCTGGGAGCGAAGGCAATGAAGGGGTACTCTGCATTCCCCAAAACTCCAGCATTGCTGGAGCCTCACCATCAGATTGCTTAGTGTCATATAATCAGGACACTCGTCGGTGCGGGGGTGTCTTACTCCTCTGCAGAGAAGCAGTCGGTGTATTCTACAGCCCCAGCCGACTGGGCAAATATATTTGGGTGTATGTGAAATAATAGTCAATTCTACATTTAAATGTGTTATAAAATACGTCATTATTTTCCTAACAAACTAAACGTAATATGTATCTTTTCTAGCTCTCTCTCTCTCTCTCTCTCTTTATATATATATATATATAGAGAGAGAGAGAGAGAGAGAAAGAGAGAGATTGAAAGGTTGAGAAATATGCTTCGATAATCAAGCAAATATACTAGCTGTATAGATATACAGGAAATGAAATATATTGAGAAATATACACTTTAAAAGTCCAGTAAAGTTTTACTTAGTCTGACAAATAGGTACTTGATTATTTACAGGGTTTGCTCTTACAAAATGGTCTCCCATTAATATACTGAACGGGCTCATCGTTGTTCAACTTCATTGATTCGATAGGAATAGGTGCTTCCAGTGTGGCTTCATAACTCACGTTGCACATATATTTTAACAAAAATTACTTTGTCCACCGGACATTGGCCTAGCGGTGAGAGTGTTCGCCAATGGCCCGGGAGACCTGGGTTCAATCCCAGGTCGAGTCATACCAAAGACTCAAAAAAATGGTACTTGATACCTCCTTGCTTAACACTCAGCATTATAAGGTAAGGATCAAGGGTAAAGTGGAGCAATCCAGGGAAAGGAGTAGCGCCCTCCCCTACACCCATCGAAAAGGGAACGTTCGGGTCACCCTCGATTATGGTCACCAACTACTTTGTTCACCATTACCAATCGTAATTGATGAAAGAAAGGATGTTATAGTAAAATTTACTTTCTGTCATGTTGGTTGGCTGGTTGCTGTTTTATGGCATATTAACACTTGTGGGTTATTTAACGCCAAATTCTGTTCTTGTGTCGGAATTTTTTTTGTACGAGTTAGAGCTCATTTGTTTGCCCACAGTTAAATAGTTTCAGTTATTCTTATCGAATTGTAGTAATTCTGTTTGATATTAACCGTATTTACCAACCCCTCCGCTCGGGCAGGATATGACATAAGGTCAATTTTTAAGCGGAGTTTAATAGGTTTGAATTCAGAGTTTTCCTTCTCCAAGACTAGTTGCTTCATCAAGGCTGAAGAACCATGTCTGCCCTACTATCAACTCATAGCTGGAGGGAGAATAATTGGATTCATACCTTTTCCCAAGGGTATTAGTGTTATGTGAAATGCAATCAGTCTCTTCCAGGATTTGAACTCGTGTAGCCGTGTCCATTTTCTTCGACGATAACCATTACATCACGGGCACCTCCACAAAACACCACCATTCGTTTGCACACAGTTCAATAGCTCCAATTATTGCTATTTAATATAAGCAATTCTGTTTATCAAGTATTCCTATGTAATATAAATAATTTGAACACAGTTGCGTGGTTTCAAATAACGAATAAAATCCTTGGTAAATCAATGAACAGCTCTATCTGACACTATAGATAGGGGGCTACCAGGTACTATCAATAAAAGGCAAAGTGGACCCCGGAGGTATGGTAATGAAGGGGTACTCCACATTCCCCAAAACTATAGGGCAGGAACCTCACCCTCAGATGGTTTAATGTAATATCCAGGACACCCGTTGCGGGTGGGGGGACAGGGATGGAATCGATGAATTCTATAGCCCCAGTCAACAGGGCTTTAAGTCATAGTTCCAAATATATTTTTCATTACTTTTACAGTGAAAAATCCTAATAAACATGTACTGACGTGGTCAGATACCTGAGTCAAGGTAAACTAAAGTATTCACTGAGACAAGAATAATTAAACGAAAAAATATAAATTAAATTCAATATGTCCCGGTAGTTAAGCCCTATTCATTTAAAAAAAACAAAAAAACAATTATTCTACATTGATCCATTGAGTAACAAAGTATATCATAATATGATCCCAACATTTTACATGGACCACTTGTTGACATAAAGAAAATTATAGAACTACTTCTGCACATAAAACTGGCTATCATTAAGCAATTCCTTAAAGTATTACCAACTGAAGGTGACTGTTGCAAGTACCTCATTTTTGCATTTCCGGGACTGTCAATTGAAAAAAAAAAAAATAGCAGATTATGAATGATGAACATTTCGTCAGAACCCGGAAAGAATGCTTGGTTATCATTCAAAGATCTTGTCAAGAACTTTCTTGGAAATTCATAAGCAAAGAATTACACGGAAATTTCCCAGAAACTACGAAACACTCGATTGCAAGATAAACATCAAGTTACGTTTTCTACTTAGCCATCTTGCTAACTTCCTATAAAACCTATGTGTGGTCAGTGATGAGCAAGATGAACGATGCCATTAAGATTAGAAGGTCATGGGGAAACGGTATCAGAGTAAATGGGACTTAAATAGGATGGCTGAATGTTGTTGGATCATAAAGCGAAATTGTCCACTGATTGAACATTCTAGGAAAAGTTATAAGCGTAATTTTTTTCTTTAACGCCTTGCACACAATTTGACTTACAATAGCAATATCCTTTGTATGAACAAAATGTATTTGTACAAACATTACAGTCAAGCAAGATGTTACTTCATTGTTTTAAAATATTTAAACATTCTATAAAATAAGTACAGATTTGTTAAATATTGTATTTTTATGGATCTTAAAACAAACCAAAGTTATCCTTTAGCTCAAAAAGTTGATTTGATATCGAAAAACTGGGCTCATTTTTTTTTATTCAGTGATCAAAAGTTATTCAGAATCAAGTATCAGATCTAAATAAATGAATATCGCGTTTCCCAATGTTATACAAAGGTCGGCTGAAAAGTTCATAGGCTGACCAAGATAAGAAAGTAAAGTTGGCGACCATAGTCGAAGGTGACCCGAAGGCTCCCTTTTCGATAGCTACTACACCAATGTGTAGGGGAGGGCGCTACTCCTTTCCCTGGATTGCTCCACTTTACCCTTAATCCTTACCTTATAATGCTGAGTATTATGCAAGGCGGCATCAAGTACCATTTTTTGAGTCTTTGGTATGACTCGACCTGAACCCAGGTCTCCCCGGCCATTTGGCAAACACTCTAACCATTATGCCAATATCCGGTAACTTACGCTAAATGTGACCAAATGAGGTTTATTTTTCAACATAGTTCCCCAAGCGGTCCACACAGTTTTTCTGTCGGTGTTGCAGTACTTGGAACTCATTGGTAAAAACATTCATCAACTGCAGATATGATGTCATCACATAAACTTTTCTGCTTACGAACTTTTCAGCCTAACCCTCGTACGAAATACGAGTAAAATTTGACAGCATCGAATCTTCCGTTCCAATCAAGAAAGAATTATATATTCTTTTATTCTTGATTGATGTGTTCATTTGTTTATTTGAGACAAAAAATTACATTACTTTTGTTCGTTTCTGCTTAGTGGATAAACTATATTGACAAGGAAACGTGCTTTGAATACATATGCCGTTGGGAGTCACATTTTGAAAAAAACAAACAAACAAACAAACAAATAAACAAACAAACAAAACAAAAAACAAAAACAAAGCAAAAAAAAAAAAATACAAAAGAAAAACAAAAACAAACAAAAAAAAAACGCTGCCGTTTAAAAAACAATTTCCATTCACTTTTTCGACGTAATTGTATTCCTGTCTCTATCTTATATCTTTTTTTGATAAGAGAACACGTTTATAAAGTAATCAGAGAATTCACAAAGATTTAATTCAAAGGGGACAACTTTTTTTTTCAGGGAATATATATATATATATATATACAGAGAGAGAGAGAGAGAGAGAGAGAGAGAGAGAGAAGTCAAGGTGTCATGTCGGAACATTTATCAAAAGCATGAGAACCCGTTTTTTTAATAACATTTTGTTATCAGTCCCTTATATTTGTTTTTACAAAATTGGAGAAAAGAAAACAGATTACGTGAATGAAATATATAAAAAAAACTATCGACATATATAGCTGTTTATTAAGCTTAGTTGTACAAAGGCAGAAATATAGAAAACCCAGTGAGAATCGAACGCAGTAATAATATTTTACTAACCTAGTTTGGAAATCATTATTCGGTGGAACCTCTTTGGGTACAGCATATATATATATATATAAACAGAGAGAGAGAGAGAGAGAGAGAAAGAGAGAGAGAGAGAGAGATTCTTGTGTAGTTCCCATATTGTTTTTTCTCCTTGTATTTCGTTGGCGTCCTGGTGGTGTGTCCTTACAGTATTACTGACACAGCCACAGCTTGGAATAAATCCTGTTTGCTACGTGCTGTTTTGCACGAATCCTGTAAGCAACACTCGACAAAACAGCAGCTGTACGTCTACTTTCCTTCAATCTTATAAACCTTCCAAGTAAATTGAACAAAACATACTGACCACTGCTGTAAAAGTAGGATTGAACTCACAAGCAACGTTCCCTTATAGACTTCTATACATGGACGCGCCAAGTTTGGCCTACCAGTAAGGACTCAAATGAATCAGCTCTGTATAGATACTGGATGCAGTCAAGAATGACCTGCTAAGAGCGATGAATGATCGGGACGGGTGGTTCGAGATAGTCCGTATGACTTGATTAGTCTGATGATATATAATATATAAGTTGGCAACCGTAGTTGAAGGCGACCAAAAGGCTCCCTTTTCAATCGCTACTATACCGAGGTGTAGAGGAGAGCGCAATTCCTTTCCCTGGATTGCTATACTTTACCCTTGATACCAACCTTATATTTCAGAGTGTTAAGCAAGGAGGCATCAAGTACCATTTTTAGTCTTTGGTATGACGGGACCTGGGACTGAACTCAGGTCTCCCAGACCATAGGTGAACACTCTCAAAAGCAGAAAGATCAGCGTTTATGTTGTAACCTAAAAAAAGATTGACGAGAAATAACCAGAATGGAAATAAAATAGAAATCTTTATAACATTAACAAAATATAATACTTGCCAGCGGCATGAAGAAAGTAACCGCTGGTAGTAGTGACTACTTAGTATATTTTTGCTATTCGTTGCATGCTTCACCAAACGGGCGATTACGGCACAAGACCTTTTTAAAGGTAGGTCCAGGCGCAGGACTCTTGCCTAGACACGTCTGGCGGCTCCAAAATGCCTCGAGTCCCGTCCGAATTCCCCTAAAAATGGTGCCTCAGGTGCCAAGCGATAAACCTCCGAGCAGGATTACAGCTTGGGTGGGGGCAGCCCTCTGAGGCTTGAGGAGGGTCGGCCTCGTGACATGAATTCTGGGCTTCCCCGGCACTCTCATCAGGCAGCCTCGACCGATTAAAACACAACCGCCAAAGTTAGTTGGGATATTTTCACCCCCTCACCATTGTGTCCAACATATTTATGAGGAATGGCACATACTCATTAAGGTTCATAGGTTTGGTATATAGCAGTTTATGAAGCCATAGTCCTTGCCACCCTTCAATATGGCTCAGAGTCGTGAGTCACTTATCGTCACTACCTACAACTCTTCGAGCGGTTCCACGAGCGCTGCCTTTGCACCATCATCAAAATCCACTAGAGTGACTTTGTCACTAATAATTGAAGTCCTTGAAAAGGCGAAAAACACCTACATTGAGGACATGCTAAGACCTTGTTACGATAGACAGGACACACCTCCAGGAATGGGAATCATCGCCTGACCAGCATTAAACTGTTCCGTAAGCTCTCTGCTATCCATTGCTACAGAGAGGCACCAAAGAAACTATTCAAGGATTGCTTGAAAAAAATCCCTTGGTGCCTGTCACATCGATTATTACCGATGCTCCGCCGTAGCTGAGAACCACGACGTCTGCCGTCTTACCATCAACAATATTGGCTCCTTATTTATAACACCCATAGGGCTGCTATCAATGACAAAAGATACGGGAACCGTAACACTTTGCCATAAAGCTCAGACCAGACCTTCAGTTGTCTCCACTGTGACTGTGCCTGCCTGACCCGCATCGACATCAGCCACGAACGTGCCTACAGTCGGCGTAGACAGCCCTTTTCTAATCTACGTTCACGAAGTTAAGCCATGATATATATATATATATATATATATATATATATAATGAACAGATGAAAATAAACAATCGTTTAAAAAAGTTCAATAAATCAAAATGTGCTCACTTGTTGTCCTGTGTAGCATTATAAAAATAAAAGTATTTAGAATACCATCATATAATTTTAATTACTTTTAATGCTTATATATATATATATATATATATATATATATATATATATATATATATATGTGTGTGTGTGTGTGTTTGTGTGTGTGTGTATAGTATTGTCCCAAAATAAGTACATCCTTAACAAATTTTTAGTAAAAAGCTTATCTTTTAAACAAAGCATGAGAATTTTACCATTTCTAGTGAAATATTATGAAATCAAAACGGATATTATTCGGTATTATCTATAACCAAGCTCTACATCATTTAAAATCTGTAATCAAAGATATGAATTGAAGTTCAATTTTTAAATGCTGGCCACATGCGTATTTATGCTATGTTTGCGTCGAGTCATATCCTTTTGTTGGATTTTTATTATGAATACATTTATTTTTAATGGAATTAAAGTGTAAAATAAAATTTAAAAAAGAATTTACGTAGCCTTTTGTTCTTTCTCTGACTTACCTAGACTTACATCTTACATATCATTCTTCGATCTTGTATGTTCAGCATCGTTTAGCGGCCATCTTTTCATCTGTTCTTTCATCTTGCTCTGTGTTCTGGTCGCCATCTTTGTTGTTGTTGCCTCGTGTCGTCTCTCCATGTTTTTTTCTCGAGGTTTTGTTCATTGTTGTAACTCCAACTTGTATTTGTTTTTCTTTGCTAGGGAACAAACATTACACTTCATTCTTCCGACGCATTTATTTTCCCGTTGCGACCTTTACGGGGAGTGACGAGCACGGTGGAAAACAATTGTACTCTTCCAATAGTCCTCGGCAGTTGACACCGAATCATTCAAACAATTTCCCGATGTCGTCTGATCATGTGACATCTTCACCAATACTGCCGGGGAGTCAAACTGACCCCTAGATTCACTGCCTATCACTCACACCGAGTGACACTCTGCGATATCTTTCAGTTTATAACATATTTAAATCATCTCCAGGACCTATAAATAGATTCCCTACATCTATTATGTTAGAAAACCTCTTAAAATAATTTTTAATTGAATTTCTGTCAATCATCATTATTAATGATTTTGAATTGTATCCTTCATCTTCGTAATTCCAGTTACTTTTTATTACAATTTATTCGAGGGAGAGGGTCTTTTAGAGTCTTTGTAGCGTGGTGAGTAACGTGCTAGATTGAGACACTGTAGTAAGTGAGTTCAAATTCCAGTCGCGTTATTGCATTCACTTTCTGATTAATACCCATGAGAAAAGTATGACTGCTCTTATCATCCCAGCTATGAGTTAAAAAGTACCACTACTATTCTTCTACAAGGATAGCTTTGGCATTAAATAACCCACAAAGGTTGATATGCCATGAATAAAGAAACCTTACAAAGAGCAGTTCTGAAAAAATAATAAAAGTCAAACCTCTCCCAATGCTGAGATTCGAACTTTCGTTTCCTTCTGGATCTCCGAATCAACTCCTATACCAAATTTTATGATACCAAGCATGTTGCTGCACTGGCACAGCAACTGTTACCAAGAATCAGAGACGTAGGTACGAATCTCATCAGTAGATATTTCCAAAGAAAAATATTCACGTTGAGATACATCTAGTAAGCGCGCCGGCCACGGGATATCAACAAAGTGTAGCGTATTAGCTATAGATTTAATTTCTTTTAGAACCCTCTCAAGAATTAAGAAGTTAAAAACATCTCACCCCCACCCACCAAAAAGTCTATGTGGTCAATTTAAAAAATCATCATCATCATTATTATTATTATAACTACTCTGTTCAGAGTTTTTCACATCCGCGTTAGCTGATGGTTTCTCACTGGAGTTTGAGTGACAGCAAGTCTACTCAACACTCCAGGACTCTTCTCAGTATTCTGTACGATCTTAATAAAGCTGTAATTCAGATGGTCTCCACTCGTCCTCTTACTTCCAAGTCCTCCAGTCTCTGTATCACTCCTTTAATGGCTGTACCGAGAGCACCAATTACAATTGGTACCACCGTCACTTTCATGCTCCACAGATTTTTCAATTCTCTAGCAAGGTCCGAGTACTTATCCTTCTTTTCGCTTTCTTTCAATTTTACTTTGTGGTCAGCCGAGACAGCAAAGTCTACAATTCGGTAAGTTCTCTTTTTTATTAACTATTAAGAGGTCTGGTCGTCTGGTCAAGATTAGTTGATCCATTTGTATCTAAAAATCCCTTAGGAGTTTGTCCGTCTCATTTTCTTGCATGGGTTCTGGGTTGAGAATATACCATTTATATGTATGGTCAAATTTAAATTTCTTGTACAATTCATTATCATTATTATTATTATTATTATTATTATTATTATTATTATTATTATTATTATTTCTATACTAAATGAAATAACGCATTTGTTCTTGTTTTTTCGTATTTTATATTTATTTAACTTTGGATTTTCGTTTTCTTATATATATATATATATATATATATATATATATATATATATGTATAAATATATATATTCTATATATGAAGCTCTTAACAAATATATATATATATATATATATATATATATATATATATATATATATATATATATATATAAAATGTATGTAAATATCTTTATAAGTAATATATATATATATATATATATATATATATATATATATATATATATATATATATGAATTGCATATGTGTATTATTTCCTGGATAATTTTTAGGAGATTGCTGTTGAGTACTTAATTTTTGTTAGGATGCAGAAATTAATAAATTTTTACTAATTTCTTTCATTAATTTTATTTCTTTCATTAGTTTATTCAATCATTTCTCTATTTCAGCAAGTAGCATAAATCAAATTATTCTGCCCGGAAGAATGTCTCTTTTTCTACCACTTGATAAACACAGACGATTTGAGTATGCGGATCATTAACTTAAACCAACGTCTGAATATAATGAAATTTATTTTAATTAACTTAATTAACTAATTAGTTACAAAACGTTGACTTGTATGAAGTTGCTGAATGTTTTTTTTTCTTCTTGTAATGAATTCAGCTGTAAAGTACTAAATCTTAGCCCACTCTATAAACTTTTTTTTTTTTTTTTTTTTTTCTTCAATTTACTAATTAACTCTTTCACCAGGCACTTCTGTACGTTTTTGAGCGTATTTTAATTTTCAGTGGCTAAGGTTGGGGGGTCGGTTGTGTTTTTCGACATATCAACGCATGTAGGTTATTTCACGCTAAATCCTGTTTATATATATATATATATATATATACATATATATATATATATATATATATATATATATATATATGATTTGTAAGCGAGTAGTTTGTTGGTAAAATCTTTAAAACTTGTCGGAGCTCATTTGTTTGCACACAGTTAAATGGTTAAAAGTATTGCTATCTAGCACTAATAGCTTTATTTGCACAAAGTTAAATGGTTTTTAATATTGCTATCTAATACTAATAGTTATATTTTCACATAGTAAAATGGTTTCAGGTGTTGCTATTTAACGCTAGTAATTCTAATAAACTTTATTGGTTCCTTTGCACACAGTTAAATGGTTCCAAGTATTGATATATAATACTAATGATTCAATTAAACAATCATTTATTTGCAAATAGTTGATTGGTTTCACGTATAGAAAATGATTGAATATTTTTATTTGACCCATAGAAAGGACCATAAAAAGATACTACCGACCTGTGTCAGAGAAGAACTGGGATCAATAGCTATGAAGGGGTAATCCACATTCTCTAAAACCCCAGGACTGTAGCCTCACCATCAGATAGATTAGTGACATATTCTGGGGACTTGTTGGTGGAGGGGGTCTTACCCCTTCAGCAGAGATGCAGTCGACATATTTATGGGTTGTTTTAAAGCAGTGGTTTTCAAACTTTTTTTGCCACCACCCACTTCACCGCCGGACCAAAATGCCAGCGCACCCCTCTTCCAAACGAGCGCCAGAACGACGGTAATGTTAAATGTCATAAGAATTGGTTGATTCTTCAATCACAAACAGTTTGAAGAGTATAAATAGCAATTTTAACAAACAAAAATGGTTAACATTTATTTTCAATCACAAACACCTTGAATTGAACATGAAATAAATTGTAAAACTGAATGAGTAATCATTAACAACTAGCCTGCTTAATGAGATGGGTGGGCTTGGTGCATTGCAATCAAACTGTCAACATCAGGATGAAGGTTTGTCAGGAGCAGTCTCAGATTATCACGCTCTGTTTTGTTGAGTTTGTTTCTTTGTTTGGTGAGGAGCCTGGACACAGCGCTGAATCCCCTCTCAACCAGGGAGGAAGTCGGAAAAGCAATGAAAAATAACTTGATGTCTTTCCACAGGGTTGGGTAGCGTTTTGGGGTCGCTGTTTGCATCCAAAAGGCTTGGTAAGAGGTTTTGAACTTTGGTTTCAGATCCTCGTCATTTTGCAAACTAACAAGTTCCTCTTCTTGATGGGTTGGCACCTCTATGCTGGGTTCAGTAAACGGATCGATCACCCAACCGGGGATTTCAAGAGAAAATAGGTCGTTGAATCTGACTGACATATCCCTGTGGAGTTCTGCTAAATGAGGGCAGTACACAGCAATGTCATCGTCCTCCACTCCTGTTTTTTTCTCTAAGTCAGACAAACAAGGAAACTGACGGAGCTCGCAGCGTCCAAGGTTCCTGCTGTAGGGCAGTAATTTTGTGAGGAATGCCGAGAGGGTGGACTTGGCTTTGATTAATGAAGTCTCATCACCTTGCAGCTGCAAATTCACTTCATTGAATATGGAAAACATTTCAGTGAGTTAAGCAATATCTGTCTTACTCGATTTCAGTTTGTCGTAAAGCTCAGGGTTGGATTCTTGAAAAAAATCCAGAACACTGTTAAACAGTGTGTAAAACCTTTTTAAACAGTGACCTTTCGACAACCACCTAACTTCTATATGGAGAAGCAGTCATTGGAAATCTTCGTAATTTTCAATACACAGCTGATGGAACAGTCGAGAATTGAGAGCATTCGCTTTGATTTTGTTGACTGCAGTAATCACAGTCGATAAGGATTCATGTAGCTTCTCACTCAAATTCTTTGCCACAAAGTGTTGTCGATCGATCACACAGTGAACTGTGAGGACTTTCGGAACAGCTTTTTTCAAATAACTTAGAAATCCACAGTGGCGACCAACCATGGACGGGGCGCCATCTGTAGCACATGAGATGATGTTTGTAAGTGGAATGCTTTTTTTCTGGAAATAGTCCTCCATAGCTCGATACACTGATTCTCCTTTGGTATCTGTTTCCAGGAGACATGCAAACAATAATTCTTGACACAGTGACCCACCCTTGATGAAGCGTAAATATGCGAGAAGTAGCGATTCGTTTGCCGGAAGAGTGGATTCGTCCAATTGCAAACTGAACTCAGTTGTCATCAACATCTTACTGAGGGTCTCTTCGTCGTTTTCAGCCATTTTGTCTACTCTTTGTTGAACTGGGTTGTCACTGAGAGGAATCGATTTTATGACTTGTTCAGAAGATTTGTGCAAGACTATTTTAATAACCTCTTTAACTGCAGGCAGAATCAATTCTTCTCCAATAGTGTGGGGCTTGCCAGCTTTCGCTATCAGCAAAGAAATGTTGTAAGAAGCCTTCAGACCGTCATCTGAATTTTTCGATGAGGAAGTAAACATTCATTGTTTTTCGCTTCAAAAATTGATCTCGAAGAGAATGAAAGAACGCCAGTGTTTTACCAGATTTATCGGGATGAATCTTCTGTAAATGTTCGAGGAGCCTAGACGGCTTCATTGCTTCATTAGAAAAGTTTTTCTCACAAACCAAGCACATGGGTTGTTGTGGATTGGTCGGTGATTGTATAAATCCATACTTCAAGTACTCCACAGAGTATTGCCTACACTTCTTTTTCGATGCTCCTGGGGTTGCCATGTATGTATGCTGCCCTCGCCAAATGTTAATAAACATCTTGCTTAGACAGCCAGAATAAACTCGGACTCACGCATAAAGGAACACTAACTAATTCCAAAATTATGAAAGAGAAATTTATTCCAACTAAATTTCTGAAAGAAAGATAAAAATAAAGAAGTTTTCACTGCGACGAAGGGGAAGAAATAAGTAGAAATTTCAGGGGAGAAAGAGAAAGGCAAAGAATAAAGAGAG
This sequence comes from Sepioteuthis lessoniana, assembly GCA_963585895.1. Classification (NCBI taxonomy): domain Eukaryota; kingdom Metazoa; phylum Mollusca; class Cephalopoda; order Myopsida; family Loliginidae; genus Sepioteuthis; species Sepioteuthis lessoniana. Next base: position 41,917,885 of record OY757911.1, read on the forward strand.
GAAGGGAGGGAAAGTAAGGCGACTGTAACAAGTAGAATTTTAGTTTACTACTAACGGGTAAAAGCGAGACAAGTAGCATGGCAAATAAGAATAATATTCCGATTATATTTAAATTGAAGGCAACAAGTAGGAAGTAAACATGGTGAGATAAGGCAAATGAAACATACCAGAGTCATGTTGAAGGGGTGACTGAAGCGAGAAGGAAAGAATGCGTGTTGTCGGGAAGAAAAATTTCTGGCGGAATGGTTGAAAGTCCCGCCGAGAACAATACGTATCGTAGCTTTCGCGATGCCGAGATGGTCCCTTTTTTATGGTCCTTCTGGACTAGGATAGTTTTCTCTTTCGTCATCCATTCGGCTATGTCTATTTATTGTTGGCATTTATTCAATTGCAGTGCCAGTCTATCGTGGATGGACGTAGATTTTTAAACCAGAATCCATGTGTACCATCATGACCTGACGTTTTCCAATTTGGTATTATTGTTATTATCATTATTATTAACATATATTACTACTTACGAGTTTTTCACACATGGTTTTTCATAGGATTCTGAGTGAAAGCAAGTCTCCTCAGGTCTCCAGGACCCTTCTTAGTATTCTGGACGACCACAACTATGCTGTAGTTTGGATTGCTTCGCTTCGTCCTCTTATTTCCAATTCCTCCTGCCCTCTTTGGTGATTGTTCGAAGTGTACCAATTACGATTAGTATAACCTTCACCTTCTTGTTCCATAGGTTATTTTTTTTACTTCCTTGGCAAGATCTAAGTATTTATCTCTTTAGTCGTTTTCTCTGATTTTGTCGCTGTAGTCGGCCAGGACAGCAAACTATCACAAGGTCTGATCTTTTAGCCGGGATTAGGTGATCTGTTTGTATCTCAAAATTCCAGAAAATTTTGCGCGTCTCATTCTAAGGGACAGATTCTAGTTTGTGCATATACTATCTGACTGTATGTTCAAATTTCAATTTCTGGCACAATTCCCAGCGAATCACCTTCTCCACTCAGTTATGTCAAGTCTTGTACTCCTTTTATGCTAATTTACTGTATTCGCTAATTATGAGATTAATCATTTCGTCTCTATCATCTCATAACCGACACTTGCTATTCTGATGTGTCTTATCTATTTTAGCTTTAATATAGTTTATCCGTATGGCGTTGTTTGGTGCCGCTATAAGAATAGATCCCGTTTATTTCTTTAAGTTTCCTTTCCGTAACCATATCCAAATTTTTTTTTTTTTGTGTGAGATTTCGTCAGTTTGTCGGTTGAAATATCCACACAGTTTTTTTCTCTCCATTTCTGTTTTCTCATTGTTGTTCTTTTGATTATTATGCTGTCTGTGCCGTTTCTGGTCGTTATAATAAGTCTTTCTTTATTCTTTTTTATGTAGTCTTTGAGTGTTTGTATTGATGCGTCCTCGCTATCTTCAATTCTAGCGAGTTCTCTTTCTCTTTTTTTCTTGACACATACAGGCTGCCATCTCTCTGATGTAAGGTCTTATTCATCGTCATTAGTTTTTTTTTTATCCTCTGGTCCATTTGTCGGAGTTCTTCCTTTGTCCATTTTAAGAATGATCCCGAGTTTCTTACAACGGGTCAGTCAAGGTGTTCATCCTTTTGATGAGATTCCTTTATTATTATTATTATTATTATTTTGATTTTGTTGTTTAATGGGATATCAACCTCCTTGCGTTATTTAATACCAAATCCATCTTTCTAGAAGGACAGTAGTGGTATTATTTAACCCATAGCTGAGAGGATAAGGGGGTTCATACCTTTCCTAAGGGTATTTATCCGAAAGTGAACGCAATAGTGAGACTGGAGTTCAAACTCGCTTACTACAATTCTGTAGTCCAGCGATTATTATAATGATTATATTACTGTACCAAAAGCACCAATCACAATATGTATAAATGTCACTTTCATGTTCAACAATTTTTTCAATCCCATTGCAAAGGTCCAGCTACTTATCCTTCTTTTCATTTTCTTTCAATTTTATTCTGTGGTCAGCCGGGAGAGCAAAGTCGACAATTTTGCAAGTTCTCTTTTTTTCTTTGTTGATTATTTTAAGGTCAAGTCGTCTGGTTGAGATTAGGTGATCCGTTTATATGTCAAAATTCCATAGGAGATAGTGTGCCTAATTCCCCAGGACAGAAGCTGGGTTATGCATATACCATTTGTTCGTATGGTCAAATTTAAGCTTCTTGTACAATTCCCAGCGGATCACCTTGCCCACACAGTCGTGTCTAGTCTTATACTCTTTCAGTGCCAATGTGTAGCATTCGCTTATTATGTGATTGATCGTTTCGTCTCTATCCCCACGTAACCTACGTTTGCTATTTTGTTGCGTCTTATTTATTCTCGCTTTGATCTGATTGGTTCTTATGGCGCTGTTTTGTGCTGCAATTGGGATAGATACTTCTCCTCTCAAAGTTTCCCTTTCTTAGCCACGTCCACGTTTTCTCGTGTGAGATGTTTCTTATTAGCCATTTAAAACGTCCACAGAGTTTTTTTTTTCGATTTTTGTTTTCGAGTTATTGTCGTTCTATTGGTCTTCATATAGTCAGTATTGTTTCTGGTGACTGTAATCAGACCGTCACCGCGCTTTTTATGTAGTCATTGAGTCGTTGTATCGATGCATCAACACTGTCTTTAATGCTGATAAGTCCTCTTCTCTTTCTTTTCTTGATACATACAGTCTGTCAATGTCATCTTTGGATGTAATGCTTTATGCATGGTAATTAGTTTTCTTGTCCTTTGGTCCATTTGTTTAAGTTCTTCTCTAGTCCACTTCAAGAATGGCACTGAATATCTTACGAGGGTTACAGCCCAAGTATTTATTCATTTGATAAGGTTTCAGATACATAGTTTTGCCTTGAATACCTTTCTGGTTCTCCTGAGATAGTAAGTAAAGTAAAGTAGGCGACCATAGTCGAGGGTGACCCGAAGGCTCCCTTTTCGATAGCTTACTACACCAAGGTGTAGGGGAGGGCGCTACTCCTTTCCCTGGATTGCTCCACTTTACCCTTGATCCGTACCTTATAATGCTGAGCGTTAAGCAAGGAGGCATCAAGTACCATTTTTTGAGTTTTTAGTATGACTCGACCTGGGATTGAACCCAGGTCACCCAGGCGATTGGCGAACACTCTAACCGCTAGGCCAATGTCTGGTCTTTCGTCTCCACTTGTTTGATGGTGTCAGCTTCCAAGATACCCAAGTATTTGTACGTTTCCTTTTATCCGAGCCTTCAAATTTTGTCTTGATTTGGTTGTTCCATTTTGTCTATCGGGTGTCGTTTGCTACATTTCATTACTTGCATGGCCCATTTTTTCTATGCAAATTCCGTTTCTATGTCCTGACTGTATATTCTCACTGCGAGTATTAGAGTTTCCAGTTCTTTTTAATTTTTTGCGAACAATTTGATGTCGTCCATGTACATTAGGTGATTGATTTTTACATGCGATCTACTTAGTTCGTATCCGGCAGTTCTTTTTCTGAGTATGTGGTTAAGTGGCATCATAGCAATTATAAATAGTAACAGTGATAGTGCATTTCCTTGAAATGTACCTCTTTGGATCTTCGCTTCAGCGAAGCTTCTCCCTCCTGTGGTCAATTCCACTATTATTTCTATTTACGCCATTAGAGTTTTTTAAATCAGTGTTCGCTGATGGAGTTTATTATTATCAGTGTTAGCAGATGGAGTTTATTATTATTATTATTATTATTATTATTATTATTATTATTATTATTATTATTTCATTGCAGCGTCTGGTGGTGGTCTATGAAATAGCAAATCTCCTTAGGTCTCTAGAAGACTTCCCTGTATTCTAATTGATCTATAACATCAATTAAGCTTCAAAAGCATAAGGATTGGGAACGTATATATATATATATATATTTAAAGATGGTTGTTGTAGGTCCAAAGAAAGAATAAGGATATATTTTAAAATAGGAAGGTCTAAGAAGAGATTTGTATTTTTTAAATTTACTTATGTTGTTCTTAAATACGTGTTATATATATATATATATATATTGTCATGAAACTTCTCTTACTGGTCTGCTGTCATTGAAGGTGACAAGCTTTTAGTCTCGACCCTATAAACTACGCCTATTGCCCAGACAACACCAATTGTATTGCTGGTGTTAGGTCGGACAATATTTTATTTTGCGATGTCATCCAACCACAAGCGAACAGGAAAAACTATGACACAGAGATTTTCGATCAAGCCAAAAATGAAGACAACACAAAATGCACAATTTAGAATACAAATTATTTTATTATCAACCCAAAAAACTAAAGGCATGTATGCGAAGTAAAACAGTCTTAGCGACAAAAATAAGCATGTCTATATTTCAACAATTTAGGGGCAATTGCCCAGAAATTTTCTTGTGATGATGTGAGCAAAAACATTTTTTGGATGAGTTTTGTGTGCGGTAGGAACGAGGTAGGCAAAAAGTAAAACAACATTAAAATGAAAGCTAATCTTACTTCTCTCTCTCTCCTTTACTTTTATCTCTTTTTTTATATATGTGTGTCTCTCTTTCTTCTTCTGGTGTCGTGTTTCACCGACCGTTAATTTTTCTTTCTTTCTTTCTTTCTTTCTTTCTTTCTTTCTTTCTTTCTTTCTTTCTTTCTTCTGGGTACATCTTCAAATCGTTTCTTGTTGTCTGTTTTTTTTTTCGTGGTCAGTCGACGAATTGAATACTCATGCATTTCTTATTTTTTTCTGGCAGTATTTTAATCTTCCCATATGAGCTGGGCTGGGGAATACAGTCTACTTTTTGCATCACAGACACGTCTGTCTGTTAAGAGAACTTTCGGCCAACTGACTTGTCTGATTATTTCTCTTTGCAGATTCGACCTTCCTGCTGGCTCGTATCACATAGGCTTCTTGACCAATCGGCATTCAGCCTTTAAATAAGTCGCTTGTTGTTAGGAGCTGCTTGCCAGTTCATACACCCATATTAGGTAAACTTGACCGTCAATCGGCCAGCACGCACCCTTGACCCGAATTCAACGCTTCAGAGTTCTAGTATACTTCTGGTGGTTTGTGAAGGAAACAGAGAGAGAGAGAGAGAGAGAGAGAGAGAGAGAGAGAGAGAGAGAGAGAGAGAGAGAGAGAGAGAGAGAGAGTCTATATTTATGAGTAAAATATGGATTTGACTATCTCCAGGGTCCAAATTCATAACAATATATAAATAAAACAATATAATGATATCAATATATAGAGATAAAATTTTGGTTAATATATATCAATAAGTAATTTGGTGTATGATTAAACCGGATGTCATAATTTTCTTATACTTATTGTTACTTGAAGGTTTAGGTTTACTTAAATACATCGGAGAAATAAGGATTTTATTTATGTGTTTTTTCTTAGTCTGGTTGTAAATATGGAAAAAAATTATTTTAATCTATTTCTTGTTTGATCAGAAGTCCTGTTAATTTTTAGAGCATTGATTTATATCTGTGCCTTTAACAGGATGAAAATAAATTAATCATCTTAATGAGACCGATTGTTGTTTTTTTTTTAAAGATTTCATTTACATTGAGGTCTTTACCAGGATTATTTAAATTTAATATTTTATTTTTGAATATTATATTGGTCCTGATTTGGAATTATTCCCTATTTCGGATTTACTAGATTGAATAATATCTTACATATATATATATATATATGGTGAGATTAACAAGCAGGACGAGTCGGACATTATTCTTGAGTTCATTTCTCACAGGGTGTCCCATATGTGTATCTTTGAGCCACCACTAGTTACTAGCTTAGTAACCATATAAAAATATACGTTTAGAAAAAGTTACACATATTGCTATCTTTCTTCTTTTCTTTTTGTTGTAAAAGTAACACTTACTCAGAAACAGTTTTCTTGAACGCTGCTATTTGATCATACCCCATCACGACAGACGCCACCATTTTTTACGACATCCATTGGTAATAAAATGGTATCGATATATTCATTCTTCCTTGCTCAAAAAGAACCGCACTGTTTTAGGTCCCGTTCTTTTTCCGCAAGAAGAATTTTCTTTCTATTGACTTGACACATTGATTTTATCTTATTCACTGACTTTTTCTTCTAGAGCTCTGTCTTTTCAGGGTCTTCCTAATAGATATCACGTTTCTCTTTTAATAAATATCTTTATTGCTTAACTATACGTTCTCAAACACAATAAAAGAGAAGAAAAAACAGAAAAGAAATAAGGACCTTAAAAAACAAGAAAACAGAAAGAGGAACGAAGTGGGTTTTACAGTGAGTAAAAAGAGTATAAATGTCCACTGTAACTATTATAAAACTCGTATATTGAAAAACAAATACGAAAAGGAGCCGGACGGTGCAGGTCTCTTTAAAACCACCCATAATATAAAGATTGCTGACGGGTTAATTCATCTACACACGCATGTGCACCCAAACACATAATTACGAAGATACAACAAAGTAAAGAAGTTAAAGCTGGAACTATGATACAAATGTTAGCGGAAAGGAACTTCATCTTTAAACATAAAAGAAAAGGACCAGTGTCATCTATCCATTGGTATGTCATCATGAGTGCGCACTGTCTGTGGCATTTGAAATAACGGACCGAAACTGGATATCGAATGCTGTCATAAGAAACAAAACCCAGACTTTATCCTGTTGGTATGTATTTACGAAAGGTTGCTGAAAAGTTCTCGATTTGACCAAGAAAGGGATAACCGACAGCCAAGAAACGCTCATGCTTTTCCATATATTCCGCGGGGTGATGGAGTCTCCATGGCATAGTGTGTGGACTATGCCCTCGTAGTTAGCAAGTTCGAACTTCGATCACACTTTCGAACTAATAATCATGGGAAAAGTATGAGCCTCATTATCTCTCCAGCTATAGATTAGATAATACTAATACTGTTTTTGTACTAGGATGGCTTTGGCATTAAATAACACAGGAATGTTGATGTGTCATTAAAAAAAAGAACAACAAAAGAAAAACGAAGCTGAAACCATATATTATCTCACTGGTCAATATACTCTGCTCTGGGTCGTGAATTTTTCCGTACCTCGATATATTAATTACATTTAAAATTCCGTTAAAGTGTTTTTTTTTTCATTTACTTGCTACATGCGACAGACTACACTGGAGTACACGGTGCCAGTAGCGACGAATAATCCCTAACCCGACCAAAATAATACTACTATGATATTAACACACTTAAAAGATGTTAACTTTTTTTTTTATTTTGCAGTAAATAAACCAATGACAAATAAGATATAAAACAATTTTTATTTAATACTTAAACATTCAGGTTTCATAAAATATTCCTCAAAAACTAGATTAGATAATTTAAATTGATAGTATATTTTTTCCAAGACATGCAGGAAAAATATAACGGAATAGCCAAATGGTGAGGAAAAGATTATGGAATTCATTGACGAAAAGAATTAGAATTAATACTAAGTTGCCTCTTCTCAAACTTCTATGGCAGCCTTATTTCTTTCAGATATGAATATCACTAATTCAAATTTTCATTATCAACGTGATTCAAACTTTCTCGAATGGTAGTTAAGAGATCTTTGGTGAAGGGCGCTTTGTTGTGGACCATTTTTAAAGATATGAAACATATTTTTTTCCCGTTAACATCTTGAAATCACCATCTACTTTTTATAGTAACTAATGTAAATATCGTAACTTAGAATACGACAACTTCAGACTCTGCAAAGAAGTAAGAACTTCCTCCCTCTAAAAAGTGAGTGTTCTGAGTGTGACACTAAACTTCATCTGGTGGTGAGGCTTCAATTCCAGAGTTCCGGGGAATGTGGAGTACCACTTTATTGCCATTACACACATGTTCACTCTGACCCACAATTTACCAAAGATTATTATTGTTATTTACTTGAAACTGTATAAGTTGGCGACCGTAGTCGAGGGTGACCCGAAAGCTCCCTTTCCTATAGCTACAACACCGAAGTGTTGGGGAGGGCGCTACTCCATTTCCTGGCTTGCTCCACATTACCCTTGATCCGTTACTTATAATGCTGAGTGTTAAGCAAGGCGGTATCAAGTACCATATTTTGAGTCCTTGGTATGACTCGACCTGGGATTGAACCTTGGTCTCCCAGACCGTTGCTGAACACCCTACTCATTAGGCCAAAAACTGAATAAATGCTTCCCTAACGAGTGTCCTGTAATTGACTTTAAACCCCTTCACTGCGATCACTTCCAGGTGCACTTTGGCCCGGAGTGGTAGTACCAAATAGGGTCGTATCTATGGGTCAAATAGAACTGTTTGGCATTTAAATAGTGAAAACAAATGACATGATAAATTGAATTATTTAAAATAGCACTGTTTGATCATTCATCTGTGTGTAAACTGATGTTTAGTTGTCTGAATTTCTGAGATGAAGCTTGATGATTTTTATCATTCAGTATTTTCGGACTATTGTCTTCATTTTTAAATTCACAACGTTTCGGCCAATTTGTCCTCTGGCCTTCTTCAGGTGTTTCTTGTCAATTCGGGAGCCTACACGGAACTTCGAACCACGTCCTTTATTTTATCCACGGGGGCCGCTTGCTCTGATTCCATTAACCATAAACGGGAATAAGTGTTAAGTATTCCTGTATTGTTACTCGCCTGCATTCAGGATTGAACCTGCAACATCTTCATGATTGCCTCTTTACAACATTAGGAAATCAATGCTCATAACGTTCATTCTATATGTCCTGCTGGATAGTTTAGAGTGAATTTTTGGGACTTATAAACTTAATGTTCTTACATCACTATGATTACTACTATTATGTATCATTTTTTTACCTGAGCTCATAGGGATGATTTTTTTTACATGAGCTCATATTACGATTAAATTTTTTTTCACTCTAACCTTTTTGATTATTGGTTCCCATATTGTATTCATCTCTCTACTTGGTTTACTCAACAGGTTACTGTAGCCCAAGATATGTGTGATTCTTTAAAGAGTCTTTTTCTCCACTGTTCTTCTCTATCAATTATTTTAACTTATCCCACTCGAGTAGATGGTTTCACTTTTCCATTCATATATAGTCTGCCATACCCGACTATTCAATTTCACCTCGTACTAATGCTTTCTTCAAATTTTATTTTTAGTGACCGGCACAACTATAAGGGATGGAGTACACAGAGTTTTTGGTCATGTTGAATTTTGTTGGTGGATTGACACGGAAGAGGTACCTTCGGAGAGTTGAGCCACTCGTGAATATTGTCTTGGTGTCACATGGACTACATATTTTTGGATCTTTTCGGTTAAACCTTTGATGTACTGTGGGGAATTTTCGGGTATCATCCTCTATCTTCCTATCCAGGTCTCTTAGAGCCGATGTTATGTGGTCTGGGTAGTTATTGCGATGGAGGTTGTGTTTTAAACTAATCATTTCTTCTTGATAGGCATCAGTATCGCTATTAATGGCTTTTGCTCGATTTTGTAGGCAACGGACTATTTCTTTCTTCACGTTATATAGATGATGGGAGTTGAAATTGAGGTATTGTCCAGTGAAGGTGGGCTTACGAGACACAGATGACCGGAATCCTTGCTCTGTGCGTGTTACTAATACACCGAGGAGGGGTAATTTATTATCTTGTTCTTTCTCCATAGTGAACAGTATAGATGGTCGAATTGAGTTCACATGATCAAGTAATGTTTGAACATTTTCCTGATGAGGCCAGAGAATGAATGTGTCATCTACATATCTAAGACACATTGACGGCTTTAGTGATGTAGATCCTAATGACATTTCTTCGAAGTATTCCGTGTATATGTTGGCCAATACTGGTGACAATGGCGATCCCATAGCCAGTCCTTCTTCTTGTCGGTACATATCAGATCCCATCCCGAAGTAGGTTGTTTCCACACAGAAAGTCAACATTTCCATTAGATTATCTATTGGAATGTAGGTGCGTTCTTCCAGTGAGAGACCTGCTGCCAGTTTATCCCGTACTGCAAGTGTCTGATTGGTAGGTACCATTATGAACAGACTTACTACGTCCATAGTAAGAATGAATGGGAGCCTTACTGATTCTCTCCATGAAGTATGCGGAATTCTTAACATACGATGAGGACCTACCCGTTAGTGGGCTGATGATCTTCACAAGGAAGCGACACAATGGGTGACATGTTGAAACTCAGTTACTTACAATAGGTCTTAATGGAATACCATCCTTACGTACTTTTAGAAGGCCATATATGTGTGGTTGCTTACTGTAATGTTGAGTTAGCTGTCTGTATTTTATTTGTGGTATGAGATCTTTTTTTCTTACAGAGGATCTGTGACAGATTCCTTTCCGTCTTCAGGTTTGGGTCCTTCTTTTGTTTACAATAACCACCATTGCCAATCATGTCTGCCAATTTGTTGGAGTATTCCACCCTATCCATTATCATAGGAGCATTGTCTTTGTCTACTGGGAGCATTATGATATTATCACCATCTTGTAGCGATTTTATGACTTGTCTCTCCGCTTTTGAGAAGTTTGGTTTCGGAGGCTTTGATTTCTCAAGCGCTTGTCTCACTTTCCATCTTAGTTCGTCAGCTCGAGCTTTGAAAATTTTCAAGACTGCATCCGTATGGTTAACAGAATCAGGGCAAACGACTCCTGTGGATTAAATAAAGGACGTTATTTGAAGTTCTGTGTTGGCTATCGAGTTCGACAAGAAATACCTGAAGAATGCTGGAGGGCATTTCAGCCGAAACTTTGTGAATATAACTATAAAGATGAAGACAATAGTCCGAAAACCCTGAATGATACAAAAGACTGATGTTTAATTGAATTGTTAGTTATTCATAGCAATACTTGGAACCATTTAACTTAGACTTATACTAAACTGAATTTATAAAAATAGAACTGATCATTCTATCTATATATATTTACCAACCCCTCCGCTCGGGCAGGATATGACACAAGGTCAATTTTTAAGCGGAGTTTAACAGGTTTCAATTCAGAGTTTTCCTTCTCCTAGACTAGTTGCCTCACCAAGGCTGAAGAACCTAGTCTTTCCTACTATTTACCCATAGCTAGAGGGAGAATAATTGGATTCATACCTTTCCTATGTGAAATGCAATCAGTCTCGTCCAGGATTTGAACTCGTGTCGCCGTGTCCATTTCCTACGACGATAACAATTACACCACGGGCACCTCCATCATTCTATCTATAAGATATGATTACAAATCATATGTATTTAATGAATATGTAAAAAGAAGATTTGGTATTGAGTCGTAGACAATGGTTGATATGCCATAAAACCAAACCAAACCAGACCATCTTTGATGACATTAAGCGAGAATTCTTCGAAGCTGAAGTTGTGTCAGTAATACAGTATAGTTGCACCATTTGGACTTTAACGAAACGCCTGGAGAAAATTTTTGATGAGAACCACAAAAAGATGCTGTGAACAAATCATGGGAGCAAAACCCTTTAAAGTAGCAGTTATACAGCCACTTACCTCCCATCTAACGGACAATCCAAGTAAAGCAAGCAAACACGCTAGTGAAGGAAGGACGAACCCATAAGTGATGTACTCCGATGGATTCTTTCACATGAACACACCAGTTTTGGCTGAGTAACAAAAACTTAGATTAATTTATTCAGTGCGGATACTGCATGGCGTATAGAGAACCTGCCAAAAGCGATGGCCGATAGGAACGGATGTTGAGAGGGAGTCATAGGAATCTGTGCTTAATGATGATGATGATACTTTCTCTAGTTGCTACAGTTGCTAAAGTCTTCTCAACTTTTTATTCTATTTTTTATTGGTTTACTTATAAAACCCGGTATTGAAGAAATATAAATGTGTATCCATTCTCATGCCTGTCAAAACGAAGTGATACGCAAAGTCAAATGCTCATACGTTAAAAGGAGATATTAGATTTTTATACATTTCTTCTTCTTCTTCTTCTTCTTCTTCTTCTTCTTCTTCTTCTTCTTCGAATGATAGTTTTTCCATCCCTCTTTCTTCTTTATTATTTAAAAAAAAATCATCTTAATTGTTGTTCTTCTTATATGGTATGAACGAAGGCTCTTTTCTTCCTTCTGTCCTCGCAAAATATTTCATCTACAGTGTACCAAATGACAGGCATAGATTAAGAGATACGGATTAGGGAGATTCTGATAGTTTACGGTCTAGCGGATACGGCATCTTCGAGTTCCATGTTTAGTGTAGTGTAAAATACGAGCAGTCCTATCCTCTACTATCTGTTGGTTTGATTGACTGATGAAGTTTGTGGTCAGCCCGGCTTGTCAGTACTTTTTTCTTTTTATCTTCCGGAATGTGTTCCTTACTGATTGTTGAAAGCAAAAGGCCAACACAGCTCTTAGAGTAAAGACATTTAAAAAATTTTTTTTTGAAAAGTTGAATGAATACAGAATGTTTTAAAAAAATTCGATATCATTTAAGATGTCACCTATTTTGCATATAAACGTGCATTCTAAAGTCTATCTATCTATCTAGAAAAATGTACACACGATGATGTTTTTTAAGGATTAGAAGCTAATTTTCAGCTAAACCAAAGATAAAAGTAAGTAAAATTGACAACCATAGTCGAGGGCGACCCGAAAGCTCCCTTTTTAATAGCCACTACACCAAGGTGTAGGAAAGGGTGATATTCCTTCCCCTGGAATGTTCCACTACCTTTGGTACGTACCTTATAATGTTGAGTGTTAAGCAAGGAAATATCAAGTACCATTTTTAAGTCTTTGGTAGGACTCGACCTGGGATTGAACCCTGGTCTCCCGGGCCATTGGCGAACACTGTACCCACAAGGAAAATGATGCGGACATACAAGGATTTTATTGTCTAAAGGAAAACATTATACAATGAAAACGGAGAGTATTTGGTATTATCTGTTAACAAACTCTACAACGTTGAAACTCTGTAGCTAAAACTATTTAAACTAAGTACAGTCGGCTGGTGAGAGGCAGAGACAAGTAAAGCCTCGGGGACGAGGCTGATGACATTAATTTACTTTTGGCTTCGACCCCAGCCGGCATTATCCAGCAAAGGCAGACTTGGAGTTAAACGGCACCTAGCTTCCGTTGGGCCATCTTCGGGTGGGCGAGCTGAGTCATTGAGACCTTTGTCACCTTTGTATAGCACTGGATCTTGCTGTTCCGTTTAAGCTATAAATAGGCATCTGTTCCTGGACCTAGGTTTGAATCCATGTCCAGCTAGGCTCATCAGGTCCACATTGCAGTAAGTGTCCAACCTTCCCTTCCTCTAATTACTATAATCTGACCTCTGGGTCATTTGATCTTGTTTCAAGTCCTGTCTGGTGGGAGGCAGAGAAAAATAACAGTTGTTGCCCCAGGTAGGAAGCCGACGGCATTAATTTGCTGTTGGCTTTGACTCCAGTCGGCTTTTTAGCCGGACTGTCTGGCATTCGTGTCGGACGGGGCATTGTCCGACAAAGGGAGACTAGAACCCAAAAGGCCGCTAGTTTCGGATGGGCCACATTCGGGTGGGCGAGCTGCATCATTGACACCTTTTTCATCTTTGTATAGCACAGACCTCGCAGTCCAGTTTAAGCTATAATCCGGTACCCCCACTATAATCAATTCCCACTATATTTTGGCGTTCGGGTCTTTGACCTTGAGTGAAGTCTTGTCTGATCGGAGGCAGAGACAAATAACTGTCCTTACTTCGGGGATTAGTAGCGTGCCTCATCATTCCTTGTCTCTCTTACAATAAAACCCTTTCTTTATTCTACAAACGTGTTGACTGTTCCTTTCCACTTAAGTACCACTTTGTCTGATTCTATCGCTTATAGGAATACAACAAAAATATACATTTTTGTTTAATTTTTACAAAATTTATATTTCCCAAACAGCAAAATCTTGATAAAACTCTGGAGTTCATATACACACAGAATATTGAGTTGTTTCAACATATGCTGTTCAAATTTTAGATCATTTGAACGATAATTGGTCAAGTTATTAGATTATGAAATGATATCGATTTTTATGAAACACTACTGCATAGATTGGAACGAGCCACCGCAGGCATTGGCCTCCATGTCAATGCACACAATACTGAATATATGTGATTCAAACAAGCAGGCGACATTTCCACACTAGACGGAACTTCTCTGAAACTGGTTGACAAATTCACCAACCTAGGAAGCAGTGTCTCATCAACTGAAAAAGATATCGACACACGGCTAACGAAGGCATGGACAGCTATCGATAAGCTATCGGTCATATGGAAATCAGACCTGACCGATAAAATGAAACGCAGTTTCTTCCTAGCAGTGGTAGTGTCGTTACTGCTGTATGGATGCACCACCTAGACGCTAACAAAACGGCTCGAAAAGAAGATAGACAGCAACTACACAAGGATATTGCGAGCAGTATTAAACAATTCCTGGCAGCAACACCCCACAAAGCACCAACTATACAGCCACCTGCCTCCCATCACGAAAATTATCCAAGTTAGACGAACCAGGCACGCAGGACACTGCTGGAGGAGTAGAGACGAGCTCATAAGTGATGTACTCCTATGGACCCCCACTTATGACCGAGCAAAAGCAGGACGACCATTCCGAACATACATACAGCAGCTATGTGAAGATACGGAATGTAGACCAGAAGACCTGCCGGAGGCGATGAACGATGGGGAAAAGTGGCGAGAGATGGTCAGGGATATCCGTGCGGACGGCACGACATGATGATGATGATGAAACACTTTATTTATGTTAAAATCTTTCAATTATTTATGACTAACATGCTCGTCACTTTCATATATTTTCATCATGAAAGAACCTCTGGATAGACAACATTTATTATAATGTATTTGTACTTTTTGTTTGGCCTTTTGGTGAGGATTTGCAATCTCTAAAGGTTTTCAATTCTGTTTATGCCTAAATAGAGAAAATATCATTTTTTAAATAGATGCTGATTTGAGACAGAGTTTGTCTCAGTGATTTGTTTGGGGTCATTTTAAAAATAGGCATAAACTGCAAACTGCTTCTGTTTCATGCCAAAAGGAAGCATTCACAAGAAAGAAATGCGTAAACCATTTTACATTGAGGAGACCTTATTCAGAGCAGGCTAAAATTAATGTATCGATACACTAGATGAAAAATGTTGCAAGAAAAGGAGGAAGAAAAGAGCCTTCGTTTATACCATATGAGATGAATTAACAACTATTAAGATGATTCTATTTTGTTTAAGAAAAAAGAAAAGAGGGATGGAAAAACTATAATTCAATGGAGAAGAAGAAGAAGAAGAAGTGTAAAAAAAATCTAATATCTCCTTTTAACGTACGAACATTCGACTTTGTGTATCGTTTCGTTTTGACAGGCATGAGAATGGATACACATTTATATTTCTTCAATACCAGGTTTTATAAGTAGACCAATGAAAAAAAGAATAAAAAGTTGAGAAGACTTTAACAACTGAAGCAACTAGAGAAAGCTCATCATAATCATAATTAAGCACAGGGTCCTGTGACTCTCTCACCATCCGTCCCTATAGGCCATCGCTTTTAGTTGGTTCTCTATACGCCACGCAGTATCCGTATGAAACTAATTGTCTGCTACTGAATGCCAAATCCTGGGATGCAGTGATTTTGTGTTGCAGCACACAGAAAAAAATGGTCTAATTGGCTGGGGCCGAAGAATTCACCGACGGCAACTCTGCAGAGGGGTAAAATTTTCCCAACGAGTTTCATGGATTTGACACTAAACAATCTGATGTTGAGGTGACAGTAATCTTTGAGCTTTGGGGGATGCGGAATAACCATTCATTGCCCTCTCTCCCCGGTTGACTTTGGTCCAGAGAGGTAGCACCTGATAGAGTCATATCTATGGGTCAAATAGAACTAAACAGAGTACGTATGCTAAACTGAATAGTTTGAAATAGAAGTGTTTTTACATTTAACTGAGTGTAAACAAAAAACCTGTTCTTATGCTAAACTGAATTGCTTGAAACAGAACTGTTTATATGTATAAAAATGGATTTGGTATTAAATAATCTGCAATGTTTGATGTGCCATAAAACCAAACCAAACCAAGCAGAAACCATGCCTTTCGTGGTTGAGGAAAAAATTGCTAAGTTCTGTCGTCATTCTTCTTCAGTGGTGGAAAATCAACCCAGCTCTTGCCTCTTTTTAGAGAGGGGCAGATGCTGCTTAGAGGAAGGGAAGCTCCCCACCCTTGAAATATGCACCATTTGGTATATCAGAGAGACAACCTGACTATGATCGGTTGCACTGTCACCTCCATATTTCGTGATTTTCCCATCTCTCTTGAAAATATGTCTCTCCAGTTTTTCAGTTACCTTTGATTTTACTTAGTAATCTGCTGGGACGTTGATTTCCACAATTCGACAAGATCTTTTCTTTTGATAACTATAACTCGGCCTGGTCTTCTGACCGGAATTAAGTGATCCATTTTTATCATAAAAAGAGAATTTTGTGTCTCATTTTCTAGGACAGATTCTTGTCTGTGTATATACCATTAGATTTATGGTCAAACTTCAGTCCTTTGCACAGTTATCTGGATCTGCTCTTGTACGCTTTCTGTGCCAGATTGCTGTATTCGCTTATGAGGTAATTGGCTGTTTCATATCTTCCTCTTCACATTATTACAATCACGTTACTTCCTGCGAGCTTCTCAAACCTGTGCCACCTGAGGTCTTTAAATGGAGTCATAGTGACAGCAAGTCTCTTCCCGTCTGCAGGACTCTTCTCAGTATTCTGGCCGATCTCAACAATGCTGTAGTTTGGATAGTCTCGATTCATCCTCTGATTTCCAATTCTTTCAGCCCCCTTTCCAAGCCTCTTGAGACCGTTCCTAGCGCGCCAAATACAATTGGTGTCCCCGTCACTTTCATGTCGCACAGCTTTCTTTGTTCTTTGGGAAGATCCAAATAATCTTGCTTTCTTTTAATTTCATTTTCTCTCTTGTTTTTGTTTATTATCACTTGGTCTGGTCTTCTGGCAAGGATTAGGTAATCTGTTTGTATCTCAAAATTCCAGGAAATTTTATGTTTTATTCACCAGGACGGATTCTGTTTTGTGCATGTACCATTTGGTAGTATGGTCAAATTTCAATTTCTTGCAAAATTCCCTGTAGATCACCTTCCCCACTCAGTTGTGTCTTATCTTATACTCCCTTTGCGCTCATTTGTAACATTCGCTTATTATGTGATTAATGATCTCTATCATCACGTAATCTATACTTGTTATTCTGTTATCTATCATCAATTTTCGCTTTTATATAATTGGCCCTTATGGCGTTGTTTTGTGCTGCTATTAGAAAAGATTCCGTTTCTATCCCAAGATTTCTCTTTCGGAGATATGTCCAGATTTTCTCATGTGAGATTTTGCCAGTTTATCGCCTGGAATAGCGATACAGTTGTTTTTCTTCTTATTTCAGTCTTCTAGTTATTGTTACTTTATTTATCTTTATGGTGTTAGTGCTGTTTCTGGCCGTTGTTATTATTCTTTTTTTTTTTCTCTTTTTAATGTAGTCTCCGAGTCCTCGTATTGATCTACTGACTCTATCTTCAATGCTGGTGAGTCCTCTTCTTCCTTCTTTTCTTAACACATATAGTTTATGTATGTCATCTCTTGGGTGTAAGGCTTTATGTATGATCAACTTTCTTATCCACTAATCTATTTGTCTAAGTTCCTCTCTTGTCCATGAAAGTTTTGCTTGTTTGGTTTGGATGTCATTAATTGACATCTGTAACATATTTCTATGCAAGTTCATCAGGTTTTACAACTGGCGAGTGCGAGGTCAATAGAGTGCGCAGAAATCTGTGGAATGTTTGCAGGATGAGTTTTGTGTCACCTACGCACAGGTGGGGGTGTCCGTTTATCGAGCTAGAACAATTCATGTCCAGCATAAAGGGGCGCAAAACGTGTACAACAAAATATGTGTATGTCCCACCAGTCAAGATTTCAGTCTGGCCATTGGTCCTTGCGAACCCCAAAAGAATACAGGTCGTATACCCTGACTTGTTCTATCTTCAGCTTGCACAACACCCTGAAGAAAGGATGGATCCAGGATCTCATGTGGTTTCTTATATACACAAACTTGAAAAGAAAAAAGATCCCATGAACAATTTTATTGAATAATTTGTACAAAGATGTGAAAACTCATTTTCAGTTAACAAGAACGAAAGTATACTCGATGACTAAGATCATATAAAACCCTTCCGCCTTGAGTGGGATATGACCCAAATTCAATATTTAAGCAGAGTACTGCTGTTTTGAATTCAGAGTTTTCCTTCTCCTAGATCGCTTGCCATACCTTGGTTAAAGAGCCCAGTCAGCCCAACTAGTCATCCATATCTGGAGGGGAGAACAGTTGAATCCATACATTTCCCAAGAGTATTAGCTTTATGTGAA
Organism: Sepioteuthis lessoniana; assembly: GCA_963585895.1. NCBI lineage: Eukaryota > Metazoa > Mollusca > Cephalopoda > Myopsida > Loliginidae > Sepioteuthis > Sepioteuthis lessoniana. Next base: position 41,936,242 of record OY757911.1, read on the forward strand.
ACGCAAACAGGTTCGTTCAGGGTTTAAACACAAGTCACTGTGTCTATTTTCTACGACGATAAGAGTTGCATCATAGGCACTTACAATTGTATTGTTACTCAAGTTTCAAGCTAAAAGTAATTTTCAGACCCAATAAAAGAATCTGTAGCATACTAGTGCAACATCCTTATGTTATCAGCTTATAAGAAAAGTCTGGCTGGTTCTACACAAGCTTTGGTCAATGAAACAAATCACCTGCATAGGTAGTTTAACGGTTCCTATCTTTCACAGAACTGATGCGTTCTCATACGTGGAGATCAACAAGATAGCAAATCCCTTATTTCGAGAGCATCTAGTAATGACACTTTCTTTGGGGGTAACTTGATTAAATGGGTAACAAGTCCATCCAATACCACACAGGCTTTCAGTCAGATGTATCTATTGCCGTTGAAACGTTGGTTGTGCTAGACCAGGAATGAGAAAACCTTTTTGAGTAGCAGGCCGCATGCGACATGGCTCATCATCAAGCGGGTCGATGTAGTAATTTACTAAGCTTTTTGCTTAGATATGGCACAAGGCCATATGAATGGGGCACCCAATGAGATTCGAGCTTGTGTAGGCTTGCTTGTCTAGCTTGCTAAATATTACATCACGTTCAAGAGGGCCGCAGTAATAAAAGAGATTGAGGTCATTTTACGTTGAAGGCGTCTCAACTATTTTCATTACAGAAGACCAAACGCGCAAGCACCTATCTTTGAAATTAGGATTAGGGTGTCCTCGTGGTGTAATGGTTAAAGCGATGAACTGCGGAATCGTAGTACGCGAGTTCGTACTCCAGTCGCGCTATTACGTTCACTTTCGAGCAAATACCCTTGGGAAAGGTATGAACCCCCTTCTTCTCCCTCCAGCTATGGGTAAATAGTAGGACGGACTAGGTTCTTCAGCCTTGGTGAGGCAACTAGTCTAGGAGAAGGAAAACTCTGAATTCAAACCTGTTAAACTCCGCTTAAAAATTGACCTTGTGTCATATCCTGCCCGAGCGGAGGGGTTGGTAAATAGTATCTTTGAAATTAGGAAAAGTTGATCATTTTCTCTTCGGGAAAAATTATTTGGGATAAATCTTATTCATTTGACAATACAAAAAATAACTTTCCCCCGAGAGAAGTAAATAGGTTTAAAAATGTTTCTTGTTTCTCAAACAAAAGCTGTGAAAATTTGCGTTTGTTTTAAAATGCTGAAAACGTTACTTAAAAAAAAGGGTTATAAAATTCAGTTTCAGCGTTTTTAATGAAATATCAACTTTCATGGGTTACTTAGTACCAAAGCTATCCTTGAAAAAGAACAGTAGTGATGCTATTGAAACCATTGCTGAGGGATAAGGGAATTCATGCATTTCTCAAGGCTATTAGAGAGTGAGTGTAATAGTGTGACTGGAGTTCGAATTCGTTTACAACGATGTCACCGTCTAGCATTTAAGCCACTACACCACGGAGAATTTCGTTGATATGTACGCTTCATAAACTGAGGTCTTTTCAACAAACTATCATATCTACGTCCTTCTGTTTACGTGCTAAGACATGATTAAATATAAATGGGCGTGCCAAAGGTCATTTATACGGTCACAAGGTCAACTTATAAGCGGAATAAAGCTAGTTCGAATTCAGTGATTTCTTTCTCCAAACTTGTTGCCAAACCAAGGTTAAAGAATCTCGTCTACCCTACTATTTATCTATTGCTGTATAGAAAACAGATAGATTAATGCCTTTCCTCAGGGTATTTGGTCCAATGTGTATTAGGTTATGAAGAAAATCTTCCATGACTTTTGTAGAATCATTTTTTTTAACAAAATGTATTTTTGAGGATATTTTTTATCCCTGCTAATGCCAGATATTTCTGCCAGTATCTATATATACGTGAAAATTCTGGGTACTTCTATTTGCATTAAATAAGTTTTAAGTTTCAACCGGTAGATTTCATAAATTTTAGTACAAGTGTTTTTAACTAAAAATAAACATATATCTCGAGCCGTGAAATAATTTTAGAATTGTTTTCAAATTATCTTTACATCTGCAACTGCTTCAGTTTTTAGTTGAAAATGTTTTATGCATACATTTGTATAAACATGTGTGTGTTTGTGTGTAAGTGTGTATTTGTGTTTATAGTCACGAAATAATTTAATCTCAGAATTATTTATTGAAGGCAGGAGTTGCTGCTAGTCCATCGCACCAGGTCTGAATTTCACTCGAACAACTTCATTCAACAAATATACATTACGATATATATATATATATATATATATATATATATATATATATATATATATATATATATATATATATATATATCACTTATACTCTTGGGAAAGGTATTAATCCAATTATTCTACCTCAAACTATGAGTAAGTCGTAGCGCATAGTGGGTTCTTTAGCCTTGATACGACAACTAGTCTAGGAGATGGAAAACTTTGAATTCAAACCATTTAAATTCCGCTCTAAAATGGACGTTGTGTTACATTTTGCCATTGAAGAGGGGCTGGAAAATACCCATATAAATATAACCTAAAAAATATTATCATTTACACTAGAAGTCTGTTACTTGAAGTTTCATGTACTTTGCACAATCATCAGACGGAAATAGCGTATATATAGCGCGAGATATAGTCACATGATTAGACGTCATTATACTCACATGAAAAGAAAAAAATGTATATATAATTTAGGGTTCACCCATAATAGCATTGAGCACATTTTTATGCAAGACTTTTTTTTATTTGCATTTCTTTTATAATATATATATATATATATATGGGTTGGACCAAATAAAAACATAGAATCTTAGTATTATAATTTTAAAACTGCTATAAAACCATAAAACATTTGTTATTTTTATGTTTTTTTTTAAATTAAATTTTAAATTAATTTTTCTCGCATTATTTACAAAAATTGTTGTTTTTCACAGAGACCATTTAAAGAAATTAATTAAATACCATAAAAATGGCAGATCTATCAGACTTTAAAAGAGGTCAAATTGTTGGTTCTCGTATGGCAGGCCCTAGTATAACAAAAACCGCTGAATCATTTGGTGTCGCAAGGAGTACTGTCTCGAAAGTAATGACAGCATTTGAGAAAGAAAGAAAAACCTCTTCACTGGAGCAAAAACTCAAAAGCGAAAGCTGTCTAATAGAGACCGTCGGGCTTTTACGTGGATTGTTCGGAAGAATCACAAGAATTCAGCCCCGAAAATTACAGCAGAGCCTAATGACCATCTCGAGAATCCAGTTTCCTCAAAAGCTGTAAGAAAGCAGTTGCTCAAAGCCGGACCTCACAAGAGGACTGCAATCAGTAAACAATATTAAAGTAAGTTTGTTTGAAATTTCCTGGTGTTTCCTTTATTTTGTCCAACTCCTGTATATATACGAGGGTGAGTCAAAAGTTTTGCTGTATTTTGGTACTTGCTAATTTAACACGACCAATTCTGTTTAAGCCGTGGTACGTAGCTGCTGTGGTTGGTAGTATTACGGTAGGTGGTGCGTTGACGCGTTGTGCATTGCTTCTCTCCATGTGTGATTTAGAATCTGCGCAGATGAATGTACGATGTCGTCGAATTCAAGAACTTATGCTTTACGGGGCCAAACTGGGCCATAACATCGCCGAAGCAACTGTAACACTATGTAGGTGGCCCGCCAAGCAGACGATTCCTTTGTTTGTTTTGGCACGAAACCAGACAAAAGGTTTTGGGAATTGAAATCTCGGCGTGGCCGGAAGAGGTAACGGGACGCGAGAAGAGAGTTGGTTGGACAAAGGAGCTGACGGGAGTTGGCGACGGGAAACGGAGAGAGGCAGTCGACAGTGGACACCCGAGCAGAGAGGCGAGGCAGCATGACATGAGGGCCCAGCCACAGTGAGGGAAGATGAGTCTGCATTCCAGTAGCTTTGTGGAATTTTCGCTAGTAACTCGTAAGCTAGCGTTAGTCCATATATGCTATCAGGAATGCAAAGTGTCGCATACACCCTTTCTGCTCTTGAGTAACCCCAAGCATATTGTTCGTGTTTGTTCGTTTGTTTTATTTTCTCCTGTCCCCTCGATCGTATTCTTGTAGTGGCAAGAAATGTGCGTTACCCCCCTCGGAACCACTAGTTGATCACCGGCCAAGAAGGGACATGGTTAGAAGAGGATGTAACGTATGTGGGGGCGAGGGGGGTATCGTTACACAACCACAAATAGTAAACAGATTAAAGATATTTCGCATGGTTTACAAGGAACTTGACAATCAGGCTAGCTCAGGTAGGTATAAAATCGTGTATTCTGAGGCTGTGCTCGAAGCCTTAGAGGCATATCTGGAGAGTATCAGGCGATCTCGGTATCATACAGTCCAGTGTGGTTCATCACCCTCTAAACCCCGGCAAACGAATCAGGAGTTGCCGAATAGTGTCTCATAATTCTAAAATGTTGCAAAACATTTGACTCACCCTAGTATATATATGATAGTAGGTAGAGTGTTCGCCACTGTTCCAGGGGACTGGGGTTAAATTCAAAGTCGAGTCATACCAAAGATTCAAAAAATGTTTCTTGATGCCTTGCTTATCAATCAGGATTATAAGGTACGGATTAAGGGTAAGTAAAGCAATTCAAGGAAAGAGTAGCTCCTACCCTTACACCTCAGTGTGGTAGGTATTGAAAAAAGAGGCTTCAGGTCTCTCTCGACGACGGTCGGCCGACTTTTATATATATATATATATATATATATATATATATATTCCATTATTCCTTTATTGGCAAGAATACTGATATTTTCCACATGGCTAGCCATAACGCATTTTCATTTCGTTTTTTATATCACCGTTCACCTGAATCGTTCGCGTGAACCGTTTGAAAACTTCATCTTTCGATTATAATGGGGAGAAGTCTTCCGGTTTGGTGTTTCCGGTATCTCAGATATTACTCGACAGATTCACAGTCTCATCTGTTGTCAGTGAACTTTGTCATGTGTCGGACCCAGCGGATACTTGACATCAGTACTCCTCGATCACGCCCTTCACACCACTCCGCTCGGGAATTACCTCGCACCGGATATATTCGCACAAAGATATGCCTAGAATGTTTTTTGTATAGCCGTATGAGTCGTGAATAGTCTATATTCTTCCTATATGCAATATATATATATATATATATATATATTAGAACAATTAGTTGCAAAACAGGGTTTTAGTTTTGTGTTAACTCCCTATATATACCCTCTCTCTGATATCGAGTTCTTTCATTACTGTTAAAGCAACTTTTAAACCCACTAATGATATTACACACACACATATATATATATATATATGTGTGTGTGTGTGTGTGTGTGTGTGTTTGTCTATGTGTCTTTGTTGGTCGGGCAACGCTGGCATGTTCATGCTTAAGAGTCCATAAGATAACACTGGTTACAAGTTTGTATCTTCTTCTCCAGCAGTACTCTGCATGCCCTTTTCGTCTTGAATAGTTTGTGAGATGAGAAGCAGGCGGCTGTATAGCTGCTGTTTTGTGGGGTGTTGCTTGTAAGATTTGTTCAAAACAGCACATATCATTCTTTAGTAGTTCCCATCTAGCTTTTTCTCAACGCGTTTCGTTAACGTCCACGTAGTACATCCATTGATAAAGTATTGACAGTGCCACAGCTTATTCATCACTTCTGTGCGGGCACTGGATGTCGTCTGGAAGACATGCCAGGAGCGGTGGATGATAGGCATGGGTGGTGAAAGAGAGTCAGGAAATTCCATGCTGTTAGCATGACTTGATATATATATATATATATATATATATATACATGTGGTAATTTACTAAGCTTTTTGCTTAGATGTGTCACAAGGCCATATGAAAGGGGCACCCAATGAGACTCGAACTCACTCGTGTAGGTTTGCTAGTCGAGCTTGCTAACCATTACACCACCAGAGGCGCCATGTGTGTGAGTGTATGTGTGTGTGCACCATCCCAAACATGATGTTTTGCTGGCAAGTTCCATAAGCTAGTTTTAACCGTTAGTTATAGTCTCACTCCTCTTTTCTTTATTGTGGTCTAGAGCCAGACTTATGCAGCCTTTTAAATCTATAAGGTAAATAAAAGTAAAGTTGGCGATCGTAGTCGAGGGTAACCCGAAGGCTCCCTTTTCAATAGCTACTACACCGATGTGTAGTGGAAGGCGCTACTCCTTTCCCTGGATTGCTCCACTTCACCCCTTAATCCGTATATCATAATGCTGAGTGTTAAGCGAGGCGATATCAAGAACCATTTTTTTTTTTAGTCTTTGGTATGACTCGACCTGGGATTGAACCCCGGTCTCCCGGGCTATTGGCAAAGTATGATTCTTTAATTGATCACAAGTATTGAAAAATAGATATCATTTCAAAAAATGTTGGAGGGAGAGTTCCTATGGTGTAGTGGCTAATGCATTGGACTACAGCCTCGAAGTGAGAGAATTCCAACTCAAGTTGTCCTATTACGTTCCATTTCGGACTGATAACCTTAGGAAAGGCATGAACTCTATCATTCTATGGGTTTAATAGTATCACTGCTCGTTTTCTTCAATGATGGCTTTGGCATTAAATAACCCATGAAAATTGATATGCCATTAAAAACTAAGGAAGAAACTAAAGAAAGTCGATGAATTTTTTTACATTAGCCTGTTTGTGGCCTCGTCTCTGTGAGACAAATCTTGACCTCATACCCGACGTAGACTCGTACATCAGATAGTATATATGTGTGTGTGTGTGTGTGTGGGCACCTGCCAAAGGCAGATGTTTAGTAGATTATTCCCATAAGCAACTACTTGTGAGTGACATTCCCACTGGTATTTTAATATTTGTGACCTTTGTCAGATTTTGCTGAACGTTTTAAATATTTGGGAATGCTGCCGTAGTGTAGTGCTTAACGAGATGATCTCGTAACCCATTAGTCAGTGAATGCCATACTTGCTTAATATTCTTCTATTTTGGCCTTGTGCCACACTTGACTTAACGAAGCTAAATCTCTGCGTAACTTATATATATATTACGATCCACATATTTTTTTGTAGACGTACTCAGTGTATATATATATATATATATATATATATATATATATATATATATGTGTGTGTGTGTGTGCGTGTGTGTATTCGTTTGCGTGCATAACACATTTTGCAGGTTTCTGGTTTCTTTTTTAAATTTATCTAATTTTTTTTTCTTGGGGTACAGGAAAGAAGTGTAGCTTTTAACTTAAGATCACGGCCCCCGCCCGTCTAAAGTACTTAAATTTTATATTTCATTTATCGTTAATAAAGACGTTGTTGTTGTTTTCGTTGCAATCGTCGTTGTTGTTGTTGATGCTCTTCTTCTTCTTCTTCTTCTTGACAAGTTAGTATTTACATCTAACTTGCTTTGGAGTGCTAATCTACGGGCTCGTCTTAAAAACAATTGCAAGTAAGCCTAATAGACAAAGCTTTAATAGTAGGATAGAAAGATAATGAATAGGTTTAGATTGATAGACAGATCGATCGATCGATCGATAGATAGATATGAACAGAGATACATACATAAAAAGAAACTGAGATATATCGATAGACTGACAGATATGAACAGAAATCTATCTATCTAGTGATAGGTATATAGATATGAAAAGTAAAGTTGGCGACATCAGTCGAGAGTGACCCGAAGGCTCCGTTTTCAATAGCTACTACATCGAGGTGTAAGGGAGGGCGCCACTAGATTCCCTGAAATGCTCCACTTTACCCTTGATCCTTACCTTATAATACTGAGTGTTAAGCAAGGCGGTATCAAGTACCATTTTTGAGTCTTTAGTATGACTCAACCTGGGAATGAATTCAGGTCTTTCGGACCATTGGCGAGCACTCTACTTATATGGTAATTTACTAAGCTTTTTGCTTAGATGTGGCACAAGGCCATATGAAAGGGGCAACCAATGAGACTCGAACTCACTCGTGTAGGTTTGCTAGTCGAGCTTGCTAACCATTACACCACCAAAGGCGCCTTGAGCACTCTATTTATATGGTCAATAGCCCGGTTAAATATGAAAAGAGATACTTAAATATGTAGAGACCCAAATAGATAAATTGATTGCCAGATAAATAGATAGGTAGAGAGATAGATAGACGGGTAGATGATGGACAGACTGAGACATAGATAGATGGATAGATATTAACTGAGATGAATTGATATGAACAGATTGATAGATAGAAAGATATGAACAGTCTGAGATAGATAGACGGATAAGAACAGACTGGGATAGATAGATAGATAGATAGATAGATAGATAGATAAGAACAGACTGGATTAGATAGATAGATAGATAGATAGATAGGAATAGACTGGATAGATATATAGTTAGATAAATAGACAGACATGATATTTCCTTATTACCTTTCATCTGAAGACACCATAAATTCATATTTATTCCCCAATTCCACGCAGGCCTAAATGTTTTTCTTGACAGTGCATACATTTACATTCCAAATGCGAAGGAGATAAAAAGTTGTAAAAATTATCGCGACATTGATGAAATAAGTAAATCGGCTTGGACAAACGTCAGTTTCCGGCTATAAAATTATTCCCTGCCTAGTCACAACCCTATTCTAAAAAGTACTTACGACTTTCTCGGCTTTATTTCACATATTCCAACAAACTGGAGTGAAATTCTAGAGGGCGAACTGACGTCGAAATCCGGATAACTGTTCTTTTTATTCTATTTATTTATTTATTTTCATGTTATGCCTACTTAGTGGATTTTAACGTATATTTCTTGATTTACTATACTGCTTATTGAGAACAATTATATCGTACAAATGGTATTTTGAAAAGAGCTAAACTTTTTTAGTTCTTTTAAAAAAAAATATCTGCACTGATTCTTTTTTTTCGTCTTGGACTTTTTGCACATTTTTAAAAATCTTTTATATACAACCTTCTTCTTCTTCTTCTTCTTCTTCTTCTTCTTCTTCTTCTTCTTCTTCTTCTTCTTCTTCTTTCAACGAGATCTTTCAGTTTCTTCTTCCTTCTCTTCCCTTTGACTCTTTACTTATTTTCAGCAGCCGTCTTTCTTCTCTTCTTTTTCAACTTATTTTCCTTCTATCGAACCAATTCTTTTCTTTTTCTCCTCTTTTTGATTCTTCACTAGTTTCCATCATACTTCTTCTTCTTCTTCTTCTTCTTCTTCTTCTTCTTCTTCTTCTTCTTCTTCTTCTTCTTCTTCTTCTTCTTCTTCTATTATCTCTTCCAGTTCCTCCCTTCATTCCAAAGAATATTTTTGCTTCTTCACTTCACCTGACATTTTAATCCGAACTTTGTTATCAAATCTCGTAACGTCTCTGATTTTGTCACTCACGACAGCCCTAAAAGTAAGAGAGGGCGCCAGAAGCGGATGGATGAGCCCACAAGAAAAATGGAAATGATGGCAGGGGCCAGGATCAGGATTTGTTGACCCTCCCTCCATCCTTTTCATGATAGGCGCCATATCAGTCACGTTCTGGATAATTCAGTACCTTACACAGACGAGTTATTAAGTTATCGAGGCAACAAAAACATAAATAGGATGGTTAGATGTTTTCACGCGTTTCTATATGTCATCTGGGCCACTTGGGCTTTTTGCAGGAGGTATTTAAGTAAAGGCGGTGATGACGTGACATTTCCTGAGCCGCCATAATTCTAAAAGAACAAGAAAAAGAAAGAGTTGGAATCAACGAATATTAGAAATGCAGAATCAAAGACGATACCAAAATGGTCACCATTCCTTTGTGGCGTAGCGCACGGCTAAAAAGAAAGAAAGAAAAGTGATATCTTTATTAGAAGGTTCCAGAGTACGATACCGTCATTACTTACACACGTTCTTCATTCATCTTCTTCCCTTATTATAAACAATAGAATAAAAGATATAAATTGAAAGCATGTGTAAATAAAAGCAAGAAAATCAAGAAACAAAAATATAGCCGCAAAGAAAAAAGCACTTACAAGGGCTGCCAAGTTGCTTATATGAAGTTATTTTATTACTGAGAGATGAGAATGGAGTTTGACAAAGGAATACATTGCATTTGAGATAGTTTTCTACTTCATTTCCTTTTCATTTTTCAAAAATAAAGTCTTATTTTTCTTTCTACTTTACTAATTTTTCTATTTGATTTATAAATGAATCATGCATTTCTGAGCAGAAAATTTAAACGTCTTCACAGCTGTTTTAGAATGTCAGTCAGAATGGAAACGAAAAGAGCAAGCAATTAAAATAGATATTGCCCAATTTCTCTGTAACCCCTCCTAACAAATAAACAAACAAACAAAAAACGTAAACAAAAAAGCAAAAAAAAAAAAAAAAAAAAGAAGCAAAAACAAAAACAAACAAAAAAAACAACAATAAACATAAACAAAACTTTTCTCAACTATTTTAACATATCAAGGTTGATTGATAAATAAAAGTTTCAACCTTGTAAAACAAATTTAAGATCAAATAGAATAATGAAACCAGTATTGAAATGAAGTAAATTTATTTCCGTTTAAAATTGCGCGGGTTGAGAGATAAAGAAAAACTTACTTTCTATAAAAAAAGCTTAAGACCAGACAGAATATTTAAACCTGTAAGCAAATAAAGAAAATGTATTTCTCTTTTGACTTACAAAAGTTGATAGATAAAGAAAAGCTTAATTTCTATAAAACAAGTTTTAGAGCGACTAATATCAAAATAATGCAAATTTATTTCTCTTCAAAATAACGTATTTTCTTTTCAGTAATTGTTAAGTGCTATTTATTTCCACAAATATTCTCTCTATTTTTTTAGTCCACCCACGAAGAAAATTTTTAGCTCTATTTTTTGTTCCAAATGTCCATGGCAGCTTTAATTTCAGTATCGGACGAAAAATGTTGAATTTTCAACCCCTTATGATGAGAACAAACAAAAATCTGACCATGTCAACACGAGGCTGTATAAAGAATGTGCAACAGTTGAATATACGAGGCTTCTGACCATATGCCAGTCACTGCTTGATAAATATGTTGTATAGCCGCATATATATACATATACAAATATAAGCGGAAACATAGTCAACAATAATGACGACTTCAATGAATGAACGAACACACTTCTTTATAAAAATGTATCTCTCATACTTTATTCTCGAAAGGGTTGATGTTGGTTGTGTTGAGAAGTGAATAGGAGACGGGCACAGATTGCTTCATATTGACCCAAGTTCTCCAGACCATAGCAGCACTTCTTTCTCATCTTGGCTGGGGTTCCTCAACCGTGGGTCATTGAGGGCCCAAATCCCTCTGTCTGCCGCTGGCTCTCACGCTGGCATCTTGTCCCCAACTGCCTCCAACTGCAACTGACTCAAGCCGTCTGTGTCCTGGTTATATTTTTGTTTGACACCCACCTTCTTCCGCTGTTCTTCCGCTTATTTACACAGGTGCATCTCTTGATTGACGGCTCGGTCGAGGGTCAATATGTTACCCATAATTCAAACATAGTATTCATTACTCACCAACGAAATCACATAATCCCAGGTTCATATGGAACTCTAGCAGTGACATTCACCAACGCAATCACATAATCCCAGGTTCATATGGAACCCTAGGAGTAACACTCACCAACCCAATAACATAATCCTAGGTTCATATGGAAACCTTGGAGTGAATAAAATTTTAACTGGGAGAATAAAAGAATAAAGTCTACAAAGAGTGAAATTTTTAGTTTGTATTTATAACAGAACAAAAATCGCCGGATTTGAACTCGTGTTGCCAAGTTCACATCGTACGAAGATTGCCATTAAACTTCCAGTGCCTCTATTTATTACAGCATAGTAAAAATTGTTAGATCATGAAGACTAGTTGCCAGATATCGCAATCTAGCAGAACGTTTGATTATGTGTAATGGTCGCTTGTTATGTATCGTTTACCTACAACTCGTTCAAAACATAGGAGTCATTTAAATGAACGAAAGATCTGGCTTTGTCCGGAAAAGATCTGGATCTTTTCCAGCGTCGTGAGTAGAATCATATTTTTACACACACACACGCGCGCGCAATAAAACGAAAGAAAACATTTAAAAACGATTATACTTTAAACAAATTTAAAAAAATACTGGTTTCTAAAATATGCATTTTTATAATAGCTTTTGAGATTTCTTTAGAAAATAAGGTAATCCCGCTTTGACCAAAGAGATCGGGAGCTTCACTTGTTAAGTTAGTTTCAGAATTGCCAGGTAACCATTGATGTTGGTATTATTAAATGATTCAGTGTTCTTTTTATAAGAAATTTTCTGATAGCCAGTGTGTCATTCACATATGATCATTCAAAACATATTGATCATTTAAATGAACGAACGAACGATCTGCTTTTGACTGAAAAGATCCGGATATGATCATAATTCTACGAAAGAAAACATCTAAAAACAGTAAAAAAAATGGTGAATTCTAAACATTTCATTTTTTATAATGGTTTATGTCTTGGGATTATTTAATAAGAATAAAAATATAGATTTATGAAAGAAAGAAAAATAATGAAAAAATCAAAATAAAATGCTTGAAACTTTAATTTTTATCAATGGTAACAAATCTTTGGTGAATAAATCAAAATTAGATTAAGTAGATTTGCGCTCATGATGTTATGGTTAGCGTTGTAGGAAATGGACACGATAACCTGAGTTCAAATCCTGGACGAGGTTGTTTGCATTTCAAGTAGCGCTAATGCCCCCACCCCACCCCGGGAAAGGAATGAATCCTACTATTCTTCCTTCAACTATGGGTAAATAGTTGGAAAGACTAGGCTTTTTAACGTTTGTATGGAAACCAGCCTAGGAGAAGGAAAACTCTGAATTCAAACCAGTTAAACTCGGCTTAAAATCGACTTTGTGACTCATCCTGCCCAATCGGAGGGGCTGGTAAAATAGTTGGACAGACTAGGCTTTTTAACGTTTGTATGGAAACTAGCCTAGGAGAAGGAAAACTCTGAATTCAAACCAGTTAAACTCGGTTTAAAAATCGACTTTGTGACTCATCCTGCCCAGGTGGAGGGGCTGGTAAGTACATAAACTACCTGTAAGCACGTTTAAGCAAAAAAAAAAAATATGTTTTACGATGTTTCTAACTCTCCTATCAGTGATACTACAGGATTAGTGACCCTTCTTACCAAGGCGCATTTAGAATAACTATAATTGTTATAGAAAATGGAATCGGAGATCTGAGCTTAAGTCCTGGACGAAATTGTTTATGTGTCTCACTTCGCGCTAATCCCCGTTGAGAAAGGCATGAATCCGTCTCTTCTCTTCACAGCTGTTGGTAAATAGTGGAGCAGAATGGAATCTGAAGGCTTGGTCAGGAGACTAACTAGTCTGAAGGAAAACTCTGAATTTACACTAACAGTACTCCGCTGAAAAATTGATCTTGTGTCACATCCTGCTCGTGGCGCGGGGGGCGGGTGAGCAAATTCATACTTACGAATAAACAATCGTATTTTTATTTGCATTTAGACTGTTTTCGTCTCCTGAGTTGTTTGATCTAAACAGGATTTGAGGAGAAGTTCCTGCTTGAATTTTATTGGTACACAAAACAAAAAGAATAGGATTCATTGAATCAAATATGAGAGTGGTTGAAAAGTTCTCGACCCAAAAAAGAATGGAATGAATCATAAAAAAAAGGAAAAAAAAATTCTCTTTTTGGAAAGGTTAAAGAGACTTTAGGAAACATATGCCAGATGTTTTGAACTGTGGGATGATGACAACTACACAAGAATGCTGTGAAGAATATTGAATAAGTTCTGGAGGCAACACCCCACAAAGCAGCAGCTGTACAGCCACCTACGACCCATCACAAAAGCTCTCCAAGTTAGACGAACCAGACATGCGGGACACTGCTGGAGAAGTAGAGACGAACTCATAAGTGAGGTACTCCTGTGGACCCCTCCCATCGACGAACAAAGGCAGGACGACCAGTTAGAACCTACATACAACAGATCTGTGCCGATACAGGATATAGCCTTGAAGACCTACCAGAAGCAATTGACGATAGAGAAGGATGGCAGGAGAGGGTCAGGGAAATCCGTGCTGATAGCGTGACATGATGATGATGACGATTCCTATCTTTGTTAGGCTTTGAACTTTTCATCACTCTCTGGTGTATAATTTTATTTTGATACGCAAAAGATTGCTTTTGGTTTTGAATATGAATATACGGTAATATTTTTTCGAATCATCCTTAAATCATAATAATGGATATTGTGAATGAAATTTTTTGCAGCACACCCGTTACATAGCAAATTGAACACCACCATCCAAATCCGATGATATGTTTCTTATTTTAGAATGTTATTTACTAGCTGAAGTTTGAGTCAACGTTGGGTAATATATCCGAACCTGACTGCCCGGTCCAATACGCTGAGTCGACTTCTGCTGAGGGGTTTGACCCTCAACTCCGCAATAGGGTCACCTGTTGGCCGTGTGTGGAGATCCGTAATGCTGGAGGACGGGATCCTTGTGGCCGAGTGGTCCGTGACCCAACAGTTGTGTAACCTTGGACACTTCGCTTAGGACATTATTCAAGCTAGACTAGCTGTCGGAGAGGTCCGATCTGATCAATCGGCGATACATATCTAGCATTAACTCCGATATGATTAAAACACTCAAACCTTTTCTTTGAGGCGTAATGGTGAAAATGCAGGACTGCAGCCTCGAAGTGAGAGAGTTCGAATTCTACTACGTTCATTTTCGCTCTGATAATATTTTGAAAGTTATGAACCCTCATATACCCTTTTAGCTAAGTACAGAATTGTATCACAACTGTTTTTTTTTACAAGAATTGCTTTGTAATTAAATGACATGCGAAGGTTGATATGCTATTAAAAAGAAAGAAACTTGGATCGAAGATACGGCAAGACAAAATAGGCAAAAAATTCCTTCTATTTATTTTACTTTTCAAAACAATATCTATTTTACAATGTTTCTGCCAATACACTGAGCGATTGCAACCACTAAATATTACTATAAAACATACAAATGTTACGATAAAACACTAATTCCCAATGTAGGGTGCCTGGCCAACCAATGGGGTATGGTAATATTTTGATGGGGCTGACAATATTTTGGTGGGGCTTGTTTAGAAACCAAGTTAATGGCCTTTTATGCTTCCTTCACGCGAATTGCAGTAAAATTTTGAATATGTAAGAATTAAATATTACAAGATGGCATCAGAATTTTAGAAATACCAAAGCGGGGCATGGCCCCAAATCGGTTGGGAACCACTGCTATAAAATATGAAATACATATAGACCTAATTGGCAAGTAACTATCTATAGATCTAATTAGCATTGAACTATCTATAAATCTAATTAATTAATTATATATAATGAAGTACCTGCAAACTTAATAATCAACTAGTAAAGAACTACACATAAATCTAATTAGTAAAGAATCTGACCAAGATATTTATAAACTACCTATAACCCTAATTAATTATAAATTATATATAAACCTAATGAACTACCTATAAACATATGTTTCTTAAGTGTAGAGCTCATTGTTTTGTGTTTGAAATAGCAGAGATCATAAAATGACCCGTCGAAAAGCTAAGTAAACCTTAAGACCATTTTCTCCCTCTACCCTTCCTAAGTACTGCTATTACATACTCTCTCTCTCTCTCCCAATTTAAAGACGGAAGAAAGAATAAGGAAGAAGGACATTTGTATATTTGATATTATCCGCTGATGATATAGCCGACACGTTAAATATGTGTGTCCGCATGTATTAAAAACCTTGTTATATTTTATATCTTCCTCGTGTCGAAATTTATTCATTGTATTGTCTGCCAATCAAATTGTCTTTTGCATGTTCCTTTTCAGCTTCATTCGCCTCAATTTATTCTCACTAAATGTCCTATTTGCTTTTTAAAAATATTACTCGGGAAAATTGGAATTGTCGACTACGATAAATAATGATATTATATCTAAACCTAGAGGCCCATATCTTCCATTATCCTAGGGGTAGGAAGAGGTAGTGGTCTGGTGGGGGTGTGTGTAACGTGAAATTTGGAAACCCCTTGCCAGCGGCGGTCAGTCTAGCCCCAAATAAGCCCCCACATAATCTGCCAGTTCCCCTACGCCCAAAAAGGGAATCTTAACCGGAATTTATTTTGCGAGTGATCAAGTGCCAGGCTACCCCGTCTTCACACGTGCGAAAAATAAACTCCCGTCTTGGGATAAATATCTTTATGCCGCGTCACACTCTCAACTGCATCTGATGGTGAGACTCTAGTTCTAGAACTCTGTGGAATGTGGCAGAGTCCCCCCTTCATTACTATTTACTACCAGGTCGACTCTAATACTTTAAGGTCTCATCTATGGTTCAAATAGATCTGTTTACAAATTATTTGTATTCGCTAGGAATACTTGACACCATATTACTCTGTAAGGGTATTTGTATTAAGAATAGTTTCCTGAAGCTATAATTGTTTATTAAGTTTTGGTTTGGTTTTATGGCATATCTACCATTTTCGATTATATAATACCAAACCCTGTTTATACATATATGTCAAATATATATGATTTGATTTTTGTTGGGTTTTATGGTATATCTACCAATTTAGGTTTTTTAATACCAAATTCTGTTTATACATATATGTCAAATATATATTTGATTTTTGTTGGGTTTTATGGCATATCTACCAATTTAGGTTTTTTAATGCCACATCATGTTTACATATATATATATATATATATATATATATACATCAAATGTATATATGATTTGTAAACACATTTTGTAGATAACATTCTTAAACGAGCCAGAGCTATTTTTTGCACGCAGTTGAATAGTTTAAAGTTCTGCTATATAAAGGTCGAAATTTAACATCAGTCATTTGTTTACACACTGTTTGTTCTATTTGACCTATAGATAAGACCCAATCAAGTGCTACCACCCCGACCAGAGTGGACCTGGAAGCAATGGCAATGAATGAGTACTACACATTCACCAAATCTCCAATGCTGGAACGTCACCATCAGATTGTTTAATGTCATACCCAGGACACTTACCCCTCTGCAGAGATTCAACCGAAGGATTATTATAATTAGTTATTTAAAACAATATAAAAACGTGTAAAGAAATGATCATTACTAAATAGAAATAATTCGAACGTCCACAGATCTAACAAAAAAAAAAAAAAATGATCTGCCCGAGCCGAATCCCGGCTGAATAGTCTGGAGCAGACAGCAGGAGACATTGGCCTTCACGTGAACGCAAATAACACAGATTAGATATGTTTTACACTGTTATATAGCGGCATAATGAAGAGGCAATAATGCATTTCTTTTAAAAAAAAATTTACAATTTCTTCTTTATTCCTCGAAAGGTCCGAATTGGCTGTAAGAGAGAGAGAGAGAGAGAGAGAGAGACAAAGACAGAGACAGAGATGAAGGACTCGGACACAGACTGAGAGAAGACTGCTATATGGACCTTTTCTTAACACACGTTGTGAGTCTGTATTTAGAGCCTTACGTCTTTGTTTCTTTGACGGAGTGTTCTCAATTGAGGTCCATCTGCCCCTGAATCAGCACATTCACCGGCCTCTCTCCAAACCTCTGGACTACCCGAATCTGTTCTGGCTGACTGAATGTTTTCTCTGTGGGTACCTGTGTATATATAATAACTTATGTCTACGCGTTTCAGTTGTCTTTCCAGCTGTCAACCCACGTGACTTGCTTCCACTGTTCTGTAGTTTACACAGCTGTTTTAAAAATTCCTAGTTAAAGTGCCTTTCAAAGATCAATATGCAACAAAACGAGAAGGTGCCATCTCAATCCTAAGTGGCGAGTCTCTGAAATTAGTAGACAGGTTCACGTACTTTGGAATCAATTTCTCAACTGAAAGTGATGTTAATATATGCCTAGTAAAGGCATGGACAGCTATCGATTGGTTATCGATTATGGAAGTCTGATCTATCCAATAAAATAAAAAGGGATTTCTTTCAACCAATGGCTGTGTTAATATCACTGTATGGATGCACCACATGGACATTAACAAAACGCATAGAAAAAAAGCTAGATGGTAATGATGCAAGAATGCTACGAGCTCTCTTGTACAAATCCTGGAAGAAACATCTCACGAAACAGAAACTATACGGCCACTTACCTCCCATCTTAAAAACCATCCCTACATGACACTGCTGGAGAGGCAAAGACGAACTCATTAGTGACGTTTTTCTAAGGACGTGCCAGTGTTGGCTGACCAGCTAGAACTTATCAACATCAGCTCTGTAAAGACGCAGGATGTAGTCTGGAAGACCTGCCGGGAGGGATGAATGATAGAGAGAGAGAGAGAGAGAGAGAGAGTGTGTGTGTGTGTGAGTGAGTGTGTGTGTTAGGGAAACTCGTGCTATCAGCACGACTTTAGGGTGATGATGATGACGATGGGTATTAAATAGGAATACTTGAAACCTTTCAACAAAACTCTTAAATCTTGACTCAACTACACGAAAAATGTGAATACGAACGCGATTTTCTAATAATACGGATTATCTGCTTGTAGGGTGCCTTCCCCAAAGCAATTACGGCTAGGCAGGGTTGAATTTATCGCTTGGCACCCGAGGCGTCTCAAAATTAGGAATGCAGAGGGGATCAAGATTTTTGTGACGATCATGTACGAGTCTTGACTTGTGCGTGAACTCCAACTATTAAATGACTCCCTGTCAAGTTTGGCTTTCTTGGGAAGTCAGATAAATCTCCCCACCTAACCTAGAGTAGAAAATAACCCTTAACGGTTTGACATGCCATTAAAATTAATCAATCTCTCTATATAAGTATATACATCTCTCTCTCTCTCTCTCTCTATATATATATATATATATTTATTTATGTGTGTGTGAATATATATATATATATATATATATATATTGTAAAATATGTTTAATATCAAGAGTCTTTATCGTGGTAACTAGCTTTCGTGATTGCCTATTTTGAGAATGACTGGTCTGAATAGAATTTCTTTGTGGAATGACTCGCCACTGCTGTGACATCTTACAATGTCGGTTCAGCTTTATGATTGGTGATGCCTTTTCTCGCCCCTGACAAGTCGCAAATTTTTACAGAGTAAATTTTACGCCTTCACCCACCCATGTCCATCACCAATTGCCATAGCTTAGAGGTGGTCATGGGAGTGAATTATGCTTGCACTCATATTTCACTAAACTTTATACGAATGTTTGCGTTTATCAGTAATGCTGTCTATCTTGTTGTGCTGATATATCTCTGTCAGTTCGCATCCATCTAGATATTTACGAAACCTAGACTATTTAGGTACAATGCAGCAAAAACGTTGTACTCAGTGAGAATCGAATTCACGACATTAGCAGATGATCTGTATGACAGTCTACATTAATAGCCCAATAGGCTGGGACTGTAGAATATACCGGCTGCATCTCTGCGGGGGATTAAGATCTTTCATAATGGGTGTCTTGGATATAACAATAAACCATTTAATGGTGAATCTTCAATTCTGGAGTTTTGGGTAATGAGGAGTTCTCCTTTATTATCATTACTTCCATGTCCACTCTGACCCTAGGAATTCAATTTTATACTAATAGTACTAAATTAAATTATTAGTGTTAAGTAGCAAAACTTGATACCATTTTATTAAGTGCAAAAATAAATAGCAATTCTTGGAATTATTAAACTGTGTACAAAACAAATGAGCTCTTGTTGGTTTGAGAAATATTACCGAGAAACAGTTTAGTTAAAAATATAATATATATGTGTGAGCAAGATTTGGAATTAAATAACCATCAAGAGTTGATATGCCGTTAAACCAAATATTAGCCTTTATGACAATTGACGCTGTACTCAGCGATGATCGAACTGCTAAAAGATCGAGGAGACTTTTAACCATCATTATACAGCAAGGCAGCAGTAACATGCAAATATTTACTAAGCATAGTTCAATCTGGCATAGAGATACAGTGAGGATTGAACATAGAGATACAGTGAGGATTGAACTCGCTACAATAGTAAATGATCTGTGGGACTAATTATCTTTAATGATTCTTATTCCTGCCATTATTGTCGTTTTTAGCGTTACCCACACTGTATCCCGAAAACGAATGTGAGTTGGTAGACATAATAAAATTCTGGTATCTCTGGTTTAGAAGAAAATTAACTTAAAAAAATCGGTGGGAGTGAATTTATTATGGGTGAGACTTTATATTATCTGTGGAAGAAAGTTGGCTTAATTACAAGAAACAGAAAGATTACATCGAAAAGAATTGTTACGTAAATTAAATGCTTTATTTTATCAATAGGTTATGGACTTACGCATGTTTCATGTATGATATGATATCGGCGAAATATCACGTCAGTTGCTCGAGGATAATCATTTTTTATTGACGTGATCTTCATCTAAAAATTCTCTTGGATCACAATCTGATTCAGTGCTATATTTACAAGACCCAGAACTTGTAATAATATGGCGTACTTCCTCAGAAGTTTTGTTATATTGTGGGTACCTTGAAGGTTATCCATATTTACCAACCCCTCCGCTCCGGCAGGACATGACACAAGGTTGATTTTTAAGCGGAGTTTAACAGGTTTGAATTCAGAGTTTTCCTTCTCCTAAACTAGTTACCTCACCAAGGCTGAAGAACCTAGTCTGTCCTACTATTTACCCATAACTGGAGGGAGAATAATTGGATTCATACCTTTCCCAAGGGTATTAGTACTATGTGAAATGCAACTAGCTTGGTCCAGGGTATAGGTTATCGAAGGTTATCATTTGATCCTAATAGCAAGAAGGAAATGATAAATATACAGTGTGTCAAAAACCCACTCAGGTTTGTAGTGTTTCCATGGACAGTTCTCACAAGAAGGAATACGTGTTTTGATTTGGTTTTCAACTTTCGTGCGTTTTTCAATGATTAAGTCATTTTTGTAGAACAGCATTTGTACTCTTCAACTAATTGCTTGGAGGATAAAGCGGTTCATGCCTTTCCCAAAAGGGAATGAAATGGTGCGACTAGAATTCAAACTCGCTGAGTACAATTTCGCAGTTCAGCGCATTAAACACTCTACCATGAGGATCCCCTTCCCGGAAGACATGGTCTATCTTTTTTTCTTAGTCGATAGACGAAAGAGCAATTTCATTTATAAGATATCTACCACTGCCATATGAGGGTGGGGAGCGGTTTCTAAATTAGTTGAGTGTCTCAACCTCCACTCGACTTTTTTTAAATCTAAAACTTTTAGTCTCACGCGACTGCCTCTCGCCAAAGAACTAATGCCTATATATACAATCATCATCATCATCATCATCATCATGTCGTGCCGCTTGCATAGATATCCCCGACCCTCTCTCACCACTTCTCCCTATCGTTCATCGCCTCCGGCAGGTCTTCATGGCTACATCCCGTATCCTCACATAGCTGCTGTATGTATGTTCGAGCTGGTCGTCCTGCGTTTGCTCGGTGATATGTGGGGGTCCATCGGAGTACATCACTTATGAGCTCGTCTCTGCTTCTCTAGCAGTGTCCTGCGTGTCTGCTTCATCTAACTTGGATAGTTTTCGTAATGGGAGGCAGGTGGCTGTATAGTTGGTGCCTTGTGGGGTGTTGCCGCCAGGTCTTGTATACAATAGTGGGCCAAAACAAAACAAAAAAAAAACAACAAAAAAACAATGATCCTGGTTTGTTTTTTGATATTCTAAAAGAATTCTCTTTAGTAAGTTGAATTTGAGACTTTTAATGGGCTTTTTTCTATTTTCAGAAGCTAAAAGTTATAAAGTACGTACGGTTTGAATAGGAAATGTCACTGAAAAAGGAATGTCCTCAATTTAATGAAAAAAAACCAAAAAAAAAACCGAATAAGACAGAATTGGGCGAAATATAAATAAATTTTTGATATGTTAAATATCTTTATCCACTGTAAAGAGATTTGGCCTGTATTTTACAAAAACCGTTTCTACTGCAAGAAAAATGAGTTTTGACGTTCAAAACCTATCATGAAAGAGATGACATATAAATAAAATTTACTGCCCTCAGAGATGGCAGAGAATTTTGTAATTTTGAGACCAAGTGGTTTGAGAGCCTAATATGATCAGATGAGTCAAGATTTTGCCTTTATAGAGATACTCTAAAACACTGTCTTAGAAGATCAGTTGAAAAATTATTGCGAGAATGTATGAAAACAACCCTTGAACATGGAAATAGTGAAATAATGGTGAGGGGAACTTTCTCGTTTTCTTGAATTGAGGAAATAAACATGTTAATGTTAAAGAATAAATTTGTATTCTTAAGAAAGTATTATGACCAAATACTGAAAATCTGTTCTCTTCGGTAAATCTAGAAAATATCATTTGTCAATACGATTGAATATTTCTTCATACTGCTAAATTGAAAACTTTCTGAAAGCTTATTAAAAGTAATCTCAGGTCCACACAAAGTCCGGATTAAAATCCAGTTTGAAATATTTAGAGTTTAATAAAACAAAAACTGACTGGAAAGATGTTTTCTTGTGAAGATACATTATGGGAAGCAATTAAGAATGAGCGGGAAAACATTTTTATCGAATAATGTTAAGAAACTGACCGATAGCATGCCTACAAAAACTAATTTACAAAAAATCACAGTAAAAACATCTCTTACTAAAAAAGGTCTTAATATGGCTACATATAAAATGTCTTGTTTTGCATTTTTCTTATTTATGTTTACCCTTCTTTTTTCAATAAAATCATAAATATGACCCTCATATATTTTTGTTAACCAGTGTAAGATTTTCAACAATTTCCCACTATACCCAAGCTTGTCTCAGCAGAGACTGAACTCTTAACAAGTCCTTGTCAACCTCACCAAAACAAATATCTAAACACATCCGCCATGCAACGGCATCAATGGTGGTAGTAAGAGCAATTAAATTACAGTATATCCATTTCATAAAGAGATTTTGGTTTATCATTTCGGGCTAAACGACGTTCTAATATCATAAATACGATTTAAATAACTTGGAAAACAAGCCCGGTTATAATGTTGCTATTTCACCAAAATTGTTTAAATCTGCTTTCCTTTTTATTTTCCTTAGTTTTCCTTTATATCAGTTTTATGGAGGTGCTCGTGGTGTAATGGTTATCCTCGTAGGAAATGAACGTGGTGATTCGAGTTTAAATCCCGGACGAAGTTATTTGCATTTAAGATAACGCTAATATTCTAGAGGAAGGTTAGAACCTATCTATTCTTCTCACCAGACTGGGGTAAATAGTAGGGTAGACTAGGCTTTTTAACCTTGGTATGGCAACCGGTCTAAGGGAAGAAAAACTCTGAATTCAAACCTGTTAAACTCTGCTTTAAAATTGACCTTGTGTCAAATCCTGCTCGTGATGGAGGGGTTAGGTAAATACATATATCAGTTTTATTCTGTGTTAATCATTTTTCTTCTTTGATCTTTGTTTCAGATTTACATCTTTTATACAGAAAAGAAGATACTGACAAAAGTAGAATTCAGTTCTCTCTCTCTCTCTCTCTCTCTCTTCACACCTCTCTCTCTCTCTCTCTCTCACTCTCACACACACACTCTCTCTCTCGCACATTTTCTTTCTTTCTCTCTATAGATCTGAAGATTTCTTTGTAATACTCGATATCATTCCAAAGAATGGGAACCTTCGTCTTTGACAATTACACCCAAGAGTCTTTGAAGTCGCTTACTGTTTCACAATTCCAGTCTCTTTCTTCTAACTTTCTACTTTTGAAGTTTCCTGTGTTCTTAGTCTTATCAATCTTTTCATGCCATAGTGGGCAGGTATTTTATCAGGACTTTCATCGCCTTTTAAAATCCGAGTGATGCCCACTACTTGTGGCATCAATCTTAGTCCACGCTTACATAGCCATTGATAGTCACAGCAAACAAAACACGAACAAGTCACAACATGTGACATTTAAAGAAAATTGTAAAATCTAAAAAAGAAAGCCATCAATAATGTCAAAATTTCCCTGTTAAATCCTTACAAAAACTGTCGAAATCTTTAAAACTACTATCATGCCATATTCGAGTAGTCCGCTTTTGGGTTTTGAAAATGCTGAACTCTCGGAGCTGCTATTAGTGTAATAACTATCTCCGAAGTTCGATCAATAAATCCGTAGCCTGATATGTACTTGTAGTTAGATCTTGAAGTGAAAATTTCTCCGTATAATTTCTCGAGTTCTGTCATTTATATTCTACATCAAAATAAGCTCTGGTTCAATTGATTTGTTTAACGGCATATCAAACCCTTATAGAAATGTAATTCATTTGTAAATGTTTGGTTATAATACTAATAATTGTCACTCAGTTATACGATTTCACGTATTCTTTTCTATTACTAAAAATCACACATTTATATGGTTTCAAGTATTCTTATCTTATACTAATAATTGGCACACAGTTATATGGTTTCAAGTATTTTCATTATTCTATGGTTTCAAGTATCAAACAATAATGAAGAGAGTCCCCATAGCGTCGTGGTTAATGTGCTGGATAATGACATCAAAGTAAGCAAGTTCGAACGCCAGTTACCTTATTGCGTTCACTTTTGGACTAATACCCTTAGGAAAACTATGAAGCCCCTTACCCACTAGGTAAGGGTTAAATAGTATCACTGCAGTTTTTCTACGAGCATGGCTTTTTCATTGAATAATGCAAAATATCTTTTCCGAGTCAAGCCCCCAAACAAAAAAGAACATGACTAAGAATTGCATATTAACTCCATTACATGCATTTGTGGTAAAGTATACAAAGGCGAGACATGCCACCCATTAAATGTAAAGGTTAGAGGAATATCGAAAGGTTGTATGTCGCAGGGGGGTGGGAAAGAGGTCTTAAATCGGGTATGGCTGACCATATATAGAAAGAAAGAAAAGAGGAACCATGTGCCCTTGTGGGATGAAGTTAACATAATAGATTGGGAAGAACATTGGAGAATAAGATGTCTTAAAGAAGGAACATGTATGCTGGGTTACTGTGACTTGTTGAGCAGACCAAGTTTAGAGGTGAATACGATAAGGTAACCAATAATCATTAAGCCCAGTTAAAAAATGAGCTTAGGAAAAAAAGTCTTTCATAATAGTAAAGTAAGTAAAGTGGGTGACCTTAGTCGAGAGTGACCAGATGTCTCCCTTTTCGATAGCCACTACACCAAGCTGTAGGGGAGGGCGCTACTCCATTCCCTAGATTGTTCCACTTCACCCTTAATCCTAACCTTATTGTGCTGAGTGCATTTTTTGAGTCTTTGGTATGACTCGACCTGTGATTGAACCCCGGTCTCCCAGACCATTGGCGAACATTCAACTCATTAGGCCAATGGCCTTACATAATAGTAGGGAGTAATATCTCACGGGTTGATGGAGACATTAGGTTTATAAGTCCCCAAAATTAATTCTGAATCGTACAGCAGGACACATGGCGATATGCATATAGACGTTTCACTTAAGTAGTGCTTCTAAGTGAAATCATTAGAAGGTTGCTGGTTTAATCCCAACAACGGGCAAAAATTAAAAAATACGTAATATAGCATAACACTTGTAATCGGTTATAGTAAATGGAATCAGAACAATCTGCTCTTTGTGGATAAGATAAATAGTTCGGTCTGTAGTTCTGCGTAGGTCTCAGGAGTTCGACATGATAACCCTGAAGAAGGTCGAAGGATGCATCGGCCGAAATGTTGTAAAGAAGGGGACAATAGACCAAATACTGAGAGTTGACATGCTGCAAAACTAAACAACCGATCGATAATTTTTGTAGGGTCTCCATTATTTTAATTCGAATTATTAGTATTGGATAGGAATACTTGAACACACATAACTGTGTGCAAACAAATTATCATTAGATTGGAATAGATTGGAATAGTCCCCGTAACTTTATGGTCATCGTGCTAAATTACAACCTCGAAGTAACCCAGCTCGAATTTGAGTCGCGCTAAGACGTTCACTTTCGGACTAATACCCTTAGAAAAGGTATGAACTCCTTTACTTCCCAGCTATGGGTTAAATTGGATCACTGTTGTTCTTCTACAAGGATGGCTTTGGCATTAAATAACCCATGATATTCCATTAAACAAAGAAACTAGACCAAACCAAACCTAAATAGAAATATCTAAAACCCTATGGTTGTCAATCAATCATAAGTATATGATAGAATACTTGAAATCATATAACTACAAATTATTTGTATTAGATAAGAATACTTAATGCCATATAACTGAGTAAACGAAAATTATTATTATTATTATTATTATTATTATTATTATTTACTCATTAGAGTTTTTCACATCAGCGTTAGCTGATGGTTTTTCACTGGAGTCACTTGTTAGCTGATGGTTTTTCACTGGTTTTTCACTGGAGTTTGAGTGTCAGCAAGTCTCCTGAAGTCTCCAGGACTCTTCCCGGTATTCTGGCCGTTCTCAATTTGAATGGTCTCCACTCGTTCGCCAACTTCCAAGTCCTCCAGTCCCTTTAGTAATCCTTAGTTACTGTTCCAAACGCACCAATTACAATTGGTATAATTGTCACCAGCATGTTCCATAGTCTTTTCAATTCCCTAGCAAAGTCAAGGTACTTATCCTTCTTTTCAGATTCTTTATTATTATTATTATTATTATTATTATTATTATTACAGGCAAATACAAATGGGTGGTTAAAAAATAAGATGCAATGGAATGTTGAACATATAACTATGAAAATAATCATTTACAAATTCATCAAATTTCGACGTTAAATAATCTAGTGGAGTTGATATGTTGCAAAGCAAACCAAACAAAGTCTCTCTGTGAGGATGGAACTCACTACTCTCGATCTGTTGGATTATCTTGCTAATTATTAACCATGAGGTGAAGTTCATTAAAGATGAAATTTTATTATTTACCAAACCCTTTCGCTACGGCCAGGATGTGACACAAGGACAATTTTAACCGGATAAAAGCTTGACTTGCCCTTCACTCGGACTGGTCGCCGAATTAGAGCTAAAGAGCCTAGTCTCTCAAATTGTCATAACTTGGGGGTCGGAGAGAAAACAAATCGATTCGTGCCTCTTCCAAAGAAGCTTCATAAAGGATTTGAACTCGGGTTGCTATTTCCATTTCTTGAGGTGATAACCGTCCTGTCAAGAGAAGAACTGTAACCCAGCATTTATTTTAATAAGTTTAGCTTTCGTTTGAAAAAAATAAATAAATCGCAAGCCTGGGGCACTCGGTGAGGATCGAACTCACTATTCGGGTGTAATGATCTGCGAGACTGACTGGCGAACCATTAGCGCATAACGAGACGCCAGTAAGGACTACTAAAAGCAACAAGTAGTGGACGCCAGTAAGGACTACTAAAAGCAACAAGTAGTGTACCCCACAAAAAACAGTCAACTGAAAACTAACATCATTAGCAATGACTATAACAGTAAAAACAGCAATAATGATAATGATGATAATTATTAAGAGAGAGAGAGAGAGAGAGAGAGAGAGAGAGAGAGAGAGAGAGAGAGAGAGATTGGTGATAAGAATTGCATATTCCCATATATTATTAATAATCGTAGCGCTAATACTAATAATAATGATGATGATAATGATAATAAAGATAAGATTCAAGGAAATGTGAAGGTGAGTAGGGATGTTGCAAGAAGAGGGAATTAGGGGTGGAGGTGAAACTCCCGCGAAAGACGCCAATTCGACCGCTAGTAGGCGCCACTCGTCATGGCTCCCACTCTTCCGACATCTACAGAATTACATTCGGCGACACCAGACAAAGCAAACACCGTAGAACTTTCGACGCAAAAAATGCCTTTATCTTGAGCGCAATCTGTCTGCATCGAGGAAGTCAGTCAGCAAACGCTCAGAACAGAGCGTAAGCAGACCAAGCAGCCGAGGTGAGGGCGCGGGGATTAAGAAGCTGACGGACAACGAGATAGACAAGGAATGAAAGAGCGAAATAGATAAATAGATAGGTTGTGAGAGAGAGAGAGAGAGAGAGAGAGAGAGTGAGAGAGGAGGGATTTAGAGATAATATTGTTGGATGGGTGTAATGGTTAGCAAGCTGGATTAGCAGACTATTGTTCGTGCGTTCGATTCTTACAGGGTGCTCCGTACTTCCGGCCTTGCGCCACAATTTAGTAAATAACTTTACAAGGGCGACTGAAAAGTACTCAGTCTGATCAAAAGAAGAATTGACCTGAGGTCAACATATTTATCATGTATCTGGGCACATTTTGAACATAGATTTTCCATTAAAAAAAAAATTCACACAAAACAGGAGCATTAAATAAATTAACAAGAAGGAAAGAAAGAAAAAAGAAAAAAACAAGTTGAGACAAAAAATAAAAACAATTTCAATAAAACTTTTAAAAGAAGTACATTTTTCATTCGGTTGATCCGAGAACTCTTTTGATTCCCTCATATATATATATATATATATATATATATATATATATATATATATATATATATATATATATATATATATATGCTTGATTAAATAATAAAGACACATTTTGTCTATATAATCTTTTTAGAATCCTTTAAAGTTTCCCGGCAAGTGTTTAGTTTTAAGCAGGAGTTGGTAGATAAATTTACCGATATTGATCCGAGCTCTTTCGGATCTTTCATTCGTTATAATCAGAGATTGTTTGCAAGAATAAAAATAGTTTTTTTTTTAAGTTTTTTTTATAACATTGCAAAAATTACGTATACTTATAGTTAAATTAAACAGAGATGCCAATGATATCGAACGAATTTAAAACAGAACACTATCAACGGAAATAGAAAATTATCGAGAGAAATAGAATACTTAATTTTTTTTCCTTTCGATAATAAGTCATGAAATTTTTTTTCAAATATTCTTTTTCTTTTGATTGTATTCTTTTTCCATTAGCAGCAATCTCTTTTAAATTCGTTCGATGTCATCAGCATTTCAGT
The DNA here is from genome assembly GCA_963585895.1 of Sepioteuthis lessoniana. Taxonomy (NCBI): domain Eukaryota; kingdom Metazoa; phylum Mollusca; class Cephalopoda; order Myopsida; family Loliginidae; genus Sepioteuthis; species Sepioteuthis lessoniana. Next base: position 41,965,120 of record OY757911.1, read on the forward strand.
TTAATTCAACTATATTGTTGTGAATATGGATTATCTCCTCTTTGATAATCCAAGCTATAAAATTTGTACATTTCCGCTTGTCAAGTAGACGAGTAGTAAGATTCTTAACTGAATAAAAGATTACTAGACAGAATCTCTTGTTTTCATTGCATATATATTTACAAAATTTTTCAATGATATAAAAAAAACTTGTAAACAATATCTGATGATGCTTTTTCTGGAAACTTGAAAATATTCTAATAAAATTATATACTCAAAACGTGTCTTCATTATTTAATCAAACATGCTTAAATGAAAGACTGCTGCCTAACTATAGACCCCCCCATATATATATATATATATATATATATATATATATATATATATATATATATAAAGTTGTTGGCAACCGTAGTCGAGGGTGACCAGAAGGCTCCCTTTTCAATAGCTACTACACCAAGGTATAGGGGAGGGCGCTACTCCCTTCCCTGGATTGCTCCACTTTACTCTCGATACGTACCTTATATTGCTGAATGTTAAGCAAGGCGGTATCAAGTACCATTTTTAAAGTCTTTGGTATGATGCAACCTGAGATTGAACACCGGTTTCCCGAACCAGTGGTGAACACTCTACCCATTAGACCAATGAGTCTAATATATATAAAATCTCGATTGGTTCAAAACCATTTCTGGTGTGTTCTGCCAATATATACATATAACAAGAATTTATTGGTTGATGGAATAATTGATTGCTAAAAAATTCCTCAACGCTCCAAAGACGATATAAAAGCTAAAATGGTCAGTTAAAATAAGTTGGCAAATGATATATATATATATATATATATATATTATCAAACCTCATACACACGCACATATATTATATACAATATATATCTAACAAACTGTATATAAGTATACATATCATGTATATATTAACTTTAAAACACACACACACACACATACACACACACACACACACACATATATATATATATATATATGTGTGTGTGTGTGTGTGTATATTTAGGCAGCATTTCTTCGTTAATGCGAATTTCATTAAACATAATAGACATTTTATGCCTACATATTTTCTTCTGGATCCGTTCGAATTCCCGTATTACTTTTATCCTCGAATTTGGTCATTAGAAATAACTCATCTCCCTCGATTGGGGTGTTGCAAAAAACCAACGTTATATATAAATTTAAATGTCCCTTAGGAGATTGTATATCTGATAATAATAATATATATGTTGGTTTAACCTCAACTACCCTGTTGAGGAGACTTACAATGCACCTTTCTGACACAAGTTCAATAGCTCAGCATTTAAAAAAAGACATTCATGCCCAACAACACAACAACGAAAAATTCTCACCGACAACACAACAATACTCGAACATCAAAATAATAAAAAAAAACTTTAGATTCTCGAAGCACTATATATTAGAAACCTGCAATCAGCACTTAATAGATTTAATTTTCAAACCAATGCTATGTACTTAAATGTATTTAGCTACTGGCATTATTTACAGAATTACATTTAAAAGCAAACGCTATAATCTTCAACGGCAAAGACGTCCTTACACAGTAGTAATATGCTAAAACAAAAGTTACATCACTTTTGTAATAGATTCTCCCCTGATGATGGCCCAAAGTCGGGCAGAAAGTACAAGGGATACATACAACTATGGACAATACATAAATCAATTCCCCTCGAATACGATAAAAGTAATACGGGAATTCGAACGAATCCAGAAGAAAATATGTAGGCATAAAATGTCTATTATGTTTAATGAAATTTGCATATATATATATATATATATATATATATATATATATATATATATATATATATATTCAAACCTGTTAAAATCCGCTTAAAAATTTACTTGAGTCACATCTTGTTTGTGGCGAAAGAGGTTAGGATATATATATATATATATATATATATATATATATATAACCTCTTCACAACTAGAAAATGAGATACAAGTCAGTCTTTGAGCGGAGTTTAACAGGTTTGAATATATATATATATATATATATATATATATATATATATATATATATATATATATATATAACCAAAGGGAGTTTATATATATATATATATAAAGTCTCATGAAAAGTATCCTGACAAAAGCGTTATATTTTCTTTACTTGAAATTAAAGTGAACACCTGTGCACAGCCAGGCAATTTATCTAATCAGGTGATGATATTCCAATTTTTAGTATGTTGGCAAGATGTCTCGATGAAGTTTAAGCGAGTATTGCCAGTTAAAAAAAGAAAAAAAATTGAAAACCGTCTTGATAGTTCTTGGACGAAATGTGTTTGCGAAAATACAGAATTGTTCGATGTGCGGCCAGAACCCATACTCGCGTTTATTTTTCATTTTTCCTAAACGGAAAAATAATCTCAAGAGTAAAATTTGAGGAAGTAGGGAACTTTAATATAATTACGATACTATACTTACTCATCATATCACAAGAAGAGTTTCATAAATGCTTCTACCAACAAAAACTCTCTGGAGTAAGTGTATATAGTAAGTCAGAGAATCTAATTTGAAGAAATTTAACTTTTGATTTATTTTTTCATTTCTGGCTTGAGGAATACAACTTCAGGCCTTTAGAACACACCACCTATATATATATATATATATATATATAGAGAGAGAGTGACCCATTCATGTTGTTGTTTACCAAGTTTGATTTAGTCTGAATGAAGATTTCAGTAACCGAAGAATCTGGTCGGTGAGGCAAGTTACAAAAATATGAGATTTAGGAACATGTTGAGAGAGAGAGAGAGAGGAGAGAGAGAGAGAGAGAGAGAGTCTTTTATGATAGATTTTTTAATGTATGACAAATATCTCATATATATATATATTATATTCAACAATGTAAAACAAATATCTCACGCCTATATATATATATATATATATTATAAAATCAAACCAAAAAAAATTCAATTTTGTAGTGTCATTAATAAATTTTTTTCAGCCATAAATAATGACCTTCTTCAGATAGAAGAAATATAGTTATATATTCTAATATAATGCTCACAGGTTTACATTGCTTCAGGCGAGAAGAGAATTAAAAAAAAAGATATTTTTTAATTTTTTGATGGAAAAAACCCTTTTTTAACGGTGGAAATATCATCATATATAAACAAATATAATGTTTATGCATTCTTTTTTTAATTACTTATTTAAAATATTACTGAATTAAAAACAAAACAAAACTGGTGAATACTAAGAAATATTTTAAAAACACTAATTGGGACTTTCTTCGTATTATATATCTATATATATATATATGTGTGTGCGTGTGTGTGTATGCGTGTACGGGAGATTACTATCCCCTTCACCCAAGTGTGTGCATATTTTTTTGTATATGTGTAAGTTTCAAGTATCATGTCGTTTTGAATCCCTAGCTCCAATGGACTCAACCATCCCAAAAATTACATTTAAATCCTCAAATACTTATTAAATGTTTAAAAACGTAGTTATTTTAAAATTTATTAATTTTCAAGTTGATAGTACTGTTTACTAGCGCCTCTGGGAAAAAAGGAATGAAATAGAAATAACTATTTATTTTGTTGTTCGGAAAATACTATTTTAGTATAAACAGTTAAAATTCTGTTTTAACATAGTATGTTATTAGAGGTTGTAAAAAAATCACATTCCTCATGATTAAAATGTCTACTTTGATAATTTTTAATCATTTCTTTCAGAATTTGATGTTGAAGGTTACGTGAATGTTTTACATGAAAAAAGACAGGAAGCATTTACTTTTTTTTGCCGGAGTTCAAGCTTGCTCCTAATTTTATTTAATGACAGTGCTCGTCCACATGTTGCCAGGATGACATGCTCGGCCACATGTTGCCAGGATAACACTGCAGAAGCTCACTGACTTTGGATATAAGACTTTGCGACATTCACCATATTCTCCTGATCTCTCACCCACCAATGACCTTCCACAGTCGCCTGGGGATATAGAATACACCGACTGCTTCTCTGCAGAAGGGTAAAACCCCCACCCAATGAGTGTCCTAATATGACATTAAACAATCTGATGGTCAGGTTCTAATGATGCGGGAGTTTTGGGGAATGCGGAGTAACCCTTTATTGTCATCGCTCCAGATAAACTCTGGCCCGGAGTGCTAGCACCTGATAAGGATCCTATCCCTATGGGTCAAATAGAACAAAACCGTGGTTTCGAAAGTTCACTGTTTTTACTTTTAAACTGCGCATTTATGCTAAACTCAATTGTTTAAAATAGAACTGCTTTAACAATTAAACTGTGTACTAATGCTAGACTGAATTATCTTAAATAAAACTGTTTTTAGTTTTAAGTCTGTGTATTGCCCAGTCGGCTGGGATTGTAGAATACACTGAAAGCACTTTTGCAGTGGGGCAAGACCTACGCTAAACTGAATTATTTAATATAGAACAGTTTTGACATTTAACGGTGTGTAACATTGTAAACAAAATTTATACTTATGCTAAACTGAATTGTTTGAAATAGAACTGTTTTGACATTTAACTGTGTGTAAACAAAATCTATACTTATAGTAAACTGAATTGTTTGAATTAGAACTGTTTGACTAAAGTGAATAGCTTGAAATAGAAATGTTTTTGAGAATTAAACTGTGTACTCATGCTAAACTGAATTGTTTGAGATAGAACTGATTATTTGAATAAAAATGGATTTAGCATTAAATTACCAACAAAGTTTGGTATGCCATAAAACCCAAAACACCAACTAAAAGGGCGCCTCTGGTGGTGTAATGGTTAGCAAGCTCGACTAGCAAACCTACACGAGTGAGTTCGAGTCTCATTGGGTGCCCCTTTCATATGGCCTTGTGCCACATCTAAGCAAGAAGCTTAGTAAATTTCCAAAACACCAACTAACAACCAACGACCATTTTGTCAAGCATTTTGATACTTTTTTTACGCCCAAAGACATTACTTCTTAAAGGAAAAATGAAAACTGCACTTAAGGATTTTATAGTTTTATCATTCAGGCCTTAGTAAACTTATTAATCAATGGCAAAAATACATCGATGTTCAGTAGGTGCCTTCATTACGGTGTGTTAAAGTACCCGACCTAATAATAAAACTTGAATAAAGGTTTCTATTGTCGTCATAATTTTTCGAGAAGAAACATACAATAAATGCCTTATATTTTATTCTATTTCATTTTTTAAAAAAATTTTCAGCCTTCTGAAATAAGGAAAATTATGAACCAAACAATTTTTACATTTTTGAACAATTCAATCGATGGACTTTATTACGTAACCACTTTTACGTGCATCTACTCACACTGACTCAGCTTTAAAAAAATTCTATGAAAAATCAACTGTGATATTTTCTCGAAATTTTCGGTAGGTATTTCACTTTATTTTCATGGATTTGTTTTTATAATGGGTTTTTCATGAAACATATTAATGGAAATATTTTCTTTCTTTTACTTGATCGACAACCCTCACCATTTCATCTCATGAAATCTGCGCAAAATATATTATGATTGTTCGAATTTTTAACATTTCTATAAAGAGTCTGAAAAATTATTTCAGAATTATAAAAAAATTCCCTTTAAAGAAAGTCTTTTAGTGTGTGTGTGTGTGTGTGTGTGTGAAAATTTCAAATCTATTGGCTATTCTCATTAACATATACGATAATTTTCTGAAATGTAAAGAAAGAATCTACTGAAGGCTTTATCAACGTCAATCACCATAAATCTGTATTTTAAAGAGATTTTTGAATTATTACTGTTGAATAACAATGTTTACCTTCTGAAATGTACGGAAGACACTTCTGAGTCAGTATTAGTTACTCTTCCTTGAATTTTTATACATTTCGAAGAGAAAGTAAGCGCGAGTTGCTGCTTCAAACGAAGTTGTTAATATTTTTTTCTTTTTGCATCAATTCTTTATGCTAAATAACCTCAGTCTTTTTGCAATAAAAGGAAGTATTTCATGTTCTTATCAAAATTTCTTTTTAGAAATCTCAAAAATTTGAATGCTCTTTTAGCCACCCGTAAATTTTAAAGTATAATCATCAAAGGGTGATGATATTCAGATTATTTCCGCTTTTGGTGTACAGAAGAGAGACACTAAACAAACAATTACTTGGCTTTTGATCTAAGGTGATAAGGTTATCTAAGATAAACAACACGGGTTTTTTCATTTATTTTTCAGAATAAAAGTGAGTAATTTTTTCCAATCTGATTATTCAATTTAATCTAAATAAACTGTTTTTCTTTGAATCGACATCCTATGAATTTTTTTGGAAAGTTAAAAAAAAATCTAGAAATGAAGTCTGATGATGTAATGACATTTTTTACACCTAGCTGGAGGTACTAATGTTTAAGGACCATAATCTGACTGATGAAAACATTGCTGAGATACTTTGGGTTTAGTTTCTTTCTTCGATGGCATAGCAACTTTCGTGGGTTATTTCATGCCAAAGCCACGATTGTAGAAGAATAGCAGTGTTACTATTTAACCCATAGCATGTGGGGGAGGATAAGGAGGTTCAACACCTTTTTCAAAGGTAT
>OY757911.1:41981653-42024153 GCA_963585895.1 Sepioteuthis lessoniana
TTAATAAACAAAAGCAGCTTATATTCACTTTTCAGAAATCCACTAACTCAGAAATTAAAATGATGCAGAGATAATTACAATCAATGTTCTTTGAATAATGAGACATTCTTTAACACACAGAACAATTTTTATTCAATCAACGGAACAAGAAACTTGGATCATAAATACAAATTTTTGGAACAATAAAAAAATTGAAATTAAAATTAAGTTTTTTTCTATTCTTCTAAAATCTTATTTGGAATGGATCAAGGCTATTGAAAAGGTAAATCCACATTGTTATACACAATTTTTCCAAGGTTTTTATATTTTTGTATTTTTAATCATCCGTTGTTGATTTATCATCACTAATATCTTCCCTCCCAGTCCTGATGATGGTTCATCAGAATCGAAACGTTATAGTGTCAACTTTGCTTTTCAATAAATCTCTCCTACGTGGATTACATTGTTATCAATTTCTCTCTCTCTCTCTCTCTCTCTCTCTCTCTCACACACACACACTCTCTCTCTCTCTCTCTCTCTAAATATATATATATATATATATATTAGTGTGTATGTGTGTGTGCGTTCGTTTGCATCTAACTTTGTTTTGTAATAGCCTCCTCCCACACCACCATTACACCCTCTTGCAAAGGTGTAGCAATTTGACAGACAGGTGGGTAGATATATATGTTTGTGTGTGTGTGTGTGTGTGTGTGTGTGTGTGTGTGTGAGTGTGTGTGTGCGTGCGTGTGTGCAGATCTTACGCACAGATCTTTGGTTTTGATTTGGTTTTATGGCTTATCAACCATTTTAGATTATTCAATGCCAAATCATTTTTATATATATAAACAGTTCTATTTCAAACAATTCAGTTTAGCATGAGTACAGTTTACTCCAGGGTTTATTTCATGCGCACATCCGAGCGCTGATGATAGTTTTATTTGATTTCTTGCGTGTTTTTCAGTTTTAACTTGTGGTTTTTCCTTGAAGCCTGCGTAATACCAAATGTCCGGTTTTCTGGAGGACTCTTCTAAGTATTTTACCAGTGTTTTCCTCTAGATGGTTTCAGTTCTTTGTCAGAGGGGCATTTTCAAAAGGCTCCAATTATTAATTAAATTGTTTGAAATAGAACTGTTTTTAAATCTAACTGTGTAATCGTATTAGATAGAAATGAGTGAAACAATTTAACTGTGTGAAAAAATGAGCTCAGGCACGTTTAAAAATATCAAACACACACACACACACACATATATATATATATATATATATATATATATATATATATATATATATATATAAAGGATTTGGGTTGGGTTGTTTGGGTATTATGGCATATCAACATTTGTAGGTTATTTAATGCCAAATCAATTTTTATACAAATAATCAGTTCTATTTCAAAGAATTCAGTTTTGCATACAAAAAGAGTTTCGTTTCATTTCAAACAATTCAGTTTAGCAAATGTATGCAGTTTAAATGTAAGTTTACATTTTAATTGTCACAAACATTTCTATTTCAAGTTATTCAGTTTTGACAAACAGTTCTAATTCAAGCAATTCAGTTTAACATAAGTGCACAGTTTAGTTCTACTTGACCCATAAATAAAGCCTTATCAGGCGCTACCACTCCGGGCCAGAGTGGACCCAGGAGAGATGGCAAGGAAGAGGTTCTCTGCATTCCACAAAGCTCCAGCATCACTGGAGCCTCACCACCAAATTGTTTAGTGTCATATCCAAGACACTTGTTGAGGGGGATTCTTACCCCTCTGCAGAGGGGCAGTCGGTGTATTCTACAGTCCCACCCGGCTAGGCAATATAAAGGATTTGGCATGAAGTAACCTATAATAGTTGATATGCCATGATAACTGTGTGAAAAAAATTAACTCAAGCACGTTTTAAATATCAATCACACACACACACACACACACACACACACACACACACACACACACACACACACACATATATATATATATATATATATATATATATATATATATATATATATAAAGGATTTGGGTTGAGGTGTTTGGGTTTTATGGCATGTCAACCTTTGTAGGTTATTTAATGCCAAACCAAGCCGATCCTTTTGGATTATATATTGTTTCTTTAGAAAAAATAAATTTCTGGAATCCCTGGCTTTGAAGAAAGTAAAGCTTTTATGAGAAAAATTGTTAAGAGTGTAGTTATTTATGGACGATAGTGTATACTTGCATATATTACACAATAGGCAGGTTATAAGAGTAAGGTCTACGTACTTGTTGACAAAAAATGATTTCTAATAACAAAATCTATTTGAATCACTTATAAAAGTTTTCATAAAATTTATATTATTAAAAAGATTTGGAAATCTAAGAGTTGATTATTTCCTATTGACATAATAAACCATAAAGAAAAGAAATACAAATTCTTATGCATTAACATAGAATTAGACTGTCTTAAAGTCAGTGTTTATTATTATCAACCAAAATAAAGTTTGTAAGCTGCCGATGAAGACAATTTCATGTAATTTCTTTTGAGCCTTTTTGATTTTATTGTAGTTCGTCTAAGCTTATATTATACAAAGTGAGTACAAAAAACACTCCTCTATTTTAAGTAGTCAAAACATAAAAGCTTATGGGAATATTTCTATAAATAGGGTTACATCTCATAAATTAACTCGGAATACTTCTTTTCTCACCAGCAGAATCTCTGTGCACCCCTCCCACTCTTAGAGGGAAGAGAAATCCAAGATGGCATCCACCTCACCGCAACGCAGCTGGTGTGTATTGGAATTTGCTAAAGCAAACAGTGTTGGCAGGGTGCAGCGTGCTTTCAGATGAGAATTTCAAGTGAACCTACTTTCTAACAAGTTTATTTTGAAGTGGTACAATAATTTTATTGAGAAAGGATGCATCTATGATCAGAAAAAGGGACTTTTAGGTCGACTATCGAGTATTGTATCGATGTTTTCCGAGTAACAGTCGATGCGCACATCGAGTGTCTGTGATACAAACCAATACCGCAGGAAAGTTTGAGATCATGCAACTGTTGCCGCCAATATGTAAAAATATTCTTATAAAGTTAGTTGCATTCTATATGTTTGAAATCAGGGATTTTTTGCTCAACCTGTACTGCCTATTTCTTGGTAGAAAAAAATATCTGAATTTATTCTATAAAAACCGTATAGCTTACTCAATATTCAAGGATTCATGCTGGTTCTATATGTAAATAAATCATTTGAAAATAATATTTTATACCTATATTGTAATTTTATACTTCATACTTATATTTTATTTCATCCTGTAGACAGTGCTTAGAATACGCTAATTGTATTTTCTCTAAAGAGTTAAGATCTCTCCACCTCGCAGGGGTGTCCAGGATATGACACTAACAACATCTGATTAAGAGGCTCCGGTACTGAAGATCTAGGCAGTGTGGAGTATCTTTTTATGACCATTACTCCCTGGTCTCCTCGGACCGGGAGTGGTAATATCTATTCGGGTCCTGTCTAAGAGTCACATTGATCTGTTTAGAACTTATTTGTATTCGATAGGACCGTGTTCATCTTCCACAAAAAAAAAAAAAAAAAAAAAAATTTAAGAAACAACAACACAAAAAAGTAAATCATCATCATCATTATCATCAAGTCACGCAGTCAACACGGATTTCCCTGATTCTCTCACTCACCATCCACCCCGATCATCAAACGCCACAGGCAGTTCTTCCAAACTACTTCCAGTGTCCGCACGGAGCTGATGTAAATAGATTCTTCCTTGTTGATCAACACTGGCACGTCCATGCGTAGGGACCCAAAGAAGAACGTCACTTATGAGTTCGTCTTTGCTTCTCCAGTGGTGTCCCGCTTGTTTTGTTCGTCTTAATCTGGTGGCTTTTGAAATGGGAGGTAAGTATCTGTACAAATGCGATTCCCCAACCTTTAGGCATAAAATAATCTTAGCCAAGTTGACATACTGTTAAAATCAATCAATATTCAATTAGGTTTTGGTTTGGTTTGGTTTGGTTCTATTGCATATCAACTATGGTAGGTTACTTAATGCTAAATCCTTTATATATATATATATATATATATATATATATTAAATATATGATTCCTAAACACATTTTGTGGATAACATTTTTAAACGAGTCTGAGCTCATTTTTTGCACACTGTTAATGATTTCATTTATTTCTTTCTAATACGAATAATTCTATTTACTAATGATCATTTGTTTGTACACAGTTAAATGTTTTCAAATATTGCTATTAATACCAACAATTCAATTAAACATCGTTTATTTGTTTACACAAAGTTAAATGATCAAACAGTTCAATTTCAAACAATTCAGTTCAGTATAAATCAAAGTTAAAAGTTTCCTAGTATTGCTATGTATCACTATCAATTCAATTAAACATCACTCATTTTTTTATACACAGTTAAATAAATAAACAATTCTATTTCAAGTAATTCAGTTTAGCATAAAATCATTTGTTTGCACTCAGTTTAAATGTCAAAGTACACAGTTTAAATGCCAAACAGTTATATTTGACCCATAGATTGAAGTCTATCACGTGCTACCTCTCCGGGTCAAAGAGGACCTGAGAGGACCTGAGTTACTCCGCATTACCTAAAGCTTCAGCATTGCTGGAAACTCACCATCAGATTGTTTTGGTTCATATCCTGGATAATCTTTGCGGGTAGTCTTTCCTCTCTGCTGAGATGCACCCCAAGCCGAATAGTCCAAATATTTTATTATACAAAAATGAACATACTAGAAAAGTAAACAAAGAAATAAATCAAATGAATGCATATATTAATGGTCACTTTCCTATTATATCTGTTAAATAAATCGTCACTTCCTTAGAGCTTTGAAAATGATCTCCGTTCACTTAAATTGCCAGCGCATCTTAGCCACTTCGATTGCAAATCATGGCTACCTTGCTATAACTTAAAGTTTTATTAGCACAAGATGTATGTATTTATCCAACTCCTCCGCCATGGCCTGGCTTCAAACAACGAGTGAGAGTCTTGTGAACGAATCACACATTTGCTAGCCGTGTCAGTCGGTACACGGATAGCTCCTGTGGTCTTGTTCGCTTGGTCTTGCTTGTGACCTAAGATAGACACTCCTTAGCCTCAAGAAGTCGTCTCCACAGGCTTTTACCTGCTTCAGCTGGGTTAGGTTCTTAGCCTCGCGCCTGAGGCGCCCATTTTTTTTTTTGGAAAGTGCCGACGGAGCCAAGGTATTTTTGGGCACCTCTGGTCATGAGAGTTTTGGCCCATGACCGGCTCCTACACTAAAAAAGGTCTTAGGCCACTCTATATTTTGGTAGGGATATAGACAAATACAACCACGGACAGGATGAAAGACAAGGTTAATTTTTAAGCTGAGCATAGATTGGCGCTTCATCTTCTCATTGGGTTAGCCATCTTCTTCTTCGGTCCCAAATCCCTTCTTTCTCTGTATGAGGGTCGCAAATGGTTTTTACACAGAAACATCTCTTGTTGGGAAGAATAAACAAATGCAGTTACTTCTTTCTTCGTGTGGACACACAACTTTATTAATTTCATCTAGAGTCGCGGAACCAACAGATGGAAAATTACGCCTTATCACTTCGACAGGTCTTAGCAAACTGATTAATTTGTTCAACAATTTTTCCCAATGTCGTCCGATCACGTGACGTCTTGATCAATCATTGACGTGAGTTCAGAATGACCTTGGGTTCATTATACATCCCTCAAACCGAGCGACTTTCCAATCAGTAATTATAGAATTCTCCAATCTATTATGTAGCTGTTTGAATTTATAGTTTTCCTTCTTCTAGATAGGTTGCCTTATCAAGGCTAAAGAACCCAGTCGGCCTTACCATCTATCCATTAATGGCGAAAGGATGAAGATGGATTCATGCCTTTTCAAAGGGCATTAGCGCGAATTGACACGCAAACAAAATTTGAAATCGGGTCGCCGATTCTACTTCCTACGACGATAAGCGTTACGCTGAGTGCGCCTCCTTTTAACTTGATAGTCGGCTGCGATTTTATCTACCCCAAATCACCGATTCAATTTCCTACGACGATGTATACGTATACTGGCAAAAGAAGTAGTTTCAATTTGAATATTAAAAAGAAAAAATTAAATAATGTTTGCTGAATACAGTATAATTTTTTTTCAAGGATAGCAGTAATACTTCCGGAAAGTTTGCTTAAATTGGATAAAAAATGGTGGAGACTTAGTTGTATGGACAGACGTACGGACATTTTAGGAATTATTATAGTATAAAGTTTTTCTTTTAAAATCAAAATGCTCTTCATTTTCATATGAATTTATGAGATGGGGTATTTTTTTTATCAACGTGTGTTAGTTTTTCTTTTTATTCTTCCGACACTTACGTGGGTATGACCACGTAATTGACTACCAAGAAAAGATTTTGAATCTTCAGTTTCAGAATGCATTTGAATTACGAAGAAAATGTTATTGTGGTGACTTTGCCACAAGCTGTTTGTTGTAATAAATAATTAAGTTATGGAATGAACTGATTATTTAGAACTGACGACCCATCAAGTACCGGGTAAAAGCGAAACATGTCGGTCACGTGTCTAGAGGGTGGGGAAAAAACCTTTAACTAATAGCTTCAAAATTATCTTCATCCAACCCTAACAACACACCACCATCCTTAAATATCTCATTTTCCACTTTGCCTTCATTAAGGGGCTATCCATGGGAACTATTTTTCTTCTCTTTTTCTTTCTTTATTTTTTATTTTCGTTTTTCATTTTTTAATCCTACCGGCTGAAGATAAAAATGTTGAAAAATAACAGCAATTTCATTGACAATTTTTTTACCATTCCTTTGCTATAATTCTTGCCTCTTTTCTTTTCACCGAATGTAATGAATGTGCGGAACGATCGCCAGTCTGACGCCATGTTTTTTTTCTTTGTTAAGGCTGGGCGGATTGAAGAGTGTGTGTATGTATGGAGGGATGGGTAGCTCAGGATAAATAAGGAATGAGAAAGAGGGGAATAAGATATTCGGCATCGTTGCTGTATTAACTTATGACAATTGCCTGTCGTACCATCAATCCTCTTGTGGAAAAGGAGTGGGTACTTTATGTGTATCGGCGCGATATCCACATGCTGAGAGATGGACGAAGGATTATTTACAAACAGGTTTAGATGTATCATTTTGTTATTATAAATATTACAAACATACGAATATGTTAACGTTCTAAGAACAGAGGAAGCTAATACAATTTTAATCTGTTGCATTTTTAATGGCTTTAAAGGCGTCGATTTAATCAGGTCTTTATGTAATAGGAAAATTATGAAAAAGTTTATAATATGTATATATATATATATATATATATATATATATATAGAGAGAGAGAGAGAGAGAAAGAATATGTGATTCTGAAAAGGTTCAAATAGATAAACGTATGGACTGATATATAATGAAATGGTCCAATATATATATATATATATATACGAGGATCGTTAAATTTTTCGTATGGGCACGTTTATTGATAGTACACATATGAAACTCTAGTCCCCTTCGAAGTAATCTCCTCCGGCTGCAATGCACTTGTTGTACCGTTCCAACAACTTCTGGAAGGCCCCATGAAAGTCCTCTTGTGTGTGCATGTCAATGACCTTCGTCACAGCCTCTTTCATCTCCTCAATTGTCTCATAACGACAGCCTCTGAACTTAGGGAATAACCAAAAGTCACAGGGAGCAAGGTCCTGACTATAGGGAGGCTGAGAAACTGTCTCGATGCCCATCTTGGTCAAATAGTCTGTGACAAGGATGGAGTTGTGGACTGGTGCATTGTCCAAGTGGAAATGCCACTGATCCGATTTGAAGAGTGCTGGCCTCTTCGGATGGAATCTCTTCCTGAACTGCCGTAAAACCTCACTATAGTAACCCTAACCCTAACCTTTTGGCCAATCGACTCTGGTGTATTGACTTCCTAACTCCTCACACATCTCTCATCATCCCTCACAGACTCCCTGCCTTCCTTGAATCTCTTATGCCACTCAAAAACTGATGCTCGATTCATGCAAGATGCTCCAAAAGCAGTCCGAAGCATTCCATACGTTTCTGTGGCATCATTTTTTCCAAGTTTAAAACAGAATTTTATTGCATATCGTTCTTCTAAAGTGTCTCCACGTCCAGATAGCATTTTTGAAATTCACCTGCTGTGACAATCAGGCTTTAGTAGAGTGTATTCCAATTGTTACTGCGGCTTTTCATATGAACCTGAAATCATAAGCATTGGTCAGTCATCTCAGAAGATGTATAGCAATAACATAGTGAATTTTCGAGAGTCTACGACAATTTTAAATACCAGTAAAAAAGTCTGGAAACTTATTGCATGCACCACGTATATATATATATATATATATATATGTGTGCGTGTGTGTGTGTGTAATGAAATAGTTCAAATATATATATATATATATAGATAGATAGATATATGTACACATACACACATATTTATATATAAAAAAAAGTGGGGAGAGAGTGATTATTAAAAGGTTAAAAGAAGTAGGTAGATGGTGAAAAGGTGCAAATGTATATATATATATATATATGGGCATTAGTGCTATGTGAAATGCAATCAGTCTCGTCTAGGATTTGAACTCCTGTCGCCGTGTCCATTTCCTACGACGATAACCATTACATCATGTATATATATAGTTAAAATCCTGGACGAGACAGATTGCATTTCACATAGCACTAATACCCTTGGGAAAGGTATGAATCCAATTATTCTCCCTCCAGCTATGGGTAAATAGTAAGACAGACTAGGTTCTTCAGCCTTGGGGAGGCAACTATTCTAGGAGAAGGAAAACTCTGAATTCAAACCCGTTAAACTCCGTTTAAAAAATTGACCTTGTGTCATATCCTACCTGAGCGGAGGGCTTGGTAAGTATATATATATATAGGGAAAATAATTAGAAGCAGACCATTACCAAGGATATTAGCGCTATCTGAAATTCAAACAGCATCGTCCAGGGTTTGAATTCAGGTCACCATTCCATTTCCTACGGCGCTAACCATTGCACACACACACACACACACACACATATATATATGCATCGACATCGTAGCAGGTGTGCTGTGAGGAGACACATTAGCTACATACCTCTTTATCATCTGTTTAGACTACGTGCTTAGAACGTCTATTGATAAAATGAAAGACAACGGTTTCAAGCTGACAAAGGAAAGAAGTTGAAGATACCTCGCACAAACAATTTCAGAGGTGGACTACGCCGATGATATAGCGCTTCGTCCGAGCCGAAACCCTGCTACATAGTCTGGAACGAATAGCTGCTGGCATAGGCCTCCATGTCAACGCACACAAGACAGAATACATGTGCTTTAATCAAAGAGGCGACATCTCCACACTAAATGGTAATTCTCTGAAACTAGTGGACAAGTTCACCTACCTAGGAAGCAGGGTCTCATAAACAAAGACAGACATCAACACGCGACTAGCAAATACATAGACAGCTTACAATAGACTATCGGTCATATGGAAGTCAGATCTGACCGATAAAATAAACGCAGTTTTTTTTCCAATCAGCGGTCTTGTCGATACTGTTGTATGGATGCACTACATGGACGCTAACTAAACCTATGGAGAAAAAGCTTGACGGAAACTACACAAGAATGCTGCGAGCAATATTGAACAAGTCCTGGAGGCAGCACTCCACAAAGTAGCAGCTGTACAGCCACTTACTACCCATCACGAAAACTATCCAAGTTAGACGAACCAGACATGCAGGACACAGCTGGAGATGTAAGAACGAGTTCATAAGCGACATACCCTGTGGACTCCTTCACATGGACGAGCAAAGGCAGGACGACCAGTTAGAACCTACATACAACAGCTCTGTGCCGATATAGGATGGAGCCTTGAAGACATACCGGGAGCGATGGACGATAGAGATGGGTGGCAAGAGATGGTTAGGGAGATCCATGCTGGCGGCGTGACATGATGATGATAATAGGTTAAATAGATCTATTTAAAGACTTTTCGTATTCGATTGGACCGTGAGCAAAAAATAATTCAAGAAACAATATCACGTGACAAATGTTCTTATCTTGAATTATAGTTGCAAGCAACCTTTATATACGTCTATCCGTCTGACAATTATGTACTATACAGGAAACTTTGAGTCTGGATTTGATTGGACCTGGATTTAATGGCAATGAAGTGGTATTCTACACTCCCTTGATCTCCAGAACAGGAGTCTCATTATCAGATGCAGTTAAGTGTTATACTTAAAACACCCCCTTGTTTGTGGTGAGATGTTCTTCTCCCTCAGCAGAGGGTATAGTCAATGTATTCTAAGTACCACCGACACCGAGAAAAGATAAAAGAGAGGAAAATGATGAAAAAAAAAGGAAAAGAAAAGAAAAAGTTAAAGAAAAGAACAGTGAAAGAAAGAAGAGAAATAATATAAGAAGGAAGAGGGGAAAATAATGAAAAAAAAAGGAAAAGAAAAGAAAAAGAAAATGAAAAAAAGGTGGAAGAAATAAAAGAAAGAATCAAAGATGGAGGAAAGGAAAATGATGAAATAGAGAAAGAAAGAAGAAAAAGTTAAAGAAAAGAACAGTGAAAGAAAGAAGAGAAATAATATAAGAAGGAAGAGAGGAAAATAATGAAAAAAAGAAAGGAAAAGAAAAGAAAAAGATAATGAAAAAAAGGTGGAAGAAATAAAAGAAAGAATCAAAGATGGAGGAAAGGAAAATGATGAAATAGAGAAAGAAAGAAGAAAAAGTTAAAGAAAAGAACAGTGAAAGAAAGAAGAGAAATAATATAAGAAGGAAGAGAGGAAAATGATGAAAAAAAAAAGGAAAAGAAAAGAAAAAGATAATGAAAAAACGGTGGGAGAAATAAAAGAAAGAATCAAAGATGGAGGAAAGGAAAATGATGAAATAGAGAAAGAAAGAAGAAAAAGATAAAGAAAAGAACAGTGAAAGAAAGAAGAGAAAGAATCTAAGAAGGAAGAGAGGAAAATGATGAAAAAAAAAGGAAAAGAAAAGAAAAAGATAATGAAAAAAAGGTGGAAGAAATAAAAGAGAGAATCAAAGATGGAGGAAAGGAAAATGATGAAATAGAGAAAGAAAGAAGAAAAAGATAAAGAAAAGAACAGTGAAAGAAAGAAGAGAAAGAATCTAAGAAGGAAGAGAGGAAAATGATGAAAAAAAAAAAAGGAAAAGAAAAGAAAAAGATAATGAAAAAAAGGTGGAAGAAATAAAAGAAAGAATCAAAGATGGAGGAAAGGAAAATAATGAAAATAGAGAAAGAAAGAAGAAAAAGATAAAGAAAAGAACAGTGAAAGAAAGAAGAGAAATAATCTAAGAAGGAAGAAAAAAGATGTAAGTAAAGGGGGATTCAAAAAGACTGAAGTAAGCAAAAAAGATGTGAGAAAGAAAGAATGGTGAAAGAAGAGAAAAGTGGTGGTGGATGTAAAAAAAAAAAAAAAAAAAAAAAAAGATTAAAGAAAGAAAAGGTGTGGGAGAAAGAAAAGAATGGAAGATAAAGATTTTTCTACTTTTATATCCAAAGCCATGTCGGCCGGGGCTGTAGAATACGCCGACTACATCTCCCCAGAAGTGGTAAGCGCCCCCATCAACGAGTGTCCCGGATACGACATTAAAGAATCGGATAATGAGGCTCCAGCTTTGGGGCTCTGGGGAATACAGAGTACCCCTTCATTGCCATCGCTCCTATGTCCATTCTGGCCCGGAGAGGTAGCACCTGACAGGATCCTATCTATGGGTCAAACAGAACTGTTTGAAATTCAACCTGTGTGAAAACAAATGACTAATCCTAAATTGAATAGTTAAAAAATAGAACTGATTGATCATTCAACTGACTGATGTTCAATTGAGTTGCTAGTGATACCTAGCAATACTTGAGACCATTTAAAGGCGCCTAAGAAAAAAAGAGCTCAGGCTCGTTTAAAAATGTTACCTTCAAAATGTGTTTTCAAATGATATATACTTGCCCAGTCGGCTGGGGCAGTAGAGTACACCGACTGCTTCCCAGAAGAGGAGTAAGACGAGTATCCTGGATATGACACTAAGCAATCTGATGGTGAGGTTCCAGGAATGCTGGAGCTTTAGGGAATGTAGATTACCCCTTCATTGCCATCGCTCCCTGATCCACTCTCTCCTGGAGTGGTAGCACCTGATAAGATCCTATCTATGAGTCAAATAGAACTAAACTGTACTTATGCTAAACTAAATTGTTTGAAATGGAACTGTTTTTTGACATTGAAAATGTATACTTATGAAACTGTGAACTTATGCTAAACTGAACTGTTCGAAATAGAACTGCTTTTAAATAGAACTAAACTGATTTGTTTGAAATAGAACTGTTTTGACATTTAACTGTTTGTAAAACAAAACCTCACTTATACTAAACTCAATTGTTTGAAATTTAATTCGGCGTTAAATTACCTGAGAAAGGTTGATACACCGTAAAACAAAACAACCAACCAACCAACCAACCAACCAAATGATATATACATTTAATATACATGTATAAGATGGTTTGGTTTGGTTTGTTGGGTTTTATGGCATATCAACTTTGTACGTTATTTAACGCCAAATCCATTTTTATGTAAATAATCAGTTCTATTTAAAACAATTCTGTTTAGCATAAGTACACAATTTAATGGTCAAAAACATTTCTATTTCAAACTATTCAAGCAGCTATATATAATAATTCAGTTTAGTATAAGTACAGTTTCAATGTCAAAAATAGTTCAATTTAAAACAATTCAGTTTAGCACGCAGTTTAAATGTAAGTACAGTTTAATTGTAAAAAAACATTTCTATTTCGAGCTATTCAGTTTAGTCAAGCAATTCTACTTCAGCTATTTGAGTTTAGTAGAAGTACAGATTTTATTTATGCACAGTTACATGTCAGAACATTTCTATGTTAAACAATTCAGTTTAGTGTAAGTACAGTTTCAATGTCAAAAACAGTTCTATTTGAAATAATTCAGTTTAGTACAAGCACGCAGTTCAAAATGTAAGCACGGTTCAATTGTCAAAAAACATTTCTATTTCAAGATATTCAGTTTAGCATAAGTATGTCGTTAGTTCTATTTAACCCATAGATAGGGCCCTACCAAGTGCTACCACGCCGGGCCAGAGTGGACCTGGGAGCAATGGCAATGAAGGGGTACTATGTATTCTCCAAGGCTCCAGCATTGCTGGAACCTCACCATCGGATTGTTTAGTGTCATATCCAGGACAATCGTTAGGTGGGGTCTTACCCCTCTGCAGAGGTGCAGTCAGTGTATTCTACAGCCCCAGCCGACTGGGCAAATATGTATAAGAGGATTTGGCATTAAATAACCAACAACTGTTGATATCCCATAAAACCAAACCAAACCTTTTATATTCTGTATCTAAATGAATGTATAAATAAAGGAAACAAGATCGAAAAGGGAAAAAAAGATTAAGAAAATCAAGATGGAAAAATATACAGAGTACTTTAAAAACTTTGAAATCCTTTACAATGTATCATTTCGTAATCTAATAACTTGACCAATTCTCGTTCAAACAAACTCAAATTTTAACTGCGTTGGTTGAAAAAACTTAAAATTCAAAGTTTAATGTTAAATCTCTTCCCGCATAGAATTGCATTTCTATATTGGAAAAGAGAATAACATGAAACGTATATTTTTTAGATGTTTCTATAAATGCTGTAAAAATTTTCTAAACAATGTTTGGTTTACAATTTTCATTGTCTCCGAGGCATAGTGGCCAAGTGCTGGACTGCGACTTCGTAGTAAGCGGGTTCGAATATCAGTCGCGCAACTGCATTCGCTTTTGGGCTAACGTCTCTGAGAAGGGTATGAACCATCTTATCCCCACAGCTATGGTTTAAATAGTATCACTGCTGTTCTTTTACTAGCTTGGTTTCGGCATTAAATAACCCTCAAATATTTATATGCCATTAAAACAAAGAAACCGAAACCACACCTGTTAAAAATGGAGACCGTTTGGTCAAATAATTAGATTACGAAATGATATCAATTTTTCTGAAACACCGAGTATAAATACTTATATTCTATATATAGGGATATATAATAACGATATAATGATTGAAAAGAGGAAAAAAATTAAGAAAAGAAGGAAGAAAGGAAAGTGGGATTGAAAGATGGAAGAAAAAAGAAATTATTGTAAAATGGAAAAAAAGATGGAAGGAAAGATTTTCTTTATTTTCTTTCAAAATGAAGAAAGAAAAAACGTAAGTCAGATACCAGATTCTATGGGGAGAATAAAATATTACGGAGAATTTTGCAAAAATTTCCGAGACAATAAATTTTCCTCCATTCCTTTCATTCTTCTTTTTGTTCTTCCTTTCTACCCCACTTTTTGTTTACACATTTCCCCTTGCAGATTTTGTCCCATTTTCATCTTTTTCTAACGAAATCTCAGATACAAATATCGAGAGAGACTAAGGCATAGTCGTCATTTTTGCCTGCCGTAAACCATACCAAAGACACATCTATTATTATGAGTAGTGAGAAGAAGAAAAAGAAGTAGCATGACCCCCCCACCCCCCACCAAAAAATCAAACAAAAGAAAAAAACAAAAACGAAAAACAAACAAACAAACAAAAAAACAACTGTGGTATGAACACTTGACGTTTTGGCTAGAAACCTCCAGTTCTGGCGCGAACCCCCGGTGGTGACGTCATTTGTTAATCGACTAAGTCGTCGCCATTGTTATTAGCAAAGTCACTCGTCTTGACTCCAGGTGAAAACCACACTGTAACTGGGTGGAGCCAATGATATTGTCTCCGGAAACCGAGAGCAATAATCGCTCATATCCTATCTAGTCATCTCTAACGGATCTATGTCGACATTTTCTCACAAATGTGCGCAGGAGCAATCATACATAAACATGCTCGCGCAGACACGCACACACATACACATACTGACAACCTATAAATTGAAGAAAGTATATTTATCTATTTATTTATTTATTTCTCATATTTGAATGTCATATAAGCAAATTAATCTTATTGCTGAGAAATATTACTTTAGGTCAAAAGTTACACCTATCTGTACAGATGATTAATAAACGTTATCTAACTATCTATCAATTTGAGATATTTGAGTACTGACCTATGGCATCACTAGTCAAAGTTCGAGCCCGCACAAATGATAAGATTTTGTTGGCATGGCTTAGAATATGCTGACTGTATCCCCCATCCCAAAGAAGTGCCTTGGGTATGACTCTAAACTGGATCGAATAGGGAGACTTCAGTTTTAGAGATACTATTACTCCCGATGTCCACTCTGATCCGGAAAGATAGAACCTGTCAGGGTTCTATCGATCGGTAAAATAGATCTGTTTAAAAATGATTCGATTTTGACAGAAATAACTGAACAAAATTGTAAATAAAAACGCACTATGAATGCAATTCTATAAACTTGGTTGCCCAGTCGGCTGCAGCTGTAGAATTCAGCGACTGTTTCTCTGCAAGAGGGGTAAGATCCTCCCCCACCAACGAGTGTCCTGTTGCTCAGTCAGCTGGGAATGTAGAATACACCTACTGCTTTTCTGCAGAGTGGTAAGCTCACCCCCGCCACAACGAGTGTCCTGTGGCTCAGTCGACTGCGGCTGTAGAATTCAGCGACTGTTTCTCTGCAAGAGGGGTAAGATCCCCCCCACCAACGAGTGTCCTATTGCTCAGTCAGCTGGGGATGTAGAATACACCTACTGCTTTTCTGCAGAGTGGTAAGCTCCCCCCCCAACAACGAGTGTCCTGTGGCTCAGTCGACTGCGGCTGTAGAATACAGAGACTGTTTCTCTGCAAGAGGGGTAAAACCCCACCACCAACGAGTGTCCTATTGCTCAGTCAGCTGGGGATGTAGAATACACCTACTGCTTTTCTGCAGAGTGGTAAGCTCCCCCCACCACCACAACGAGTGTCCTGTGGCTCAGTCGACTGCGGCTGTAGAATACAGTGACTGTTTCTCTGCAAGAGGGGAAGATCCACCCCCCAACGAGTGTCCTGTTGCTCAGTCAGCTGGGAATGTAGAATACACCTACTGCTTTTCTGCAGAGTGGTAAGCTCCCCCCCCCAACAACGAGTGTCCTGTGGCTCAGTCGACTGCGGCTGTAGAATACAGTGACTGTTTCTCTGCAAGAGGGGTAAAACCCCACCACCAACGAGTGTTCTGTGGCTCAGTCGGCTGGGGATGTAGAATACACCGATTGCTTCTTTGTAGAAGGGTAAGACCCCGTCAACGAGTATCCTGTGGCTTAATCGACTGTGGCTGTAGAATACACCTACTGCTTCTCTGCAGAGGTGTAAGAGCCCCTCTCCAATGAGTGTCCTCTGGCCCAGTCGGCTGGAGCTGCAGAATACACCGACTGTTTCTCCATAGTAGGGTGAGACCCCCCCTCCAATGAGTGTCCTGCGGCTCAGTCAGCCAGGGCTATAGAATTCACCTACTGCTTCTCTGCAAAGGTTTAATATCCCCCCCCAACGATTTTCCTGGATATGAAACTAAACGATCTGATGATGAGGTTCCAGTAATGCTGGAGCTTTGAGGAATGGAGAGTACCTCTTCATTTCATTCGCTCCAAAGTCCACTCTGACCCGGAGTGGTCGCACCTGATAGGGTCCTGTCTAAGGGTTAAATAGAACTAAACTGTGTGATTGCACTAAACTGAATTGATAGCAATCAACTGTTTTTACATTTAACTTTGTGTTTAAACGATGTGCTTATGCTAAATTTAATTGTTTGAAATAGAACTGTGTTTGACATTGAACCTGTGTACTTATATTAAACTGACTTGTTCGAAACTTTTGTCAAAATGACTTAATTCTGCGTTAAATGACTCGAAAAAGATTGATACACCGTGAAACCAAACAATCAACCAAATAGCCCTAAACTAAAATTACTGTAGATAGGTTGACATAACGTTTAGATTAATCAATCAATTAGACATTAAAATCTCGATTCTTCAAGACTATCAGCCTTTATTTTCAATGAAAAAAATATCAACTTCCAATCATCAACAAGTACATTGCCACTCTTGTAAAATTTCTAATACCCCAATGGTTTGTCAATTTTCACTTTTAAAAAAATCTGCAATTTCAGGAATAAAAATAAATTGTACTATTTCAATATTAAGGTTTGGTTTTATGGCATATGAACAATTGTAGGATATTTAATGTCAAATCTATTTTTATACATATAAACAGTTCTATTTCAAACAATTCAGTTTAGTAAAAGTGCATAGCTTAAATGCCAAAAGCAGTTCAATTTCAAACTATTCAGTTTAGTCAACAAAGTTAAATGGTTCGAAGTATTGCAATGTATCACTAACAATTCAATTAAACATCGGTCATTTATTTACACACAGTTAAATGATCAAACAATTCTATTTCAAACCGTTCAGTTTAGCGTAAGTACACAGTTCTATTTGACCCATCGATAGGACTCTATCAGGTGCTACTATCCCTGTTCAGAGTGGACCTGGGAGCGATGGCAGTTAAAGAGTACTCCCCATTCCCTAAAGCTCCTGCATCACTGTAGCCTCAACATCAGATTGTTAAATGTCATAAACAGGACACTCGCTTGGGGAGTCTTACTCCTCTGCAGAGATGCAGTTGGTGTATTCTAGAACCCCAGCCGAGTTGGTCTCAATATTAGAATTAACGGTACTAACAATGCAAGAGATTTGGTGATAATTATGTTCATAATGCATTTAATGAGTAATATTATTATAATCATAATCATGTGGGAAATAGTAAGTCATTATGCAAAACTTAATTATCATTCTAATTAAAGTAATAAAAGTGATAACGATAACGTTAATATAAACGATGAAATAAATCAGAACATTAAAGATTTTATTAACATCTACTTGACTTTCAGACTCTGTCAGACCAACAGAGAAGCGTCAAAAATCCATTTTACTTATTTCATTTTTCTAAACAATATCTATTTTACAATTTTTGTTTTCATTTATTCCATTTTTCTCGACAATGTTTATTTCCAAACTCTTGTAGTCTTTCAAAAAGTATTAATTTCATTTTAAATTCATTTTTTTTTCATAAATACTGTCTGTTTTACAATTCTTGTATTCAACTAAAAACTTATTCAATTTTCATAAACAATTCTTATTTTACAATTTTTGTAGTCAATTAAAAATTTATTTAATATTCTAAACAATATTTATTTCCCGATTCTTGTTGTCTAACTTTTTAAACAATGACTATTTTACAATTCTTGTAGTCAATCAAAATTTATTCAATTTTTCTAAGCACAGTCTGTTTTTCAATACTTGTAGTTAATTAAAAAATTATTTCATTTTTCTAGACAATGACGTTTTGACAATTCTTAATGTCAATTAAAAATTCATTTTTCTAAACAAAGTCTACTTTACATTTTTTTCATCAATAAAAAATTTATTCAATTTTTCTATTCTATAATTGATGTCATTCAAGAATTTGATTAATATCTTTATTTTACAATTTTTGTAGAAAAATTTTGCTAATTTTTCTATTTTACAATTTTTTGTTGTCAATCAAAAATTTATTTAATTCATCCATGTACTATTTTTGGTGCAAAAATTATCTGATTTTTTATTTTACAGTTTTTATCAATCGAAAAGTATTTAATTTTTATGTGCAAACTTTGTTGTCAATTAAGAATGTATTCAGTTTTCTATTTTACAATTCTTGTCGTCAATTGAAAATTTTATTATCTTTTGGTGGGGAAGAGGGTTCTCACCTTTCCCAAGGGTAATAGTCTGAAAATGAACGCAATAGCGCGACTGGAATTCGAACTTCCTAACTGCGATGTCCGATGTCTAGAACATTAACAACTTTGTCATGGAGACTTTCTGTACGAATGAGTCCTGTCGTATTAATTTTCTTCCTGTTCATCTAAAAAAATCAGGTGATAATTTTACTTTCCGGTCGAATTCGATCTTCATGTTCAATTTTAAACAAGAAAGATCTGGTCACCTCCGGGAGAGGCCGGGGTACATTATGCTCTTCACTTGAAATGTTTTTAACATAATTCTCGATGCCAATGGTATTGAAATGCAAATTCCTTTTACAATTCCAGCCCATGAGCTACGGTATAGGTAGATATAATGAATTCTGAATAATTCCTCCTCAACCCTAGATGTTTCAGTGACCCTACAAAAGGGTCACTTTTGCAGTTTGAATTTGAATTTTTCTTTAGACACTTTTGGTCTTCTTAATCAATTCTTCCACTAACAAATACCATTAAAATACTCCTTGAAGTAAAAGGGGTTCACATATCAAGTTTAATCAAGATTAGCCCACAAAGATATGAGAGTTTAAGTAAAAAGCAAGTGAAGGACCCCCCCCATATATATATATAATGGTTCATAAATAAGTACGGCCCAATCAATCTTTTTTTATAAAATGTTGATTTTCACCAAGCTAAAAGACGTCAGGATATTATCATTTTTAGTTGAACATCTTACAATAAAATCAGATGTTATTATATTTTATCTATTATAAATCTCTGTACTGAAGTTTTGTAGCCAAAAATAAAATTGGAGAACTTCTGTAATTCAATAATTTTGCCTAAGGATTTGACTGTTAGCAGCACTGTTTACAATCACAGATTCTCCAAAGAAATCAATAGAGATAGATCCTTTCATGTCCCAGAAAAGTGTCAGAATGACCTACTTTACAGACCGCTGCGCTCGAAACTTTTTTTTACCGATGAGTCAGTGTGTTTTCACTTCATGGACTGTCTTTTCGACATTTGTAAACCTTTTTTTTCATTAAAACATACTTCTTCTTACACATTACTCATTCTCATGTAAATTTTACATGGTTTGTACTTGTCAGCCAGCAAAGATTTGGTGAAAGACCTCCGGAGTACACATACAAACTTGAGATCATTTTAACGAGAATAAACCGTGTCTTTAGATTACAAAATGATATAAATTTTTTTGAAACAATAGGCCTCTATGTTAATGCACACAAAACGGAATACACCTGACCAAGCCGAAACACTTCTACATAGTTTGGAACGAGCAGCCGCAGGCATAGGCCTCTATGTTAATGCACACAAAACGGAATGTATATGCTATAATCAAACGGGGGACATATCCACTCTAGAAGGAACCCCTCTTAAACGAGTAGACAAATTCACTTACCTAGGAAGCAGCGTCGAATCAACCGAAAAGGACATCGAAACGAGGTTAGCGAAAGCATGGACAGATATCAATAGGTTATCGATTATTTGGAAATCAGACCTAACCGATAA
This sequence comes from Sepioteuthis lessoniana, assembly GCA_963585895.1. Classification (NCBI taxonomy): domain Eukaryota; kingdom Metazoa; phylum Mollusca; class Cephalopoda; order Myopsida; family Loliginidae; genus Sepioteuthis; species Sepioteuthis lessoniana. Next base: position 42,001,917 of record OY757911.1, read on the forward strand.
AATGAAACGCAGTTTCTTCCAGGCAGCGGTCACACCGATACTGCTATATGGCTGCACTACATGGACGCTAACAAAACGGCTGGAGAAGAAGCTAGACGGCAATTACACAAGAATGCTACGTGCAATCTTAAACAAGTCCTGGCGGCAACACCCCACAAGACACCAACTGTACGGCCACCTACCCCCTATCACGAAAACTATTCAAGTTAGACGAGCCAGACATGCAGGACACTGCTGGAGAAGCAGGGACGAACTCATAAGTGATGTACTCTTATGGACCCCCACACATGGCCGTGCAAAAGCAGGACGACCAGCACGAACATACATTCAGCAGCTATGTGAGGATACGGGATGTTGTCCTGAAGACCTACCTAGGGCGATGAACGATAGGGAGGAGTGGCGAGAGAGGGTCAGGGATATCCGTGCTACCAGCGCGATATGATGATGATATATATATATATATATATACATATATATATATATATATATATAAAATGTTAAATAACCTATTGAATAATAGCACTTACGGTAAGGGAAAAAAACTGCAAGTAATTCGGAAATAAAAATATACAACGAATCACTCTCTAGGGGAAAAATATATGTATATAGGAAAAAAAAGAAAAGACCAACCTTGTCATGTCAACTGAAAAAAAATCAACAGATAAGCACTTGATAGGTCAAAAGAAAAAAACACCGTAATTGCTGCTAAGCTACAAGTGCAAAAAAGTGCTCAATACTAAGTAGAGCAAAATAGTGACAAAAATTATTTCGTGGGTCAGGAACTAACCTACCACAGTTTCGCCTAAGCGAAACTATAGTAGGTTAGTTCCTGACTCACGAAATAATTTTCGTCGCTCTCTCTCTCTCTATATATATATATAAAGACTTATACGCAATTTAAACATAAAAATTCTTTTGACTGTGCCTTTTCAATTTTTTCGATTTCTCCAAGATCCTTGTTTTTCTGCCTGATGATCGCTTTGTAAAGACGTTATGAAACTAATAGTCGCAGATAAGAACCCATACTATTAAGTATATATAAAGACCTATGTGTATTTATTTATCATTATATTATATAATAGCTCTATCACAGATATTGAACTCTCTCCAAATTATATTGCATTTGGTCAACCACTAACCCACCAAGTGAGATAATGACAGCCATAAACTATATATATATATATATATATATATATATGTGTGTGTGTGTGTGTGTGTGTATACTTCGCTAAATTTTCATCAGTGAAACAAGTCACCATAAAGCATGGACATAATCTTAAGTCCGTATGTGTTGTTACTTCACAAATCCTCGGAGCATTCATCGAGTTTTCTTCGAACGTCAACTTTCTCAAATGAAATAAATCTTACGTAGACGGAAATTAATACATTTATAACAAGTCTTTATTTACATTTGTTAAAACATTTGTCAGTTTCCTTTTTTTACTATTAATCACATTGACAACGTTGTGGTAAATAAATCAATGATTTGTACATTTTTACAAACTTCCTTATTCGTGAAACAAAGACTCAGCTTCTGCTGTTACACAAGTTTTATACGAATTCGGCTACTATTTACTTAAATGCAAATAATTTTCAGCTACTTTCGCACACAGTGATACAGTGTTCTGCGTATGATACTAAACTGAATCTGATTTTGAGACATCAGAGTTGAAGTTTGGAAAAAAGTGGAGTACTCCTTCATTACCATTATTATCGAGTCTACTTGGACTTGAAGTGGTAGCACCTGTTTGGGTCCAATCTATACACCAAATAGATTTAATAGTAGTGGATAACCATATTTACCCAACCCCTCCACTCGGGCAGGATATGACACAAGGTCAATTTTTAAGCGGAGTTTAACAGGTTTCAATTCAGAGTTTTCCTTCTCCTAGACTAGTTGCCTCACCAAAGCTGAAGAACCTAGTCTGCCCTACTATTTATCCATAGCTGGAGGGAGAATAATTGGATTCATACCTTTCCCAAGGGTATTAGTGCTATGTGAAATGCAATCAGTCTAGTCCAGGATTTGAACTCGTGTCACCATCCATATCCTGCGACGATAACGATTACACCACGGGCACCTCCAAAATAGTAGTGGATAACAATACTTGAAACTATTTAAAGGTGTCCAAACATATGAGCCCTATCTGGTTTAAAAATAATGATATCTATAAACCATTCACTTACAAATCACGCTTACACACACACACGCGCGCGCGCATATATATATATATATATATATATATATATATATATATATATAGGAAAAACAGAAAATAAATCTGACAGTATGAAAATGTACAAAAATGAAAAAGCACAAGGTCTTCAGAGGATGATTTCAATTCAATAAAATCACCTTCTGAATACCTTGTGGTTTTTCATTTTTGGGCATTTTCATATATGTGTGTCTGTGTGTCGTTGGGTTGCTCTCTTTCATTTAAGCTTGTTTGATTAAATAATAAAGACACACAGACACACAGACACACACACACACACACACACACACACACACACACACACACACATATATATATATATATATAAACAGGTTAACTCACTAGGGTTGATATGCCATAAAACAAAACCAAACAAAACCAATCACTCTGATAGACATTCTACCAAAAGAAAACAAAAGAAAAAGCAGATTAGATATTTAACTGTACATTTACTCATATAAAAAAAACTTCTGACTTGACGATCTGTGAACCGATTGTGACAACGATCCAGGATGATACTAACACTTCTATTTAAGAAGTGGTAAAGGATTTTGATTAACATTTCTTAGCCATAGTTTCGTAGTTATCTCAAATATATCACGAATTTAGATAATTTAAAAATGATTTTCAGTGAAAATGCAAAGCCCACAAGATTATCATTCGTTCCCAAAGAGGACTGGAAATTGCTTTATTTTCTAAAGTCTTTAAGTGTGTTGCTCTAATAAAAAACGCGCTGTTGTTTTTTGTTTGAGTTATGGTCACACACACACACACACACACACACACACACACACACACACACACACACACACACACACACACAGAGCACACATTTATTCTTTTACTTTTCGATGTTTGTTCCTTTATATATCTGTGTGCGTGTGTGTGTGTATATGTATATTCGTGTATTTCGTCTCTTTTGTTTCATGTCAAGTTCTCAATATTCTAGAAGAATATAACAAAACAACAACTATAATAATAATAATAATAATAATAGCGATGATGATGAATTGAACATAGCTAAGAAGGAGAAACTTCAAGAAAGAAACTGAATCTCTTTTAAAAGCAGATTGACAGAATAGCAAGTGTAGGTTATGGGTTGACAGAGATGAAACGATTTGTCACATAATGAGCAAATGCAGCAAACTGGCACCAAATGAATATAAGAGTAGGCATAATTGGGTAGGAAAGGTAACCTACTGGGAATTGTGCAAAAAAGATTTGAACATACTCAGTATATGCACAAACTATAATTCATCCAGGAAAATGAGACAAAATTCTCGGGGACTTTGGGATATAAACAGATTACCCCACGAAAAGTTCTTTCACAGAATAATAATAATAATAATAATTAGAAAATGACTAGCATAAACTCCTATGGGACTTTAATATACAAACGGATCACCTAACCCCGGCCAGAAGACTAGACCTCATAATAATCAACAAAAAAAAAAAGAGAATAGGCAAAATTGTCGACTTTGCTGTCCCGGTAGACCACAGAATAAATCTGAAGGAAAGTGAAAAGAAGGATAAGTACCTCGACCTTGCTAGAGAATTGAAAAAGCTGTGGAACATGAAAGTACAATTGTGCCGATTGTGATTGGTGCGTTAGGCACAATAACGAAAGAATTATTAAAAGGCGTGGAGGACTTGGAATTTGGCGGACGGGTAGAGTCTATCCAAACGACAGCATTGCTAAGAACGACCAAAATCCTGAGACGAGTCCTGGAGACTTGAGGGGACTTGCTGTCACTCAAACTCCCGTGAAAAACCACCTGCTAACACTGATGTGAAAAACTCTAAATAATGATAATACGAACAAATGGTATATGCACAACCCAGAATATGTCCGGGAAAATGGGACGCAAAAAACTTCTCCGGGATTTTAAAATACAAACAGATCACCCAATCCCGGCCAGAAGACCAGACTAAGTACAAAGATTAAGTACATTATTCTAACAAAAAGAAAAGAATTTCTCATTTAGTGGATATTGCAGTTCCGGTGGAACATCGAGCAAAAATACAAGAAAGCGAAAACATAGACAAATACCCGAACCTTGTTAGAGAGATGAAAAAGATGGCTAGACTAGGTTTGGCCATAAATTTTTTTTTCGGAAACAGAACTTATTGTTTAGCATACTGTAGACCTACCTCTCCACTTGTGACTCGTCAGTTAGAGAAAATATCGATTTTTATCGATTTTATGAGTGTTGGTCATGTTTACTATGTCAAAACGATCTTTTACTAACCAACACATATCTTTACCACTTATCTTATTAACAAATGTCAACATCGAAATAGTGAGACTTGGGTCCTAATAAGTAAGTAAAATTGGCGACCTTAGTTGAGGGTGACCCGAAGGCTCCCTTTTCCATAGCTACTACATTGATGTGCAAGGGAAGACGCTAATCCATTCATGAATCCAACTATGGGTAAATAGTAGGGCTGTCTGGGTTCTTTAGCTTTGGCAAGGTATACAGTCAACGAGAAAGAAAATTCTGAATTCAAACCAGCTGTACTCCACTTAAAAATTACCCCTGTGTCACATCCAGCTCGTGGCAGAAGGGTTTGTGTGAATATATATTATAACTATCAACACAGATCCTTCTTTAGAAGAAGGATGATGATAGATCAATTCTGGAGTGTATTAAGGATATATCAACCACCTGATCAACCATAAAACGTAATGGTCAATTATAGAAACTAAAATGCGCCAGTTTTCTAACGGAAACATTACGCTCTCTTGGGTAACTCATCATATATAACAGTTGGAGAATTCTAATGAGAATTAAGTTAGCGTTAATCAAGAAGAGGACAGACCCCTTGTCCTGTACATGTTCACTGACATCACGAAGCACTAACTCATATTAGATTAGGTGAATCTCAATCAATACCTGAACGTAAATATTTCTCCTTAAGCAGATGAACGAATCACTGAGATGGGCTTGAGGCGTAACCGTCATCGGCGCGGAAAACGTAAACGATGAGCTGAGCTCAAATTCTGACCGAGGCTATTTGCATTGACGTTGCCCTTATGTTATTGGGAAATACATGAATCTAGTATAAATTAAATTGCTGAGTAGACTGAGCTCTCAGGTGATCGGCAACCAATTTAGGAGAAAGGTCGCTCTAAATTCAAGTCGTGGATAAGGCAGCGGGAAATCGTCCCTCTCTCTCTTTCTCTCTCCTAAAGGCCATTCATAGTATGTTTCTTACATGGATGAATGATTCCAATAATAAATTTATTTCTAAGATCAATGAAACTAGAGAGGTCAATAAAAGGTATATGGAAAATGAAGAGCGAATTTCTTAATCATTTGAGCCATTTACACCGGTATACCGGTGGTACTTTTATTTTTCCCCTATATGGTAGCACTGGTTGGTCGGTGGGGAGATCACGCTCAAACTTCTTCCTCGAGCTAAAGGAAAATAGCTGCTTAGATTTGGGTGCAGAAACCGGTCTAGATGAAGAAAAACTTTGAATTTAAATCAGCTGAAATCCACCTTGTATCGCATTCTGCTCCAGGCAAAGGGTTTGGGTGAAAACACATCACTCTTTCAAGAATAGTCATAATCAGGGGGAGTTTCAGCGGTTGAGAAATTGGACAGTATCTCAGGATCTAAAGCACCAAGTAGTTTAAGTCATATATATCTAATTTTTAAGACGGTCTCAAGTGTATCAATATTGTGACGTGGTATGCTACAGAGAGAGGGAAGGGGAGGTCAATTCCCTTACCCTACTTTATTGGAATCAACAGGCATTAAGACTGACCGTTAAAATGGTAGGGGAAAGAAGGTCAAGCTACCCGCACTCTGTGACCTGTAGTCTGTTGAACAAAGAAAGGAGTCTAGGTCACTCGAGTAGCGTGACCTGACGGGGTAGTGGAAGAAGGAAAAGTCGAATGATTGGCCCACAGACTCTTCGCGCGAAAATACCATTATCCGCTTGAGAAATTTGGAGAAGAATTTTCAGTTTGGGACAGAAGTCAGCGTTAGAAAGACATGCTGAAATTCAGCCGACTTCGGGGAAAGTCACCCGTAAAAAGAGTAGAACAGAGTTTGGAAAAAGCCAGCGACAGAGACAGATCGCTGAGGTCAACCAGTTCCGGGGAGGTCACTCACCCGTAAAAAGAGAGAAAGAAATCTGAACATTGAAACTTGTCAAAGATAAGTACAACTTAAACTGTTTTCCTTCTACAATTCCTAAATATTGGACAGTTATACATATTCAAAATAGAAAGAGAGAAACTGAGAAGATTCTGTTTCATCAATAGTTAAATTAGAGAATGAACTTTCTTACATGCTTCAGTCCGGCGACTTAGACCCTTTTCTCAAGTAAGAGAAAAAAGAAAGAAAAAAAAAGACAAAGAAGAAGAAAGGACTGTTGAGAGACATTTCTGTTTGATGCTTTCCTGTTGACGTAACATTTTGTTATATTGTAAAAAGAAAAAAGAAAGGAAAAAGAAATGTTTCTGAAATCTTATCATTATTTGTCCGGTCGTCGCCTATTAAAAGTTTGTTGTATTTTAAATGCACCCTTGTGTTGAAATCTTTTGGTTGTGTTATTTCCTCTATCAATTCATCTTCTTTCGCTCGTATCTGTTTCAGCGTCGTATCGCTTTCATTAATTCTCGTTAAATATCTTATTGCCACCTTAAAACATTACAAGGGAATTTTGGAAATTTGACTACAGTTAATATTTTCTAACCTCGAAGTCCGTTTTTCCGCTATCTGAAGAGGTGGGAAGACAAAGGAGTTGGTGGTGTATGTGAAGGTGAATTGGCACCCCCTTACCAGCGTCTGAGATCAGTCTAGCCCCAAATTAACCTCCACATTATTTGCCGGTTCACCATATGCCTGAAATAGGAGTCTTGACTGGGACTTATTTGCGGAGGGTCAAGTGCCAGACTGCCCTCGACGTCACATGCGCATAAAAGGGACTCTCGTCCTGGGATAATTATTTATGCAACGTCACAATATGGTATAGCTAACGTGTTTTAATATAACAAATGCTTACAACAGTCTAGCACTTTTAATAAACATCCACAAAAGACTTTGCTTTGATTATAATTGATTTGTTTTACATAAAAGAAAAAATAACACAGTAGTTAAATTCCTTGAGCATTGCCTCTTGCTAGATCACCGAAGCTAAGAAATGATGAACGTATTCAGTACATAAATAGAAGACAGTAGAAATTGCAAGTAGTGTAAGCAAATCAAGATATATGTGCCAGACTCAGCAAAGTTTCGTAATAACGAATAGTGTAAGCAAGGTGATCTCTTTGTATCAGATTAAGCAAAGCTTCGTAATAGCGAATAGTGTAAGCAAGGTAATGTCTATGTACCAGACTAAGCAAAGATTCGTAATAGCGAATAGTGTAAGCAAGGTAATGTCTATGTACTAGACTAAGCAAAGTTTCGTAATAGCGAATAGTGTAAGCAATGTAATGTCTATGTACCAGACTAAGCAAAGATTCGTAATAACGAATAGTGTAAGCAAGGTAATGTCTATGTACCAGACGAAGCAAAGATTCGTAATAACGAATAGTGTAAGCAAGGTAATGTCTATGTACCAGACTAAGCAAAGATTCGTAATAACGAATAGTGTAAGCAAGGTAATGTCTATGTACCAGACGAAGCAAAGATTCGTAATAACGAATAGTGTAAGTAAGGTAATGTCTATGTACCAGACTAAGCGAAGATTCGTAATAACGAATAGTGTAAGCAAGGTAATGTCTATGTACCAGACTTAGCAAAGATTCGTAATAACGAACAGTGTAAGCAAGGTAATGTCTATGTACCAGACTAAGCAAAGATTCGTAATAGCGAATAGTGTAAGCAAGGTAATGTCTATGTACCACACTAAGCAAAGATTCGTAATAACGAATAGTGTAAGTAAGGTAATGTCTATGTACCAGAATAAGCAAAGATTCGTAATAACGAATAGTGTAAGCAAGGTAATGTCTATGTACCAGACTAAGCAAAGATTCGTAATAGCGAATAGTGTAAGCAAGGTAATGTCTATGTACCAGACTAAGCAAAGTTTCGTAATAACGAATAGTGTAAGCAAGGTAATGTCTATGTACCAGACTAAGCAAAGATTCGTAATAACGAATAGTGTAAGCAAGGTAATGTCTATGTACCAGACTAAGCAAATCTTCGTAATAACGAATAGTGTAAGCAAGGTAATGTCTATGTACCAGACTAAGCAAAGATTCGTAATAACGAATAGTGTAAGCTAGGTAATGTCTATATACCAGACTAAGCAAAGATTCGTAATAACGAATAGTGTAAGTAAGTTAATGTCTATGTACCAGACTAAGCAAAGATTCCTAATAGCGAATAGTGTAAGCAAGGTAATGTCTATGTACCAGACTAAGCAAAGATTCGTAATAACGAATAGTGTAAGCAAGGTAATGTCTATGTACCAGACTTAGCAAATCTTCGTAATAGCGAATAGTGTAAGCAAGGTAATGTCTATGTACCAGACTAAGCAAAGTTTCGTAATAACGAATAGTGTAAGCAAGGTAATGTCTATGCACCAGACTAAGCAAAGATTCGTAATAACGAATAGTGTAAGCAAGGTAATATCTATGTACCAAACTAAGGAAAGCTTTGTACTAACGAATAGTGTAAGCCAGGTAATGTCTATGTACTAGACTATGCAATACTCTGGTCTATAACAATTGTACATCTTTCAATAATTTGCTTTTGCATATATTACGTGGTTTAATTGCGCTTGTGTAAATTCCTAAGAAGTAAGGTACAACTTATTCCTTACTAATTTTAAGACATCTCTCATAATAATAATTTTGTGGTATTATTCATTTTTTATACATCGTATATGACCTTAATGAAATCTCAGGATTTTATCCATAGTAAAGATCATTTGAAAGTAAACATTCGTCTTTGAAAGTCTGTTACTCTGATATATAAAATTCTGTTTCAGTTTGTTTGTTTAATGGTATGTTCACCTCTGCGCGTTATTTGATACCAAACCAATCCTTATAGAAGAATAGTATTTGACCCATAGTTTGGGGAATAACGGGATTCGTACCTTTCTCGTAGGTATTAGTCGGAGAGTGAACGTAACGACCGGAGTTCGAACTCGATTACTTTCAGGCCGCAGTCTGCATGTTAGTTATTCCGTCACAGGGACGTATGTAAAATTCAATTTGTAGTAACTTTTTTCCACCATAAAATATGACACTTACCGACGAAATATGGAGTGAATCTGTGCACTGGCTTTTGTTAGGAAATAAGCGAAACGTTTTTCAGCAGTCACACTTGTAGTTTTGTTATATAACTTATAACATGGATCATATAATTTGGATTATATTATTTGTTATATAACATATGACATGGATTTTCGGTTCGTTCCTAGTGACCCCGTGTGCTTTGACAAGCTGTCACGTTGTGATTAGTAAACAGGGAGATGGCAGCGCGTCAGGGCAGTCAGGTCCAACTGTGTGGAAGGGAACCACGTGATTGGAGAACCACGCGGTCAGATTTAGACAGAGGCAGAGTATCGACAGTCGAGCCAGGGACACGCAGCTGATCAGAGGCGTCTCCGACGTCTCTGACGATACGGTTTGCAAGGGGGTGCAAGCGTTGTTACCCACTGGCTTCCGGAAGAAGGTATGAGGCAAGAAGAAGTCCCCTCTCTGAGTATATGTCTCTCCATCTATCTTTCAAACTAACAACAAACTGTGGGCCCCTTTCGAGAATATAATGAGAGATGTATTTTTATATATACGTGTTCCTCGTTGTTCATAAAGGCACAGCTGAGTATACAAGTTTCTGTTGACTTAGTGAAAGAAAAAATGGGCCAATACGCATTTGCATTTTTCGATATTTTTTGTCTGGAGCAAATATTTAAATTCTACCATTTATTTTCCCGTTGAATTTATTACTTATTATCATAATTCTTGAAATATAACATCAACAGAAATAATTTAAAAATGTAAATAGAAATTATTACAATTCAATTCATACAATCAAATTTTTTAAATAAAGGAATTATATCATAAATTGAATTACAATGACCAGAAAAGCCGGCAAGCACTGGGTGCGACTTACCGAAGCACTGAACAGCTGTTTCGACCTTATTAGTTCTCATCAGCAGTGGATACCGTGATCTGTCTGACTGGGGAATTATAATATAATTCCTCTATTTAAAAAATTAAAAAAAAGCCTTATGTATTTCTTTACCCAGGAAGTTATGATTACGCAGATGCGTATCTCCAATCTTTGATCAAATTTGTTCAATTCTTTTCCGTAAGTTACACTTGAAGGTTATCGTAATTATTTGTGTATTAGACGAAATTTTTTTCCAGATTTTTCAGCCCAAAAGTAAGAGAAGTGAGTTATACTCTAGAACTATATGATTAACTTTTTTTCGGTCACATACTTTACCATATTTAGGACAGGATGGCCAAAAATAAGTTATATCTATAATCCACACTCATGACTTTTCCACCGTTATAGAGAAATATGCATTGGAATGTATGTTTGGTTATAATTTTGTTTCTCCTAATGTAAGCTTATTTTCTCTGCAAACTTGTTGCATTTTTGTTTGAACATGTCCCTGTATTTACTCTAAATGCTGTGTAAATTTTGTATTTTAAGACATTATGAAAACCATATGAATTCTTATTTTTAGTCAATAAAAACCAATAAAAAGTTGAACTACAGTTTAATATTGGTTAAATTGTGTTGCTACAAATTCTTTAAAAAATTAGTGCGTATTATACATAAGATTTTTTCTATCCAGAATTCGTATCCAAAGCAAGGTGCGCATATTATACAAAAATGCGTATTATACACAAACAATCCTTCTAATCATAATTATGGTAAAGATAAACGTCCGACAATGTGATGCATTTAATTCAATCTGTAATTGCTTTTAATAATCTTTAATTCCACCTGAAAGATCATTACGGTGTTTTAGGTTGTTCCAAGTATATTTTTCTGATCACATCACTGTTTGATAAGTTATGCTGATTGTTTTTAACGGTTATTTAGTAAGCCTAATTTATTACGTAATTTAATGTCAACACTTGATGCATTTGGAAAAGTTTATACAGACCAGTCGGCTGGGGCTGCAGAAGGGTAAGCCCCACCCCCAAAAGAGTGTCCTGGTTATGACACTAAACCATCTGATAGCATCGTCTGCTTGGACTATTGAATACACTAAGTGCATTTCTACAGACGGGTAAGGTGAAAACCAACTTGTGTCCTGGATATGACATTAAAACATCTGATAGCCCAGTCGGCTGGGGTTGCAGAGGGACAAAACCGCCCCTCAAATAATGAGTGTCCTGGTATGACTCTAAACAATCTGATGGTGAGGTTCTAGTAATATTCGAGCTTTGGGGAATGCGGAGTACCCCTTCAATGTCATCGCTACTAGGTCGACTCTGGCCCAAAGTGATAGCACTTGACAGAGTCCTATCTATGGGCCAAATAGAACTGTTTGACGTTTAAACTGAGTACAAATGAATGACTAATGCTAAATTAGATTGGTTTAAATAGAATTGTTGGCTCATTTAACTATGTGTAAAAAAATGACATATCTAATTGAATTTTTAGTAATACATAGCAATACTTGGAACCATTTAACAATGTGCTTAGGCTCGTTTAAAAAAAAAGTTATTTACAAAATGTGTTTACAAATCATATATATTTAATATATATGTATAAAGAGGATTTGGCATTAAATAACCAACAATGAGTGATATGCCATAAAACCAAACCAAACCAAACTAAATGTTCATATTTTCAACGTTCTATTGTAGTCATTTTTTAACTTATCGCTTTTAATTGACTATAATTATTTGTTTTTACAGTAATGGCATCAAATATTCCTATTTAATAAACCATACAAAATGATATGGTTTAAAGTAAATGTTCCAATTCAATAATCATTTGTTTGAACTCAGTTATGTGGTTTCTGGTATTCCTATCTAACATCAATAGTTTGCAAGCAAGTATAAGTAAAGTTGGCGACTGTAGTGGAGAGCCACCCGAAGGCTCCCTTTTCAGTAGCTACTACACCGAGGTGTAGGGGAGGGCGCTACTCCTTTCCCTGGATTGATCCACTTTACCCTTGATACGTGCCTTATATAACTGAGTGTGAAGCAAGGAGGTATCAAGTACCATTTTTTAAATCTTTGGTATAACTCGACCTGGGATTGAACCCCGGTCTTCCGGGCCATTAGCAAGTATAGTTTCAAGTAAATTAGGCGCGACTAGAGAGGAAAGGTGATCACCTGGGAATTGTGTATGGGACTGAAATTTGATCAATCTACCAAATGGTATTTGCACAAAGAAGAATCCGTTCAAGAGAATGAGATGCATAAAATTTACTGGAATTTGAAGATACAAACGGATCTCCTAATCCTGACCAGTAGACCAGACCTAGTATTAATAATTATGATAATGATAAAAATTCTTGTAATCTAGTAGATTTTGGCGTTCCAACGGATCATAAAGTGGAAACAAAAGAAAGCGAAAAGTTAAACAAATATATGGACCTTGTCAGAGAACGAAAGTAATTGTGGAACATGAGAGTGACGTTGATACCAGTTGTAATTGGTGTACTTGGAACGGTCCCCAAATGTTTGGGAAAAAATGGCGACCGAGGAAGAATGATGACTATATCATTGTTAAGTCCGACCACAATACTCAAACGAATCCGAGAGACCTGAGTAGACTTGCTGTCACTTAGACGCCATTGAAAAACCACCAACTTACGCTGGTGTGAAAAACACCCCAGAAGTGAAATAATAATTATGATAATAATAATAATAATCTTCGACTAATAGCAGCACAAAACAAAAAAAAAAAACGCCGTAAGGACCAATTATGTTAAAGCAAAAATAGATAATACGCAACAGAATTGCAAGTGTAGGTTATGTGTTGGCAGAGACGAAACCATTAACCAAATACCAAGCGAATACAGCAAACTAGCGCAAAGACAGTGTAAGACTAGACCCAGCTTGGTGTGAAAATGTGATCGACTAGGAATTCTACGGAAAATTAAAATTTGACCGTACTACAAAATGATACATGCACAAACTAGAATCTGTTCTATCGAATGAGACGTATAAAATTTACAGGGATTTTGAAATACCAAAAAATTACCTAATCCTGGCCAGAAGACCAGACTAAGTGATAATTAACAAAACAAAAAGAAAAGAAAATCTGCCCTATTGTGGACTTTGCCGTCACGGTGTAGCACAGAGTGAACTAAAAAGTTATGAAACATGAGAGTAACGGTAATACCAATTGTAACTGGCTCACTTGGAACATTCCCCAAAGGTTTGGTAAGGAGGCTGAAAGAGAATAGAAATTCGAGGACGAATAGAGATCATTCAAAAAACAGCTTTGATAAGATTGGCCAGAATACGTAGAAGAGTCCTGTAGACCTGAGGAGACTTGCTGTCACTCAGACTCCAGTGAGAAACCATCAGCTAACGTTTATGTGAGAAACTCGCAATAATAATAATAATAATAATATTCTAAAATTATATGGGTGAAAGGCCATAGAGAAGGTAGTTAAGAACGATCCCTCAGAGAGAGAGAGAGAGAGATTGACAGTTGCTGGCTTACATTTATTACAACGGAAATGTCTGCGCTTGGATCATATTTATGGGCAAATAAAAATCTACGTCTGTTTTATTCATTTAACTGCTGAAAAAAAAAAAAAAGAAAAAAAAGAAAATTATTGTGGAATAAATTATTGCACACTATTCTAATAATTTTTCTTGAATAAATAAATATACCAATTGATAAGTAAAATAAAATTATAATTAGCCTCTCATGCTTTCCTTGCTTGAAATAATCTTAATGAATATTGACTTTTACTTTACGTCATAAGTGATCATACTATTAACGACAGCGGCAAATAAAATGATTAATAATAAACTTACCAGAAAAGTTCATTCACAGAATAATAATAATAATAATAATAATAATAATAATAATAATAATAATAATGTGAACAAATGGCAAATGGACAAATGTGAACAAATGGACAACCCAGAATCTGTCCTGGAGAATGAGATGCAATAACTCGTCTGGGATTTTGAGATATAAACGGATCACATAATCTCGGCCAGACGACCAGACCTAGGAATAGACAACAACAACAACAATAAAAAGAGAACTTGCCAAATTGTGAACTTTGCTGTCCAGGTTGACCACAGAGTCAAATTGAAAGAAAGTGAAAAGAAAGATGAGTACTTAAACCTTGCTAGAGAATTGAAAAAACTATGGGACATGAAGGTGACGGTGATACCAATTATAATTGGTGCTCTTGGTAAGAATTGGTATAAGGACTGGAGGACTTGGAAATAACCGGACAAGTGCAGACCATCCAAACGACGGCATTCTCAAGATCGGCCAGAATACCGAGAAGAGTCCTAGTGACTTAAAGAGACTTGCTGTCATTCAAATTCCAGTAAGACTCCATCAGCTAACACTAGTGTAAAAAACTATCGGGGAAGAAAAATGATAATAATAATAATTTGCCGTTCCGGCAGACCACACAGTTAAGATCAACGAAAGCGAAAAGATAAACAAATATTTAGACCTTGCCAGAGAACAAAAAAAAAAAAAAAGACAAAAAAAAAAAAAAAAAAGACACCCCCCCCCCAAAAAAAACTGAGCAACATGAGATTGACAGTGATATCAATTGTGGTCGGTGCGCTTGGAACGGTCTCTAAAGGCTTTGATAAAAGATGGGAGGAATTTGAAATTAGAGAAAGACTAACCAGACTACCGCATAGTTAAGATTGGCCAGAATATTAAGGAGAGTCCTGGACAGCTGAAAGACCATCAGCGAATGCTGGTGTGAAAAACTCAAAAATTATATTAAGAAGAACTTAAGAAACTGTTGAACGTGAGGGTGACGGTGGCACCAATTGATGCCGGTGCGTTTGGAAAAAATACTGGAGTAATCGGAAGCTAGCGAACGAATTGGGACTGTCCAGATCGGCTTGAATACTCAGAGAAGTCCGAGAGGTTTGAGGAGACTTGCTGTCACACATACCCCAGCGAAAGATTACCGGTTAGCGCTAATCTGAAAAAGTTGCAGGCAGTGAAATAATAATACTAAAGAACTTGTCGATTTTGCCATTCCAGCGGATAGAAATAAAGGTGCGTTAACCAGAATAATGATAATGAAAAAAAAATCTTTAAAACCATCGTTCAATTTTTCGAGGCTCGGTTTGGTTTGGTTTGGTTTCTTTGTTAAATGGCATATCAACCTTTGTGGGTTATATAATGCCAAAGCCATTCTCCTAGAAGAACAGTGGTGGTGCTATTCAACCCATAGCTGGGAGAATAAGGGGGTTTATACCTTTCCCAAGGGTATTTGTCCGAAAGTGAACGTAATAGCGCGACTGGAGTTCGAACTCGCGTGCTACGATTTTCGAGGCTCGTTCTTAAGGCCAACAGTCTTGGAACCGACCTAATGGATGAAAGAATGAAAATAAAGCAAAAAAGGAAAAAAAAAAAAAAAAAAAAAAAAAAAAAAAAAAACTTAACAAATACCAGGAACTTGCTAAAAGATTGGAAGGTGACGATGATACCAAACATAGATAGAACCCTTAGAACAACCCCTGCTATCTCTCAGACTCCAGTGGAAAACCCTCATCTAACACTGATATGAAGAAAATGAATAAATTATTATCATTAATAATAATAATAATAATAATAAGTACCTGGACTGTGCTAAAGAACTGAAAAAGTTGAAGAGGAAGGTGCCAGTGATACTACTACTACTACTACTACTTCCGTGGAAACAATTCCTAAAAACCAAGAAAATAATCTGGAGAAACTGGTGATCAGAGGAAGAATTGTGACCAACCAAATCATAGAGTTAATATCAGCCAGAATACTTAGAAGACTCCTGGAGACCTGAGCAGACTTGATGTCAACCTGTAAACTTGTGGATCCAACATGGTCATTTTATTTCAAGAGACTGGACGTAATATCTTTTATGTAGCGTTCATATTTATTGATGATATAATAATGGCAAAATTTTAAAAAAAAAGTATGTGTGCCTGTGCGAGGACAAACATTTCTGATCCACAATCCCAGTCGAATGAAATGAAAGTTTGTCAACGAGAAGAATGGCAATGGAAAATCTTTGAGGGCATCTCAGGTGGTGTAATAGTTAGCAAGCTAGACTAGCAACTCTACATGAGTGAGTTCGAGTCTCATTGGGTGCCCCATTTATACGGCCTTATGCCACATCTGAGCAATGGAAACTCTTTGATACAACCATTCAATCTCTCGATACTCTATGCTTAAAACCAATTTGGCGAAGAAGAAAGGATGTTCGAGGACCGAGGACACCAGACATATCAAACTGTTGAAGCTGGACTAAAAAACTTGCAAGGCGTAAAATAATCTCAAATCACGAGATTCAAATGGTTTACGTTATTCAGAACAGAACAGCAAACAGAAAGAAAAAGTAGGACTTGTGCCAAATAGTAGATGTCTCGTTTGATCACAGTTTTAAACATAGGGACCTTACTCGAGCGCAATGAAGGTGATCAAGACTAGATAAAGACCCCATTCAAGTCACGTAAGAGATTAAGCCTCAGATCAACGAAACTAACAGATTTAAAAAATTACCCTTCATCTTATTTTTTATGAGCAGCTGGATGATGCGTAAACCCGATGAATTCTCGGTGTAATCGCAGTCCATGATGGGGTATTCTTATTGGTGACGGTTACAGAAAACAAGAAATTCAGTAATCTATCTATCTATCTATCTATCTATCTATCTATGTGTGTATTATATCGCATTTTCTTGCTTTTGAATTTACTCTGACTCTTCAACTCAGGCTTACTTTGCTTATCTTTTACCTAATCTGTTTCTCGGTGCCTTCATCTTTCGTTTGTCGCCAGGTCTGTCTTCTATCGTCGGCCGCCATCTTTGTTGTTCTTTGTCACATCTTTGTGTCATATCTCTTCTTCTTGCTCATTGCAGTTAATTCAACTGTTTCAGTTCTTCTTTGCTCAGATAACAACAACGCAGAAACCATTCTTCTATACACATTTTTATTTTTAAGACAATCATTTCTTGCTTTTTCTCTATAAAGTTAAACTATTAAATGAGCACACCCAATTATTGAGCAAATATCACCATAAATCCAGGTTTTTTGTTACAATTTTAGAACCTGATTAACTTTTAATCGTTCTCCTCTACTTCTTATATACGATGTTTTATGCATTGATTTGCATATATCTCTAATATTTGTAGCATGCTGACCATATCAATAAAATTCGAACTCAACAGAATTTATGTATTTTAAACAAAATGGAGCCATCTCCACATTAAATAGCAAGCCTCTGTAGACCAGTTCACATACTTCGGTAGCAATATCTCATCTACTGAAAGCTATGTGAACACACGTATAGGAAAAGCATGAACTGCTATTGGCATGTTATAGACAATATGAAAATTTGAGCTATCCGTTAAAATAAAACAGTAATTTTTCCAAGTTGCAGCCCTGTCAATACAACTGTAAACGATTAGAGAAAAATCTACTTGGGAACAACACAAAAATATTGCGTGGTCTTTTGAACAATTCCTGGAAGCAGCACCCCACGAAACAGCAGCTGTACGACCATTTGCCTCCCATTTCACTCACAATGAGAGAAAAAGCAACATGGGAACCACAAAAGAATGCTGTGTGCCGTTTTGAACAAATCCTGGAAGCAGCGCCCCACGAAACAACAACAGTACGACCACTTGCCTCCCATATCACAAACCATCCAAATACGACAAAAAAAAAAACCCAACAAAAAAACAAACAAACAAACAAACAAAAAAACAAAACAAAAAAACCCAAACAGGGCACTGCTGGGGAAATAAGGACGAGCTCATAAGTGACGTTCTGTCATGTACTCTTACCCATAGATGCACCCGTATTGGCTGACCAACAAGGACTTTTATACATCAGCTTCGTGCAGACATTGGGGGGAGTGTAGGGGATCTGCCAGGATCGATGGATGATAGGAACGGATTGTGTGTGTGTGTGTGTGTGTGTGAGAGAGAGAGAGAGAGAGAGAGAGAGACTTGAAACTTCATGCTTTCAGTGTGACTTTCAGAGACTTGCCATTTAAAATAGAGATGCCCCATTCTTGTTTAAAACACACGAAACATGCACTCTTACACATGGACGCACCAGTATTGTAATTTACTAAGCTTTTTGCTTAGATGTAGCTCAAGGCCGCATAAATGGGGCACCTAATGAGAATCGAACTCACTCGTGTAGGTTTGCTAGTCTAACATGCAAACCATTACACCACCTGATTGGCTGACCAACAAGGACTCTTATACATCCCTCGTTCTTGTTTAAAACATACGAACTCTTTCATTTGCATATACGTAGAGGGCAATGCTTCCTGCTGCTTGATCTAGGCTAAGCAATAGGGATTCGGCTTGGGCAGGTATATTTGCGGGAAGCGCAAACATCATCTTATGATGAAATATATCACATAGACTTTTTAAAAAAAAGTGTGTGTGTGTGTGTGTGTGAGTGAGTGTAAGGGGGATCTAAATGTATGGAGCGAAAACAATAATTTGTCAAGTTCTACAAGTGTATTGTTGCAGTATCAAGCAATAACTCTGGTTTTATTATTTTTCGTTCTACGGGGAGATCCTGCCTAGGAGATTGATTTCCAGGAGCTAGATATATATTCCTGATAATGATTTCTAGAATTAGCCCCCACCCTGTCAACGGAGCTTAGAATACGCTAAATGCATCCCCTGAAAGGGGGGGGGCAGTTAAGTACCTTCCCCAGTAGGTATTCTGGGTATCATACTAAACGGAAACTAACGGTGAGGTTCCATTTCTTGAGATCTGAGTAATGTGAATTGCTCATTCTTTGTCATTACTTTCCGGTCCATTCTGGCTTGGAGTGGTATTACCAGTCAGGGTCCCAAATACAGGGTCTCCCAAAATAGATTTAACCCATTAATATGATACTGAGACAAGCGCAATGGCGGTCATTTGGAACACGTCATGTAAAAAGTGTATCCTTTGAGTTAGAGACATCAAATCAATGTTTATTTTAATCTTTATTATATCAGCTCCGATGACATACAATCTTTTTTTTAAAAGTTTCTTGTCTCAGTAATAAATCATTATCATGGGTTGCATCTATTTTGAAACAGTTTTGAATGATTCTGTCTCTAAATAAGTAACGAGGCAAAATATTTCTTCCTCTCTTTTCCAAACATTGTGATCAAGGATTAATAGTTGTTATTGTATACTATTTTCAAATCTGTCACAAAAAAGAAACAGCATTATTATTAGTAGAGTTATTAGTAGTCACATGGGTCCCATACATATTGAGACACCCTGTAGTACAGTTTTAAAATGATTCATATTCGATAGAAATACTTTATATCATATTACTGTAAAGTACTTGTATTAGGAGTAGTTACTTGAAGTTATAATTGTTTACGAAGGATTATTATTAGTTACTTAAAACCATAAACAAATAACTATTATTAATAAGAAATAATTACTTGAAGCACTACAACAGTGTGCTCATTATTTGTATAAGACAATAATACTTGATACGGTGTAATTGAGTGTAAATTAATTGTATTACCGGAAACTATGATTGTTGACTACAGATTCTTATTGTAATTTTATTTCTTGTGAGTTTTTCCCACTAGGGTTAGCTGATGGTCTTTCACTGGAGTTTAAGAGACTGCAAATTTCCTCAGTATTCTCGCCTATCTTAACAATGTTGTAGTCTGGATGGCGTCGATTCTTCCTCTGATTTCCAATTCCTCCAGTCTTTTTTCCACGCCTATGAGGATAGTTCCATGCGTACCAGTTACAATTGAAATCACCATCATGCTCGCGTTTCACATGTTTTTTAAAATTTTCTAGCAAGGTCTAAGTATTTGTTTATCTTTTCGCTTTCTTTGATTTTCAATTAACCAAATGACAAGTTCTATTTTTTTTTTCGTGTTGATTAATACTAGACCAGGTCTTCTAGCCGGAATAAGGTGATTCGTTTGTATCTCAAAATATCAGGCAATATTATTATCACTATTATTTTACTTCTTTGAGAGTTTTTTACACCAGCGTTAGCTAATGGTCTTCCACTGGAGTTTGAGTGACAAAAGGTTTCCTCAAATCTCCAGGACACTCTTCGGTATTCCGGCTGATCTTAAAATGCTGTAGTTTGGATGGTCTGCACTCGTCCTCTTATTTCCAAGTCCTCCAGTCCCTTTACTAATCCTTTGATGACTGTACCGAGCGCACCGATTACAATTGGTATTTCCACCACTTTAATGTTTGATAATTTTTTTTAGTTCCCATGCAAAGACAAGGTACTTATCTCTCTTTTCGCTTTCTTTCAATTTTATCCTGTGGTCTGCCGTGTCGGCAAAGTCCACAATTCGGCAGGCTCTCTTTTTTTTATTTGTTGTCTATCTCTGGGTCTGGTCGTCTGGCCAAGATTAGATGATCCGTTTGTATCTTGAAATTATTATTATTTTATTCTTTTTAGAGTTTTTCACACTAGCGTTCGCTGATGGTCTTTCACTGGGGTTTTGAGAGACAGCAAGTCTCCTCAAGTTTCCAGGACTTTCTCAGTATTCTGGCCGATCTTAATAATGCTGTAATTTGAATGGTGTCCATTCTTCTTCTTCTTCTTCTTCTTCTTCTTCTTCTTCTTCTTCTTCTTCTTCTTCTTCTTCTTCTTCTTCTTATTATTATTATTATTATTATTATTATTATTATTATTATTATTATTATTGATTGAAGCCATATAACTGCAAACAAATACTTATTATTAAAATGGATAAGTAACTTGAAACCATATATAGTGCATAAATCATTTGTATAAGATGGGAATACTTGAAGCCATACAACTGTGCAAATTATTTGTATTTGATAGGAATAATTGATATATAACTGTGTGTTAAAATTCTTAAGATACAAGAGCACAAAAGTTGTAACTATAAGCATACAGTGTGCACGATTCCCTAACGATAAGGCATAAAATAACCCAAGGCGAGTTGACGTGCCGTTAAAATCAATCAAGATATCTTAAGATTTATTAGAACAAAAAATAACTTTTTTTAAATTTTCAAATAGAGGAATTATATCATAAGTTGAATTACCCTATTTACCACCCCCGGGCAGGATATGACACAAGGTCAATTTTTAAGCGGAGTTTAACAGGTTTGAATTCAGAGTTTTCCTTCTCTTAGACTAGTTGCCTCACCAAGGGTGAAGAACCCAGTCTGTTCTACTATTTACCCATAGCTGGAGGGAGAGTAATTGGATTCATACCTTTCCCAAGGGTATTAGTGCTATGTGAAATGCAATCAGTCTCGTCCTGGATTTGAACTCGTGTCGCCGTGTCCATTTCCTACGACGATAACCATTACACCACGGGCACCTCATAAGTTGAATTACCGTGGCCAAAAATAATTGATCACGCATTTAATTTGGAATCGCTTGTATTCGATGTGGACCTGTAACTCAGTGGTGGCGTTTCAGCTCCGTTCTCTGTGGTCGCAGGTCGATCTCCTGTGTGTTGAGATCAATAGTATACACAGCTGATAAGACGTAAATAGGTCGAAACGGATGTCCTGTGGTTGCATATGTCGAGCGCAATGCTTGCCGGATTTTCTGGTCATGGTAATTCCATTTATAAGATTAAATTTATTTAATTCCTAAAAAACATTAAAAGATTTTTTTTTTCACTGAAGCACATCAATCCTCATTTGCTTTTTTGACATTTCAATCCAAACACTGAATAATCCGGTAAAATTTTCAAGGAAATCTTTATATCATTTTTCCGATTTTTCTTTTGAACATATAAATGAAGAAAAGGATTAACCCTGACAATCTCAGCGCCCAAAATACATATACCCACCAGCTTGATTTTCGACTGGAGAATCCTTATTTCTACATAGCTCTTACTTATAAAATCAGTTTTATTATCGATTTTTGAATATCATCAATGTA